>OW026298.1:56241143-57441143 GCA_932273695.1 Apotomis betuletana | reverse complement strand
AAAACTGCGTGAGAAATCAGTACTGCGTAAGGCATTACCTACTTCTCAACATAAATGGCTACATCCAAACTTCGCCGCCGTGGTAAAAATCAAAACCGCTTGACGAAACGCTATGTCCACACACACACACAATCAGGTTTTGACTGGCCAACTCGAGGAAGGTCGTGTTGCGCACAATGTGTGTTACGAAACTGTGCAACGCCAATTTCGTGTGTTACCAACGTTCACGCCTCACTGGTCCTTCTCAGCTGTGCTCTCGAACATCATAATGTGTTTTAAGTTTGGATGCTTTTTAAATGTATTTATATATTTTTAAAATTTTAAATATTATACATAAACGACCCTTAAGAACATCTACATCGTCTTGTACCTGTAGTATCCATAACGTAAGCCTGTCCATAGAAAGACCTTAATTTGTGTGAGGCTTTCCGATATTTACTTATATAAACATCTGGGTACAAACTTAGTTAGGTACACTTTTTCAGTTAGATGAATATGACTTAACCCATCTTCATTTGCTGACTTTAAAATTTAAAGTCTAACTTGGTGAAGATCAGAAGAAATATTTTCATGTTTATAATGTTGCTATTTCTAGAGCCTTATTCAAATCTAATTTCCTAACCCATAGTGTCCTTTCCTGTCAGGAAATATGCTTCTGAATAAGACTATTTTAACTCACATCCTTCCTGCATCTCGATGTACGCAAACTGTATTTTTATCTCAATACTATATTCATTTAGTCATCTATATTACTCATTATTTTAGGAACAATCTTTATTCTTTCTTTTCTTTATTATATTATGTCACTTATCGCGCGACATAGTATCACCTGATTTTCTTGCAAAAAATAAGACATTCTTTTTGTCATGTGACTAAAGTGTCGCGCTGTCCTTCTAAGTTAAAAGGCGACTTCTTTGTACGAAGCTCCATATAAAAAGGTCGCCTTTTACCTTAGCACGGCATTGCGTATAACAGTTGTGCTTAGAGGCGCTGAACATCATTCAATTGCAAAATTGAGCGTATCGTTTTGTTTTTTATCACAATTGACAAGATTTCATATTTTTAAGACTGATTTTATTACTTTTCAGAATTCCGCTTAGAAAGACGACTTAACTGTTTTTATATTTTTCCTAATTATTTTATTATTTATTTATTAAAATTTAGTCATTCTAAAATGTAGTAACTCCAAAACTATGACACAATGGAAAGGTGTTTTAGTCTGGTGTCTAATAAAAAAAACTAATGACGTTAAGCTTAAATTATTGACAGCTTATTTTTTTTCGCAGATAGGTCGAAGACTACAACTCTATACAGGCATAGTTATTTTATGTATTTTCTTATATTTCTTTACACAGAAAAATAAATTCACTCATTTTTTTAGGGTGTAGGTACACCACACAAAACTCTCGATCTCTATATTAATTTCCACCTGTTAGAAATGTGAAATGTTGTCATTATCGTGTGTTGCACAAAGGGCTTTAGGCTTAGCGCTCCAAACTAGCTGCGCAGGATTGCTTAGAACCGACGCTGCCGCCGAGGTGATCGCTCGTTTTCAAGGGCACTGCAACTAGCACCGCGTATTAATAGCGTTGCTATTCACAACGGGCCGGGGAGGGATTGACATTCGCAGTTTACGTAATAACAACAAAATGTATAGTTGCCATCATCTGCGCTGCGCGGGTATGGAATGTAACTCGCACTCACTTTCAAAATTTAAGATAAAAACAATCTTCCCTTCCCTCCTTATATAATTCTCTCTTTCTCTCTCCATTTTCAAACTACACTAAAAAAACGTTGAGAAAATAATTTCAATTGTTTTAGTTATAGGAAGAACTCTTTTTCGGTCGGCAGCTCTTGCCATTCCAGGTTCAATAGCTGTATTGAAGCGTACAAAATGTATACCCCATGATCCTGTTCTCAGTTACGGATTTTTAGTTTTTGCCCACCAAGCCTATTCCACTCATTATACGCAGAAAAACCCACTAGAAAGGTCATTTGGTCATTTTAATACGGGCGTCCTTAGTCGACACTACATTTAAAAATCATAGTTATGGTGTGTAAAAGGGAAGGAGATGAGGGGAGGATGTCATAGGAGAATATTTAAAAAGTGTCCAGCGATATGCAGAAATTTAAAAGTTCCAATGCCGTCCGCAATAGCGCTAGAGTAGCAAGAACCTACATAGACCCGTTAATATTGAAAAAAAAAACTCGTAATTAAGTTTTATTAAAAATGTATTTTATACAAACCGTTGCTAAATAACGGAACTACTTTCAGCCACAGTAGCGCCACCAATTTAACACATTTCATCCGACATGATATATGAAAATGACGCTACTCCCTTTTACACTCCATAATCATAGTATTGATCAATTTATCATTCATTAGTGAATTCGCTATTCGAGTTATGTACATTTTGGTCGTCACAAATGACAAATACACATATATAATCGGAAAACTATGCGAAACTTAATTACTGTTCAGCAGTGTGTCTATGATTGTAATGTCATATTTGCGAGCAATTAATTCCAATGCGAATCGAAACTTGAATTGGATGTGGTGAGATGAGACTGACATATTTCCAATTAGTTTATTGTAATTAAATATATAGTTACTGAGCTCAACACACTGAGTGTTGATAACTGATTTGAATTTAGTGAAATTGAAATTTAAACTAATTGCCTATAAAGGGTGGGCCCTGTAACAGGAGCAATAAATTAAAACATAGATTCGTCCCTTGAAACTAAACAACATTTGTTAAGCAACTTCTGAAAATAACGTGTATTAAATGACATTTTGTAGAATAAAGTTTAGACAAAGAAGCAATGTATCGCGAAATGTCCGATATTAGTAGAGTGACAGCTATGTCAATGCTCAGGGAATGTCAACGTTGGACGACATACATTGAAAATACTATTTACTTTGTTTGAAATAGTAAAATTTTGAAAACTGTTTTTTTTTTAAAGTTGCTGAACAAATGTTGTTCAGTTTAACGAGTAAAATCAATGTTTAAATTTTTTGCTTATGTTGCAGGGCCCACGTTGTATAAAAGGCAATAAATTAAATTAAATATCGGTTATTTAATGTCAGTTCTTATTGGTTAGTAAACATTTAGAATTTTTCGAACCATTTAATTAATCTTTATTGCACAAATTAAAACTTATCGTACAAAAGGCGAACTTAATGCCATGAGGCATTCTGTACCAGTCAAATAGCGCAACTATTTAACTTACACATAAATAACAAAACATAATTATAATACTTATACATATTTTTTGCTATTTATATAAATTATACATACATGTAATGTATTATATACAAGCAAACATCATGGGATGACAAATTAATGTTCCTTTGTAAAACGTGTCTTGTAAAATGTTCAAGTACTCCGAGTAGCCGTTTCGCCGTCAAAATAAACATTGTTCGGTTCATGACGCATTGGTGTAAACTGTAATGTTATGTAACCTGTTTTTCAATAAATAAATAAATAAATAAATAAGTATAATGAGTTAATGTGTGTCGGAATCTAAACGTAAGTTTGCACGTTTTCCAAAAATGACCGATGTCTATGCAGTCAGCTGGAATTTAGGTCAAAGCGCATTTATCACTTATTAGCGAACGCGCAAAATTACGTTGCGTTATGATTACTTGAGGAACGTTTGCATTGCCACTACAGTTTCACACACACTTCTAAACGTGTTTGTGTATTTGCCGGTTTGCACCTATGTTATGATTTTCTGCGGCACATCAGTAGGTAAGAGTATAAAATGTCAATGTCATTTCTGTTATGTCCATTAAAACAGGATGCATTTCATGCCAAGACTTTGTGAGATTTAAAAATCATCTAAATCATATCTTATGTTGACAAATATCTACTAAATCAATTTAAATTTGGAACGATTATGACAATGCAATATTTATTTCCACTAAAATCGATTAGAATAAATTTTCAGGCTTATTTTATTACGCGACAGTGAAGTACATACGGGCCATAGAGCCACTGCTAGTGTACATGTTGATGTAACATAGTTCAGTTATGGCTTGACCATGTACGGTGCTGCCATCTGCCGGGAGTTGTTCGACCGCCGCGACCTAGATGCGGCGCGTACGCTGCCAAACTCGCCAAAACGACGCAAACGCCTTCGAAAACTGAATACTTACGACGTTTTACAACCGCGAGAATTCACAGTAAACTCGGATACGATTCGATTAAATAATTATGTTTTTAACTGCAATAATGAGTTTTAATGAGGCATCGGTTACGTATATGCCTTCTTAAATTGGGTAAACGTGTCCACAGTATGACCCGGGGCCCTGTAATGTTTTCGTTTATCACGTGATAAATAAGTGTCAAAGCATTTGTCACTCACACTCGCATCTTGTCAAAACATAACGGATTCTTTATCACTTATTTATCGCGTGATAAAACCAACCACGTGCAAGATTTTTTTTTATTTTTTATTTTATTTACATCAACATAACATCTATCATGACAGTTTCCCAATGCGATAGAGTAAATAAACGATAAAAGCATTTAATCACTTTTCCGCTCGTTTAAACTGACAGATGTTTTATCACTTTACTATCGTGCGAGAAGTGATACCTTGATACTCGTGATACGCTCACTTTTCACAGTTCTAAACAAATCTCTAACCTGTGTGACCTTAAAACGGATTAGACAAACAACGTTATTTTTCTAAAGCCACGACGTGTCGCAATCATAGCATCCGAGTTGAATGCTCGGCCTTGCGGTCGCACGCAACCAACTGACATGCTATTCTCTGAGATCCACCGAAGAGGCGAAACGGCTTGCGATATCCTTGCTCAAATCCCTATCACTGTACTCCTATGGCGCGGAGATAATCCCATTAGCGGGTTATAAACACAAAGTCTGACTACTGGTAGTGAGGGCTAACCAGCCCTGATACAGTTCAAGTCATATCTTAAAAAAGAGAAAGAAACTCTCTGTCCCTTTCCCTTATAAAGGAACATAAACATAAAAAAGTATAAACATGGCTTAGTAGTCTGATATGTCGAAAGAATTCCTTCGTCTCACAAATGTATGAATAAATATGTTTTTTTCCTTTTTTACCTGGACTAATAAGTAGCCTAGTGTTACGAAACTTAAAACTATTTTCTATTTCTTGTGTAAACGCTAAACCCATCTTGCATAACTAGGCTTCGCGACGCTTGTCGCGCGGCGCGACATAGCATCGCCGTCACTCTCTCACTGTACTGCGGAAAAAGAGATGGGAAATATTTATCGCGCAAGAGAGTCGCGTGTCACAGGTGCTGCCTGAGGAGCAGTAGTAAAATGCACTGCCACTTTTTATCGCACGTAATTTGATGCTGTACTTTAATGTTGAAAAAAAAAATAAGAAGTCTTTAAAGGCGTTGTATGCGATCAAATTGCATTCTGATGTCATAAGTAAGTCAGATTTATAAGCTGTTCTTTGCTGTAATCTAACGCATATAAAGAACTAGTAGGACATTACTAATGTAGAATCCTTTTCGATGTATGTATACATTTGTTTTCCTTGTACAGAGAAATAATACGCATCTTAAAAATTTTAACATCGATTTGATTGGCCAACGAACGTATTCTGAATCTGAAATCAGATTGAATGAAATACACGTAAAACAATTAGAAATACTTCTTTTCCTTAATTTTCATACGAGTTTTAATTACTACTTAAATTTGTAGGTACATACCAGTTAAACTAGCGCCATTAGTTGCAGATGCACAGAAAAAAAATAATCGAATCGAATCATACCTTTTCAATTTTCATAGCCATATTGTCACATTTCAGAAAGAATTTTACCTCTTTACAAAAACCGCAATGGACATACACATACCATGTTTCTCAGTCAGTGATGACTAAGTAAAGCATTATTTGCTTTGATTTTACTTTCATATTTTACTCCAGGTACCTTTCAATTTCAATCAATAAACTAGACTGAATAAATAAAGGATTTTGCCATCAATTATATCGATCAACAGATATAATATTTAAAGATATAAAATGTATTTGTGTTCATTCCCTATTTTTTTTTATATAAATGACACTGTTTGACAGAGTACGTCCTCCAAAAACAAAACACCGAGCGAAGTGAGCTTTCAAATGTAACAGGGCTTAAAATACGTTCTTTATACCATTAAATATGAAGTGCCAACTGTAAGCCGCAGCCCTGCGTATATTTCGGAAACGCTCGCGCCGATTGCGACACGGAGGTGACGCGTGAATCAGCGCACGTATACGCAACGGGGCTTTACATGCTACACGGATTGTCTGTCACAGGCATAACAGCTTCGCTTACAGCATCAGTCTGTCAGTAAAAAATGAAAGAGATGACTGTATTTGTCGCGTGGTGTAACACCGTGGGTAGGTGTGCGCGTGCAAAACGTGGCATATCACGCCTCATACTTATTAGGACCACTGGCGAAACCCCTTCATTTACTGACTGAAGGATAGAACCTACTGATAGTGATAGGATAATAAGTACAAAATGTATCCACACTGATTATTTTCAAAGACGTAACATTCGAATACAGATAGTTAAAAGAAACTTGAAGACGATGGATCTATGCAGCCGTTTGCAAAGTAACTCTGCCCTCGCTGACATTGACGTACAAACATACGGAAAAACTATATTGACTTCTTGATAATAATATCACTGTATCAATACACGTTGCATTTCCATACAAAGTTGGGCATTTAGTACAATATTTTACGGGCGGTGGATTCGTGAATGTCCCAGATCGCAGGTGTTTGTGGCCCGAACTGAAGGCGAGAGCCATAAAGATGCGATCTGGAGGTATACGAATTACCTCCCGTGTTTTGTCTAAAGTTTTTTCGTCTAGCCGTGGCTAGGAAGTGAGATTTTCTGGAGAGCAATTCTCACTTTACGGCTTAGGGTGACTTGAAAAAGAATACTACGTTTTATACTAAGCGTTTAACTGAGTCTAATTCGAAGAATGCTATTCCAGTAACAGTGGGCGTGAAGGTGTCTGATAATTACTGCAAGATTTTACCTGAATTAATCGAATCGAATGCAGATCTATTTTGGAATTGAGATGTCAGAGATTCTGGGATGGACAATTCGATTAAGCTTGTGGTTACAGCATTATGTTGGTTACTATTCAATCGGTTACTGGCAGTCGATGATGATGCTTTAAACGTCTATTGCTATTGGCATAGTTTAATCAGTTAGACAAACAAAATTTCAGGGATTTTGTTCATGCTTCTCCGAACCATTCATGCATCTTCCGGCGAACATTGGCCGGTCGATATTTGGAAATTATCTCAGTAACTGTTTACAATTTATGATCCGACAATCTACACACCACATAAGTGTGTATTTTGTTTGATTCGTCATTAGTGGTCAAAATCATCCTTAGATATTGCTTGGTGATCGGAAATCGAGAATGATTAATGAAAATTACGTCAGAGCCGGTTTAAACCTAGTAAAAAGCTCTAGAGTTAGTTATAAATAACGAGTGTACCGCTGACCTAACACTGACCCCCTTAGGACCGGGTAGCTATCGAGGTCTATCAGGATATATTTAGCAGCTTTGATGCTCCAAGTCGCAAAGGGATGGGCTCTGTCCCGGCTATGCCCTGGCGGCTGATGCGGTACATTATTGTAATTCACCTATTGAGCTTCAATAGAATTTAAATTACCAGTCACAAGCGGTACCTACCTATTGAACGGTGCGTCCGACCGCGTACCGAGAGAATTTGCGCAAAAAAAATCTGGTCCATTAATTGACATGTCTATAAAGTAGGTATGGATAAAAATATTGCACAATACACAAAAATAGATCACACATCTCTTAATCGTTTCATAACAAATATTACTCAATATCATACAGTGCTATCATATTAAAATTATAGCGCTTAATTGAACTTTGTACGGCGTGGAACTTTTATAAACAAACGAACATACAATAATAACTGTTCCAAAACAACACTGCCAAAGATCAGCACTAGCTACAGTGATTTGCGCTTCAAAAACCTCGATTTCAGTTTCGGTACACTGTACCAATATTCCGGTACACGACCGCAGCGTTCATCGTAGCGTGCAACATGGTCCACAGGCGGAAGGGAGGCTTCCGGATAAGTGGTTCGTGCCGGCGCAGGCAGGGCCCAAGGTTATATCAGTCTTACGTAATAAATACCGCAGTGTCAAAATTGCACACTGCAGTCGAGCAGGTCCATGTTGTCTATGGAAATCATGGGCTGAATGAGATTTATTGACTGAGTCGCGAGTGACAGAGAGATTAGCGAGGCGTCCCCGTTCCAGCTTCGGTAAAAATTATTTTGTCCGTTTGTCGGGTTGACTAGATTCCCGGATATTATCTTGCTTAATTTTGACACTACAGTTAATACCAAATTCACTAATGCGTGTCTAATCAAGTAATCAGTAAGTTAGTTATATATACTTAAATCTGAAAAAACCCAAATGACGTCTAAACGTTTTTATGCAGTCTCGGGTCGCAGCAAATGTTACTTTATCCAAAATAATTGATTAAAATGTATCAAAGTACCTACTGAAGCAACTATCTTTGGACTCGTAGCGTGAGGGTATATAAACAATCACTACATAGTATAAAACAAAGTCGCTTCCTGGCGTCTGTCTGTCCCTATGTAAAATATGTAGATCTTTAAAACTACGCAACTTTTGATGCCGGTTCTTTTAATAGATAGAATAATTCAAGAGGAGGTTTCATGCATAATTTATCAGCATTGCACCCGTGCGAAGCCGGGGTGGGTCGCTAGTAACTAATATATTAGGTAAACGACCTTGAATCCGTCAATACGAGCCGAAAAGGCGATAAGTGCATATTCGTTTCATATAGATACCGCTTTCTTAACCAGCAGCGACCGTGGGAAACTAGAACAGCAATTTAAATATAGTAGTCATTTCGTAATATTTATAATAGAAGATATTTTAACGCGTAGCTACCTAACTTCAAAATAGTTCACGAATTTCCCCACAGGTGGCAGTTTAACTTCTACGCAAATAGTTCGATCGTGAAGTGAGTCTTAAAGTTTTGCTATGGATTCATTGATTTAGGGTACGATCGTAATAGACAACATTTCATATATTTAAGACTACAATCGTATCACCTTTCTGTATTTAGTAAGATGACGTCATCAGTCATCACTGTTTTTATATTTTTCCTAAGATTACTAATTATTTAATTTATAATTTATTAAAATGGACTCATTCTAAAATGTAGTAACTCCAAAACTATGACACAATAGAAAGGTCCGTTTAGTCTGTCTGGTATCTAATTTAAAAAAGCGAATGACGTTGAGCTTGACATCGTTGACAGCTTATTTTTTTCGCGGATAGTTCGAAGACTACAACTATATTTATTTATTTTATTTATTTAAACTTTATTGCACAAAACAAAAGTCAGTACAAATGGCGAACTTAATGCCTAATGGCATTCTCTACCAGTCAACCATAGGGCCAAACAGAGATGCTTCAAGTGGCTATATGCAGGCATAGTTGTCGTAAATTTCGGATATTTTCTTATATTTCTTTATATATAGCAAAATACCATTCAATTCTTTTTTAGGGTGTACACGACACAAAGCTCTCGCTCTCTATAGTATATGCAATTATGCATTTCCATCTGTTAAAAATATGAAACTCTCGGCTTTGCTTATTTAACGGCATATTACGCTAGCGACATCTGTGAACAAAAAGGGGCCACTTAATAGTTGTTTGTGTGAAAAACGACGTTACGGACTGATTGACCGAGTCAAGGGTGATTGGGCAACGCCATCGAGCGCGAGGCCTCGACATGCGCCATCTCGCGTACTATTTCAGAAACAAACGGTTAACTTTATAAATAGTTAGATAGCTGATTCGGTTTACGTTTTGCAATTGTGCTTTAAAGTATGGAGATGTAAATTGGATATTTATTAATGTTTTTGCGTTTGTTTAGTCATAACAATCTGTTTTCCGAATAAGAGAAATTAGAATAAAGTGAGTAAAGAACGTTCGTGAATCTTTTTAAATTTTTTTTGCTACTAAGCTTTTTACTGGATGTCAAAACGCTGCAAAACACGTTAAGAGCCTTTAAATTTCTCTTACGCTGGGTGTATGAAGTTTTATTCCGCACCTCCACCAATTGTAGAAGGTCTCAGTGGTGGTTAAATAAGTGGTCGTGTTTTTTTTATTTATTTTATATTTGGACTTTAATACAACTCATTACTAGCTTATAGCTTATTCCCGAATGACCGGCTCTTTTGGTGAGTGACAGAGACGACAATAATTCGAATATTCAAATATATTCTAATATAAAATGTTACCTGCCAACTCTGCTGTCGCTGGCCAATAAGTTCCTTACAGTACTGAAGTACTTTAGTAAAACTGTCGAATTGTGCATTATTCTAGACTATCACAAATGGGTTTCGCGTCCTAGATTGACGCACATGACGCCATCTCCCGGCTCTTACAGTGTACTACACTTTTCCTGTCTTGCAATTGTGACACGCGATGTTTTGTCGCGCGACTTAATTTTGCTGTTCTGTACTTTGAGCATAACCAGGACACGCGATTATTTATAGTGAGAAATATTCTACATCCCTTTCCAATAAGAGCAGTCATCAAGAATCAGAAAGCCAGTGCGAGAGCGACGGGTGCTTTATCACTACATACGTAGTAGAAAACAAAGTCGCTTCCTGTCTGTCTGTCTGTCTGTCTGTCCCTATGTATGCTTAGATCTTTAAAACTACTCAACGGATTTAGACGCGCTTCTTTTTAATCGATAGAGTGATTCAAGAGGAAGGTTTATATGTATAATACATGCATAATTTATCAGCATTGCACCCGTGCGAAGTCGGGGCGGGTGGCTAGTCATCTATAAGAAAATTGTAAGCCCAGTTATGATGTCGCGCGCTCGCACAAGCTCACTGGTGGAGTCGCGGTAGCGACAAGGAAAATCGCAGCGACTATTAAATCTTTTAAATAAGCGGGTAATTGGTGATGTGACAAAATTACAAACCCCGGCAGTTCAGCCCAATTCCTTCGCTTCGAACGCAAAAAAAAACAAGAAGATAGAAGAGTAACGCCAACCCGGTTTCGACCGAGGTGCGTGTTACGTGCAATTTTTTCTTTCCGTTTATCTCTACGATCGATTTCCTGTTTAGTTTCCTCCGGCCTAAATACATGGCAAAGTCCATCACGAACATGATTTAAAGTAAACAAGGTCGGTCATCTCGGTTTGCGGCTCATCTAAGTTTTTGCGGATTGCCCTCGGAAATTGCAATAAGTACATATACATAAAACGAATTATGTAAAATAAAAACAGGGAACCGCTAAAGAGGTTAGCTTTGAGGCACTACCGACATAAATCGTTTTTGTAACGAGTTTTTAAATCATTTCGTTCCTTTTAAAATTGTGTAATTGGAACAGTTAATAGGATTTTTAATAGGATTTCAAACTATGTTTTAAAAGTTCGGAACCTCAACGAATAGCAAAAATGTGCACATTTTATCGAGCTATTTATTTTCGTTTTTCATCAGATTAAACATTATGAATGGTTAAAATTCTTAAATGTTCAAAATTTTTGCCGCAGAAAGACAGACAATATGCGCAGCAGGATAGATCAATATAATAATTACGATGCAAAGGCTTATACCGATTCTAAACGGCAGGAAAAAACGTATTAGCATATTAATTGTTCTTTATTTTCAATTTTTATTGACTGAACGCAATTGACGTAAGGTATTTTAGTGGCAACGTAGAAAGATGTATACGCAGCGACCGCGGCCGTCCTTAAGCTCTTTTGGCTTCTGTACAGAGGCAGTTGTATTTGCCACGCATCAGCAACAATATGGGTAAAGAACCTGTGGAGTCGCGTCCTATATTTGCATTTGAAAAGGTATCTTGAAGCAGCCGACTTCTTTGTTTTTAGGTTATAATGTAAACTAGCGCCCTCTGCGTAAACATAATGTCACTGTGGCTAATTAACCACTGTTAATAAACAGCGTATTAAAAAAATGGTTTCTATTATAGTTTCCAATTACACGTTAAAGGCATGCACATATCCTATTTAATAGCCAACGATCATGAAAAAACTACACTTTTATATAGACATGTCAGATGAACGTATGTATTAAGTTTGGCAGCATCAAATTTCACAAGTAAAATTAATTATTTGTCACCGTGTTACATTATAAAATATAATATATCTTCACTTTACTTATGATTTAGGCTGGGTTAAGCACTAAACTATTAGTTAAACATTACTTAATAGTTTAATATGATTGAAAAGGTTTCTCACTCTAATAGACAGGTAGTCATTATTATTAGTAGGTAAATATTTAACTTGATTAGATGGACTATAGGTATATTAAACGACAAATAACTAGTCGAGTCTCCTTCCATAATATTCACTAATTGACCTATAACAAACAATCATTCAGTGGAAGTAAGTTTTTTCTTGGCAAAATTGTAAAATACAAATTTTCTGCATACTTACTCTTTTATAACTCAAAAGACGTCTGATTGATCAAATATGGCGTCTTGGGAAGTGCAGGAATTCGCGGCGGCGCGGAGGGCGCGGGGCCGCGGGGGGTGACCTTCGCGCTTGATGCAATGTCGCAGTGTCATTGACCACGCCGAGGCGCAAGCAGCCCCGCGCACTGTCTTTCCCCCCCCCCCCCCCCCTCCGCCTGCGGTATATGCAATTTCGAACAAATTTGTATATTAGGTTATGTTACATTTTGTCTCGTCATCGCTCATCTGTTTTTATTTCAATTTCAGTTGCATTCCGAAAACAATCGAACGATAGAATTCGGTTAATTTTTCAATTTAGAATTCTGTTTAAATTTGTGTTCGGTCATGTAGCGGTTCGTTTTCGAATAATTCACGCGTCTTTTGTTTGCCAGTGATTTGGAACGCTGTTTTGAATTCAGATTAGACGAAGCGTAGCCTACGACGCTCGATGGGTGTAACGTCGTGCAAGTTAGGTTAGGTTAGTGTTCGACTCGATAATCTCTATCACACTTTTTTATTCCAATACTTTATATCGAATATAAGTAATGTGTGGTTTACAGTACCTAAATAAAATCACACCTATCTTTGATATTGCATCTTTGGCATACTATTGATAAATTTTGCTCATTGCCGGTGAAATTACTAGCATAGAGGCATTCTATCTTCGTCCTCCGGGTAGGCAAGCACTTGTGACTCCTCTGGTGTTGCCGGTGTTTATGGGCGAGGGCGACGGTAATCGCTTTCCATCAGGCGATACGTTTGCTCGTTTGCCCCCTTTGACATTTAAAAAAAAAAAAAAAAAAAATCCAATTTTAATCTATTATGAAACCATGACTTCATATCTTTCAGTTGTAAAAATACATCAAATTGAAAACAAATAGCAAGTCCACTAAAAAAAGTACCTATATGTAATATACAACAGGAGAGTAAAAACAAACATTTTCCATCGCTATATTGCTTGATATTGCTACTTTTTATTAGTTTCATAATATAATATATCATTATAAATGTAACATATCTGTTAAGTAAATAAAATAAAATAAATAAATAAATAGGTACCTATATTGCGCTGGAAATGTAATCGATAGCGTTATTTTGTTAGTTGCGAGTGTTTACGCAAACGGGGTATTCGAACTCGACTCACCTTGGTCGTCCGAATCGCGTGTAAGTCGATTAAAATGGTCGATACCGCTTGACAAACAGCGGGTAAGTCAAAAGTACGGATACACACTTATTGAGCTGTTCTGTGGCAAGAATCCATAAACAAACACAGCGAGGGAGTTACTACGGGGTTCAAAATGCTAACTTCCAAATATTGCTTTGGGCGAAGGCGAAGTACATGCCTCAAGTTTCGCCTTTGAGCGTGGTCTCAAAATAAAGAAAAATGTAATATTCAGAAAGAGGATGCAGATAGATGGGACGGAAAAGTTTGTTGAAATTCTTGCTACACCAGAATGTCTACATTGCAGATTTAGAGTTTGAACTGTATTAGAAAATGACAACAGCATCAAAAATGTTTGCATTTCTTAGGTAGTTCTTTAAAATACATAAACTATGGAAAATTAGTATAATTTATAACCTATAGATCTATTATTTCGCACGGTGCGTCTACAGTTAGTAATTATTGCTCATTATTTGAACACTTTACTCGCTGTTCTGGTGAGCTCGGCTGACTGATCACCTGCCGTAGTCTACGGAGCACCGGTTTTAAAAAGTTATCTGACAAGATGGTGGCAGCAGAAATAAGTAGACGTACGTTGAAATGATTACGATAAATTCCTTTAAAACCTTAGAAGCTAATAATAACTTGTACATATTAACATGACTCTTATCCCGTTATTAAAATGACACGTGAGAAAGTTAAAAAAGTAGGAAATTTGACCGCAGTGGTGTACTTAGCGACATTTTTAACCGATACCCCACAGGTTATCGTTTATGTTTTCGTTAGTTAGTGCAAATAAATGGCCGGATGCACTTTATCAGAGACGTCTTTATTTAGGCGAAGTGGTTGGGCGAGGTCAGGATCATGTGCGGCTGAGTTTATAGATACCACAAAGAGCAGACCTGGAATCGCAAATCCGAAAAGTCTACGTTTTATTAATATCTATCGCCTCACTTACAACGTAGGTTTTCGTTTAAACCACTGAAAAACTAACTCACTATGCTTTAAGATGAGAAAGCTGTGGTTAAGTCGTATCTCATATTACGTTTCGTTACACAACGGCTTTTGGTTCAGCTTGAGGTAGTTGAGGTAGTGTTTGGAAATTTTGCAATAATTTACGTGTTCATAATCTAAGCAAGCGTTTTTAATAAGCGTGACTTTTCACAAGAGATGACATATAATTTTTCGTAACGAGAAACTTAAAGTAAATAACTTGCTTCTGAGTTTAGCCCTTACATAAATCATTTACGAAATCCGCGCCACGTTATATTTGCGTGATTTTTGTAACACCACAGTAATTCTTCATCAAATTAAACTGTTTGAACAGCCGCGAATTTCGGCGTTCGCCATTTTGAAAACCCATTGTCACGGACACGGAAAACATTGTTTGTCAAAAGCGATCTGTGTTTGATTAAAATTTACTTTCCGTTTCTTATAAATCTTTGAAACACCGATAGTGAGCATTTTTATTCGAGGAATACGCCACAATATTCTATGCTTATTAATTATCATTCTTAATTCCCTTATTTCTAAAAAAGTATGTTTATTAATATCAGAAGATGCATTTAACGTCAAGGATATCAATCTACGATCTACATTAAGTATTTAAAAAATCAATACCTGCACCAACTGTGTCACGTCAACCGCCTTGAAGCAGTTAAAACTGGATTGACGATAATTTTATTCGCAAATCCTAGAATCTTTCATAGGTGCCATGAGTTGTAGCCCACTTAAAACAGTAGTCTACTTAAACCAGTCTATTATTGCTAAAGAAGAAGAACCTGACGAGGCACTTAGTAATTTTATCTATAAGGTCTATAACGTATGCTCTGAATTATTAGTAAATTTTGCATCTCGTATATAACTTCAAAATTATGAGAATGGGGCTGCCAAGTCATCATACTCGCAATGAAGATTGTACGGGGGGGCCTCGCTATCAGTCGTCGTATAAGGTTAGACACATATTGCAAAACAACCTTCTGTGGTAGCCGTAAGCAAACGTTGTATTTGTGCAACTGTTCTGCCACCGCGGCCGGTCGGTGTTATCGTCGAGATTAAAAAGTTAAAAGAGTCTATGGTAAACCATTAACATTAAAATATTTTTTAATGCAACTCTAATGCTTCTACGGAATGATTTGAATACAACAATTTTCAACAAAATACAAATAGAAAATCATCCTTTGCTTATTATCGAGAATAATAAAGCTATTATTCAACAAAAAAAATGGCATTCTATTTAAAAAATATCACGCATCAAAATGGTGTGAGAATTAAGATAACTAAATAAAATAAACCAAAACTATTAATCGATTGGGGCTTTAAGAATCAAAGCGGTGCATTCAATGGTACAACGAAAACAAAATGCAAATGTGCGTTTAACAATCCAAATGCATTGGAACGGAAACGTTGGATTGTAAAGGTCACAAGCCTACGACAATGACATCACTGCGTTCGGTTACCTAAGGGGCTGGCTTCTGGGCTAGAGTCTAGATTACCAATTAATGGAACTGACGCTAACTTTTCAGATAACTCGGTAGCGCAATGGCTGTTACGTCGGATCTTTTGCTCTGAGTTTTTGTAGAAAAAATAAAGCCTATCTATACCCGTAGATTTCTAGAATTATTATAAGATTAAGTAAGATCGATAATAAGTATAACTGTTTCATCCAAATCATGAATCACCTATTTCTGAACGTATCTAATTCCCGGAGAACATTATATCTTTGCCTATAACTTTCCTTCTTTGTCAAAGGTACTCATATATACAACATTTTCAGTTTAAGATTTTAGTAAGCATTAAGCCCAAAGCTGTCGTTTTTTTATATTTAAACTGCAGCTTTGGCTATTAGGTATTCAGCCAATAGGTGACAGTTATAACATTATAACTAGCACGGTTCCTAACACACAGCAGGGATGCATGGACTTTTATTTATTTCGCTTTGTTACTAAATAGGGCTAGATCTAATTCATTAATACCTCTTTTTAGTACCACAACAGCAGTTTGTCCAGGATGCATTAGTTATTTTAATATAAATACTTGCATATATCAAAATAAACCTCTTCCTTCCTGCATCGAATAAACAGATAATGAAAACACACAGAACATTCTGTAATAATTTTTTCGAGACAGATTCCAAACTCGAAGGAATTTCGCGTTGTATAATTTTATTACATTGACCAAAATCCAATTCCAGATAACCTATCTATGACCCAGACAAGTAACTATAGAATGAATATACCACGAATGATTCGATCGACCATAAACACTTTTAGAATCTATGTCGGATTAATGTCCTAGTTTCCCGCCAAACTCGTGACGTCACGGCTCGCTTTTTTCCTGTTATTTCTAAACAGGAAAGCTAAATATACGAGTACATAGTATATGATAACAATGATTTATAATAGATAAGTGAGATTGCGTCAAGCGCCTGCCTTGGCCTGGTTGCGAGAACCTGTCACCGCGACCTGTGCTTCGCTTAAAAAATATATGGAAAACGTGTGGTCTATGCCCCATCGGAATAACAAACGTTGTGTTATTTAGTTTGAATTATTCACAACAGTGGGGCACAACGGGAAAATAAGAATAATATCCACATGAGAAAAATGTAAAACTTCCGTTTCGATTCTAAAGCCCTAACTGTCTTAAAATATTACCTCAGTCGTTGTAACGTGTATCTATTCAAAAAAAGTCATAGACGAAATAAAAAAGTTTTGATTTTTCAAAAGCGCGAATTTCCTAATTTGTTCCTGCGACGGAAGTCTGTTTGTGTTCACAGAAAAAACGCGTTATTATTAGACACGTTTTGATGACGATACACTTGTTTGTTACGCGTTTTCATCATAAGGCCGCGTTCACACACGTTTCTAACTTTAAGTAGTAGACAATATTCTGTCATCATTGTGATAGCCCCCACCGGGGGTTTACAACCCACGCCATATTGCGGATTTTTAGTGGTACTAATTTTATTTTACTGGTAACGACAAATTTTTGGTAACTGACGTTGAAAGTCGGTGAATGTCACTGATGTAAACATTAAACAAGGAAGAAACAGGACTAAATATTCCTCGAATTTTAAGTATTTTTTGTATAATAAAGCCAAAACTACCTACAGTGATGAAAGTCAAGTTTCTTTAATAAGATTCAGTATTGAAGAACGATTGAGCAGCATTCCGGTAAACAATGTTTTGAATTTGCTATTGACGTTTAATAATGCAAATATATATATGAAGTGTGCATATTATTGCCATATGAAAGCTGTTTGAAGCGCCACTATCCCTGGGCCGGACCGACGCTTGTTAGGCTGTACTTCACTCATAAATATTGATTGACATCTAATTTGGTGGATACATCGCAGTAATTTTTATTATGTGTGCATCTCTAAAGTTGAGTGAGTATTTAGCTGGCAATTATGATAAATACGTCAACGCATCCTTTGACGGATATTACGGAAATAGCCACAAATAAAGTAGGCCGTCGGAACTCTACTGTGCAAATTCTACAGTTATTCGCGACGAACCTTATTGTAGCTCGGTAAGAGCTATATTCAAATGATTCGTGTCACTTTTATCAAGGTTTTTAAATAGGGCGTAATCAACTTTGGTCAAAGTGGAGCAACAGGTGACCACAAGCTATCAATAAATATGGCTTTATTTTTTATTCTTTTAGCCCATTTAACATCTTTATTTGGGATATTAAATAGACTTTGTCTTCAGCTTAGTTGGTACC
Organism: Apotomis betuletana; assembly: GCA_932273695.1. Lineage (NCBI taxonomy): Eukaryota > Metazoa > Arthropoda > Insecta > Lepidoptera > Tortricidae > Apotomis > Apotomis betuletana. The sequence continues at coordinate 57,422,739 of OW026298.1, read as the reverse complement.
TTTGTAAACGATTAGAGTAATTCCAGATCCCATAGTAGCTTCATTATAACAAATTGTAGTATTATTAATTTGGCTTGTTTGCGTACTTATGATGAAAAAAATACTGGTCACCAATAATATTTCAGTATGCGAGTGCGTGACAGCAAAAAAAACAAATTAGTGCCGGTGTGACTGCCATCTTGCAAATCATCTAACGCGTATTTTCGCGCTTTTATCGGAGGTCGTTCACCCGCAGGCACGTGTAACAGTAACGAGAATAATAAGCTTGCGTAACGTGTGACAATGGTATCATCGACTTTCCGTTTCATTCCGTTAATTGCTACAATTTGTATGAAAGGTGAGATATTTTTAAAGCGGGTGCAAAAAGGACTCGCACTTAGTGGGCGATAGTTATAAATAAATATTTCTATTACTATTTCTACGTACCGACGTAGCTCTATCTCGTACCATTAAAAAACTCAACTGAAAATCGACGACAGATTCAAACTACTCGATGTTTGCCTTACTCTTATTTTAAGAACATACTAGGTGTTATTTTGTTGATAGATGACACTGCATTTACGTAATTAAAATCAACTGAAATCTAACAAACAATAAACACACCGAAAGACAAAGGCTGCTTTTATACTTTGAAAGAATAGTCCGTCATCATTGTTACATATCATAGATTCCCTGAACAGCAGGGCCCTCGAATGCACCTTCGCGTTCCGCAGTGCCACACAGGGTTTGTGGGGCAACCCATATACAGGGTACGCCAACCGGTTCGTCTGCCCCCTCCTCCCCCCTTCCCACTCGCATACTTGCATCCGGGAATAAAACGAAGCACGCGCAACAGGAATACCCACCCTAAGCCCAGTATCGTAAAGCTGCATGGTTAGCTAGTTGTTCTTTTTGCGATAGCCTCGCAAAGTTATCTTTGCGTTCGCGAGCTGATTCGCTTTCAAGTGTAGCTATGAGTTATATGTTATGCCGTTCGGCCTGTTGAACGCGCCTGCGGCTTTCCAGTAACTTTGTCGGCTAGTTAGCACTGGGTTCTAAGACCGTAGGGTGGGTAGCCTTGATCTTGCAGTTTATATATAGAACGCGCTTTTTTTTGTAGTTCTCAGGCTTTCAGACGGGAACGGTTCATGTTAATACTGTTATAATGTTTTTAATAGACGTTAGTGATTGCTAATTATAGTTCAGACTGACATAAAAACCGTGCGTTGAGTATTAGAAGATACCGGTAGGTATTTGTGGTGTTCATTCACCAAGTTATCCATTAAAGACGATATTTCCTACTTAAACGAAATATATACACAATAGGCTTCTTCCGTTTCCACGTGTGATATTATGCCTGATTCCGATTTAGGTTTTTACCTATTATCATAAAGAATTTCCTTTTTATATGTATTTATTTTCAAAATGGTTACAGTTGCCAAGGAATCTTAGAAAACAACATGAGCTATATAGTCTATATTTAACTTAAAGCACACGTGTACGTTTTAGAACTGTCAATTTCAATTGAAGTGAGGTTTTAGTTTGGATCCTTTTCCCTCAGGTGTTCGTAGGTGGCTACAATTCGTTTCCGACCTGTTTATTTTGAAGATAACTACCTGAATCCACTTGCGTCAGACCAAACATAACACCAATGGTGCATTATCTCGGTTTATCAGTTTGCTAAAATTTTATCATCTATTTTGGCAAGCGATACAAGTTATAGATAAAACGTGTTCCTCACAGCAACAGTCGGTAACGATTAAATATAGTTTTATCTGTGCTAGGAGGAAGCGTGTTTGAGTTTTATCAATTTCCTGGCGGGTGAATGAAAGTAATGTAATTTTAATGAAATAATGAAACACCAATGCGGCGTGTGAAGTAATTACGAGCACAATTCATAAAATTTGTTTAACTATTGACAATATTTCCTAATAAGAATCAATCACATTGACGGGGCATATATTTAGTCTTTGTTTAATATGTTTAAAGAATCTGAATCATTATTTAATATGAAGTGATATCTAAAATACTTAATTTCTTTACAAATAAAATAATCATATGGACCCGATTACCGATTACCCAAGTCAGTTTTCGATTATTTGACTAGTAAAGCAAAAAATATAGCTATCAATGTCCATGTCTCCAATACCAAAATTGCTAAAGTTCATATTCTTAGTAAAACTGTCATAGCCCATAGAATAGTGGACTCAGGCAGTAATCGTGACGGATTCCATATCCTCGGATCCCTGTATCCTGCACGACCGGAAAGGCCCGCCACAGCGCGCGCAGCCAATGACCAGGAAATGACGGCGACGGGCTGACCTTCGCCGTGCGCCCGCGCCGGCGGCGTTTCGCTTTCTGTGGCACTTTCGCATTAGATTTGCTGTTTAAGCCCGTGACGACATAGGTTGCGTTAATTTCTTTTTGCTTTTATAAATGCTTGACGCATGATCGACTTTGGAAATAAGTATTACGATGGTTGATTTTCTGCAAGCTGCCCTACATGGCTATTTTGAATGAAAAGTAATGTAAAAGTAAACTAATAATCTTCAGTGTGAGCGATCATTCAAAATTAGAACGATAACTCAGAACACATGATTACAGCGGTATAATTACAAATTATAACTTCTGTGGATTGGAAATTTATTAGAACGCTGAGTAGATTCAGACATCCTATTCTTAAACGGATTTTACAGGACGGTTAAAGCATTTAATTTAATAAATACTTAGATAAGTTGAAAACTTAAACAAATAACTTAAGTAACGTCACGTATCTGTGTTATCAACAAAAATGTTTATAAATTAAATACGCCGAGTCACCTTGGCAATGGGTGCATCCAAAACGCGATCTCAATTGGTCACGTTTTTTAAGACAAGTGGGCGTATACGTACACTAGCCTAAAAAACGTTTAATCGTCTTGAGAATATTTCAAATAATTAAAAATTACAGCCAAAATAAAACACGTACGTAACGATAACTCTATTATTTAATTGAATAAATGAGCTAAAACTGCCATGCCATTATTATAAAATATGCTATTTAAAACAAATTCGTTTTCATGTATAAGTATAATTTTTCATTTTTGGTATAACCTATAGAAAAATTCAAATGCATAAACTATTTCATCTGTAACGATTATTTAATACCATAGATTAGACTAATGCTTTTATGTGAAAGGACACATTCAAAAGACGAACCACCGGCTGAATTTAAATTTAGAACATAAGCATCAATTCGAATATTGACTGCACAAGTGGTATTAGTGGTAGGTATTGTAGTAGTGCGGGAAAAATCGCGATTAAAATATGAAGCCGGTGAGCGTAACTGTTTAAATTTGGAATTCATCCACGTACCGCGCAACGTGTTAAGTAAGGTCAGCGTCAGCGCAGCGCCCTGTTACGTAACGAGATAACAGAGGGCGACACTATATTGGGGTCACGTGTACCGGACGCTGTCACACGATTGTGTCCACAGACTATCACTTTTTTATAGACCATGGACCAATATTGTTAGTAAATCAGACACTTTACAAATCCCGAACTAGGAACTTCCGTAACTGTCGCTAAACTAAATACCTTTTAGTTAGCGTTTTTCGGAGCATATCTGCTTTCCATAACATTAAACAAACTGAATCTGAAAGCCATTGTAACTACCAAACTCAATCAATGACTTAATGGATGCTTTGCGTCCGAAAAGTAAACTTTACGTGCATGAGCAAGATTCATGTTCACCAAGTTGCGGGTATCCTCGTAGCTGCCTGTAACTTGGGAAACTGGAACGGATAGCTATCTTGCTCGAAGTTTGCTAGTTCCCGGCCTACTTGTCCACTTAGAAACTTACGGACGTGCAATATACGCAATTGAATAATAGCACTACATACGAGCTTCGATTTTGACCGTCAATTTGATTTGAAACAAATTGGGACATAAAGAAGTGCCCTGAGGCACACCCCAGTTCAGCTCGTTGAATAAAATCTAATCATTGATAACGGCTCTTGGAAGCAATATATTTATACTCAGATACACAATCTAATATATATTTTATTGCATATTACTTAATTTTCAAGTATGAATTTTATCTATTACATATGCGGCGTATTAAAACGGCTTTGTGACGTCAAACTCAAATGACTTTCATCTTTATCTAAAAATTGGTGCTCAGTAACATATAATATAATATTAATAACATTGTATACACTTATCTGCAAGCCACATATATGAGCTATTGATTGGCTTAACTTTGATATGTCATGAGGTGGTTCAACTGTGTACGTAATTTTAGTTATGTTACAATTAACAATTCACGTATAACTTATGCAATATAATCGCAAATCTACATTAGCAGCAGGATCGTCGCAGGCAAACTACCAATGAAAAGCCGTTGTTCTGTATTCCATTCCATCTAATCTAAACTATAAAAGCGAATCCGAAAGCTATTAAAGTTAGGTCAGAGTCCGTATACCTGGATGTCGGACACTATTAGCCAGTCTCACTAATAATTCTATTTATTTCCACTACTATCAATTCGAATAAATTCAAATAAAATAAAAGCTTTTTGTGGTACTACAAATTTAAAATTTAGTGGTTGTATGACATCAGTATCTGCTTCATAGTATACGTTCCGACAGTGACTGACATTGACCCAAATGATCATAGTTACGACCAAACTTTAGAATGTTGAATAGTGATATTTATAATGTGTTTTCTTTACAGCGGGTGCCGTGAGCGAGCGTGAGGCGTACGGCTACGGCTACGGAGGCGGCGGGACTACGCACCACTTCGCGGCTCCCGCGCCGCCGCCCCTGCCCGACCACGACCTCCCCTACTCCGTGTTCGACTTCGGAGACTACCAGCGGCACCACCACCACAACAAACTCAAGCCCAAGAAGAGGCCGCGGACCGACGCCCCGCCCACCCCAGGCGTCAAGCGCAAGAGCCGCGAGGGCTCCACCACTTACCTCTGGGAATTCCTCCTCAAACTCCTCCAAGATCGGGAGTACTGCCCCCGCTACATCAAGTGGACGAATCGTGAGAAGGGCGTCTTCAAGCTCGTCGACTCCAAGGCGGTGTCGCGCCTCTGGGGCTTGCACAAGAACAAGCCAGACATGAACTACGAGACCATGGGGCGGGCTCTCCGCTACTACTACCAGCGCGGCATCCTCGCCAAGGTGGACGGCCAGCGGCTCGTCTACCAGTTCGTCGACGTGCCCAAGGACATCGTCGAGATCGACTGCTCGTTGGCTTAGAGTGAGGGATATAATCTTCAGTGCGAGAGGACACTAGCGTTTCTAACGTTTCACTTCAGCATTGTATCACTTTTAGTAAATTCGTCTATTTTACCATTCATCGCATTCTATTCGCTTAAGAGTGTTTTCGTGATTAATTCTACGTGGATAATACTAAATTGTGAATGAAAAATGTCGTTGAATTTAATATTTATACAAAAATATGGGGAGACGAAAATGATTGCTCAAATGTTTATATATATTTAGGGGGTTCACTGAAAAGTACTAAATTTGCTACGCGGTATAGGATGGAGCCATTTTTGTATAATGTTCAAGCGAATTTTTAAATGTTTAATAAAGTTTCTGTATATACTTGTTTCCTGAAAGTCGTGGTAGTCCGGCCCACGCCGCGGACAGCCGCACTTCCTACCTCAGACTACAAACTATACTTCATAACTATATACACTTTACTACTTGAAACTACAGTTATACAACATTAAGAAACTATTAATAGTCTTATAAGAGTTTATAATAAATACATATTTACGTAAACTGAACGTTTAATATAGTAACGAAAATATCATATTACTTCTATTTCTTCCCAGATAATTATATATATACTTGGTGCTTGATGCATATTCACTTTATGACTTCATAGGAGCGGATGCTCGCATATAATGTCGTTATGTATAATTAATTATATGTTATGAGAGTTGAGGACATTTTAATAGCTAACTTAAAGTTTTGTGAGCCGAGTTTTGGTTGTGCTCGCCACTCGCCAGGCGGCGCCACTATACGACTACTGAGAACTGAAACCTACTGCCAACTTCTGTTTAAATCTGATATTTTAATTAAGGGATGATATTTTGTGCGTTAATTGTGTTAATTATTTTAAATAGTGTTTTTAAGCGACCTGTTTTAAGTGAACTTGCTCTAGTTTATGTATTTTATTTAATAATTATATTAAATACGTTTTAAGGGGGCGTTGCGCATACGACATTTTATCGACATATCAGCGTTTGAACCCTTGTCCCGCCAACTGCATATCAGAGCCCTAACAGCCGAACTTGTAAATCCCAAATGACGTAACCGACTTCCAAAATAGTCTCTTACTTCATTTCAGACTTACACTCACGCGGCGTGACGCCCCCATTTTTTGTTACCTGAATTAAATATTAATAATTAATTACGATTTGTGGTCCAATGTTATAGAGAACATGATAATTTTTAACTAGATAGATTTAAAAACTTTAGCCTAGATATCGTTATTTTCGTACAACTCTGAAACTGAAAGTTAAGCGCTGTAAACTAAATGACCGAGAAGCGAGCAGGGTACTATGCTGTGATTGGTCGGTGCCCGGCTGCCGCTCTCTGATTGGATGTAACGCGCGCGCGCGCAGCCGCGATTGGTCCTTTCCAGCTGTCAATTAGTTAGCCATTGCCGCTCTTTCATTATATGTATTTTCGAATCGAATGGTCCAGAGTAGAAAGTTAGGAAGAGTCCAATGTTGCTCGGAGCTCGCACTGCGCCACTAACTTCTCCGATGTTATTATGTAATTTTTATATTATATTCGAAATAATTATATCAATTATGTAGTGTAAGAATGTTAAATGTATCGAGGGGAGTGCGCGCTCTGATAGTTACAGGCAAGAAGGTGCTATGAGGAATGTGGGACCGGCAGACTTCAAAATTGTATATTAAACAGACCAATCCAGGCAAAACAGGTAATATATATTTATGTATCTATACACCCAGTGTGTTAAGTGTAAATTCTATAAAAGATCTCAGTGTCCAATTCTTAGAACAAATCCAGTGTCCCATGTGATTGAAATTTGATATATATGTACCTTCTAAATAATGTGGATTTAATCGTATTTTTGTATAGCTAGGATTCAAAATTTACTTTTCGGCACTTGTAATGCTTTTGTAAATATAATTAATAGATTAACTTATTTATTTCTCTCTGATAAACGATACGTGTACGCGCGTGGGCCGGGTCCGCGACGCGCTTCGCTCGTCGTCGAACCGCGCGGACCGGGCGGACGCCTCAATGTTTTACATTATAGGGAATTTCGTTCTTTAGATTAGATATTTTATTGTAAATGGATATTTGTAAGTAAATTATATGTAATGATTGGACCACGTGATGGGTTGAGAGCTCTCAGGATCGAAGCTAGCTCCTCGAAGGTTACCGGGATGTTCGAGCAAGCATTTAAAACGATGCTCTGTCGTATCTTTAGTCGAATTGATGTTGTTAAAAATCAAAGTTTAATAAAATAATGTACTTATCAGTGTAAATTTTATCAGCACCTCGAAAATCGAGCCTAGTCGTAGAATTTTAAAAAAATATTTGTAATTGGAAGCCATATTTGGTGTGAGGTTTTCGAGATTAAAATATGGGACGCAACACGGCTTAGGCCGGACAGAGATCGAGGGGGAAGGTTAGTGACTTGGATTAAGGTTGGCGAGTGTGTACAGACGGGCCTCCTGGACTCCCAACTGGCATAGACAAGGCTCCTAGTACCCTTACCATGAGTTTACAGTGACAGAGAAGTTCTACAACGTAACCCTAGGGGCGCTGTGTTCGCCGTACAAATCGTCTACTCTCTCGCTAGTACGGTCACGTCAACTCATGGTAACTCAGAACCTCAAGTGTCAGATGCCATTGATTGCGATGTACGTTTTTTGTTCTAAAACAAACTTACACGACCAAAAAAATAATAGCAAAATTAAAAACGGAATAGCTTGAGTTTTAATTTATAAAGCCGGTCATTTCAGCATATTAAGTAGATTGCAATGACCCCAGTGTTTTGAAAGTTCAGGATGTCTTTAGCAGTTTTCGGATCCGTATGGTAGTTTCGGATCCGTATGGTGGTTTTCGGGTCCATATGGTAGTTTTGGGAGTTTTGGAATCCGTCTGCCCACGCCGCGGCACGCACTGAAGTTTTCGACGTTATTAAATATTTCAATGTACGTACTCAATTGTTAAATTAAATTTTAATTAATGTCGTATTAAAAAAGATATTAGGAAATTCGTACCCTTTACCCGGGAATTTTTAATGTTAGTTCTGTATGGCTGGATCTTTCTGTCCCCGCCCACTTTTTTTGTCTCGCTCTGAGAGCGGGCGCTTGCTAGTATATCTACTAGTTTTAATCAGTTAAAGTCCGTTACGTTAAATATTAATTATAAAAAATAATTTAGTTGTTATCTCTACAAAAGTGTATTTTTTTTCTTTCCCATAGTTAAGTTATTTTTCTATGTATAGCTAGTTATAAGTGTAAATGATTTAGCACATAAACTTGATGCATGATGATACAGTTAATAAAATATCCACTATAAAATACAATGTTGTTTTTCGTCCATACCCTAGTCACAGCCACACAAATTATACATTTGATATGCAATTCTGGTGACATACGGAAAAAAGTACAATGAGAAGAGATATAACAAACCTGTTCTTTATCGAAAATTAATACTGGTATCTAACTAGTATATTCGCCTTTACCAACTGAATCTAGAAATATGTAAATTAAAAGTTATGTATGCATATTCCAATGGGTTGTTTTTTTGTATGACGGCAGAATTTCATATTGAATTTCGTTTAGTTTGCCGTTGGGAAAAACATTTTCAACTTTCATTATGCTACAGACAAATGTGCAACTTTTCTCTAGGAATGACTACTGGTTATTTCTGAATAGAAACATAAATTCATATCAAAAATAAAGCTTGGATGATTGGCGTGGCGATGTGACCGACTGAGGCATGCTACTGGCAGAACTGGCTATGAACACGCAAAATTGCACGCTAGTGCATCTGTTGTTAAGAGGCCTTATTCCTTTTAAAAAATATTTTTCTCAAATTATGACAAATATATTGATAATTTCAACCAGCTTTTTGAAGTGAATAATACTTCTCCCCGAGTTCTAGGTAGTAACACAGCTATTTCACGCTTTCATTGCGTACAGTCGAAAATAAGTTTAAAAAAACTAATTTTCCGCGTGAATTTTCACAATTTCGAGTAGTTTTTGAAACAAAAATTATCAATGAAAAATTCAAACTGTAGGTTTCAAATTATACCATATCCCAATAGCCCTGTTCTAGGTAGTAACATCAATAATATGTTCGGAAACATGTTAAATCATAGAGAAAAATGTCTAAACAATCAGCATTATAAAAGGAATAAGGCCTCTTAACGCGGCTCACGGCGTGAAGCGACCCCTTCTTGTAACCAGAGATGGGCCAAATTTATTCGAATGACGAATAAGAATAACCAAATTATTCGCGAATGACGAATGAAAACCACGAATGATCATTCGTCATTCGAATAAATTATTCGTCGATTAAGTTATAGCGAAAAATTTATTCGTCGAATGAATTATCACGAATAATTCTGTGGCCCTAGTAAAAAGGAGTATACCTAAGTCAGATTTAACCTATCTTAAGGAGACTTACGCTTATCCCTCGTTTATTATACTACCTGTGCTTATCCTTTACCTAACTCTTAAACATACAGTAAAAACGAGTCGCGTAAAATATTTTGCGTGTTGTTTATTTCAATGGAATTGGAGGTCGAATCGCTTGATATAGTTTTTTTGTAATGGTTAAAATTTGTAATTTTTTTACGTTTTTCACTCCCATATCCCTTCAATTTTGTAAAAAAATTAAAAACTAAATCGACAAAAATTGTATGTAATTAATGACCCTACTCAAGAATTCTAGAATTCTATGAGTATCGGTTGAGATTGGGTGTCCGGAGGACTGATTGAATCAGAAACACGGAACTATGTCCCAAAACTGGTAAAGTAGATGTGGGGAGTGAAGATTGCAAAACAGAGAATGGCTGAACCGCACTGGCAATAGACTCGAGTGAGACAAGAAGGGGAGGCCATTTCCCAGCAGTGGGACACCTAAAATGGCTGTTAAAAAAATCGGTTAAGAAATACGAATTCTCGGCGACAATAGCCGGAAATCTGAGGATCCAAACATGCGGAAGATTTTAACACCAAGCTAAAACGGAAACGCTTTGCTCGCTAGGTCAATTAATATTTTAGGAGTTTAGATACTTACCTATAGTTAAGATTGGAGTAATAATATTACTTTGCTATAGTATACGCGAAATATGCAAGCTGTTTGACCTTATATACGATATTATGATGTAATCTAATGTAAACGATCTTGACAACAAATTAATCTTTATATTTAACCAAAAATACTTTAATATTTTTCGTGGATTTATGCGAATAAAAATAACAAATAAATCATTCGTCATTTGAAAACCGGTCGAATGAAATCATCCGCGAATAAATTATTCGCGAATGAAAAAAACGCGAATAATGCCCATCTCTGCTTGTAACGGCATAGTTTCCCATTTATTCATTTATCGCATGGCATTTCAGTCACTGGGTATAGGTACAATTAATTTAATTAAATTTAAAGGTTGAATATAATATAGCCATTTACGAACGAATATATTTCATCACTGGTGAGACTAATAATATATAAAATAATAGGTGGATTGATCCAAATAAGTAAGTTTACAAAGAAACGCAATGTCGCTATTTTATCTCGATAATTATTAATTTTACATTGCTAGACGAGCATTAAAATAAAGCGCCATCTAGTAGTAAGACAGGACTATCTATTCTTTCAGAACGCCTTCTTGTGACCGCAAGATAAACTACGTAAAAGTCAAATCAACGCGGCCGTAACTTGTAAAAATTCGACTACTCCACACTAGATGGCGCGTTTGGCAACTATAGCGACTTAGCAGATTTTAAGCCCGTTCCAGACCTTTCGATCCCATCCGATCCGATCCTAATTATCGGATGAAATCGGATAATGTGTAGTGTAATAGATCCTAACAATTATGGGTTTAAAAATTTTAAAACTCAAAATTATCAAAAATTAATATCAAACTATTTAATTTAATATAAGATATAATTAAAGGTGATTATTTTGTTTCGTTGCGTATGTAAATGAACTTAACAAACATTTTTCTGTGAACGCATGATAGACTATCATAGACCGGCTGACGTGACGGTTGTCAAAACTAAATACCTAACTACGGTGACGTGTATAGTAAAAGCTATACAGCTGGGTAGCCACAGTCCGCTGAAATGTGAAAAAATATACTATTGTTATGTGAATAATTCGATCCTGTTCCGTACACATTGCTCATTAGACAATTATCCTGTGCCGGGACGGTAATAATTACGTATTTAAACTGTAAACCGCTTGAAACATCAAAATGGTTCTGATGACGATGATAGCGCGAGTGGTCGACGGGCTACCTCTTGCCGCAACTATGCAGGATGATGAGCAGGTATTCTAAATACCAGACAAAACTATTTCTAGTTTATAAATATCCATATTTTTGTGTTATCATGTTATTCTAATTTGTTTTTTCAATTTATGTTGCGGTCTGCAGAGTGGCTGCAATATTTTGGAGTACCAAAATCAAGCGAAGATGCTGTTTCGAAAACTAGGACCGCAGTCTCCGATCAGATGCTCGATCGAATCCGGACCTTTCTTGTTCCAGTGAGTTGCTTTTTAATTTTTTTTTTTTTGACAACCATCAAACTTGCATCATACTTAGGCATTATGTGATAACTCGTAAAATCAAAAAAATTATCACATGTTTACACTTTATTTTCTGTAGATTAATCTTTTATTGCCATAGGATATGTCCCAATAGTTAAGCAAGATTGAAATTGGCATAATACTATTGTGAAATGAAGGCCTATTTACTAGAATAAATATGGATACCTGTTAATTCTATCACTAAAATGTAAAATAGATTAGTTAATTGAAACCTTTGACCTGATTAATTATAATTTTAGTTACCAACACTTTCTACTGATTCAAACTACATGTAAATATACTTATGACTATACATACATAGTACTTGCAATTTGACACTAACAGATGGGTTTATGAACACTAAACTCAATCCGAAGGCCTACCTAAGTAAAATCTGAATATAGATCACCTTTACAAGTAATCCTTGATGATACATTATGCTAAATTTTTATGAACTGAAGGCAAAAATTCCATCTATGTTTGAGTCTATGCTAGTGTTACCAACACATTTAGTCAACGGTTAAAAGTTGTTATCACATCATGATTTACATGTATAGCAGAATCAGCAAGATAACTGCTTTGTACACAGTGATCTTAGTGTTTAATTTAAGATTGTGCGAGTCCCAAACTCGACCTTCAAAACCGAATTCGGTTTTGCAAACCACATTCATGCACATGACCGACGCTCATGTAGGCTATGGAGCCAGAATCGCCATTGATGGATATGTGAACGAGAATGATATATAGATAGATAGTTACTTGTAAGTGACTAATTTCTGTAAGTTTATTATCTAAATTACCCAATCAAAGGATGACTTGCGTCATTCAATATTATACTCATACTGTAGGCATTTTGTTACGTGATTGTTATTTATTGAGTAGCTATGCGAGTATTTTTAGGATTCATCAAAGGATTATGGCCCAGAACAGAGTGAGCACTAGTTGCCTGACCCTAAAGCTGGCTGGCATAAGGCCTTATTCCTTTTAAAAAATATTTTTTTCATGTTATGACAAATATATTGATAATTTCAACCAACTTTTTGAAGTGAATTTCTCTTTTCCCTGGGTTCTAGATAGTAACGTAGCTATTTCATGCTTTTATTGCGTGCGTGAAAATAAGTTGAAAAACCAGTTTTCTGCATGAATTTTGTCTTGTTAACAAAATTATTATCAATGTTATAACTTAGAACAGGGCTATTGCGATTTCTTGGTATATATTTAAAACGTGCAGTTTATCATTGATAATTATTGTTTCAAAAACTACTGGAAATTGACAAAATACTCGCAGAAAACTGTTTTTTTTTTCAACTTATTTACGACTGGACGCAATGAATGCATGAAGTAGCTATGTTACTTTCTAGAACTCAGGGAAAAGTATTGTTCATTTTAAAAAGTTGGTTGAAATTATCAATATCACTACATAGTATAAAACAAAGTCTGTTCTGTCTGTCTGCCCCTATGTATGCTTAGATCTATAAAACTACGCAACGGATTTTTATGCGGTTTTTTAATAGATAGATTCAAGAGGCACGTTTATATGCATAATACATGCATAGTATAGTAGAGGAACACTTTTCATTTACTATCAGCATTGCACCCAAGCAAAGCCGGGGCGGGTCGCTAGTATTCTCATAAACGATTGATTGATAGATAAATACATAAACTTACATAGTTATGCTTCTCAGCTAATTAGGCACTTACAGATTGTGACATAAAGCTTTTCACCCATATGTCCGTCTCTTTCGGAATATCTTCATCTTTAGTTTCTACCTTTTTGAAGACAGGGCAGCTAAATTATCTGATAGGAATCTAAATTTGAAATTTAAAATAGAACAAGAGATACCTCAGATATGTAACTGAGGATAGAACATTAGAAGCGCTACTAAGTGTCCTTTTTTCACGTTCCAGCTACCTCATTGAGAACGAAATCTGCTACCTGGTGCTGTGTGAGAGGAACTACAACAAGCGGCTTGCCTTCAGCTACCTCGAAGAGATCGCCCAGGAGTTCTACCAGCAGTACGGGAAAAGGGTAAGATATGAAAAAAGATGCAATTATAAAAAACCGGATAAGTCTACACTGAGGGTTCCGTACAAACACTGGTACAAACATCTTACCTGGCTGGGTTAAGTTTGTACCCGGTTTTTATAGCGCTGGATACAAATGAGGTGCAAAGTTAAGGCAACCGATCACGTTTGTTGTATAGGATACAACAAACGTGACAAATTTGTTCCGGATACAACAAATTCATGGTTCCTTAAATATTTTATTCTTCATGAGATACAGCCTGGTGACAGACGGACAGACAGACAGCAGTCTTAGTAATAGGGTCCCGTATTTTACCCTTTGGAATACGGAATGCTTAAAACGAGTTTTCTGTGTGAATTTTGTAAATTTCCAGTACTTTTTGAACCAAGAATTATCAATGAAATATTTAAACTGTAGGTTTTAAATATATACCAATAGATCACAATAGCCCTGTTCTAATTAGTAACATAGGTATAGGCTAGCAAGCGTCGGTCCGGCCCTGGGATAGTGACGCTACAACCAGCTTTCATATGGCAATAATGTGCATACGTCATACTTGCATTATTAAACGTCAGTCAAGGATTTGTCATTATCAAAATTTCAAAACATTGTTTACCGGAATGCTGGTCAATCCTTCGTTCTTCTTGCGAAATAAAAACTGAATCCTATTGAAAAAACTTGACTTTCATCCCTGTGGATAGATTTGGCTTTATTATGAATAAGTTTCTGTCAAAAATGACATTTTAGTGGCAAGCTTTTATAGCCAACTGTACTTTTCTTTGGATATCCATCAAATGCTCACTGAGACGATTCTAAAGAGCCCAAGCTCGGTAGGATTGCTTTTTCTATTATAGAGTTCCTATGGCCACCTTCCGGCTCCATCATCAGATCAGCCCCATGGTACCATATTATTGTATTGTCATCAAAGTTAAGTCATCATCTCAGCCATAGGACGTCCACTGCTGAACATAGGCCTCCCCTTTGGACTTCCATATATACCGGTTGGAAGCGACCTGCATCCAGCGCCTTCCGGCGACCTTTATAAGGTCATCTGTCCATCTTGTAGGTGGACGTCCTTAAGAAGGAAAGTTAAGTAAGTATGCAAAATTTCAGCTCAATCGGTTGACGATATCTGCTTCAAAATTTAGTCCTGTTTCCTCTTTGTTTACATCAGTGACATTCACCGACTTTCAACGTCAGTTACCTACCAACAATTTGTCGTTGCCAGTAAAATAATTTAGTGCCACTGAAAATCCGCAATATCGTCAGGGATAGTGCAATACCGCGTAAATAACAGCTGTCGATAAAGTTCTCATTTTAATAAAATACTTAGCTTTTGTTTGAAAATTGAGTCGTATCTACACTTTTCACTTACGCGGTATTGCACTATCCCCAACGATATGGCGTGGGTTGTACAGTTGCCGGCAAAGTTTTTGAGCATAACCTTGACTGCGCAGTAGCCGATTTACGTACAAATTTACATGCGCAGATCCGCCATTTTTGTTCTAAAAGTTTGCCGGCAACTATAAAACCCCTAAAAGGCTATAATAATATGTTTGATCATAGAGAAAAATGTGTAAAACAATCAGCATTTTTGAACGGATGAGCCTTAATGATGTGGTTTGGTCTCCAGGTGAATACAGTGACACGTCCATACACGTTCATCGAGTTTGATACGTGGATGCAGCGCGCAAGGCGACAATATAGCGAGGTAACTATTTATGCGTTGAACAGAATCAATTCTAGTCCTATTTTTATGATACCACATTTTTTATTTTGTATAGCGGGTTTTGATGAAAATTATCTGCTTAGCCCAATGGTTGACTGGTAGAGAATGCCCTATGGCATTAAGTCCGCCTTTTGTACGATAAGTTCTTTCTTTTGTGAAATAATTATTAAATAAATAAATAAATAAAATTGATACTGTAATGGTGACCTCCCCGCCGCGCGGGTCACCTCGTGTGTTCCTCTTCTCCGCGGACTGACTGGCAGGACTGAGTGCTTCATATTTTCATAAAAGAAAATCTATGATAATGATGATGAATATGAGTGTAGATAAAGTAGTGTATGCAACTGTACATAATTAGGTCTTAAAACACTTCCCTACGGCTCGTTTCATAAAACCACACTCGTATTTTAAGACTTCTCATTATGTAGCAGTTGCATAAACTACTATAAAACACTCACGACTTTGAGATTCATACAAGTAACAAGGGAATCGGGGAGTATTATACACCACTGGCCACACAGACACGGACTGACAGCATCCACCAACCAACAACCATTGAAAATTACCCAGATACCCTTTCTCGGTTTCGTTAAAAATTAATCTTCACTTGTTAACTTCAAAATAGTGAGTCTAGTTTACGAGATACTGGCGAAAAAAAATACACTTGAGGTCAGGGGGACGGGGAGTAACAACGAACCTCACCAAATATCACCAGGGTGAGGGGGGGTCAAAAAGTAGCAGAAAAAACCTCGCGTGAAGCACAAGCCCTTGTTCTCTTTCCACTCTCCTCCCGCCATAATAAAGAAAAGAAAGAAAGAAAGAAAAACATTTATTCGGGGACAAACACAATTACACAGATAAATAGTGATAAAAAAAGAAAAATCTATAAACTAAGTAGGTACTTATGCTAAATTATGCTTGCCTCGAAATGGTCCAGACTGATACGGTTCAGTCTATCCACGACGCAGTCCATGCGCCCAGTGCGCCCGCGTCACTTCAAACCAAATACCCCTGTGGCGCGGAGATAATCCCATTAGCGGGTTATACTCCCACACAAAGTCCGACTACTGGTAGTGTGGGCTAACCAGCCCTGATACAGTTCAAGTCATGTATTAAAAATAAAAAATTGTTCAAATGCGAGCCCGACTCGCGCAGTTCCGTACCATAATCTATAACAAGTTTGTTGAATGGAAGCCCCTCTTAAATATTTATTTTATTTTATTTTTAGTATTTGTTGTTATAGCGGCAATAGAAATACATCATCATTATCCTCCTAGCCTTTGTCCCATTTTTTTTTGAGAATGAATTCTCAATCGGGGTCGGCTACCTAAATCCCAAGATGTGGCGTAGGCACTAGTTTTTACGAAAGCGACTGCCATCTGACCTTCCAACCCAGAGGGGAAACTAGGCTTTATTGGGCTTAGGTGATTTCCTCACGATGTTTTCCTTCACTGAAAAGCGAGTGGTAAATATCAAATGACATTCCGTACATAAGTTCCGAGAAACTCATTGGTACGGGCCGGTTCGAACCCGCGACCTCCGGATTGAAAGTCGCATGCCCTAACCACTAGGCTACCACCGTTTTTACCCTTTGGGTACGGAACCCTACACAGACCACCCCCACTAGACGGAGCATGTAACGCGACCCGTGGGCGACCCGCGCGCACCAACGATATGGTACGGCAGAACATTAAAGTATCAACACGGCGGCCACCGTTTAGTTGCGTCCATGTTTATGAGGTCTCTCTACACCACTTAACACTACAATTTACCATGTTATTTATTTAATTTCTTTTTTCGTTGACGTACGCATGGATCATAAACAAGGACGCGACTAAACGGTGGCCGCCGTGTTGATACTTTAATGTTCTGCCGTACCATATCGTTGGCGCGCGCGGGTCGCCTTACATGCTCCGTCTAGTGGGGGTTGTCTGAAAAAAAAAAAAAAAAAAAAAAGCCCTTAAGGCTGATTTAGACGATGCCAATTTTGAGACGCCTAAATTACGGCGCCAGTGATTATCGCACAGCACACCTCCGACCGTTTAGACGATGACTATGTTCAGCCGCCTAAATCTCGCCGCCAGTCGTGTTTACACGGTGCTTTTTTTCAGTACCAGTCATTAGTGGCAGCGAGAGACGCGGAGGGGGGGTCACTGGCGCCAAAAAATAGGCTCGTGTTCTATTCCGCGCCAGCGCTGGCATGCGGCGAAAAAATGGCGCGGAAAGTGTTTACACGGTGCTTTTTCGAGGCGCCGTAATTTAGGCGTCTCAAAATTGGCATCGTCTAAATCAGCCTTTATGTTCGGTTGCGTGTAGGGCGGGACGCGCGCGCGCCGCTCGGGCGCCGCCGCCGCCCTCGGGGGCCAGCTCGGCGACGTGCAGCGCATCATGATGCAGAACATCGACGACGTGCTGCAACGCGGAGCCGTCCTGTCCGGTACGTGCCACCTACAACCGTGCATTATAAGTTATTTATTTATTTATTTATCTATCCAAATATCATAAACTCTCCATGATGCGTTCAAGAACCGCACATTATGACCAACATAAAAATAGATTGTTTTGTTAGAACAAATTTCTTATCTGTAAAAATGATATTATTGCTAAATAATAACATCGATTTCGATAGTATTATTTATTCAAATTTCGAACATCTGAAAAACAAAGAAATTTGATTTGACCTCTATTCTAATATCACTCGAGATGACGTTTAGTTCGAAATAAATTGTTAATTTGCAATCAAATTTGACAAATGTTGCACGTAACTAAGATATCGAACGATATGATAGTTGGGGTCGACTTTAGTTTGTCTTTGAATTAAAAACAACTATGACAGCTGCCAGAAAATTTCATTACCGCCATTACCGGGTAATATTTGTCACAATGTGCGACTCCTGAATGAACCATGGAGGCTTATAATATGTGGCTAGATAAAGTAGTGTATGTAACTGTACATAATTAGGCATTAAAACACTCGTGTGATATTATTATGAAACTTGCCTTCGGCGCGTTTCATAAACCCACACTCGTGTTTAATACCCTTCATTATGTACAGTCACATAAACTACTATTATTTATTGGAGAAACAACAGAAGTAAATGTGTAACAAAAACAATCATGGTTTAAAGTATACATATAGGCATGCACTTACTTCCTAAAACGCTCTCACTGAGCACACACAACATGAACATTTTAATACTTACTACACTAGACTAAACTTCTGCATAGGATAAACAACAAAATCTTACAAGGAACAACAACTAAAAAGAGAAAACAAAAAAGAAGAAATAAAATTAACATGCAACAGTATTGGCGAACGCCATACATCATTTACGGTTAAAATATCCCATTTGGTAACACAATATGTACAATTAACAATTATATACAGTACGCTTTTCTAAAAGAATTAATAACAACTATCATCTGTCATCTGGTGTTTCGTTAAAAATATCGAGAACATGTTTCTGAAAAAGTGACCGACTAGAGTCTAATATCCCTAGTTATAATTAACTAGGGATAGTAGAGCGGATCGCTCAATGTATGAAATAGTTGATTGTACAACAAGTGCATAAAACGCACCATTTTACACGAGACGTTTATCCATCCGAGCGAGCTTGCGAGCGAGGATGAATATAAAGTCGAGTGTAAAATGCGTTTTATGGACGAGTTGCACACTCTACTTTTCACTTCATATGCGAGAAAATGAAACTGCATCATGTAAATATTATACCTACTTAAAAACAAATTTCATTAAAATTTAAAAACATTTAGTTTTTTATACCTACGATAAATTATTTTTGTAGTTTAAATATATAGTAATATTCATTTACTAAAATAAAAATAAATTTAAAAAGTAATAAATGATAGTAAATTAAAATTACAGGTTTATTTCAAGTAGTTTTATTGTGTACTTTGGCTGTTGGCATTTTTGCCTTGGTCTTAGAATACTAACGAAACGAAAAAAAAAGAGTTTATTTGTTCAAGGTTTTTGAAAAAGATGGGTGCGATTTTGATGCCTCTTGTAAAGGGTATACTTAGAAAAATAGTGAAAAAAATATCAATTATTGGTAATTGCCTCCACAAAGCGATTAAAAATAATGAAAAATACATTTAAAAAAGGTGTTTTGGTACCTAACTAATTTAGCACTATATTGGTCATGTCATGTATATTGTTGTATATTGTATAATATTTACTTTTTATTTTGAGCGTTTAATTTTTTTAAATCTAAGCTTCAGGTGCGAAATCTTTCGGTTTTTTATATGTTCGATAGCGTTGTGGAGGCACTTGCCATTATATAATTATTTTTTTATGTCTGAGTTTTTATCTTTGCGAAATAGTATCATGCAAGCGTGGATGCATAAAATAATGTGTCAATTTTATATGTTATCGATTGTGCTTATGCATGCATTTAATACTTGTAAATATTCCATATAAAATGCTATTGCGATTATACTTAAACAATGTTATTGTTATAAATTTGTGAAACATGTTATGTCTCATTATTTGTGGGTACAAAACAATTTTATTTAAACCATTGATTTTAAAAAAATTATGCATATTCTCTTTAAGTTTTGTTCTTTGTATCATTGTTATTGATTTCTTGTAATTTCAAACGTACTTTTAATGGCATATTTTCAGCACATGGTTTATTATCACAAGTTATTATTCAGTGTGAAACTGAATAACTTTCCCGGTGACTGTCTGTAAATCAAATCCAGCCAGTTGAATTTGACCCAATTTGGTTTCTGATTGAGCTGAAATTCTGCATACGTAATGTGAATCAATTGGCAAAGCAATTTTATTACTAAATGGCTCGAAAGAGATCGAAGGTTCTCATGTGCAGTCAATCTTCCATGGCCAAGGCAAGACGTAAACCTTTAGACAAACCACGGGCGGTAATTCGTAAAGCCCCAGATCTCATATTCACGAATTCACCGCACTAGGTACGTAATGTACTAATACGCCTTAAATAGCGTATATTTCATTGCCTGGCGATTGTTGTTAAATACCGAAACTAACATAAGGATGTAAGATATGTGTTGCTAGTTGCGCCGCGCGGTGTTCCCCGCTCACCCCAAGAGGACACTACATTTTTCGGGATAAAAAGTAGTCTATGTGTTAATCCAGGGTGTCAGCTATCTTCATACCAAAATTTATCAAAATTGGTCGCCGTTTGAGCGCGAAGAAGTAACAAACATTCACATAAACACACTAACAAACTTTCGCGTTTATAATATTAGTGTGATATTTTTGATAGTTAGGTGCAAAGCTTTAAAGGTAAATATTTTGTACCTAACTCTCAAACATCCCGACCATATTGTGCATAATTGTTTTTGTACTTCGTTATTACTATGTATTGCCAATTTAAAAATAAAGGCTCCTTGTCCTTTCAATAATGCTGATTGTTTTAGACATTTTTCTCTATGATCAGACATGTTTCTTAACATATTATCAATGTTACTACTTAGAACAGGGCTATTGCGATTTATTGGTATATATTTGAAACCTACAGTTTGTGATAATTTTTGCTCCAAAAACTACTCGAAATTGACAAAATTCACGCAGATAACTGACTTTTTCAACTTTTTTCGACTGCACACAGTGAAACTATGAAATAGGTATATTACTATCTAGAATCAGGGAAAAGTATTCACTTCAAAAAGTTGGTTGAAATTATCAATATATTTATTATAATATGAAAAAGAAACTTTTTTAAGGGCCGATTGTTCAATCACCAGATAAAACATATCTGTCAGATAAATGTTGGCTGTCACTTTTCTTTTATATGACGGGAGAAAAGGATAGCAATAATTTTAACTGGCAGATAAATTTATCTGGTGATTGAACAATCGGCCCCAAAAGGAATAAGGTCTCTGAAATCAACAATTCGTATGCAATTTACCTAATAAATGTATCGAATTAAAATAAAATAAATAAATATCAGACAACCTCACACAAATCAACCTAGTCCCAAATTAAGCTCAAGTGTTCATCACACAAATATTTGCCCTTGCCGGGATTCGAACCCGGGACCGTCGGCTCAGTAGGCAGTTGCTTAACCACTGCGCCAACCGCGTCGTCGAATTAATTTATTTATTTTTCCTTTTCAGAACTGGACACGAAAACGCAGTCCCTCTCAATGATGACGGCTAAATACAAAAAGGACGCCTCGTACCTGAACACCAAATCCATGCTGGTGAAGGCGACAGCCGCCGCCGTCATACTCCTGGTGTTCGTCCTCTACTTCTGGATCCTGTAAGCCTGGTACTGACACCACTACCTCTAGCGTAACTGTGACAATAGGCTATACTACGATTTCTAATTCAGGACCATAAAAACTACCACAAGGTTGCCACTACAATAAAATATTTTTACAATAGTAAATTCCTTTTTCTTTTTCAAACACGCTAACATAATTTATTTATTGGTAACTTTAACTCTATGTTTTAACAAAATAACTAGATATATTTATTATTACGTAATTACGAGAGGAGATAATAAAAACTTAAACATTTTTGGTACAAAATCTGGTATTGTACTTGTAACACTTGAGCATGTGGTGCAAGCCGAGAAACAAACTCAAATGTCATTTAAATGTTGTCAATTTTGACAGTGACGTATGTGTCGTAGTTTTTTTGGTCTTGAATTAGAAATCGTAGTTTAGTTGACTCATGTCAAATTGTAATAAACTAATGTTTATTCCGTATAGTGTTTAGCAAAGGAAACCTAAATATATATTATTCAATTCATGAAATGGCTGAAAAAATTGAATTTGAAAATATGGTTTTTAATCTGTCGTTGAAAAGCTTAAAACGCTGTCCGCCATTTTCGCTTATGATAGTGACGTCATCGGTCATGTAAACAAAACTGAAAGTCGACTTTGACGACTTCGAATAGTGCCGTCCCTCTCGATCTCCTGTCAAAGTATATTGGAGAGCGGAATGACGGTCGAATTTCGAATATTTACAGGTAATTCTACGTCACGCCACAGATTAGCAAAAGGGAAAAATGGCGGACGGCGTTTTTGACTGTTCATGAAATTTCTAATTTTCAATTGAAAAAATTTAGCTTTCAAGCTTTCACAAAAATACAAGACATCTTTTTTAGAGCTAGTAAGATCATTATTAACCATTTGAAATATATTTAAAAACTGGGTCCACTAGCCTATACTACCTGTCGCTTTCCTTTCAATACCGTGCGAGCATGACGGAAAATGGCGACGTCTAGCACAACTGTGCTTCGCGACTCTTGTCGAGCGACAGCGCTACCCGTCACTCTCTCACATTACTGCATAGAAAGAGACGGGTAATTAACTCGCGCGAGAAATAGTCGCTTATGCTAGAGGTACTGCAGGTCTGTTGGGCAACCGTTGGCAAACGCCGTGTGCCCGTGGTATAGGAAAAGGTATGGCATTCCGGCCAGTGAGACTTTCTACGTCACCGATTAGTTGCTGCTGTGTGGTAACAAAATAATAGACATGTTGACTGATGTTGAATTCTACAGCGTACTGTAGTTATATGAATAGAATTAGCTAAATATATCACGAAACAAAGAAAATAAATCATTTTGGAAATATGTGACTTCAAAGGTACGCACATTTTATGATTTATTTTTTTAATCCAAAAAAAAAAATTGAAAATGTTTTCAGAATCCTCATAATTTTACAAAACAATAATTGTATGACAACCATGAACTTAAACGCACTTTTTCACGGTGAAAATGGCAAATTTCTTAATTTCTTCATACAATTATTGGTACCTATACCGGCCTGTGACGTCACTCGCCTGGACGCCTTTTGTATGGAGCGTTTTTAGCGCTACGTAGGAATGTTGAACTTTGACGGTAATTTCTGACTTTTAGAGCAGTTAAAGTGTAGTCAGTCATATATAGACATTTGATCACAATAAAAAATTGAATCGATTGACATCCTCAAAAAAAAAAATAGTCGACATGTCTATTATAGGGAAATAAATGTTTGCCGACAGTCGTACAAAACATTATAATGCAGTTTTGCATTACGATTGTCATGTCCTGTCTTTGACCATGATTTTATCGTAATAATTGTTTTAAAACACTCAAGATTTTATGAGATTCATACAGGGAACAAGGGAATCGGGGAGTATTATGATACACCACTGGCAACACAGAAACGGATTGACAGAACCAACCAACCAATCATAGCGTGTCTCGCCTGTCATTCCGGACTGCCATACCTTGTTTTCTTTTACCATGCTCCTGCCAACTTCTGCCAACCGGGTGGCGGTCGTTCTGTTGATTTGGACATCTTGAAATTAGGGCCAATTTTTATTATATTGTAATTTTTTTTTTCTCAGATTTGAATAAAATTTGGTGTTACATAAATGGGCCATTTTTTTATTTTACTGACGTTTTTTTTTCGAGCTCCTCATTTTATACTACGTTTTAGTCTAACTGCGAAGTTTAGTTACGAAATTTCCATTTTGTGTAACTCAATGGAAACATTTGTAGGGCATAGCGTGAAATTGGGCCTTACCATGGTTAGAATAATCTACTTTACCAAATAACCGAATTTTATTGAAATCTGAGAAAAAAGAAATCGGAAACAAAATTAAAATTGGCACATTAATATGCGGGTGTTTTCCAAAAAAAAAACCTAGTTCATCTTACTCAGAAAAAGTAAAATTAATTAATAAATTTGTCTGTTCCATTACGTCACGTTCGAAGATACTCTTATTTGCAAGAGCGTTACGTAGTGGAAACCAAAGTTCCCTTACAAATTTTAGGACCCTTTTTTTTCTTCACATTGAAAATGCTATCGATTCGAGGTTTTTTTGGAAAACGCTCATGAAAATGTTGGATTAATTTAAAGTAAGTTTCTTTGTTCAATTCGGCAATGGAATGGGTTAGTGTTGTTTATTATTATTGTTAATTTTTTTTATTAGCTTTGCTAGCATATTTATGTACTTTCGACTGCCGTATGTTCAAGTTGCCTAATCGATTCTTGGATAGATCTAAAGGACATTTAATTTTGTATAACTTTTTCAGTCGGCAAAATGTATAAAATTTAATTATAAGCGTTAACGGCCAATAATTTTCCCAAATTGGTCGCAGCATATTCGATAACTATAACTTATTGGTAAAATATACACGTTATTCCTATATATTAGTTATCCATGTTATATTAAATCTTTTTATTAAACTAAACTCCATTATTACAGACACCTAAAATTACTTTACAACCCGTCACTAATAATGATCGTAATATGTTTTTACCTCACTGAAAAAGAGCGATGTCAAACACATTGAGCGATAATCCTTTATACTGTACAATGACTTTGATGTCGCTCTTTTTCCATTAGTTATACGTGTGAATACTGACATTCAGATGATTCCTTAACAGGAATATCGAATTCAAGTTATGACTACTGCAACGGTTATGCCTATTCTTAGGTAGACTATCTCCTTACAATACCAGGTTTATAAATCAACACTGTTCTAAGAAGTTTAATCGCTTTCCTAATTTGCGTAGGTCTTAAAAAGTTGGTATATCTCAATACGAATTTAAGAAAGCAGGTTACATTAAGTTATAGTTTAACAAGTGTCGGTCCGGCCCAGGGATAGAGGCGCTACAAACAGCTTTCATATGGCAATAATGAAAATACGCCATATATTTGCGTAAACGTCACTAGCTCTTTGTCAAGGATTTGTCATTATCCAAATTCAAAACATTGTTTACCGGGAGGCTGTCCTATCCTGCATTCTTAGTATTGAAAAAAAAACTTCACTCATCACCTTGGATAGTTTTTGCTTTATTTTACAAAAATTACTTGAAATTTGCGGAATATTTAGTTGAGTATCTACTTTGTTTACAACAGTGGCATTCACTGGCTTTCAAAGTCAGTTACCAAAAATTTGTCGTTGCCAGTAAAATAAATTAGTACCATTAAAAATCCGCAATATGGCGTGGGTTGAAAAACACCCTGTTGTTCTGATAATAACTAACTAGGTAAGTTATTACTTATCAGAGATCGGACGGATTGGTATCGTACTAAATGAAACACTTTCTTAACTACACAGGCCCGTTCTTTCGTAAATATTGTCACTAGTTGCTTCACGTGTCATTTTCAAAAACATGTACTTTAAAGGGCTTTATTTAAAACAAAACTTATTTATTCCTTTGTGTAACGAAAGTTAATCGTATCTTTTGTATGACTAACTCTCGTGACACAAAGGACACGTAGTTTCGTTTTTGAAGTTCCGTGACCAAAGGGTAAAAAACGGACCCTATCACTAAGACTTCACTGTCCGTCTGTCTGTGTCACCAGGCTTTATCTCGCGAACTGTGTTAGCTAGACAGTTGAAATTTTCACAGATCGTGTTTTTCTGTTGCCGCTATAACATCAAAAATAATATAATAAATGTATCCAGCGCCAGACATACCAGGTGCAAACTTAACCCGGCTATGGGATAAGTGTTTGTACGGAACCCTCGGTGCGCGAGTCTGACTCTCACTTGGCCCGTTTCTAATTATAAGCCTTTAGCTATATACATGTTTTTGGATAACGACTCTCATAATTTCTGGTCGTAGGTAGCTAAATCGGTGTAAAAACTCAATAGACTATTATAAATTTTAAAATATAAACAATTGCCTATACTGTACTGTATTCATTTCTTCGTGTATATCTCTGCAGATATTTATATATAGATGTTACAAATCATTTATACGCATAAACTGGTATCGTCTCTTGACTACCTTCGATCTATGATGTAGCCGTAATACTAATGTAATAAATGGTGTTTTTTTTTATTTAATGTATTAGGGTTGGACGGTGAAATATTTGTAAATATAAAAGACATACTTCTGAATTCGTTGTTTTTTTACCTTTGTTATTCTAGATAGCGGAATAGTCACCATTCATATTCTAGGTTTACAAGTAGGTAGCTGACAATTTGCCGACGCCAGTAGTGAGATTGGCAACAATAGACATGGTGACTGATGTCGAGTTCTACAGCGTACTGTAGTTAAATGAATAAAATTAGCTAAATATATCAGGAAACAAAGAAAAAAATCCAGAAAAATAAATCTTTTATGGAAATATGTGACTAAAAAGAAATTTTGAAAATGTTTTCAGAATCCTCATAATTTTACAAAACAATAATTGTAATTAACCATGAACTTAAAGGCACTTTTTCACGGTGAAAATGGCAAAAATCTTGATTTCTCCATACAATTATTTGTACCTAAACCGGCCTGTGACGTCACTAGCCTGGACGCCTTTTGTATGGAGCGTTTTTAGCGCTACGTAGGAATGTTGAACTTTGACGGTCATTTCTGACTTTTAGAGCAGTTTAAGTGTAGTCAGTCCCATATAGACATTTGATCAAACGAAAAAAATAGAATCGATAGACATCCTCAAAAAAAATTAGTCGAACATGTCTATTTTTGATGCTGATCAATACGGTATTTGATGACAGCTCAAATCAGCTACACTTTTTTAAAGTGTAAATGGATCTGTAATTGTGTCTTTATGAAAATACTGGCTTGTGACGTCATAAAAATCAGTAGTCAAAACACATTTTCTTTTTGTCCAATTTTAATGTCCTTACGTTAGTGGTAGTTTATTTAGGTCCGTGTATTTTTGAATGTCTGTTTAGTGGTTTCAATGATACAATTTTATTTTCACAGTCAAATACCGTATTATATAACAGGCCTATCGCGATATCTTGGGAAAATGGGTAATGAATGTTTTTTTTTGTTTTTATGTGAAGGTAAGAATAACCCCCTTCATTCCTAGAAAACAGATTTTCCTGTAGCTTAAGAAAGATGAAAAAGATTTTTCCTACCTTATAAATACATCGCAACGGCATTCTAGGAAACCTAACCCAGGTTGCTCATTTTTTCGACTTCATTCCTAGTAAATTGCAGGCAGAGTTGCTGCCGTGACTGATTTCCAATGAGCCATAACTTGTTAAGAGTCCTTTAAAATGCTGATTGTTTTAAACATTTTTCTCTATGATGAAACATGTTCCTAACATATTATTGATGTTACTACCTAGAACAGGGCTACTGGGATTTATTGATATATATTTGAAACCTAATTTGAATTTTTCGTTAATAATTTTTGTTTCAAAAATTACTCGAAATTGTCAAAATTCACGCGGAAAATTAGTTTCTTCAACTTATTTTCGACTGCACGCAATGAAAGCATGAAATAACTATGTTACTACCTAAACGCGGGGAGAAGTATTATTCACTTCAAAAAGTAGGTTGAAATGTATTTGTAAAAATAATTAAAAAGAATAAGGCCTCTTAAATGCAAGTTAACTTGCATGTAAGTACGTAATATTGAGCCAGCAAAACACAATTTTTATTATAATTTTTATTCTGATAGGTATCATATGAAAGTCGATAATATTCATGAAACATTGAAAATACAAGTGCATGTCAATTCATTTATTAAAATTACTGTCCATTACAAAACAAACATTTCAAAGAACTATAAATAATAATAAATCTTAAAATCATATTAAAGTCATGAACATCGTCATTGAATATGCATACGAGTGCATGCGAAGTCATTATTAAAATTACTATCCATTATATTACATTTCAAAGAACCTTAACTACTTGTATATAATTATAGAACCAGCAAAACATTTATTATTATTTTTTCATTATTTTTGAACATGATTTATTTATACCGATATCACATGAAAATCACAATACTATTCATGAAACATCTTCATAGAATATATAAGAGAATGTGCCAAGTCATTTATTTAAGTTATTATAGAATCTCAAAGATACATAATTAAAGCCTGACCAGAAATATATGAGGATTGTTAAGAGGGCGCTATTTTATAAGATTTATATGGCAACAATTTTGCAACCAATCGCAACCCACTATAATGACATTAGTTTAAGTACCTGTCAGTTCCACTATGTTAACCTCATAGTATCATTTAATGGAATGCCCTCTTCTCCTGACTGTTTTTCGTGGAGTAAACACGTGTAGGTACACTATATTTATAATCTTACGTTCACGGCTATGAATGGATTTCGGCATTTTCTTTGGATACTTTTAAATATTTGTCTTCTAAAGAAACCATCACAAATGACATTGACATTGTTGACAAACCATCATAAAATCATTGCCAGTGCAAGAAATTAAATCCAGTGAAATTCCGCAATATGGCGCATCCTCATATATTTCTGGTCAGGCTTTACTAAACTACTTATATTAAAGTTATAGTTTTAAAGTTAATTATGAAACCGAATAATATGAAATAATTCAAGGAAAATCTTGTGAAGGGCTATCTAAATACGGTATTTTATGACAGCTCAAATTTGCTACTCTTTATGAAATGACAATTAGTGTGCAGTTTCTATGAAGATACTGGCTTGTGACGTCATTAAGATCAGTAGTCAAAACCCGTTTGTAAAATTTAAAATACTATAATCCTATTTTTGTATGTATGTTTAGTGGTTTTAATGACACATTATATTTTCACTATACTTAAATGCCGTATTCAATTGAATATACTAATAGCCAGAGCAGTTAACGACTTAAGACCGACCGGGTACGAGAGAAAAAAACAGAAATTCATAGGTACATTTAAGACCTAATATCACGATTAATATTTTATATATTCTAAACCTACGGCTTTCCGGGTAAGACGGGTTGCGTGTATGAATTATTATATATTTGATTATTTTATATATTTTATCTGAACGGAGGAGCCAGTTGTCATGCCCTCCAATGATTATATATTTTATCAGTTAGTGGCCTACCCGGTAGTCATGACCTGGTGTCATGGGCTGAGGTGGATACATCCAGAGGTTCGGGCTTTCAACGTCTATCTGCATGTAGCCAGATCCAGGAGTAACACGCAGCAAGCGCTGGTCCAGGGCCAACCGTCATTCATCCTCCTCCTGTAAAGAGCGTATTTGAGGGAGTACTTTAGTGTGGGGACACTAGTATTTTGCATGACATCCCTCCACACTATCATATTCGCTCAACTTCGCGAGTAGTGTGGAGCCCCTATTAGAAAAGAAGGCATGACACTCCGGCTAGTGAGACTTTCTACGTCACTGATTTGTTACCGCTTTACGGTAACAAAACAATTATAAGGAAAAAAATGTTTATAGCCAGTCGTACTAAAAATGAGTTTATGCATTACAGTTGTCATGTTCCTTGACTAAATTTTATTTTGTGGTTATATTTGATTTAACCCTTTGAACACCAAGAGCCACTAAAGTGATCGTGTGCTGTCGTGCCTACCACGCCAACGACCACTAAAGCGGTAATGGCGGACGCTGTCAAAGCAATTTTCCTGCTGACAGATAAGGTATATTTCCGCTCTTTCTTTTTTTAACTATTGGCGTATAAGCCACATTTTGACATGGGAGGAGCGTTCAAAAGGTTAAAACACTCGCATGCAGGTGACAAGGGAATCGGGGGGAGTATTATGATACACCACTGGCAACACAGGAATAGATTGACAGCACAAACCAAGCAATCATACCGTGATGACGTCAAAAGTCGCCTGTCATTCCGGAGTGTGATACCTTATTTTCTTATACCATGGTATTTTGATTGTCGGTTTATTGCCAGCGCCCGTGCGGCGTGATACGCTGACGTTCAATAGACGACGCTGGTAACCCGATTTGAGAATTAAAAAATATTAGTTTCCATTTCCATTACATAACGCTCTTGCAAATAAAAAAAGTTCATATTCAAACGTGACGTAATGGAACGGACAAATTTAGGACACTTTATTCTTCTTGGTTTCTTTTTTATTATTCTCCATGGTATTTTGATTGTCGGCTTATTGCCAGCGCCCGTGCGGCGAGAGACGCTGTCGATCAATAGACGCCGCTAGTAACCCGATTTGAGAATTTAAAAAAATAGTTTCCACTACGTAACGCTCTTGCAAATAAAATAAAATTGACATCCAAACGTGACGTAATGGAACGGACAAATTTAGGACACTTTTTTTATTATTCACATTGAATTCTAAGTACCTAAAAACGTCAAGTTCTGGAAGAAACAGGGAGTTGTGTTTAGGGGAAAATAAATACTTACCTACGTAATCGGCTCCTACAGTTGCCATCAGATATATCGCAGCATATAAGGCGTCCATAAATATCTGAACATATACTGTAACGCCCAGTAAATAAAAGAGTCGTGTTCCGATATTTATGAACGCCTTATATGCTGCGATATATCTGATGGCGACTGTACACAAAATGAAAATTTCCTAAGTCTGTATTTCCATTAAGGAACATCAAAGAGCAAACATTAATTTATAAAGTCGTGCACAATTATAAAAAGTTACACAACATGCAACGCAAAGATTTTGATCATAGACGACACTAATTAAATAGAACACTTAGGAGACCTTATTCCTTTTAAAGTGCTGATTGCTTTAGACATCTTTTTCTATGATCAAACATTTTTCTTAACATATTATTGATGTTACTATGTTGGACGCGGCTATTGGGATTTATTGGTATATACATATTTGAAACCTACAGTTTGAATATTGCATTGATTATTTTTGTTTCAAAAACTACTCTAAATTGACAAAATTCACGCGGAAAATTAGTTATTTCAACTTATTTTCGACTGCACGCAATAAAAGCAAGAAATAGCTATGTTACTACCTAGAACTCGGGGAAAAGTATTAGGTATGCACTTCAAAAAGTTGGTTGAAATTATTAGGGTTCCGTACCCAAAGGGTAAAAACGGGACCCTATTACTGAGACTTCGCTGTCCGTCCGTTCGTCCGTCCGTCTTTCACCAGGCTGTATCTCAAGGACGGTGATAGCTAGCTATCATATAACAGTTGAAATTTTCATCAATATATTTGTCATAATATGAAAAAAAAAAGGGATAAGGCCCTTACTGGACCATTGGTGATTGAGATACGGAGCAAAGAAATACATCAATAAAATTGACATTTAAACAATACCAGCATAGGGCTGTACAGTAGGGGGCCGTTGCCGCAGCCAGCGTAGTTTAGGGGCCTTTGGGCGCGCTTCGCGGCCCTTATCCTCTTCTGGATACACCGAGAATAAGAACATTAGGTATGCCTAGTATACTGTAAGGCTATTTTGGAACGCAAAGGGCTATTTAGTCATCAAATTTAAGGTTTTAAGCCCAAATATATAAAACTGTCCGTGTTCGGATTAGGGTGTGCAAATTGGGGCGAATGACCTTTTTTTTAATTACATATAAATAAAAGGTACTTTTTTTGCCATAACAGCGAACAAAACCATAGATGATTTAACCGCCGCTGTGTTCGCTCAATTAAATATTTAAAACATTATTTAATAAAATCATGTTGATAATGTTAAAAAATAAGGTTAACGTCTCAGTAGGTAATTGTCGCCCAAATAGTTTAAGAAATAAATAAACTTACCCGAGCCCCGAGGATTCCCGGAAAGCCGGGCGATATTTTTACAATGTTTAGCAGTGCGTTTTTGGGCTATAGACTTTTACAATGCAATAATATATTTATTAGAGTTGGTGACTATAAAATGACAAATAAAAGAACAGGAGTAGAAAAACAGTCTGTCTTTCTAATAACAGTAATATTTTGAAACGTAACTAATTTTTTTTAATCTTTACATTTATAATCCCGTCCCGGGAAATTGCACACCCTAATCCGACCACTACATGACACACGGTTTAAAATGGGGAATTTTAATTCGAATTCTTGACCGTACATACCCTCTTCTGTGATGTATTCACGCCGGGCTGTGCATAGTGTCGATGTACAACCCACGACATCGTATTTCGCAAGTGAACCGCAAGGCTCGGCCACAGTACCTTAAATAAAAAATAAAAAAATCTCAAACATGCAATGACATGTCGTCATAACGTGCGTTATAAGATTATAAGTGCTTCGAAGTATCACGTTTCGCACGGAGTTGAGAGAACTGTAAAGGAATTTCATACAAAATTTAAGGTCTAAGCCGGGAAGTATTTTTTTTAACATGGCGTCTCTGTTCATACTGTTCGTGAACAGGCTACAGCTGTTTTTTTTTTTGAGTAGTGTATTTTTTTATTTCATTGCATATGTTTGAGAAAAGCGATATATATGCCTAGCCGTGAAAAGGGCTTGCCGGCTTCGTATAATCTTATATTATATCTTCCTACGGTCGGCCGTCTATACCTACTCACCTGGTAAGCCCTTCTGGCGTCTGCAGTAATGTACTATTTCTCAATAATAGTCGGGAATTTCTTCGTTCTTCTTCTAAAATAAATATGGAATCGTATTGAAAAAACTTGTCTTGCATCACTGCGGATAGTTTTGATTCTATTATGAGAAAATTACCCAATCATTAGATTTATCAAACCGGCACACAGCGTAATGGCAATATCAATCTAATAAAAAGGTTTTAGTTCAACTATTAATACTGAAGAAGTTCGCCTACGTAAAATTTAACTTCTATGTCAAACAGTTAAACATAGTTTGCGATGCAGCACTCTCGTCCGTTACACAGTTGAAAAAGGTAACATGTGCTTGCAACGCGTAAATGAATAGGGTTAATCGCCAATTACTATACAATTATATAACGTGGCCAGTTATTAGTTATTGAAGGATGGCCAGTAATTAAAACCTTATACTAAAATGAATTCTGTTTGCAGGTGAACAGAGTTCATTTTTAGTATGAGGTGGCCAGTAATTGGCGATTTACCCTATTTAAAAACTGGCCAACCTTTTAATTCCGCGACTGTACCTATGCAAATTTCAAGGTTTTTTAATCCAAAAGAAATATTGAATTTGATTTCAGAATCCTCATAATTTAACGAAACAATAATTGTATGACAACCACGAACTTAAACGCACTTTTTCAGGGTGAAAATGACAAATTACTTATCGTCTTGATACAAACATTGGTACCCATAACATATTAAGACGTCACGATTAGGTTATTTGTGTAAGTATAGCGTTTTTAGCACTTCGTAGGAATGTTGAACTTTGACGGTCATTTCTGACTTTTCAAGCAGTCTAAGTGTAGTTAGACCAATATAGACATTTGATTCCAATAAAAAATAGAATTAGGGTAAATAGCCAATTACTGGCCACCATTCAATAACTGGCCACCTCATACTAAAAATGAACTCTGTTCACCTGCAAACAGAATTCATTTTAGTATAAGGTTTTAATTACTGGCCGCCCTTCAATAACTTGCCACGATATAATAAAATGAATTCAGTTTATAGGTGAACAGAGTTCATTTTTAGTTTGAGGTGGCCAGTTATTGAACGGTGGCCAATTATTGGCGATTTACTACATACACGAAAAAAAAATGTGTTTACAAGCTTTTATTTAACTTTCATTGTATGTATGTGTGTATGTAAATAAAAAATGTAATACTAATTGCGGCGAAATAAATTTTCTTTCGTTCTTTGTTTCTTCTAAAAAAATATATATATATAAAAAAAAAAAAGAAAAAAATATGTACGTAATGTAAGTATGTTTGTTCGGGTGGAATCTTGCAACTCAATTTTGAAGCAGATATCGTCAACCGATTGAGCTGAAATTTTGCATACTTACATAACTTTGATGACAATACAATAATATGGTAGGTACCATGGGGCTGATCTGATGATGGAACCGGAAGGTGGCCATAGGAACTCTATAATAGAAAAAGCAATCCTACTGAGTTTGGCATCTTTAGAATCGTCTCAGTGAGCATTTGATGGATATCCAAAGAAAAGTACAGTCGGCTATAAAATCTTGTCACTAAAATGAAATTTTTGACAGAAACTTATTTTTTAATACTTACATGGACAACTTCAGCATACAGGGTGGGTCCGCCGTCGTGTTTGTACTCGACCCTACCGAAGATCTGCGCCGTACAGGGGCACGTGAGTACAATACGCTCGTGGGGAAGTGGGGCGGGCTTCACTTGGATATCAGCGACGACCAATTGGATTTGGATGGCGCTGTCGTCGAGCTGAGGACAAAAAAATAAGTTAGTCTGTCAAAAAAAAGAACCGACTTCAATAAAAACAAAAGCCAAGAATAACCCGATCATGTACAAATTACATTTGAATCACCTTTTGAAGTCGGTGGCAAACCTCACGTAAACTTGCGCGGTATCTGTTTTATAGCAATAATGAGTAGTTTGGCACCGACTTCAAAGGGTGATTCAAATGTAATCTGTACATGATCGGGTTATTTTCGGCTTTTCTGTTTTTTTTAAGTCGGTTATTTTTTTTATTATTATTATTGTTTCCATACCTAAAAAAATGGCTCCGTGGAAAGAGATTCGCGTCAAATGAAGAGGTCATGGCCGCCGCAGAGGCCTCGTATATAACATGCAACGAATGGAAATGCTATTTTGAGCCAATTTATACCCACTTTCGTATTACAATTGCGTAGCTCCGTCGATTTTTCATTGATATAGAAAATACCCTACAAATTTTGATTCCCTTGAGATTGTTGAAATATGCGTTTTTTGGCCGTATCTTTTTGTTTACGTTAATCTAGATGTTTAATTTATTCACAGCTTCAAGGGACTGTCGTCTTGAGTATATGGTTTAAATTTCAACTCGATACCTCCACGCGTTCCCAAGATAAAGGGTCTTGACAGACGGACGGACGGACGGCCTACAAACGGACAACAAAGTGATCTTATATGGCTTCCGTTCTTTCTTTTTGAGGTACAGCACCCTAAAAACTAAGTAAAAATACACAGACATACTCAAAGATACACAAAGTACCTACACTTAGCATCATCCCTCATTTTATCAAAGGATAAAACAACAAACGGAAATCATATTCTATTTCTGTAACACCATCCCACGCGCACTGTTAAGCTTTATCCCTATTTGCACTATAAATAACGGCCGTCGCAAAATATTACCTATTCATTTAATATTCAGCGCAAACCAGCACCCCGTAAGCCCTGACCCCTGTTCCTATTTGCACAGCCTAGGAACAGGGGATGTTGCGTCGATACGACCCAGAACATTACATACCTGTATGTCCTTGCACCCCACCACCCACACGCTCGAATACACAAGTAATTCCGTGAAAAGCTATCGGAAAAACTAGGAAATCGGACAGCAAAATGATTGAAAACATTTCATATCTCTAACAGGTGGAAATTAATATGGAGATCACGAGAGTTTTGCTTTTGAACTAATAAGAATATGGATCAATTTGATTTGAAATAATAGTTATTTACGATACGAGTGTGGAAGGTAGGTGATTTCAGACGAGTGTGATTTTTAGTCACGAGCGAGGTACGAGCGAGTGATTAAACGAACACGAGTCGGAAATCATCTTACACACGAGTTCCGTACAAAACTTTACTATGCATGTACGAGAAAATAGAAAATACTTTAATACTCACAAAGACTGTTTACATTGGAAAAAAAGTATTTTGATTTGATTTATCCAACAAGAAGCCGTCTTTTACATTTTTTACTTCTTCAATAACATTTTACGGGTTTAAATTCATGATTCGTCCCTTTATCTCGCCATTATTTCAGCAGATTTGCACAAAACAACTTCAAAATAAACTAAACATCTATAAAAAATGGCGGAGTTATTTGAAAACCGCGCTCGACATATCTACTACTGCGCATGTGCAAAAGATTTTTTTTAATATTCGTCTTATGTCAAAATGGCACAAGCGCGTGTACATTCAGCCAAATTTATTTAATGAATAACTATTTAAAGTTCGTTTATTAATCAAATTTTATATCTAATGTAATTAATTAATGACGCGTTAAATGAATTAATTAATGAAATATTGATTTTATTGTACTTTTATACGTGATGATAATCGGTATTTGACTTATTTATCAAACTTTTTGTAAATAATAAAACCTCTTTGTGTCAGACTGTCAGATACGGCTATAAATTAAAAAAAAATTGAAAAGTAAAAAGCACTAGTGCGGAAAAGTAGTACTTTCCGCACAGTTTGAATGCCTAGAATACGCTCTTTTCGAGCACATGCATTGTAAAATATTTTATATTATTTTGCGTCGCGTACACCCTTAAAATATAAGAAAATAAATAAAATAACCGAAATTTCCGACAACTATGCCTGCACAGAGTTGCAGTCTGCGTCCTGACCGCGAAAAAAAATAAGCGCGAAAGTCAATGAACGAAAATAATTGAAAGTTCATGAACGGCCTAAACAGCTGAATTCTGTTTTTTTGGTGGTTTATTTTTTTATTTCATTGCGAACAGCACTATACATGCCTTAACCGTGAAAAGGGCTTGCCGACTTCCCCCTCCCCCCTCTCGAACCTCACGTGATTTGTGCACAAGCCCTTTCAACGTCAGTTACCAAAATCCGCTATATGGGGTGGGCTGAAACACACCGTGTTGGAATATAAAAGACATTGAAATCGAGTTAGTCTGCCAATTAGTTAGCGTGGGTATATTGCTTTTCAATAGTTCGAATATATTTAATCTTCAAAGCGAAAACACGAATATGCGACAGCAATGTGTTTGGAATAATATTGGGAGCATTTTGTGAGTTCAGTGAGAAAGTAATAAGATAATAATAATAAATAAATAATAATAAATTTATATCGGACAACCTCACACAAATCGATCTAGTCCCAAATTAAGCTCAAGAAGGCTTGTGTTATGGCTACTAGACGACGATATACGTACTTATATAGATAAATATATACTTAAATACACAGAACAACCTTTACAGAAAAATTCGAGACACTTGTGAATGTTAAACCGTTGTAATTTGGAAACACTTAGAAATAACAATGGTGAAGAAAAAGATAAATATATATGTATATATAATAAGGTACTAATTTTCCTTTTTTTAATAGTCTGCTGCCATTTAATTTTTCTTCACCATTTTTATTTCTAAGTGTTTCCAAATTACAACGGTTTAACATTCACAAGTGTCTCGAATTTTTCTGTAAAGGTTGTTCTGTGTATTTAAGTATATATTTATCTATATAAGTACGTATATCGTCGTTTAGTATCCATAACAAAAGCCTTCTTGAGCTTAATTTGGGACAAGTAGGTACGATTTGTGTGAGGTTGTCTGATATTAAAAAAAAATCTGATGTATTCGCCTGACAACCAAGTCACTAAAATTTCTGTCACTGCTCTTCAAAACCTCGTATCTAGTTAGTAAATTGATACTAAGATACGAGTATTATTTCAAGAAGATATTGTGTTACTTAGTGAGTTTTGCTTGTCAACCGACGATATACAGGGTGGAACATTTCTAAAGACTAGGCTAACAGGATAGTGTCATCTGAGTGATCTACAATCGACCTATTATAATTGTATTTGTTATTCTCCGTACTAATCGTATACGCTGTCGTTAGTGAGTACGGTCACGTCAACTCATGGTAAGGGCACAGGCGTCTAGGACGTTTGCCCGCCTTTTGTTTGCCCACTTGTAATGAAATGTGATTTTAAAAGCTTTTATTTAACTTGCAATGTATGTATTGTAAGTATGTTTGTTCGGGTGGAATCTTGCAACTCAATTTTCAAGCAGATATCGTCAACCGATTGAGCTGAAATTTTGCATACTTAACTTTGATGACAATACAATAATATGGTACCATGGGGCTGATCTGATGATGGAGCCGGAAGGTGGCCATAGGAACTATAATAGAAAAAGCAATCCTACCGAGTTTGGGCTCTTTAGAAT
Organism: Apotomis betuletana; assembly: GCA_932273695.1. Classification (NCBI taxonomy): domain Eukaryota; kingdom Metazoa; phylum Arthropoda; class Insecta; order Lepidoptera; family Tortricidae; genus Apotomis; species Apotomis betuletana. The sequence goes on along the minus strand of OW026298.1, from coordinate 57,384,552 downwards.
CGTCTCAGTGCGCATTTGATGGATATCTAAAGAAAAGTACAATCGGCTATAAAAGCTTGTCACTAAAATGTTTTTTTTGACAGAAACTTATTTGAACATCAAACACATTACTTCGGCGTTATTAGGTAAAGATATCATGTAAACATTCAAAGACGATACAGTCTATTGTCGAGACGACCTTAAACGGGCTTACAGGAGTGCACGTTTTATATAATTTCACTTCATCTTTTAGATATGCCATTTATTTCTTTTTAGGGTTCCGTACCCAAAGGGTAAAAACGGGACCCTGGGTACTGAGACTTCGCTGTCCGTCCGTCCTTCCGTCCGTCCGTCTGTCACCAGGCTGTATCTCAAGAACGGTGATAGCTAGACAGTTGAAATTTTCACAGATGATGTATTTCTATTGCCGCTATAACAACAAATACTAAAAATAAAATAAAATAAATATTTAAGGGGGGCTCCCATGCAACAAACGGGATTGGTTGCGTTAATTTTGCATGTCATTTGTATGGAACTCTATACATACCAGATGCAAACTTAACTTAACCACTTAAGGATGGAAAGTGTTTGTACGGAACCCTCGGTGCGCGAGTCCGACTCGCACTTGACCGGTTTTTTTTTAATTGTACGTATTTATGCAAAAAGAAACCAACACACATTTAATTCTTGTACTTTATGTAATAGATAGAGGGTTTCATACTACCTACCTACGCGGTTTTATATGTGGCTTGGTTCCCTTTTGTATAAATACGTCCAATTTCAACACGAACCCTGCCATTTGAATTCGATCAAACATGAATCCCACTACTGAATAAAGTTCAAAGGTCGATGTTGGTACAGAATATGAAAATCCAGCCTCCCAGACAGTAGCGTAGGCACCGGTGAGTGAGAAGGCTACTGAGGGAGCGGACAGGAAGACGCAGCGTGTGGAGGCCCCAAACAAGGTGGACCGGGCAAAAATTGAGGGCGGCGCAAGAACGATTGTTGTGGAGAACTTTGGGGGAGGCCTTTGTCCAGCAGTGGACGTGTACCGGCTGAAATGATGATGTATACGACTGGCTATACGCGCGCTGCTTTTGCCAGAACAAAGACTTAAGGCGAGAACCCAAGACCGCCGGCTCAGCAGGCTGTAATCATCATCATACATGAGATGATATAATATAAAACATTTGATCATTATGTATTTTATTTCCTCCAAACCAGGTTGCGATTTGTTCACTGATAAATGGAGCGAACTTCACTTTGCAGTGATGCGTTATTGTGAATGGAATGTATAATTCATGCCCAAACTTTATAATTATAATTAGGTATTGTGTTTTTACTTTGTTTAAGGGATTTTGTGTTAAAGAAGTTTCCTGTTCTTATTGTAATTATTATTGTATCTATTATATTGTCTGCGTTATGTAAGGTCTGTTACTGTTTTTAGGGTTCCGTACCCAAAGGGTACAAACGGGACCTATTACTGAGACTTCGCTGTCCGTCCGTCCGTCCGTCTGTCACCAGGCTGTATCTCAAGAACGGTGATAGCTAGACAGGTGAAATTTTCACAGATGATGTATTTCTATTGCCGCTATAACAACAAATACTAAAAATAAAATAAAATAAATATTTAAGGGGGGCTCCCATACAGCAAACTTGTTATAGATTATATATATATATAGGTACGGAACCCTTCATGCGCGAGTCGGACTCGCACTTGCCCAATTTTGAACCATTATAAAGTGTAGTCTTAGGTCGATATTTTGTTAGTTAAGTTTAGAATTTAAGTTTGCCAGTGCCTTGGCGTATTGCTGTAATGCTGGTAGATTTATTAATGTAAATGTAATGTAAATGTAGATATGTATTCAACCATTATGTGTGATGAAAATTAACAATATTATTCTCTAGGTAGCATTCTTATTGATTATTTATATTTTAATTTTATGTTATGTTATATTTATAAAAATTAGTTTATGTAAAATATTATTATTAGGTTTAGTAGGTTTATGGACTTGCAGAGTTATGTGGTTCTCAGGTGAGGTAATGGCAAACGGCTTTATATTAAAGGTCACAAGTACATTGCTTTGAATTTAAAGGAATTTAAAGAATACAGTTGCAAGTCTCTATGATTTTGGTTCATTACATTGACTTAAGATCAGAATTGAATAATTATTATTATTACACATTTTATAATGGGCTTGTTTCACAATTTATTGTCAAATTAAAACTGATTTAATAAAAGTTAAAATGTCTGTTTACAATATTCCTATATTATAATCTGCCAAGGAAACTTGTCTAAATTTAGGATAAAATAAGCTGATTATTATTTTGCAACAATTTTATTTTTCTCTGACGAGAAATAATAAGTAAAATTGATGTTTGCATCATCTTGGTATTTCAAATTTTCCATACAAAAAATTAAGTAAAATAAAAATGTATGTCACCTATCTCAGTGTAAGTTCTCAGAAATATATTAAAATTGACTGCAAAGTAAAGATCAGCTGAAATCAGTAACTCTCCGTTACTATTTGGAGATGGAGCAATGGCTTTGAATATCGCCATAAACATAAAATTTTATCTTTACTGTATTAAGTTCTGCAGTAGCTGAAGAAAAAATGGAGGCAATTCGCGTCGCACACCCACAAAATATTATAGTCACACAAAAATCCGAAAAACTAACTTACCTCATAGAAGTACAGTTGGGAGTTCTCGCTGGCCACAATTCCAACAGAGCGGACTCTGTATGTGTGATTCTGGTGTTTAGATGCTTTAGTGACCACCTGCCTGACAGTCAGGTATGAGTGGAAGTCTTCCTGCGAAAATAACATAGTCATTTTAAACTTTGAAAGTTTCCCGGTATTTGAAGTGTACTAGCGCGCGATCTGTCGAGAGGGCAGACAGTAACTGACGGCACTTATTTATCAAGGTATGCACGTACGCAGGTGCAGCGCAGGTACCTTTTTCCGGTGCATACCATGCATTTACGTTAACTTCGCAACCCAATAATACAAATAATCAATAATGGAGCACTATAGTTATCGTAATATTGACACTTACCTCTGGAGTTTCTGAAGAATATGGAATTTCACGGTACGATGTATCTTTTACGAGCGGCATCGCATTTTTCGTTAGTTTTTGTAAGAAAATGTCACTTCACTTTGACGATTCCCGCCATTCACGCTGTTTGAGGTTCCGTTTTTTCCTTCTGGCCATACCGCTTTTCACTGGCCATACCGCCTTTCACTACCTAGTATATTTTATCTAATTTTTGTAATATTTTCAGTGTTTCTTCGTTATGAAATTAAATCCATTTTAAACATTTTCAGTTTATATTTTACATTACGTTTGCCAGGTTTGATAAAGGTTTGCCGTCTAATTAAGGCGTTTTTTCGTGTATAACCGTAAACATTCTGTAGTAAACCTATAAGTCAAACTTAACGCGTGGGTAAACCGTGGTGTGTCAAGTCCTTAATCCTTATCAGTGGTGACTGTGACAGATTCTTGTATCTCGTAGCAGTTTTGTGTTATTGAAATTCAATTTCTTCTGTATTTATAGTGAATATTTCTTGTAAACATTAAAAATACCGCCATGCCCTCATTTTTAGTCGATCTCCGTCCCGACCGGCGCCTTTTAGACCACGAATTCGAAGGTTATAAGTTGAACTTCCAGACGCTACCGCATTTCAGCCACGAATTACCGTCTCGTGTTGACAGAGTTTTTCCCGATGATATCCAGTACTCCTTCATCCACGCCAAACTCTTTGCGCTACATAACCACCTGGTACCTGACAAATGGGATTACACGCACAGCATTTACTACATTGATCAGAAACAGCAAGTACGTCACATTAGTTTTGATAACACAAACCAATCGTTCCAGAACACAGTAGTGTACGATGTCCCAGCGCACGTGGAGCGAAAATCCGGGCATTTTAACCTGTGTCTGTCATTTCCATCTAGTACTGTAGCACTTGTCAGCGATGGAACGGGTTACCTGCATATAGTAGACACACGGGCTCGGAACAGGCCAGCAGAATGCAATGCAATGTGGAAAACTCTTCAATCTAGTCTTATCTTAGGTGAGGAGAAATATTTCATTATTGTGGACTCTAGAATCATAGAGAAGGATGGTATAGAAGTTCTACACTGCCTCCTTCAATCTGTGGAACAGAATGATAATAGTTTTTACTCTGTCTTATGCTGGGTGACTTTTCAATTTGATGAGCACAGTTCAACCTGGTGTCAGGCTACCTTTAAAGAAATACAAGGCAAAGGCATTGTGCATTATGCCGCTTTAGAAACTCTTGGCTCTGCCGTTTATATAGCCTCAGACCATCCGTTTAAGTTTACAAAAGATTCGGAAAAAGAGATAGTTGAAAAGAAGGAGGATGCTAAAACTATATTGTACACGTGGTTGCAATCTACTGAGGATGTAACTGTTACAATAAAATTGGAAGAAAACTTTGATAAGAAGCTGCTTAGAGTTGACGTTGGTCCTTTGGAAGTTAAATTAAGCTATGCGGGCAAGGATTTTGTGAATGGGAAGCTACGGAATAGGGTGGAGAGTGAGCTGACCACTTGGAACGTCCAGGACAACGGTCAAGTTAACGTCTTATTGACCAAATCTGACAGCATGCTGTGGGACAACTTGATTGAAGGTAACTGTATTTTTATTTAAGCAGTATTGCAGCGTATTATTTAAAGTGGTTGGTTTGGATCAGCAGAAAACTGTACTGTCCCTCAGACACCAAATAAGAAATTGGGCGTACTGCACTATATTGTGACAAATGACATTGTAGCGCTAGTCCTAAAAGGGTAAAACATTTTATGCAACAATAGGCTAGTAGAACCAGTTTTTAAATATATTTGAAATGGTTAATAATGATCTTTATAGCTCGAAAAAAAATGTCTTATTTTTGTGAAAGCTAGAAAGCTAAATTTTTTCAATTGAAAATTCAAAATTTCATGAACAGTCAAAAACGCCGTCCGCCATTTTTGCCTTTTGCTCATCTGTGGCGTGACGTAGAATTACCTGTAAATATTCGAAATTCGACCGTCGTATAGTGACACTTCAATATACTTTGTCAGGAGATCGAGAGGGACCGCACTATTCGAAGTCGTCAAAGTAGTTTTTCAGTTTTCTTTACAGGACCGATGACGTCATATCATAAGCGAAAATGGCGGTCAGCGTTTTAAGCATTTCAAAATACAGATTAAAAACCATATTTTCAAATTCCATTTCTTCAGCCATCTTTCACTTTTATGATTTAAAAAATATATATTTAGGTTTCCTTTGCTAAGTACTATACCGAATAAACATTAGTTTATTACAATTTAATTTTCATTTATTTGTATACTATACAACTTCTATTATACATGTTTAAGCCATAACCAAAAATATACAAAAACAATTAATAAATATCTTATTATTATTATTAATTTGACATGAGTCAACTAGCCTATTTATCATCTGCCTCACTGGCACAAATTTTAGCTCTCAGCATTCAAAAGGTTCAAATTACCTTCCATGCATTAGGCTCAATGTCATTATGTTCTGCTAATTATTGTCATTTATTTTAGATCATAAATTTAGTCTTTTGTCATAAATTTAACAGGGATATTTGTATTTGTAGGTAGGCTTTTGGGACTGAAAGGTTCTGCAAGGTGATTGAGTGAACGTGTAGATAGGCCTCCAAGAAGGTGTTCCGACGATTTGACTATAATTTACCCTCATACCACAGGAACAATATTTCTTTTCATGAAAAAATGTAGCCTATGTGTTAATCCAGGGTGTCAGCTACCTTCATACCAATTGGTCCAGCCATTGGAGCGAAGAGGTAACAAACATACACGTAAACACACTCACAAGTTCTTTATAATTTATTTATAATTTTGCAGGTGGCGACAAAAATGGGGAACAAATAATGGATGAGAGTTTGATCGAGGAAGCGCACCGACGACTTGCCCATCTGTGCTCGGAGACTGAGGTGACTGCGGTCGACCAATCAGCGCCAGGGCTTTCCACGCAAGAACTGGAGGAGTGTGATGCTGCGTCAGAGGAGGATACCGTGCTAGGTGGGCGCGATTTTTATTTACCCACTAAAGTATACCTCCAACTACATCCGATAATCGAGTAGGCGCAATGATGACTCGAGCATCTGTGCGAGGAGACTGAGGTGACTGCGGTCGACCAATCAGCGCCAGGGTTTTCCACACAAGAACTGGAGGAGTGTGATGCAGTATCAGAGGAGGACACCATTCTGGGTGAAATTGATTTTTACTTCATTATTCTGTTATTAATATGTAGAAAATATATTGATTTAAACTTGATTTTTTCGAAAGTTATTTTACTAAAAGAGACTCATTTCATTACACATCCACAGTTCTGATTATGGCCTGTATGGCTGATTGCGGAAAGACAAATAATAAAAAAAAAAACTCAAGGAGTTCCTCCGTCATGAATGTCCAAGTAATTAACTAAACACCTTTTTTGAACGCGATTAACTCCCGTTTTTAACCTCCGACGAAAATCGGTGTGTCTGTGGGATCGTAGCGCCCATACGGGTACACTGATTTATTTTTTAATCTTTGATTTGGAGTATATATACATCTCCTTTACGTGTAGCAGTGTTATTAGTTATAACACAAATTGATTTAAGTATTATTTACGAAAAAATTACTTATTGTTGAGTTTCTTTCGGCTTTCTTCTCAACAGCGGTCTCCTCTTGCAAAATGCCGGTAGATTCACAATCTGACTTGTAAAAGTGCCCCTCTGGCCTACTTACTGAATAAATTATTTAATTTCAATCGAAAGCCTGGTTTGTCGAGATGGTTCTTAGTTTTGTATGATGAAAACCGGAGCCCTTGTCTCCAAGATTCAGCTTTTAGTAGAACAAGTGACTGGCTCTCAGCCAATATTGATTTATTGAAGCTAGGATCACCAAATTTTGTTTTTATGTTCAGTTTTAGTAGAATTTTCTATATCACTCATTTAAACCTGTTATGTTTTTTCTTTTGGTTATATGTAATAGTGTGTGAAAATCGTGTAAGTTTTAAATCAACAGATCATTGCCAATAAAAGGATTCCAATGTAAAGCCTGACCGGAAATATATGAGGATGCGCCATATTGCGGAATTTCACTGGAACTAATTTCTTACACTGGCAATGATTTTATGATGGTTTGTCAACAATGTCAATGTCATTCGTGGTGGTTTCTTTAAAAAACAAATATTTAAAAGTATCCAAAGAAAATGCCGAAATCCATTCATAGCTGTGAACGTAAGATTATAAATATAGTCTACCTACACGTGTTTACTCCACGAAAAACAGTCAGGAAAAGAGTGCATTCCATTAAATGATACTACGAGGTTAACATAGTGGAACTGACAGGTATTTAAAACTAATGTCATTATAGTGAGTTGCGATTGGTTGCAAAATTGTTGCCATATAATAAATTGCGCCCTCTTGACAATCCCCATATATTTCTGGTCAGGCTTTACTTGAAAAAGAGTGTGTGTACTTGTAGCTGATGCACATTTCATTTCCACAGTCCGCCTGGACACAGAGCACGAGACCACGCACCGGGTGCCGCTGAGCGTGCACCGCTACCTCTTCAGCATCACCATCGACCCTCGGCACGCCCCAGCCATCGCCCTCCGCCACGACGTAGACGCCTGCATCTGGCAACCGTACCCAGTGAGCAACAACACCTTCCTCATCCACGAAGGGAGTTTAAATGCCTTCGGTTACATACAGTCATCGAAGCCTAATAGGAAATTCGTTACCTGCCCACCTAATTTGTCTTATGGAGTGATATGCGAATCATCTAGACATATATTTGTGTATCATAGAGGAAGCGGAGGGCAGTTGAGACAGCGCTCTGGCGGTGTCAGTAGAGTGGTTAAGGTCGGACAGTTGAATGTTTTCAATGTGGAACGGTATGGAGAAGTGGTTGGTGTTGAAGCGACTAATGATTACTTGCTTGTGTTGACGGAGAGTACACTGGTAGCTATTGGTATCCAGTAATTTGTAGAGTAGATAATATCATAAACAATACAAGATTTTTTTTTGAGCGACTGATTTAAAAAGTACGGTATTGTTTTGGCATTGCATTACAACTGTAGCTTGATGAATTTTAACATGTAATAAGCTTACATGCTAACATTCATTACATTTATCTTTGTTGTAGAAGTGATACTGATATGTATTGAATCTTCAAATGAGGTGTGGTAGGACTGTATTTTTTTCCAAATAACAACACATTGTAACAACAATAAAATCAATACATAAATAAATATAAATATTAAGGGACAATCATACACAAATCTACCTGGTCCCAAACTAAGCAAAGCTTGTACTATGGGTACTAGACGACGATATACATAATATATAAATACATATATAGATAACATCCATGACCCAAGAAGAAATATTTGCCCCGGCCGGGATTCGAACCCGGGACCGCCGACTCAGTAGGCAGGTGTCTACAAACCGAGCCAAGCGCGTCGTCAAACATGACCTCTGAATTTAAAAATAATGTATTGTAAGTTGTACATTTTGTATTGACAAAGTCGTCTCTATGTTCTACCTAAAGAAAATGGATTATTGATCATACATATTCATTATAATATTATACGATAGATCTTATAAAAAGCAATGTTACTATAGTTTTAAGCTTAATTAATGTAATAAATTGAATGAAACATTATTGTCTAAATAAATTACTGAGGTTATTTGGCCAAACTTTTATTCCATTGTCTCGAAACCACATAATAATTTTTCAATACTATCCGAGAGCAAGCATTAACTCTCTAATAAATTGTCAACACTTTTTACATTAGTACCCTATCGTTTTTATACATAAAACATCCTTTGCTTAGGCCTAGACTGATTTCTGATCATACTTCGATTCAATACTTCTGTCAAATCCAGCAAGGATTTGGATTTCAATTTCTAATATTAAAATTTTTATATAATGAGTATGAGTAATACCTTAATTTAATCTTCAGGGGCCTTACTCCTTTAAAAAAAAAAACATATTATAACATGTATATTGATAATTTCAACCAAATTTTTGATGTGAATAATAGTTTTCTCCGAGTTCTAGGTAGTAACATAGCTATTTCTTGCTTTCATTGCGTGCAGTCGAAAATAAGTTGAAAAATAGTTATTTGTGCAACAAGAGAGCAAAGTTGTTTTTTGTTACGAGTGCTGATTTTGAGTCCCGAGCAAGCGAAGGATTCTACGTTGGAATCACGAGCGTAGCGAGTGATTCTATGTTAGAATCCTGAGTGTAGCGAGGGACTCAACAGCACGAGATGCAAAAAACTTTGCTCTCGTGTAGCACACACAACTTTTCACCTCATCAGCGAGAACATATTCGACATTGTGCTTTGTCTTCCAACGTATGTTTATAGTCTTTGTTGCTGATTTCAATAATATTATTAATCAGAAAATAGATAAGTGCTGCTTAAAAAGGAATAACAATATAATTTAATTGAAATTATAATCAACCAACCAACACGGTTATTGACATTATTTTATCAAATTGGAAGATTTAGCAGATACATGACTCGTTTATTTATAAATACATATTATATTACGAGATTTTGTTTATAAATTGATTAATATTTTTACTCCTAAAACACCAAACAAAATAAATGCAAAAGAAAATAACAAATTACAATATGAACTCGATATTTTTTAAAGTACGTTTCGAATATGCATCTATGATAAATGGTGAAATTATAAATTATTATTATATTTACAATAAGTTGAAAAATCTTATTTTATTTGAGCAATGATCTATTGTTTTATATAAAAGGCACACTAGTTTTAATATTCGGTCGTTATATAAAAATATAATAAAGAAAAAAAAAATACGTTGCAATTAAAACTTTTTCGGGTGTTTTTAATGATTTTTTTGGTATAACGCGTATCCGAACTGTTCTCAATCGAGGTCGGATTCGAAAATCGAATTTCAAATTGATAAGTTTCTATCCCTCTCTTTTATATACATATGAAAGAAACAGAGTGCATCGAGATTCAAATGATTAGGATTTTATAATTAACCTTTGGCTGAATAATGGCAATTCGTGGTCAGATATTGAAAAAATTAAAAAGCTACTTTCTACTCACGCTCGAAACAAAATCGCATTTTGTTCACTGTTATCTGACAGCAAAATCGCCATGTTTGAGCTGGTGAGGTGAAAACTAATTTTCCGCGTGAATTTTGTCAATTTCGAGTAGTTTATGAAACTAAAATTATCAATGAAAAATTCAAAGTGTAGGTTTCAAATATATACCAATAAATCCCAATAGCCCTGTTCTAGGTAGTAACATCAATAATATGTTAAGAAACATGTTTGATCATAGAGAAAAATTTCTAAAACAATCAGGATTTTAAAAGGAATAAGTTAATCTTAATCAGCAAGATTTACACGGATCAATTTGAATGGATTACGATTTGAAGTTTATATAAGGGTACAAATTATATAAGAACTAGCTGTGCCCCGCGGTGTTACCCGCTCATCCCACGGGAACACTAAATTTATTCGGGATGAAAAGTATCCTATGTCCTTTCCCAGGTCTCAAACTATCTCCATACCAAATTTCATCTAAGTCGGTTCAGCGGTTGAAGCGTGAAGAGGTAACAGACAGACACACTTTCGCATTTATAATATTAGTATGGATCTCATTCGTTTTTGTTACATGCTATATTACAATTACAGGCGAATACTTGTCTCACCGTGCGCCCTAATGTACCTAAGCATGTATGGTGTCTGTGAAGGGCCAAGTGCCTTTGCTAGAATAAAATGATTTTAAATTAACCTATTGGCGGAAATCTAGGTTCCCGAGCGTGACTGTTATTGACTGTGGTAGTGAACGGATAGCAGGAATTAAAGTCGTACAAAATGAACATTCTTTTATCGTTTTAAGTGTTTACTTACCAACGGATGAACCTGAAAACCTTGTAGACTTTACGGATTGCCTTGCTAAAATCAGTGCAATAGTTGAGGATAGTGACATTCAAGTTGCGTATGTTTTAGGGGACTTTAATGCACATCCTGACGCTAGATTTGGCCGGGAGTTAATTCAATTTTGTGACGAGCACGACATGTGGGAATGTGCCGACATTAAGCTGTTAGGTCGCGACGCAGATGTTTATACCTACCTCAGTGAAGCACATGGCTGTCGCAGGTGGTTGGATCATTGTTTAGTGACAGGAGCGGGATTGAACACAATTAAATCTATATCAGTCAAAAATGATGTCTCATGGTCTGACCATTTCCCATTAATAGTAAAGACAGATATTGGTATGGCCTCAGCTGATCCCACCACCAGTGGCAACGTATACCTAGAAAGAAATAAAGTACTGTGGGGTACACGTAACTCTAGTCAGATAAGTTGTTATGAAAAGTTCTGTGATAGTCAATTAAGAAGTATGAAAGATAAGTTTGAATGTGATGGATGTATGCGACATGAGTGTGACAAAGATAGACACTACGCCCATATTACCAAGTATTATAACGACTTAGTCAAGATTTTACAAGAAGGTGCTTCGCTGAGTGCTCGTTCGCATCCCGAGGGCAAAAGGCAGTCGAAAAAGATAGTCGGATGGAACAAATATGTACAGGACAGCCACCAGAGGGCAAGGGTCAGTTTTCGGTGTTGGGTGACAGCAGGTAGGCCCTCCACTGGACCAGTATATTCACGAATGAGTTCGGATCGCAAAACTTTTAAAAATAACCTGAAATGGTGTCAAAATAATGAGGAAAAGATAAGACTAAGTATTTTAGCTACACATAAATCTGAGAAAAATTTCCCTAAATTTTGGAATTCTGTCAAAAAACTAAATTACTGCAAAAAGCTACCTGTTTCAGTGGAGGGCCTACAGGATGGTAAAGCTATTGCAGATATGTTTGCTGGCAAATTTAAGGTAAGCCCATTACCTGTGGAGAGTGTGCCCAGCTCTAGTAAATCTGAACAATTGCCTAATAATATACTACAATTTAATACTAAGGAAGTCGTCGTCGCCCTAAAAAGCATGACCAGGGGAAAGTCTCCAGGACACGATGGGCTAAGTATGGAGCACATTCTCCACGCTGGTCCGATGATAGCTACCAGATTGTGCAATTTATTTAATATGTGTATTCGGTATAGTTATATACCAGCTGCACTTATGAAGACAGTTGTAGTACCTATTGCCAAGAACAAGACGGGAGACCTGGGGTCTGCCAGCAACTATCGACCAATCTCCTTAGGTACGGTGATTGGGAAGGTGTTCGAGCGACTGCTGCAGCCTACGATACAGGGTGGTTACAAGATTGATGATGCGCAGTTTGGCTTCCGACCTGGAGTCTCAACAGATTCAGCCATACTGAGTCTGAAGCACACGGTTAACTACTACATTAACCGGGAAACATCGGTCTACGCATGTTTTCTTGATCTCAGTAAGGCTTTTGACTTGGTGAACTATGACATACTTTGGAGCAAATTAAGCAGCACTACTGTTCCCACCGAGGTCATCGATCTGTTGAGATTCTGGTACGGAAATCAAACTAATTGTGTAAAGTGGGGTGACTCGACATCTAACGAGTATATGTCAGAATGCGGTGTTCGCCAGGGGGGAATAACTTCTCCGGACCTTTTCAACCTTTATGTGAATGGCCTGATTGAGGGGCTGAGGAGCACAAGGATCGGATGCCACATAGGTGGCGTGTGCGTTAATAGTATCAGCTATGCGGATGATATGGTGCTCCTTAGCCCATCAGCAGAGGGATTGAGGAAGCTGCTTCAATTCTGTGAGAAATATGCCATTTCTCACGGAATGAAGTATAACGAGTCTAAAACAGAAGTCCTCATATTTAAGGCAGGAAGGGGTCCGGAGAAAATTTTAGATGTCTACTTAAATGGATTACCTGTTCGTAGGGTGCAGCAGTTTAAGTATCTTGGACATATCCTTACGGAGAATTTGAAAGACGACAAAGACATCGAGAGGGAAAGAAGAGCCTTATCAGTGAGGTGCAACATGCTCGCGCGTAAGTTTGGAGGATGCTCCGAAGAGGTCAAGGTGACACTCTTTAGAGCTTACTGTCAGAGTTTTTACACCAGCCACCTCTGGACAAACTTCACCAGGAAAGCAATTAACACCTTAAGGGTTCAATACAACGACGCCTTCAGAATCCTGATGAGGTTACCCAGATGGTGCAGCGCGTCGAGCATGTTCACCGAAGCTCGTGTGCCTGATTTCTTTGCCGTCATCAGATCCAGAGTAGCATCATTTTGGGGTAGGCTGCGCACCTCTGAGAACTCGATTCTTGCCGCAATCAACGACGACATGAACAGCCCAATTTCCAGGTTCTGGCTGTCTCTGCATCGGGATGCGAACCGAAAGTAATTGAAATTTTAATGTCATTGTATTTTAATTTTAATTTTAATTATTTTTTTTAAATGTGCAACTATTGCAACGGTGTAACTAATTTTTAGACTTTGTTTTATTTGTATTTTTATTTTTTGTGTGATATGGGTTTTTTGCCTGCAATAAAAATTTATTATTATTATTATATTATTATTATTGACCGCCAAGAGTAAAAAAAAAAGATGTGCCCCATAATAAACAGGGATTGAAAAATACTTGTAGCGGTTAGAATTACAAAGTTTTTGATCATTGAAATTTGGACGGCTGTGGCCGACGTGGCGTCAGGGGCACGATTTTTTGTTGACGGCCACAGCCGACTGTGGCGCTCAAAAGGTTAAAGTAAACAACTAGACTACGACATACTATATCAAGTATTCTGTGACTTAGTTCGGCGAAAGTTTCAGATGTTTTCATAGTTTCTTTGGAGCAGGCCCCTCGTCTCGGGCACGCTGTCTAGACAATAATGAGTATAATGACATGCTTTTATTAAAAAGCATATGACGCAGAGGGCGCTCTAGTTAGCGTAGAATTATGAAATCAAAGATTTGGTGTGATTGCCGTAACGATGTGATAGCTCAGGAGCGGGTAGAGCACAACGCCGGAAACGTAGTCGCAGGTTCGAGTCCTGCTTACATATAATTTTGGTCAGTATTTATAAAAATAAAAATGTAGTATTTCCACATTAAAAACGGAATCGATAAATATTCTATTAAAAATAGTAATTAGCCGTCGTCGCATAGCCTATTCATCATCTCAGCCATAGGACGTCCACTGCTGAACATAGGCCTCCCCTTTGGACTTCCATATATACCGGTTGGAAGCGACCTGCATCCAGCGCATAGCCTATTAGCCGGGTGAAAACGTAAACATAAAAAAAAACCGGCCAAGAGCATGTCGGGCCACGCTCAGTGTAGGGTTCCGTACTTTGCTCATCCTTCACTATAAACTACTGTTTTAAGCCCGAGGTTTAAGTTAAGAAAGATTTTAAGCTCTATAAAAAGGTCGTAAACGCCCTAGAAACTGTAATCACTTATTACCTTCTGGAAGTCAACTTACGTCCTTTTAAAGAAAAATATGAAATTTGGCGATAACTCAAAAACGGCTCGACCGATTTTGTTCAATATAGGTTTCATTGAAAGTACTTATAAGGCCTTACATACATGAATTTTCCCGATTTTTTTTGACCTGTTGTTGAAAAGTTCTATTTTTTTTGTTTTTGGAGCGAATATTTACAAAACTGCTGACTTTATCAAAAAATAATGTTATAAGACCCCTATTATTTTTACAAGACCTATTCAACGACACCCCACACACCAGTATTGAAAAGAAAAAAAAAATCACCCCCACTTTAGGTGTTCTAGAGGTACCCGAAAAAAAATTTATTTTTTAATTTTTATTTTACCGTTCTGTCGGCGTTATACATGCACATACTCATACCAAATTTTAGCTTTCTAGTACTAATGATCACGGAGCTAAGCCGCGGACGGACAGACGGACATGGCGAAACTATAAGGGTTCCTAGTTGACTACGGAACCCTAAAAAGACTCATTTTTCTTTTTTTATAACAGTGAACAAAACAGATGTGAAATGCAATTCAAATTTCAAAGGCGTTTTTCATGTCAGTTCCGCATAATTTTCTCAATATTGAGCTCCCGACTTATTTAATAGTGCCTATCGACTGCTACCTACTTTTAATACTTTATCGTGCATGTTAGACATAATTTTATCGTTTTTAGGGTTCCGTACCTAAAGGAAAAACGGAACCCTTATATGATCAGTCTGTTGTCCGTCTGCCTGTCCGTCAAGACTCTTTTTCTCAGGAACGCGTGGAGGTATCAAGCTGAAATTTATATCAAATACTCAGGTCTACTGTCCCTGGAGCTGTGAAAAAATCAAACTTCTAAGGCAACGCAATCAAAAGATACAGCCGTTTATGCTGCAAATTTTCGACACTCGCAAGGGAATCAAAACCTACAGGGTACTTCCCGTGAACCCAGAATCTTGAAATTTGGTATGAAGCAACGTCTTATAGCACAGATATAGGAAAAATTGCGAAAACCTTACATTTTTAGTTACATCAGATTGTACGGAACCCTCGGTGGGCGAGTCCAACTCGCACTTTGCCGGTTTTTTGAAAAAGCCTTATATCATTTTAGATACTTATAGGTCGTATATAGTTTAATCTAGAGCACTATAACAATTATAAGACTTTGCTGTAGTGATTTTTACCTAAGTATACCCAAGCATGTAATGTGGCTATCTATAGATTTTCTTTTAACTGTAAGGTCGCCTGCATTTTATTGCACCTTCTCTAAATAAACTACTGCGCAGCAGCCCGTTGTTCCATTCCACGTCATCCTCCTCTCCAGTCCGAGCAATATTGATTCGATTTTTAAAATAAGTAAGTATATTATGTTGCGATTCCACATTCTCGCCGGTACTACATTCTAGGAATTGCAGTGCTCTCTTGCATACATAGTGCTAACAACGCAACAAGTAGGTCGCACTAGCTCGATAAACTGATATAAAGTCACCAATCAACGCAACTTTTGCTCGGTTACACAGATATTGATCGAGTCAACTCACCAATCGGCGTACTCTAGTGTGCAGAGATAAGTTAAAGCTGGAAAATGCCCTTACTTGACAGCTGCACTGCATACAACCATAACATATAGGTAACCTAAACAAATGAAAATTTTCCTCACTATTTCCTTGACCTTTCTCTGAAGAGGTTCCAGTCTAGAATATAATTTATATGGTGGGCGATAGGTGTGAGTGAATAAAATGAACGGACTGAAGAATACTGTAGCTGTCCCGAAAGCCGGGCGGTATAAATACAAAGGCATGTTAAAAAAAAATAAAAACAGAAATTCAACCCTGAGTTTGGCCGCAAGCGATGTACCGGCGGGAGCTGAACCTGGTCTTTCGTGTGATTTGGGCATGGAGGACGCTCAGGCCAGTACCTCTCCACTTGAGCCTACAAAATCCAAGAAGAGGAATAAGAGTGTAATTTTTGCTGATGAGAATGAAGAAATCGCTCCCAAGAAACCCAAGACGGACGATGCCCTAGTGTCCAAGAAGCATGAGTCGCGTATCTTTCGGAACAGCCAGATGAAGAAACCTAAGAAGAATAAGTCCAAAGATCAGATAGCTGATGAACATATGGTATCTACTTTTGGTACCAGCACCTCCCCTCCAGCGGTTCCAAAGAAGCTTAAACGCAAAGCTGAAAACGCCAAGCCGAAGAATGGAAGCCACGGTGAAGAAAAATTGCAGGCCACCGATGAGGCGACATGTGCCAGTATAAAACGCGATGATACTAATAACAACCAAACCCAAAAACAGAAGAAGTACGGGCCTCAAAAGAAGCAGGCTATAATGGATACTAAAGATGAAGCAACAGTAACAATGCAAAGGCAATTACTTTCGTCTTCAGAGGAGGAACTGAACCAAGTGCTTGGCAACATGCATATTGAAAACAACGTGTTCCTTTCTGATGCAGTTGATGAGATGGTACCTACCGCACCCATTCCATGTCGACCACGAAGTAAGTATATACCTCGTCAAAATAGCGACGATGACTCAAACGAATTTGATTTGAACAAAGTTGTCCAGTGGACAAAAAACAATTGGAATAAGGACCGCATTGACGCTATGACTGTCAATGAGTACAACTCATCCGTTGTCATTGAGAATCTACCTTCCATCATGACACCGGTATACAAAGACAAATTAATGGATCTCTTTGAAAAGTACGGGCACATCATCAATATTGGGTAAGTTACTTTTACATTTCAACTCAAACTTAACTTATTTGTGCTTTTGTTTCAGAGTATTTTACATAATAAATATTGAACAATTTTTTTTTTATTCTTACATAACGGACAACATTCTTGAGAACAGCACATATTTTCCACAGCATCATTAACATCATCGGCCAGGGTTTTCGGTGCACAAATGATTTAACACTATCCCAACAGTGCATCAAAACATTCAAGTTTCTTAAAAATTATAATTTGTGTATATTTAAGGGAAGTGTCAATAGTCTGTTGCTGAACTAATATGCTACATCTTTGTTGTGTAAATTGTGATTTTATTAACTAAACATGTTGATACTATAAGTATTGACATAAAGGTAAATTATAAAACAATTTACCTTTCTGCCAATATTTATGAAACTTGTGGTATTTCCAAATTAAAAATAGAATAGTAAAAAACATGCTATCAAAACATGTTGGTAATAACAATAACTAATAATTATGTTTTTATACTTGCATACTTTAATCTGTCATAATCTGTTATAATTTCACAGACAAAATCACAATAACGCACTTTTTAATCCTGTACCAAAATTCTATACTATATGGTACCTTAAACAGAATTTTAGTATTCATAAGCATAAGACATCTCTCTACTCAACTATAATAATTTCAAAAAGAGAACATCAGCATATTTGATTTAAAAAAACACGCTACTGTTCACTGATTGGTTGAAATTAGTTGCCAAAAAATTTAACCAATCACGAGGCACCCGCCATTGCCATCGCGATTATGTTTTTTTTATAATAGGTCAGTTTTAGTTGAACGAAAAAGGTTAGGTACATCAAAAATAAAAATTCATAGTGGGGTGACAAAGTAAAAAATGTTTTTCTGTGTTTTGATCATATAAAAAGTATTGTATGCAATAGTTACACAATTAGGTCTTAAAATCTCGTACCTTACTTAGGCCACTCGGCAAGCCTCGTGATGAAACGCGGTACTCGACTTTAAGAACCTATTGTGCAACGATTGCGAATTGTTTCATACAAATATTCTCAAGGCTTTAAACGTAGTTAGGTTTCTGCTTATAATATAATTCTATTGTACAACATAATTGAAAGGTCAATGTTAATGTGTTTATTGTATTATATTACATTTGACGAGGCGGTTGGCGCAGTGGTTAAGCAACTGCCTACTGAGCCGACGGTCCCGGGTTCGAATCCCGGCAAGGGCAAATATTTGTGTGATGAACACGAATATTTGTGCCTGGGTCATGGATGTTCTATGTATTTAAGTATTTATTTATCTATATAAGTATGTATATCGTCGCCTAGTATCCATAACGCAAGCCTTCTTGAGCTTAATTTGGGACTAGGTTGATTTGTGTGAGGTTGTCTGATATTTATTTATTTATTTATTACATTAAATACGCGAACGTACGTATATTTTACGCGAGTTTACATTTTGTTGTATTTGTAATTGTGTAAGCTATTGCGCAGTTTTAGTTAGTTTTCTTGGTAACCGATTTCAAAAAAAGAAGTTCTATGTTTGATTGACTATTATGTATTTTTTTAGTCTGTATACTCTTGCATGCTTGTGCGACTGTGCGTGTATTATAGATAGTGCTGATTAGGCTAAAGCAACACGTGCTCATTTCGCTAACTACTAAAGCTAAGCTAAGCATCGCTATATAGTAGAGTGGCTCAGCCTTCCACAAGTTTGAGAGGGGCATCGCCTCGTGCCACGTCCAATTGTGTTGCGTTTTACACAGACAACCAATAAAATTCTATCTTCAGCCATCGTCATAATTCCACAAAACAATAATTTAAAATAATATTATCCAATAAAAGTTTCTCAATTGCCGTTTAAAACTGTCGTCAGATGACTCGGTTCGCAATTCCGCGGGTAGACTTTCATACGTATGTCGAGAACGTGGGACCGATGACGCGCGGGTTTTTAGAGCCTTATCACACTTGCGATTTGCGAGCGTATTTTGTATGAAGGCGATCGCGCAGCGTGTTCGCCGCGTCGCTTATTTGTATAGAAAATACGCTCGCAAATCGCAAGTGTGATAAGGCCCTAAGGGCCTTATGCATTACATGCAAGCGCCAGGCGACGCGCAACTGTTCTGAGTCTTCCTGTGGATCTCATTTGTTTGCCCGATACCTCAATACGCGCAAACATAATATTGTCAACAATACATAATCTAATAATGAACTTTATTCTGTAAGTAGACCTGTAAGTAGTCAGTTACTTGCTTTCTGGTTCAGACCATGCATTCTTGTCTGTCAGATAGTTCTCTACTGTAGCTATATAAGATGCCTTTGACATTAGAGATTTTTTTTAATGTTTACTTATTTATTGACCCTTTTTAGGATTCCGTACTCCAAAGGTTAAAAACGGGACCCCATTACTGAGACTTCGCTGTCCGTCCGTCCGTCCGTCTATCACCAGGCTGTATCTCAAGAACGGTGATAGCTAAACAGTTGAAATTTTCACAGATGATAAATAAATAAATAATAAATAAATAAATATTAAGGGACAATCATACACAAATCGACCTAGTCCCAAACTAAGCAAAGCTTGTACTATGGGTACTAGACGACGATATATATAATATATAATACCTACATAATCTACATATATAGATAACATCAATAAAATAAATAATTAAAGGGGGTCTCCCATACAACAAACTTCTTATAGATTATGGTACGGAACCCTTCATGCGCGACTCGCACTTGCCCAATTTTTTTTAAATTGTATTAGGTATTTTAGAGTAAGGTTTTATACATCAATTTTTCTTCTGTATTGTTATTTAAGTAGTTTAAGTTTTTACTGTTACTTTGCATTGCCTTAGAATATATCTTATTTAGCCTTTGTATGTATATCCAAACTAGAATGTTCTAATTTTGTCCTAGACCCGTCAACATGCTGCCAAGCGATGGCGACGACATGTCTACCTTCAATACCACCCTGTGCTTCGACTCTGAGGAGGCTGCAATAAACGTGAGTTTACAAGCTTTTATTGAATTTACACGGCATTACAGTAGGCACAATAAACACAGCTTATAAGGCCTTATTCCTTTTAAAATGCTGATCGTTTTAGACATTTTTCTCTATGATCAAACATGTTTCTTAACATATTATTGATGATGTTACTACCTAGAACAGCTTATATTATTTATCCTTTCTTTTATATTTATCTGTAGTTTTTAGTATTGTAAAAATGTTTTATGTGTTTATTTTAAAATAGACTACTTATTGAAATTCTACAACAGGGCTATTAGGATTTATTGTTATATATTTGAAACCTAATAGAGTTTGAATTTTTAATTGATAATTTTTGTTCAAAAACGCCTCGATATTGACAAAATTCACGCGGAAAATTAGTTTTATTAAACTTATTTTGGACTGCACGCAATGAAAGCATGAAATAGCTATGTTACTACGAACTCGGGGAAAAGTATTATTCACTTCAAAGTTAGTTGAAATTAACAATATATTTGTCATAATATGAAAAAAAAATTTTTTTTTTAGAGGAATAAGGCATACTTAGAAATTTGTATACTCATATTAAGGGGCAATCTTACACAAATCGACCTAGTCCCAAACTAAGAATAGCTTGTAGTGTGGTTAATAGACGACAGGGCGCCCAAGACTATGGGACATCAAGGGAAAGTACCTTAAATTTCGTAGATAGGATATTTTGCTGAAAGAAGACCATGTTATTTTTAAAAGTTCGTAATTCTGCATTTAAAGATTTTATAAGAATTGCTTGTTTCGTCTGGGAATCGAACCGACTTATATGTGAAAAAAAAACATCCCTATTTTTATGATGCCAATTGAAAGAATGGACAAAAAGATAATAATTCTTCCTAAGTAACATAGTATCTTATAAGAAAGGAACAACGTAAAATATTTGAGTCAAGTTATTGGATGGTGGCCAATTATTGGCGAGTTTTTGTACAATAAAAATGTGAACCCTTTTCTTCGAAGTCTGTGCCCCTTTCCGGACATTTTTTTCTTCTAATTAGATCGAAAGAGCTCGTGGTTCTGAGTAAAAAATACCCAAAATAACGAAAAAACTAGGGTGTACAACTTTAGAAAAAATGGCCCCACAGCCTTTCCAAAGACTGAACCAGGCTCTTTCCGGTACATTAAAAATTAAAAATGTGAACTCTTCGAAGTCTGTGAAGCCCACCCGGGACATTTTTTCTAAAGTTGTACAATCCACTTTTTATTTTTAATTCTCGATATTTTGGGTATTTTCTACTCAGAATCACGAGCTCTTTCGATCTAATTAGGAGAAAAAAAGTGTCCCTAAACATGCATACATTTTTTGTTTTTCCATTCCGTTACCGCTGTAGTAGGTTATATGGAAATGGTAACGGAATGGAACGAAAAAACATTGGGGCACTTTTTTCTTCTAATTAAATCGAAAGAGCTCGTGATTCTGAGTAGAAAATACCCAAAATAACAAAAAAAAAGGTAGGGATACAACTTAAGAAAAAATGGCCCCACAGCCTTTCCAAAGACTGAACCAGGCTGTTTCCAGGCGCTCGACGAAGACAACGCCCACATGGGTGGCGTGCCCATCCGCGTCCGCCGCCCGCTGCCGATCGCACCAGCCTATTTATTTTATTCTGTCTTTTGTACCTATTATCTGTGAAAATTTCAACTATACGGTTCATGAGATACAGACTGGTGACAGACAGATAGACTAACAGACGGACAGCGGGGTCTTACTAATAGGGTCCCGTTATTTACTCTTGGGTACTGGATAAGTATTTTTACGGATTCCTCGGCGCGCGAGTCAATTCGCACTTTGCCGGTTTTTTAGTATGAGGTGGACGATTGACGATTTAATCCTAGGCACGCCCGTGGGCTCAGTGCTCTGCGGGCCCAGTTGACCACCAAGTGCAATAAAAATGTGAACTCTTCGAAGTCTGTGAAGCCCACCCGGGCTATTTTTTCTAAAGTTGTACACCCCACTTTTTATTTTTAATTTTCGATATTTTGGGTATTTTGCACTCAGAATCACGAGCTCTTTCGATGTAATTAGGAGAAAAAAAGTGTCCTAAAATATTCATACATTTTTTGTTTTTCCATTCCGTTACCGCTGTAGTAGGCTATATGGAAATGGTAACGTAATGGAATGAAAAAACATTGGGGCACTTTTTTCTTCTAATTAGATAGAAAGAGCTCGTGGTTCTGAGTAGAAAATACCCAAAATAACGAAAAAAAAGTAGGGTGTACAACTTTAGAAAAAATGGCCCCACAGCCTTTCCAAAGACTGAACCAGGCTGTTTCCAGGCGCTCGACGAAGACAACGCCCACATGGGTGGCGTGCCCATCCGCGTCCGCCGCCCGCTGCCGATCGCACCAGCCTATTTATTTTATTCTGTCTTTTGTATTATCTGTGAAAATTTCAACTATACGGTTCATGAGATACAGACTGGCGACAGACAGATAGACTAACAGACGGACAGCGGGGTCTTACTAATAGGGTCCCGTTTTTTACTCTTTGGGTATGGGATAAGTATTTGTACGGAAGCCTCGACGCGCGAGTCAAGTCGCACGTTGCCGGTTTTTTTGTATGAGGTGGCCAATAATTGACGATTTAGCCTAGGTACAATAAAAATGTGCCATCGCAATACAGCGCGGGAATGCTGCCTGTGTGATGGGCACGCTGCCAAAAGGACCTTGTTTTTTATAATACATTATAATAGTTTTAGCCACCTTTTAGTATAAGTTTATTTGTTTTTTTAATGTTTTCTTGTAAATAAACAATCTTTACTTTATAAAAATGTGAACTCTGTGACAAAAAAGACTGAACTACTTAGGTTGTTTCCAGGCGCTCGACGAAGACAACGCCCACATTGGTGGCGTGCCTATCCGCGTCCGCCGCCCGCTCCCGATCGTGGACCCGGCGCGGAGCGGGCACTGCCGCTACAGCCAGCCCATTGGGGACCTGAATGTCCTCTTCTGCGGGTCCGGGCCCGTGCGCGCCGCCAGACTCGTCCCGGATCGTGACAGTGGTATGTGAATAAGTTTCTGTCAAAAATGACATTTTAGTGGCAAGCTTTTATAGCCGACTGTACTTTTCTTTAGATATCCATCAAATGCTCACTGAGACGATTCTAAAGAGCCCAAGCTCGGTAGGATTGCTTTTTCTATTATAGAGTTCCTATGGCCACCTTCCGGCTCCATCATCAGATCAGCCCCATGGTACCATATTATTGTATTGTCATCAAAGTTAAGTAAGTATGCAAAATTTTAGCTCAATCGGTTGACGATATCTGCTTCAAAATTGAGTTGCAAGATTTCACCCGAGCATACATACTTTAAACATACCATGCAAGCTAAATAAAAGCTTGTAAAAAAAAGGTTCTCTGCCTTTTCGCCGAATTACGTTTCGTCAAACGTTTCATTTCGCAAAAGTTTCATTTCGCCAAAAGCATTTTTCACTGAAACTGTAAACTATTTCGAATTGTTATAAAACAAACCTAACCTAACCTAATCTAAAGGATGATGTTTACAACAATCTGAAATAGTTTACAGTTTCAGAGAAAAATGCTTTTGGCGAAATGAAACTTTTGCGAAATGAAACGTTTGCGAAACATAATTCGGCGAAAAGGAGGTACACCGAAAAATATATAATGTCTCAAACATGCGAAATGTCATAATGTGCGTTATAACAGGCTTCGAAGTATCACGTCGGGCGGAATAATTCGAGAAAACTGTAAAGGAATTTCATACAAAATTTAAAGCCTAGGCCGGGAAGAAGTCACTTAGGCCTTCCGCTTTCTAGGCAGCCTGGGAGCCGAACATATGTCCTGGCTGCCTAGTAGAGATGGGCCAAATGTAATCAATTAACGATTAACTTACTTAACCGCGATTAACGGTTAAAACTACGATTAATAATCTAAATTATACGGAAAAAACTGCGATTTACGCCAAATGTCCGGGTTTATTTAAGTCTTTGTCCGGGTTGAGCGAATTAAGAGATGGCAACCTGTTAGCAATGCATAGAGCGCAGATAGACGCGTGTAATATGGCGAGAGCACAAATCAGTCTTCAGTCAACGATAATAACAAACAAACAAATATTTTATTTCAGACTAAGTCCATATCTTGTTAGTACATCAGATAAAGGAGCACAGACAACAATTAAATATAAACACACAGCCCTAGTTGAGGCGCCTCTGATCCGGCGCTCCGGTGAATGTTCACTCGAGTGTGTGAATTCATCCGACACGTTTAGGTCACATGTTCATAAGTGTCGCTTCGTTGAAACATGCAAAACGAAGCGAGAAAATTAATATCTCATCTGATGTTAGATTTAGGTATTATAAGATTCAGTTAATCCATTATTTGTTAATAACTCAGACAACATACAATACGGCATTTCATGACAGCTCAAATCAGCTACTCTTTATGAAATGTCATAAACGATCTGCTAGTATGAAGCTTTTATCATGATCATGATACAGGCATGTGACGTTATAAAAAGCAGTAGTCAAAACACGTCTTCTTTTTAGGGTTCCGTACCCAAAGGGTACGGGACGGACAGCGAAGTCTCAGTAATAGGGTCCCGCTATTACTGAGACTTCGCTGTCCGTCCGTCCGTCCGTCTGTCACCAGGCTGTATTTCAAGAACGGTGATAGCCAGACAGTTGAAATTTTCACAGATGATGTATTTCTATTGTCGCTATAACAACAGATACTAAAAATAAAATAAAATAAATATTTAAGGGGGGCTCCCATACAGCAAACTTGTTATAGATTATGGTACGGAACCCTTCATACGCGAGTCGGACTCGCACTTGTTTTTAATGTTCTTTATTATTTCTTCAATAACAACATTTGTGTTGGAATTGATATACAATACATATATGCATGTAGTAAATTGCACCACTGTTTACCAAGCGGTGAACAGTGGTAAAGCCTGACCAGAAATATACGAATATGAGGATGCGCCATATTGCGAAATTTCACTGGAACTAATTTCTTACACTGGCAATGATTTCATGATGGTTTGTCAACAATGTCAATGTCATTCGTGATGGTTTGTTTAAAATACAAATATTTAGAAATATTCAATGAAAATACCGAAAGCCATTCAGTCGAGAACGTAATACCTATTATGAATAAAGTGTACACGTGTTTACTACACGAAAAACAGTCAGGAAAAGAGTGCATTCGATTCGATTCTATGATATTACGAGGTTATTACCATGCCAGGTATTTAAACTAATGTCATTATAGTGCGGATGCGATTGGTTGCAAAATTGTTGCCATATAAATCTTATAAATAGCGCCCTCATGACAATCCTCATATATTTCTGGTCAGGCTTTACAATTTCCATACTAAATCCGCCTTAGTAATACTAGTAAGTCTGACTGTATGATTTACTGCGCTGTGGCCAATTACTTGCCGCCTAAGCTCTCTTAGAATGAGCAACTTTTCAAATGGATTTTCTAACCATAATATGGGATATTTTCGAAAATGTATATGTATGGATATATTAAATTTTTTACTCTTTATTTGATTATGTCTGAAAAAGTACTGGTCAAAAAAAATGTTGCCAGTTAAACATATCAAATTGGCAAACGAACGAACAATAATTTACGATTTTAATGAACATTGGGTACTTTGCTTTTTAGGTATATCCCAATTCGACTCCCACCGTGACAGCGGTAAGTGTTGTGTAATTTTCTTTGTCCTCTAGTCCGACCAAAAAGAGTAGAAATTAAAAAGTGGCAATACTGTAGTGTCTTCCCTTTCTAATCAATTTAAGAAAACGGGGACGACACTACAGTATTGCCACTTTTTAATTTCTACTCTTTTTGGGTCAGACTGTAACGCCGAAACCGACTTTGATGGCCTATATAGTCTGGCTAATGAAATATTACTCAAAGTTTTGGCGGGAAATTAAAAAAATCTGCGGCTGGTCACACTTTGTGTAGTAGGAATTATATGTTTGATACTAGAACATATTTTTGATTTTCTATGCACACGTAAGGTACTTAAAGAAATAAGTTCAATATATATTGACGTGCCCTCGTGTCAGCTCACATAATTTATACACTTTGTAAAGTACAGTCAACGACAAACACATATGTTTACACTTTCTAACCATATACAACGCCAAAAATTAAATATAGTGTAAATAAGACTTAGCTCGATAATCCCATATTAATCCGTCACCAAAAAAATTACATAAGTACTATGCCAAATTTCAACTCGATCGGAATGTTAGAATAGAACTAGTAAATAAAGTATCAAAATTATTTATAGAGGACCAACCTACTAAATTATTTAAAGCCATATTTAAAGCATAGACAATTGGTAATACCACAAGGAAATATCTGTCAACATTATTTGGCTAGCCAGACTACCTAAAAGTAAAAACCAATTTGCTGGGCTATACCTCCGTACTCTTTTATCTATGGTCACCTTATATTTTATCGTTCCACGCGGCAGATGCCTGGCATTAAGGTAAGATACCATTTTATTTTAAACCGACTTAAAAATGTGGTAGATATATTTTTCGAATAGTACTATGTTTTTATTAACCTTTAAATGCATGATGATGTATATCTACACGTTACTGAAATGACGCAAGTCAAAATCTGGATATTGTCAAAAAAAACTTTTTAAGCATTAAATACAAAGATCAAAGCTTAAAGAAAAATTTGAAAAGGAGCTACCTGGGGGAAGAGACCGGGAATCGAACCCGGTACCTCTGGATTGCCGGTCCAGCGCGTTAACCATTTCGCTACCCTAGCTCCAGGCAGATCTGACGAATTTTTCCTTATGCTTTGTATGTCGATCTTTACATTGTTTTATTTGTGTACCTACCCACATTCAAAAAATTAGACATTACATGTTCCATAAATTAATAAAGACTTTGTCAAGATTGGCCCGAAGTCTCAAACTGACGCGATTTCATTGCTTACGTCATTTCAGAAATAAAATTAGTGTAATTGTATGCATTTAAGGGTTAAGTGATTATGGACTGACGGATACGACTCTTCATCCTTTACTTTACTAAGGAATATAATACTCTCAATCTATTCTAATTGCGGCTCCACAACACTCGCAAACTTAACCGAAGTTTGAAGTTTGGCAAATATGATATTGGAGAAGCACTTTGCTGCAGAAACTCATACTTCGGCCAAGTTCGCGATAGTGTGGAGCCGGGTTATGTTTCGGACCGTCTTTGGGTCATGTGTATGTGATATTTTACTTCAAAAATGCACATCGGTTTTAGGTTTTATGGTATTAGGTATTAATCCTGCATTAAAACAAGTCGAGTGTTGTTACACTTCTTCTTATGAAGTACCTACTAGCTTTTGCCCGCGACTACGTCCGCGTGGAACTTGGAAGTATGGAAGCAACCTCGTACAACACGATAGATATACACCTAATCACTTTAATTAAGGCCGGCGAAACTAGCGCCACTTACGAATTTTTATTATATCTTCTAAACCAGATTAATTTTCAGTAATTATAAGATATGAGGAGCTGGAAAAACACCTTTAGTATTTATTAAATCATTATACACAATTTCTTGTTCTTTAGTTGTCTCTAAAAACTTGCCCAAAACTATTGTGGCCGGTTTTGACGTGAACAAGTTTTGTAGGATAAACTACAGTGAACAAATTGTGTAAAGTCATTTAATAAATATTAAAGGTGTTTTGCTAGCTCCTAGACTTCGGCTATCTCTAAAAAAATATCAGATTATGAAGGTATAAGAAAAAAAACGAGGGTGGCGCTAGTTTCGCAGTACCCGTCGCCTTAATAAAAGGGATTATTAAAAGCGCCTAAGCAAATGTAAGACCAATTGTGCTTTTGGTCTAATCATTACATTTCCTACAGGGTCATCAATGTCATCATGAATTACTTACTCACTTTTCAATCTTTTTAGGGATAATTTTCAGGATGAAAACTATCCTATGTCCTTCCTCGGATCTTAAATCATCTCCATGCCAAATTTCATCAAAATCGATTCAGCGGTTTAAGCGTGAAGAGGTAACAGACAGACAGACACACTTTCGCATTTATATTAGTATGGATTAGAACGAACAAATCAAAATTTATAGTTAATTAGTTTAATGGCAAAACCAATATTTAAGAAAATACTACTTATTTCGTAATTAGTATCACAAAGTGATTATGAAAACGGTTTAAACGCAGGTAAAAATTGTCAGGAACGGCCCGACATGTTTCGAACTCATATGACACCTATCCGTGCTGCTACGCAACTCACGGCCCACTGTACTGGTTTTCGCTCTCGCAGCACGAATAGCTCCCCATGATAAAGAGCTCTATTTTGAGTTCGAAACATGCCGGGCTGTTCCTCAGAATTTGTACGATTTTAAACCGTTTTAGGGTTCCGTACCTCAATCGGAAAAAACGAATCCTTATAGGATCACTTTGTTGTCCGTCCGTCTGTCTGTCAAGACCCTTTATCTCGAGAACGCGTGGAGGCATCGAGTTGAAATTAACACCATATACTCAGGTCTACGGTCCCTTGAAGCAGTGAAAAAATCAAACGTCTACGTTACTGTGAAAAAAAGATACGGCCGTTTCGACACTCTCAAGGGAATCAAAATGATAGAGTACTCTATTTTCAAATTTCATAGTTCTAGATCATCGGGAAGTACGTACTTCCCGATGATCTAGAACTATGAAATTTGGCAACTAATATCGTCACATACTACAAATACTTATAAAAATCTGAAACCTATACATTTGTAATAAAATCATAAAAAATATAGTCCTTTTCAAACATCATATTTGGAGAACTCGGTTGCGTTAAGTTTGCACCCCGTTTGTATGCGGCGCCATATATTTCAGGTGCAAACTTAACTCAACCAGGCCAACTAAGATGGGATAAGTGAAAGTTTGTACGGAACCCTCGGTGCGCGAGTCAGGCTCGCACTTGGCCGGTTTTTTTTATAATTAAAGATATCTGACGTAAGTTGAGATTTTGTGTAACATGTTGCATGTATAAAAGGTCATTCAACGTCTTAGTCGACCCCCTCGAAGAACCTCTTTTGGTTGCAGTGAAATTAAATCATAATTATATGTAACATTAACATCCCAAAATTCAGCACTTATACATTGAAGGTACCCACGTTGTTGTCAATATTACATCAGGGCGTATGCGTGCGCATTGGAAAATCTAGACCCCCAGGACTTCCAAAATTAACCTAGGTACCCTCGCCGGGTGCATCGATCAATATTGCATTAAATACGGCTTGCCGGCCGGCGTTTTCTGACATGCGCGTCGCGGGTCGTGGGTTTTTGGCGCGCTAGTACGCAACAAGTACGGACCATTCGCAAATACGGTCCTCGAGTTCTCAAGAGATCAGTTGGAAACGGTTGGCTGGTTTGAATTAAGAAGCCCGCTCTTCGTTTAAGGCGTTTTTCGTGAAGGTCAGTGTCTTACTCTAGGCGTTTTTTGTTTTACAGAGCGACCGTATTTTTACTCGGCGGCGCGACGGGAAAGAACGGGTTTCATTGTCTTTGGCCAGTGTAGGTATAGTTCGACATAAATGAATAGAAATTAAAAAGTCGCGATACTGTTGTCACCCTTTCTAATTAATCTAAGAAAACGGGACGACACTATAGTATTGCCACTTTTTTATTTCTATACACTTTCTTGACAGACTGTACCTATGTATATATTTTTTTTTATTATAAATTTAATTTTTTTAATCCGACGTGATAAATTGCCTAGACCGAAGAGCTGAGACGTGGTCTCTAACTATGGGCCTTTTAAGGAGGCTCAGAGTCACTCAGCGAGCTATGCTCGGGATTTCTCTACGAGATCGAAATGAGGAGATTCGTAGACGAACCAAGCTCATCGACATAGCAAACCGGGTAAGCAAGCTGAAGTGGCAATGGGCGGGGCACGTAGCTCGAAGGACCGATCGCCGTTGGGGCAGAAAGGTTCTCGAGTGGAGACCACGTACCAGCAAGCGCACTGTAGGACCGCAAGGTGGTCGGACGACCTGGTTAGAGTTGCGGGGACTCGCTGGATGCGGATCGCTGCTATCCGGCCCATGTGGAAGATTAGCCATGTCCGGCGGAGGCTTAGCTCCGTGATCTTTAGTACTAGAAAGCTGAAATTTGGTATGAGTATGTGTATGTATCACGCCGACAAAACGGTAAAATAAAAACTAAAACATTTTTTTTCGGGTACCTCTCGAACACCTAAAGGGGCTCGATTTTTTTTTCGTATCAACACTAGTGTGTGGGTTGTCGTTTAAAAATAATAGGGGTCTCCAAACATTATTTTTTTGATAAATTCAGCAGTTTTGTAAATATTCGCTTCGAAAATAAAAAAAATAGCGACCCCCCCTCTAACTTTTCAACCACGGGTCAAATATTATGGAACAATTCGTGAAAAAGAGGCCTTATAAGTACTTTCAGTGAAAATTATATTTAACAAAATCGTTATCGCAAAAATTTCATAATTTTCAAAGGACGTAAGTTGACTTCCAGAAGGTAATAAGTAATTACAGTTACTTTGGCGTGTACGACCTTTTTATAGAGCTTGAAATCTTTCTCGTACTTAACTTAAAGTCTATTGTGAAGGATGAGCAACTACGGATCCCTACACTGAGCGTGGCCCGACGTGCTCTTGGCCGGTTTCTTTTTATTAGTCTCGTTCTAAGTTGGGTGTATTGTTTTACGCTCTTTGGTTTTAACTTTTTGAAGCCTGTCAAAGTAAAATAAATATGAAACATTGTAAATATAGGTATATAGTTTCCTTTCGTCCAGATAGGTGTAGCTCAAGTAGAAGCGAAATGAAATCAACATTCAAGGACCGTTATGTTTTTACTTGTAATTTTAGATTTCACATTGTCATCAAAATAACTTCCATGAACAGACACTTTTAATGATGTGTACATTTTTTTTTCATAGGTTTTGATTATTTTTGTGTAGCTTGTGGAAAATTCAATCAATGGATACTCCCCCAAGAAGAAGCATAACTCTAATTCATAGAAAAATACCGGGCATGGGTTCCGTACAAACACTTCCCATCTTAGGCTGCGTTTTCACGAGAGAGCGGGGGATGTGTTTTTGTTAACCAATAGAATCAGTTGCGCTGAGCGGGGATAAGTAAATGAAGATATTCCATTGGTTAACAAAAACACATCCCTCGCTACGCTTCCTCGCACATGTCTGGTGGAAACGCAGCCTTAAGACTACAGTATAGCATCGCGATCGTAACGAAATAGGTATTTACGAAAACGCATGCTGTCGCTCTGAGCGCTCACACCCCCCGGCATCGCGCACAACACATACAAATCGCCTCACGCACACATCCGAAGCAATGACACAGCGCCGCTGCTACTGCTGCTAGGCCGGGTTAAGTTAAGTTTGCACCTGGTATGTATGGCGCCTTTCAACTGTCTAGCTAATCACGGTTCAGTAAAAATGTGTCAACTAGCCTCCTGCCCAAAGCTTTGTTTATGCACTTAACTTATTTGTTTGTTTATTTCACAGCTGCTCCATTTGTGAAGATCGACACACTCGGAGAAGTCCCGGATGGCCTAGTTCCAGCCATCATCGATATCAAAGGATAACAGCTCCACCGGTGCCAATTCCGAATAACTCACGAAATACCAAAAATAAACCGCAACAACCAAGTTTCTAGTCAGCTTGTGATATAGT
Organism: Apotomis betuletana; assembly: GCA_932273695.1. Classification (NCBI taxonomy): domain Eukaryota; kingdom Metazoa; phylum Arthropoda; class Insecta; order Lepidoptera; family Tortricidae; genus Apotomis; species Apotomis betuletana. Next base: position 57,352,695 of record OW026298.1, on the reverse strand, counting down.
TTAAAATTGAATTTGCATCATCATTTGCGGTGCGTTTTCTTATCGTATCGATACCGCAACGGATAAAAAAAACGGAACCAGAAACAAACTCCAAACGTCTTTGTCTATGTGCATTATCTCTCGTTCCACAGACAATAAAACAGAACGCAACGCCGCATTTCAAGTTCTTTTTATCCTCGCTGCTCATTTTCACCAGTGTCCAAGTTTCCCGGTTCACAGCTTCACACTTACGTCTTGTGCTTATTTTTTTTTACTGTTATTTGACAGTTGTCGTTTACGCGCTCATCACTAAGCAATATTTTCAACGCACGTCGCTAGAGGCGTCGAGGCTTGCCCTACTAGTTGCTTTTCGCCTGTGAAACGGCGTTAAAACCTTAAAAAACATGGCCTTCGAATTAATGTCGGTGCTCGAATATGAAATATTATTAATATTATTACGTTTGCTTTCGTTTAAATTTGTTTTCGTGTTAATAAACCATTATAAGCTTGAGGGGGAGGATAAGATTTCCGCCATTCTCAGTTATTGTATGTTCTGCGCAATGGCCAAGGTTTTTATGCCGATGGTTGCGCCATTAACTGACATTTTCTTTTAGTTTTTTTTTTAATTTCAGTTTTATTGCCTCCGGTTTACTCCAGATTACTCTGGAGAAAAGATCCTAATGTATGGAGCACTAAAAAAAAGTGGCTATATTTTTTTTTGTTGTGTTTCGTTTTGTGATGCCCTACTGATTATACTCAGAGTAAATATACCTACATTAAGATATTGCGACAAATTTGAAATAATAAAACCAGACTTCATAACGCTCATTTAATACGGGCATTTCTATACTAAGTAAAAAGTGGATCCGGAGGCTAAAGACAAACTTCAATTACAATGCATTTTTGGTATTTAGTTTATACAATTATGAGTTATTTTTTTTTTGCAATACTGTAGTGTCATCCCCGTTTTCTTATATTGATTAGAAGGCGAGGACACTACAGTATTGCCACTTTTTAATTCCTACTCTTTTTGGTCGCACTGTACGCGTCATTCGAAAGTTAAAGACTCGGTACTTTACATTATTAAAGTCAATAAACAGCAAGGATAAAGGAGCTTGGTATTATACTATTGAGATTTTAATGTTAAATGTTCTATGTATATTTGGCTGTTCAAGTATTACGAGACTGATTTCAGTACCGGTATTATAATTTTTACAAAAAAAAGAACACTCCGAATACATGCTCCTAAATATTTGGACTTTATCCACGTTTAAAGTATACTTGAGCGGTTTACATGTTATAGGTGTTTAGATGTATGTTAGCAACATTTTATGTTTATAATTAAATTTTAACTCTTACGGGTTGTTTTGTGGTGTTCTGCCGTCTGCGATGGAGAGAACAGCTATTAAAAATGGTAAAAAATAAACTTCGAAAATCACGTTTATCGGAAAGAGCTGGGGCGGTTATTTAGGTATATTCGTAAAATACGAGCTTAAGGGAGCGACCGCGGCCCGCGCCAAAGGAATTCGGCTGTAATATGACATAATGTCATTTTCATATATTTTTTGTCAAATGACATCACTTAACGTATGCGGAATGAAATATGGACAAACTCTATAGGCATAACTTAAAAAAAAATCGTTCGAAATTTGAAATTTTGTGAATGTCATTTGTTTCCAAGTACATCTGTCAGTAATTTGCATAATTTTCATGGTTGTGTGTTTTTCATTGAATTTATTATGGCAAATCGAGAAGAAAGACGTCGAGAGAATGTGTGTAAATTTTACGACATTCACCCGGACTGGCCTAAGTCGAGGGTCGTAAAACATTTCACGCAAATGGGGGAGAGCAGAAGTACTATATATAATATTTTGTCATCTTATTCCTTACGAAAAACAACTTCTAGAAAATCTGTCTCGGGGAAGGTAAGCACTTTAAGTAGTTCTTCGAAGAGGAGTCAATTAAAGAAAATGACGGCCGGTCGTGTGGCAAAATCATACAGAGAACTTGGAAATAAATTCGGCTGTGACGGGAAAACTGTTAAAAAGCATCTCAATAACATGGGTATTATTAAACGATCAAGAAAAATCAAACCGACCGTCTCCGAAAAGCAAAAACTATCTCAAAAGAAAAGACTTAAAACTTTGGTTAAAAATATATTCTACGCAAAAAACGACATACTTAGAGTGCGTTATGGATGATTAATCCTATTTCACCCTAGATGGGAATGAATGGCAGGGTAACTTTTATTTTGAAAAGGCTAATGACCGGACCGAAGAATCTGTAAAATATGTAGAACACACGAAGTTTCCAAAAAAAGTTCTACTATGGGTAGCAATAAGCCCTCGTGGTATGTCCAAGCCGGTGTTTTTTGAATCTGGTTTGGCGGTTACCTACTGCTGACCGGTGTACATTGAGCGATGTTTGCCAGTTGTGCGTCATTTTATACGGTCAAATCATAGAGGAGCTAATGTAGTGTTTTGGCCAGATCTAGCATCTAGTCATTAAAAGTCATCAAAAAAAACTACCAAGGAAATGGATGAGCTAGAAATCCCGTACGTACCGAAAGAATCAAACCCGCCTAATGTACCCCAACTTCGGCCAATTGAAGATTTTTGGGCTAATCTGAAAAGACGTGTGTACGCAAATAATTTTCGACCCAAAACTATAGAAAGTTTAAAAAGAAAAATTAAATCGCAGTTAAATAAAATGCCAACATCCACGTATACGGCGGCCATGAAGAAAGTGCCAGAAAACTGTAGAAAAGCAGCCCGGATGGGACCAAATTTCTTTTTACATTAAATTTTATTTATTTTGTGTTAATATGAGTCCAAATAAATACATATTTAGTTAAACTAATTTAATTAAACAGCGTATTGAACTTTGTCCAAATTTCATTCCGCATACGTTATGTATTTTTGTTAAACGTATGTAAATGTCGTTTTCATATATTTTTTGTCAATTGATATTTATGTCATGTTATTATATTTTTTTGTCAAATGAATGAATGTCATTTTCATATAAATTTTGTCAAATGACGAATGCTATTTTTATATGTTTTTTCTTAATCAAATGACATGAATGTCAGTTTCATAGTTCTTTAGCAAATTACATAAATGTCATTTTCATATATTTTTTTGTCAAATGACATGAATGTCATTTTTATATATTTTTTGTCAAACGACACGAATGCCTTTTTTACAGTTTTTTTATCAAATTACAAATGACATTTTCTTATATTTTCTATCAAATGACATGAATGTCATTTATATATTTATTGTCAAATGACATGAATGTGTACAAACATTACAGGCGAATGCGCTCGGTGAGGACACTCATATTTATTGTAGTACATAAGTGATAAATGAAATATTTGTGATGGTAAATAGGATATTGAAGGTACTATAGGCTGCACAAATGAATGAAATCATTCATAAATGGGCGATGCTCATTGTACAATACGATTAAAATCAGTTAACGATTCGGATTGTATATATATCTTGCTCGTACTTATGCGATTTTAATAAGAGCTTGCGAGAGAGGGGCAAAAGCAGAATCGTTAACTGATCTTAATCGTACTGTACGTATTGTTTATTTTAATTTTTTTTTCGAATTCATTCCATAATTTGCGTTGGTTTCACATAAAGACAAAAAGTCCAAAGAACTTCCGTTTTAATGACTAATGAAGTAATGACCAAGGGTCAACTTTAGACATTCCCGTAAATTTAGATTTTTTTTATAAAATGACAAATGTCATTTTCTATAAATTAAATAACGATGATATCACGATACCAGAGACTCCTTAAAGGAAAATATCTCGGTTTTTTTTATTCCTCATCACACAATTATTTAAAACGGGAGTAGGTATATACCTATTCCTAAAATACATACTAAAATATTTTAATTAGGTCCTTTATTTTTAAGCAACCGTCCGCCTATTCAATTATTTTCAAAATAATAGATTATATTTTATTACCTAATTAAAATATATAAAAAATAACTATTGTTAAGTTAAGTATTAAAACAATCACAGTTATTTCTATTAGAAACGCTAATGCATTTAACTTCATTCAGTTAGTTATATACTCAAAAATGAAAGGCCTACAATTTTTATATTATTTATTAAGTATATTAAGCAATCCTATGACTTGAAAATTGTTTATTATTTTTCATAATTTAGCCATAGCTAGTCATGAATTGGTTACGATTCTGTTTAAAAACCTTTGGTGTAAACTAAAACACCTAAAGTGAATTTATTTAAAAATGACTTATTAGAAAAAAAATGACTTATTAGTCTTTACTAGTACATAAGCGGGTTTATTCTGAACTATTAAATATACGTAGATAGTCATTAATAAATGTTTGATGTACAATAGTGTTTTTCATTTACTAGAGGTCATCAACAAATTTCTTTGACCCTTTGAACGGCAAGAGCCAGTGGTCGTGTGCTGTCGTGCCTCGCCAACGAACACTAAAGCGGTAATGGCGGACGCTGTCAAAGTAATTTTCCCGCTGACAGATAAGGTATATTTTCGCTCTTTCTTTTTTCAACTATTGGCGTATACGCCCCATTTTGACATGGGAGGAAAAGCGTTCTAAAGGTAAAGGGGAAGTAGTCCATAAAGTGCAATATGCTGTGGCTATGGTATAAGAAAACAAGGTATGGCAAAGCCAGGTGGGCTTTCAACGTCATCACGCTAATATACGGTATTTGATAACAGCTCAAATCAGCTACTCTTTACGAAATGTCAGTATATCTGTTAGTATGAAGCTTCTATGATGATTGATGATACAAGCATGTGACTAAAAAGCAGTAGTCAAAACACGTCTTCTTTTTAGTTATTGTACAATTCAAAATAGTAAAATGTCCAAAAGTTAGTGTTAGTTTATTTGGTTCCGCGTATTTTTTAATGTGTGTTTAGTGGTTTCAATGCCACAATTTATATCTACTATAGTCAAACACCGTATTGGTTGGTTGGTTTTGGCAATCCGTTTCTGTTGCCAGTGGTGTATCATAATACTCCCGCTCCCCAATTCTGTAACATTCCCTTCTTACCTGTATGTCTCATAAAATCGTGTATTAAAGTAAATTATTACGACAAAATGGCGCGACGCAGAATCGTCTTTTGTATTGTCTGGTCGCCATCTGTTGGTCATAATTTCTTTGTACTCTCACCACGCCGACACGGAACCCTTTGAACGCCAAGCAGCAAAGCAATTCACCGTGCCACTGACGCCAAACCAAAAAAAAAAGTGCTCCAAAATCAACAGATTGAAAAACACAGATAGTGGTTTGAATTAGCATGTTTTTGACCATTGAAATTTTTGACGTCGATAGGCGTCGTTGGCGTCAGTGGCACGAATTCCCGATGACGTGATTTGCCGTCTTTGGCGGTCAAAGGGTTCCAATTTTGGTACAGGGATAGCTGGACATCCAAAGATGGGTATAGGATATTTTTTACCCGTATAAATGGTAGAGAAAAAAACGCGGATACGTGTGTAAGAATGAATTAAATAAAACCAGCCAATGATTTAATTCATTTATTTATCTATCCTATAACAACTGTACTTCTAAATGAAAAAATGTCTTATACTGCATATAGTCCGACAAGCAAGTAGAAACTAAAAACTGTCAATACTGTAGTGTTATCCCGTTTTCTTAAACTGATTAGAACGGGACGACACTACCGTATTACTACTCTTTTATGTCGTCTTTTAATGTACGTATTGATCAATTTGTATTCCGACCAAAAAACAACTCTAGACTTTGCCATGTACATGGGTAATATGACTATTGAACGCATGTAAAACACCTTTTCATTCGAGATATTTAGGTACCTAACTAAACTAAAGCAACAGGAAACTAACTAAGAAAGAAATTAGTTTGCTCTGACTGTTACAAACAGGTGATTTTGCCTATACATGTTAACCATATGAGAATAATACTTTTCCCGAGTTCTAGGTAGTAACATAGCTATTTCATGCTTTCATTGCGTGCAGTCGAAAATAAGTTGAAAAAACGAATTTTCCGCGTGAATTTTGTCATTTCCGAGTAGTTTTCGAATCAAAAATTATCAATGAAAATTTCAAACTGTAGGTTTCAAATTTATACCAATAAATCCCAATAGCCCTGTTCTAGGAAGTAACATCAATAATATGTTAAGAAACATGTATGATCATAGAGAAAAATGTCTAAACAATCAGCATTTTAATTTTAAAAGGAATAAGGCCTCTTAACACTCTGGACTGGTTATACAGAGGTACCGGGTTTGATTACAGGTCTCTTCTGCCAGGTTACACTTTTAGGTTTAATGATCCGTTTGCTTTTATAATTTCCAGTGTAAAATACGCCTGTTAAACACAACAATTGTAATTACCGGCTCTACACTTTCACATGCGTTTCTTGCACTTCATTGTTTTTGTGAGTTCCGTCACAGAATGGGCGGTTCTTGGTCTGCTTGCAGTTGCACAGCCAGTAGTCTTTTGTCTTCTCCACTGTGAACCTTATTGGTCTGGAATGAGAATATTTTAGATTATGTTTACAGACTACAAAATAATAGTATAGACACTATTTTTTTTTTCAATAGTATGCGATACAGCTTTACCAATAATCACACTCAGAAACTCAATAAATAAATAAAAAAAAATTGTGTTATATAGTGACCGTGACCAGCAATCATTCACGCACCGAAAACCCCATGGTATGATCATAATCACCTCAAAAATAACAAACCACACTGACAAACGGTTTCGCCCTGCGGTGTTACCTGTTCATTCCACGGGAACACTACAGATTCTCGGGATAAAAAGTAGCCAATGTGTTAATTCAGGGTGTCAGCTACCATATCAATTTTTTTTCAAAATTGGCCCAGCAGTTCAAGCGTGAAGAAGTAACAAACACATAAATGCCTTTATAATATTTGTGTGTACCTTTGTGTAATCTTCAGATATACATCTTTGTGAGTCCCGTCGCAAAGCGGCTGCGACTTGGAGCGCCCACACAGACACCAGTGGTATGTTTTGCCTTCTTGAAGAGTAAGCCTGAATGGTTTTTTGTCATATACAATACCATTGCTCTTCTGACCTGTAGCGGAATATACCTCAGCTAAAGGGTTCTTCGGGATCTCTGGCTTGGGCGCCTTCGTGACGTAACTCGCCTACAATATAAAGTAAATATAATTGCGAGAAGCAATAATATAACCTATAATCGAAAAAAAACAATAGACTCACTCTAAAGGATTGCAAGTACAATCGCGCAGATAGTTTTCTAAAAATCATACTGGCGATTTTATAGGCCCGTTATATTAGGATTTTAATAATTAAGCTCACTGCTCACTACTTTCGCCGTTTTACAGTTCTACTTTCTTGACGTTTAGTTTATTTCCGTTTTTTTTTTTACCCAATTTTGTGAATTTTGTAGGTTATGGTTATTCCTACGTTCGACGTCAGTGATATTCTTCGTTTCACGCAAAATATTTTTAAATACATTTTTAGTGTTTGTTATCCACATTACGACGCTTTAAAGAATTCGCTTTTTAAAATGTTTAGAATTAGTACCTTACATTTTAATAAAATGTAAACATTGGTGTGAGATACCTTTCTGAGCTTAATTATTTGTTACGTTCATGTTCACTTTCGCAGTATTTATTTCGATATTGTATCGTTTTTCAGAATGTTATTTTGATCAAAGATCAGACTTTTTTTACCTCCTGAAGTAAAGGTTTCTTATTATAATCCCGTAATAATCAAATATGTATTTATGTTTACAGAGCCTTCGTTAGCTTTTTGAAAGATAAAAAATATAAACGTCAAGTATGGTAAAGTAGAATTAGCCATCTAAATCTAGGTTTCCATCGCGATCGTCGTCGCCATAGATAAGAGTGTGTGTATTATTGGCCGTCGCGACCCTCCGACTAATGAATTTTAATTTATTTAGCCCTTTAATTTTACATAAGCATAATTCTACAAATATAGCTGCCAACGGAATAACTTTATAGCCCCCACCATATTATGTCTAGAATTAGAGGAATTGAACCCAAAGTGAAAAGAGAAATTTTGCCTTCAGTGAAAAAGAAAAATGAACCAGACTCAGCCCGCGACAAGGATGACGTGGAGAGTAAGTATTTTGTGTTTTCTAGAAGTTTGAGAAAGATCTGACCCAGATTCGGTGCATCAAGATTCATCGGAATACGTTAATGTAAATTTCTGTTTTTTGAGGTTATATCGCTTTTTGTTTTTGTATTGGTTCTGATGCATCTCATCGCATCCTCTGTTGCTTACTGTGGAGCGTTACCGCATTCGATTTGAGCTGGTGACGGGCGAGGACGACCGCAATGTTGTTATCAATGGCGGGTAGATGTAAATTTATTGCAATAAGTTATTTCACTTCTGTGCCGTTGACTGCTCCTGGCGTCTCCGCGTACGCCGCTGCGGCGTTAGCAATGACAGAAGAAAAGAGTAAATACTTCTTTTTATTGGCATGCATTCATTTTATCTGTTGTTTATTTCATTACCATTTCTCTCAATGTTCTACTTATGTAGGGGCATATTTCTTTTGTGTTTCGTGTTTTAGTCTTGTTAAGCACATGGTATGGGTCAGATATCATTTGCCGTAAATGGTGTATTGGTTACAAGACGTCAGTCCTGGTTGTTACCTTTAGCCATGGTCAATTGTCGGATTAAGGTTTGCAATTGGTTGAAACTTCGTAACGTAATCACTACATAGTATAAAACAAAGTCGCTTTCTCTGTCCCTATGTCCCTTTGTATGCTTAAATCTTTAAAACTACGCAACGGATTTTGATGCGGTTTTTTTTAATAGATAGAGTGATTCAAGAGGAAGGTTTATATGTATAATACATGCATAATTTATCAGCATTGCACCCATGCGAAGCCGGGGCGGGTCGCTAGTATTAATATAAGTATGACTAAATCCCGGGATATGATAGCCATAGAGCTAGGGCTGCCATCCGTTCAGGTTTCCCTGGAATTGTCCTAGTTTGGCGGCCGTCCGGGGGGGTTTTCAAAAAGTGTCCGGTGAAAACCAGGACCACGGAGTATATGGAGATGGCATTCAGCGCAGTTTGTTCTAGCACCGCTGTAGCCGACTTTTACACGCACACAATTATATTCGTATTAAAATAAGGTTTTACAACAAACAGAAGTGAGTTGACATTGGCTGAGCTAATGTGTGCGATTTTCGTGGTCATACACTACTACGAGCAAAGTATCGAGAATTTTAGCCCTTATATGCATATCAGACAATGAATTTATTTTTATTATAACTTAAATAGAAATAAAATAAAAGGCAAATGAAACTTTATGATTCAGTACGACAAAGTCTCGAATTGACAAGAAATTGATTTCTACTTCCGTCAATTCAGTAGTGTCACTTTTGATATTAACGCTGGCAATAAATCACAAGGTTACATGTTACAATTCTTAAACATTTAAAATTGAACCTTATCCTCGTAACACGAGGTTTTATTTTAACGACCCAGAAAATGTAATGTAAGCTCAGTCAGCGGTATGCATCTACTGATTCTAAAGGTTAAGGGCATGATCAAATCAAAATAGTCGATATCGATAAAATAATAATATGTATAGGTTTATAATATAATGCATGTTGAAAATATTTATTTTGTATGGTCGTAAATTAAATTATGAGACCTTTTAATTTTTGGCGACGAAATCAAATGGAAGCGTCATCTCAATCTTTCTATCGTTCAAAATGTTTACATATATAGTGATATATGAAAAATAAAAACATCACCTTACAAAATTTGGAACATACCTGTTCCAAATTTTGTAAGGTGATGTTTTTATTAAATTAGGTAAATTATAAACGGAGTGGATTTATTTATTTTATCATATAAAATGTAAACAAAATAATTAAGGGACAATCGTACACAACTCGCCCTGACCTTATACTAAGCAATGCTTTTAATATGGGTACTAGACGATGATATAAACAATATATATAAATACATACATATAGATAACATCCATAACCCAGGAACAAAATATTCGAGTTCATCACACAAATATTTGCCCTTGCCGAGATTCGAACGAAGGACTGCCGGCTCAGTAGGCAGGTGCATAAAAACTGCGCCAACCTCGTCGTCAACTGACTAGCACGTTATTATATTGTGGATTAGCAAAACAATAATACTGTTTTAATCTAATGATTTTGTCACCCACTGCTATTGATTTCGCTGTAGGTAATAAAATTACTTGTCTGAATTAAAAAAAAACCAGCCTGGTGCGATTCTGACTCGCGCAAACTTTGTTCCGTACAAACTTTCACTTATCCCATCTTAATTGGCCTGGTTGGGTTAAGTTTGCATCTGAAATGTATGGCGCCGCATACAAACGAGGTGCAAATACTTATAAAAATAATGTAATTTAATCTGCAAATTCTGAGTTTTAGCATGCCCTCCCAACACGAAGAAAATATAATTATTACCAAAAAATTCCCATAGAGGGCATCATAGGTCTCAAATCGACATTATGAAACAATTATCCCGTAATTTAGCCAATAATTATGCAATAACTAATCAAGTACACGTTAATCTAAATGCAGATTATCATCACAAACACAAATTCAATGCTTTATTTTAGAATCTAAGTCTTTTATTTTAAACCTATCTATTCAATCGATCGTGACATGAAAATTAGCTATCACCCTACCTGCGTAATATGAAAGAACGTCACTAGATGGCGCAACTACAGGAAGGTGACCACGGCGTTTGGTTCCTTAACTTTTAGATGTGGTATGCAGTTTATTTTTAATGCACTACTTTGAATTAAAAACGAAAAAAAAGGAACAATTTTTAAATGGATAACATATAAGAAACACTATTTAAAAAATATATGTCAATAAAAAGATCTTAGTACAAACAAGATAGTAAAAAACGGATATCTTAAACTAGAGAATTATCAAAACGCAAAAAGGCGACATGACATGACATATGTGACATATCGATAACAATAGCAAACAACGGATTTTTTCTTTTCGCGAAAAATATTCCACCCAGCCCAGAACGATGTGCTTTGAATTTGGACTACGTTACACCTACTACATTGTCTTGGATTCTGGTCCTTGACGAAAATTGCACTCACTACTAATTTGGCTTTGAATTTGGACTGCGATAGTGCGATAGTGCGATAGTTTCTTGACTTGACTTTGGAAAATGGACTGATAATCCCACAAAACATAAATGGACGCTACATATTTTCGACCCAAGACCATGATGGGCTAAAATCCCATGTTTTGTTTGCTACATTGGATTGAAAACTGAGGTGAGTTATTTTGTTGTTATACATATTTGCCCATCATGCTATAAACACAGTTTGACAATTCTTTGAGAGTATATTGTAATATATTGTATATTGAGCTATAAAGTAAGTATCGACATATTTCTACATTCCCTACAAAATATAGTTATTGATGTATTATTGATTCGCACTGACATTCAAAGAACAAAACATTTTTTTATGAGTTCCATTAAACTTCTATTAACCTTCTAGAATGTATCCGTCTTATCAAGAAAATATTAGGTATTAATTATTAACGCAAACTGCATTTTGTTTTAATCAATCTAAAGAAAAATATGAAAATAGCTTGTGCATGTGGGATATGTAGTTCTGCATTCACTTTGTAATTTCGTGCAAAATAAGTTGTATAAAGGAAAATATTGTAAGGTTATCAAATTTAAGGGCGCACAAATAAGGACGTAGGAACTTCATGTTATTTTAACAAGATAAATGAAACTTAATCTAATTTTTACTCGCTACATTATTATTGAACCCCGTGATCTAATCGCACTTCATCTAAATGTTGATGTTGTAGTAGTTAGAGTTATATGTCACTGACAATTAGTCAAAGAAATCACTAGGTACTAACGGATATAAATATATGATAAAACTAGAAGTCTCCGGAGTTCATTAGATAAGACTGGCGGACTCACTAATTATGACTGTTTAAAATAAATTATCTACAATAATTACAATAAACTGTACAACTCTACATATAAGATATAATGAGATTGAGTAGTGATTTAAGAGGGGAAAAATCAATTGCATTGTTGCATAATATATATTTCTATGTACGCCAGATTCATATATGGGCGGCGGTACGGATATTACCCTTATCTGTATCCGTCTGCATTCGTCTCGGTTATGGTAGGATTGGACACGCTAGAGTCGTGAAGGATGCTGCTACTTATAGTGCACTATTATCAGCTACTTAATAATAAAGTCGACAATCCATCTGTGTTGGAGCGAATGGGTCCGGGCGCCGCAGAGGAGCGTGCCGGGGCGCGGCGGCAGCGGCGCCCGCTCCCGTCCGTGGCAACAACGCTCCCACTCAGAGGGCATTGCAGCTGATCAATAATATGTAACGTCAACCAATTTGATTACTATAATGACAATGATATATGAGATTTCAAGCGGCTTTCATATTAACGTTCACTGTGACAAGGTTCGAAATGGCCTAGGAATCAAATTGGTTGACTGTACTCGCAAGACCCTGATACGGATCTTTTTAATGACAGCCTTGGAGATTTTTATAGGCGCGTGAGGCTATGTCTTTACAATTATGGTGCAATATTATAATAATATTTTATTTAAGTTAATTTAATGTAATCATAAATTGTATTGACACCGTCCATATATTTAATGTAATATTTATGTTCATCATCATTATGCTGTACCTAAATGGAATTTTACTTTATTAAAAATGTCAGTGTTTTGGTGTGTAATTGTTAAAATGCAAGTGTTTGACGTTAAAAAATTCAATGTAATATTAATATTAGGACTGTTGATAAAAAAAAACCCTAGGAAATATTATGTGATGGACATGTTTATGTTTTCTCATAATTGTGCTATTTTCATAATTAACTTTTGAATTTGTTTTGTTATAGATCAAGGATCACCCAATAAAAAGTTTGGACTCCTGCAAGGACTTGTCTAGGAATAAAAAATAAAGTGGGAAATACTGAGGAAGTAGAAAAAATTTAAGAAAATGTGGATATGATACAGAACCTGAAGAGACGAGAAAAAAATTAACGAGGATTACATTGACAACCCTAACTGCCAAAAATTTGGGTATTTAAAATAAGGCGCAGGCAGTAATTCAAATAACAATGGGATTGGGTTGAAGACGTTATGAAAATATAGAAATCTAATAAATCTGTTTATTTATTCCCGATTTGTTTTTATTTCATCATCATAATCAGTTCGTTAAGCGTAATTTCATCCAATGCCCGAGACATGCGCCGAATGCCGTGCGCGGCAATTGCCTCGCGAGGCCGATCGCTCTGTGTGGACCCAGCAAATCCGACTTCCAATGCTCCTGCGGGATGAGGTAACTGGATTCCGTGCGGGGGTGTGCGTGTACATTCTGTATGTAATGTACTACTATTGAGTACTCTGTGCTGAAGTCCCTTTAAGACCATGGACGGTAAGTACATCACGTTCAAAACGTCGAGGTAATTAAATAAACACTCTGTGAACGCGATTAGTCGCGTTTTGTTCTAATAATTAGATTATTACTATGTACCATATATAAAAATATCTACTTTACACTTAATTACTGGGCACATCGTATAAGTATGTATGAGAGAGAAGATAAGTATATAGAAGGAGTTCCTGTGGCCGCCTCCCGGCTCCATCCAAATACCTACTGGCCGGAGTAGAAACCAGGCATTCTTGCAGGGATCGCTTCATAAAGTACCGCATTATGACACACTACTGGTTGCCTAATATTTGACAGAATTTTACGCTTTGTTAGCTCAGCTCGCGCGCTGTTGTGCTCGCAATTCTAACCTAACCTAACCCATTAATCTACTTTACTGGTAGCAGTCTAGTCCTGGGGCGCTTCGCCAACCGCTGCCGCGATACACTCGCTTCGCTCGTTCGGCTCGCATTGGGCATTATTTTTTTTTTTATCATTAAATATTATAAAATCAGATGATTCTGGAAAGTAAACTGTATGGAATTTGATATTATGGCACAAGATATTATGAATATCGATCATTCTATTTAATGATTATTATGATTCACAACCCTCGGCACCATGTCTAATGGAAAGTACTCATCACGACAAAATAAACGAGCCCAAACCACGACTCGGCAAGCGTAGTGTAGGACGCCATCCGGCCAGATGGACCGACGACCTGAAAAAAGTGGCTGGTGATCGGGCCATGTGGCGAACCCTGGGGGAGGCTTACGTCCAGCAGTGGACTGCAATAGGCTGAAATGATGATGATTCACAAAAATTCTGGCATTTCATTTTATGGTAAGTGAACTTTATGGACTATGACTAATATGGCAAATGAAATTATTTTAAATGAAATTCTGGCAAGTGAAGGTATACCCGCACTACTCACTTTATATATTCGAGCTATTAATGTAGTTATGTACCTACGAATTAATTTGTCGTGTACGTGTCGAGGTATCGGGCAAACTAATACGTTCTACGGAGACTTAGGACAGTCCCGCATCGCATGGTACTTGGAAAAGAAAACCCGCGCGTCATAAGCCCGACGTTCTATGAACATCTACCCGACGAGTTGCGAACCGAGGCATCAGACGACAATTATTTCAAACAACAATTGAGAAACTTTTTATTGGATAATCCAGTCCACTATACCGTTCGTCTATTTACCGAAATGGAGTAATTGAGTATATGGAAGTAATTTATATTTTATTTTAAATTGTTTTTGGTTTCTTGTAGTACACATTGACAATCCTCTAAGGAGATACCTTTGACATAAATATTTAATTTCAAATTATTTGATGTAGTGACATGTAATTTATTGCTGTATTTCAAACCGTGTATATTGACGATTTTTAGAATTTTGACAATCCCTTAAGGAGATATTCTTTTATCGTAACCACATTTAACTGAATTATGATTATGACATGTAAATATCTTTTGTTGCAATCAATTGTTACGTGTTTTACTATTATTATATCTCATTTTAATATTAAAATTTTTGACGATCATAGTATACTTAAATGCATATAAATGGTCATAGCGAAATTTATACTGACATTTTATATTATGAAATAAATAAAATCTGATCTAAATCTAAATCATCTTCAGTGATGTAAAGTACTCGTCACAACAAAACAAACGAGCCCAATCTCGACTGTCTTAGCTCTTTCCATCAAGGAGTTCCAGTGGCCGTCTCCCGGCTCCACCTTCAGACCCTCGGCACCATGTCTAATGGAAAGTACTCATCACGACAAAACAAACGAGCCCAATCTCGACTGTCTTAGGACTTTCCATCAAGGAGTTCCAGTGGCCGTCTCCCGGCTCCACCTTCAGACCCTCGGCACCATGTCTAATGGAAAGTACTCATCACGACAAAACAAACGAGCCCAATCTCGACTGTCTTAGGACTTTCCATCAAGGAGTTCCAGTGGCCGTCTCCCGGCTCCATCTTCAGACCCTCGGCACCATGTCTAATAGAAAGTACTCATCACAACAAAACAAACGAGCCCAATCTCGACTGTCTTAGGACTTTCCATCAAGGAGTTCCAGTGGCCGTCTCCCGGCTCCACCTTCAGACCCTCGGCACCATGTCTAATGGAAAGTACTCATCACGACAAAATAAACGAGCCCAATCTCGACTGTCTTAGGACTTTCCATCAAGGAGTTCCAGTGGCCGTCTCCCGGCTCCACCTTCAGACCCTCGGCACCATGTCTAATGGAAAGTACTCATCACGACAAAATAAACGAGCCCAATCTCGACTGTCTTAGGACTTTCCATCAAGGAGTTCCAGTGGCCGTCTCCCGGCTCCACCTTCAGACCCTCGGCACCATGTCTAATGGAAAGTACTCATCACGACAAAACAAACGAGCCCAATCTCGACTGTCTTAGGACTTTCCATCAAGGAGTTCCAGTGGCCGTCTCCCGGCTCCATCTTCAGACCCTCGGCACCATGTCTAATAGAAAGTACTCATCACAACAAAACAAACGAGCCCAATCTCGACTGTCTTAGGACTTTCCATCAAGGAGTTCCAGTGGCCGTCTCCCGGCTCCACCTTCAGACCCTCGGCACCATGTCTAATGGAAAGTACTCATCACGATAAAACAAACGAGCCCAATCTCGACTGTCTTAGGACTTTCCATCAAGGAGTTCCAGTGGCCGTCTCCCGGCTCCATCTTCAGACCCTCAGCACCATGTCTAATAGAAAGTACTCATCACGACAAAACAAACGAGCCCAATCTCGACTGTCTTAGCACTTTCCATCAAGGAGTTCCAGTGGCCGTCTCCCGGCTCCATCTTCAGACCCTCGGCACCATTTGTAATGGAAAGTACTCATCACAACAAAACAAACGAAAGTAAGAAACAACATAGGGTACCGTCTGTTAATAAAAATATTCGCTAAAACAAGAAACCCTCCTTACTTCGAATATTATTCGCAACGCATAAGAAATAATTCGTTTCTTAATGCGAGTAGGTAGGTATATTTTATAATAGGTAGGTAGTAGGTTTGTGAATGAGACACGGATAGTTACTTTTCATTTTAACCGTATGACGTAATTCGTTGCTGCGCGCCAGACACCGCGAGACGAGAGAGACGCGCCATCTGTTGTCGTTTTAATGTATTACCAAAACGAATAGCATGATCGATGTGTCAATTCAGTGCTCCATCTAGTGGGGAACTGTGGAATCAATTTAGTCTACCGGTATTAAAAAGTTAGGACGGCGACCATTTTTTGTATGAACCTGTCCATCTGTACTAGTATTATATGATCTGTGGTTTTAGTAATTATTTTTGGGTTCCATATTGGGTTGCATAAATTTTAAAGCCATTATGTCGGTGCGCATAACCACTTTTGTCATAATAGTCCTTGCGCATAAGGTGTAGGTATAGTCATTAATTGATCCGCATAAATTTTATGACCATAATATTTTTACGCATAAGTAAGGAATTTCATATAATTTTGGAGCATATCAACCTGAATCATAATAATTAATCGTCATAATGTTCTTATGCATATCGTGCATTGGCGCATAATACTGAAGAACATAAATATCAAGTTCCTAATTTTTTATTTCAACATCAGCCTGGTTTTCTGGCAGCAGTTCATTTCTGAGGGGGTCGCAGTTCTTTCAAACCTAACCTAACCTACTTTTCTGGCCGATGTTCGTATTTGTAGGTTCACAATTCTAACCTAACCTAACCTACAACAAAGAGGTCAGTGTGGAGAAGGATTTCTTAATGCGGGGGGCTTTGCCCCCCGAGCCCCCCTTGTGGGGGGCTTCGCCCCCCCGTCCCCCCTTTTTGTTTTTGTGCTCATGTAACTTTTGTATCATTATTTCAAATGTTATAAAGTATTATGATTGGTACATGTGATATAACTTATACTATATAATTTCTATTGCCATTAATTGGGGTATCCCAAAAAAAATTACCCCCCCTTTTTATATTTTTATTCGATGAAATAGGCCATTTTATAATACCAATTTCATTAACTCTTCATTAGAATAAGTAGTTATTTTTTTATTAATTATTTTAAGAAGCTCACAAGATGACGTCATGATTTCCGCGTGTGTTTGAGGATAGTAAAAAAACGCTATTCAGCGCACTCTTATTTGTATTTTTTACTATTTCACTGGTAAACCTACGCATTTCTGAAGTTGTGAAACTAGCCATGAAATTCCCAAAAAAAAAATATTCGATATCTTGTCAAAGAACTGTCAGGTGACAGTTTGTAAATAACCAACAAAAAATGTAATTGTTAAGTTTGTTTTCATTATTTTACTACAAGTTATATGTGCTGCTTTTCGATTGCTCTGTCTTAATTTTGGACTTATTTTTCACGCCAGGCTAGTCTCCATGGCTATGCTTTGGCCGTACCAACAAATATTTGACTTGGAATACGATAAAAGTATTTGTGTGATACTAGATAAAATGGAAATAACAGTCTGTTATCATAATCATCATCTATATAATGAAATACCTGTTTATTTGCGTATACCGACTGTAATCCATACTTCTCAACAATATTTATAATTATTTTTCCTTTTCTAACCTCACAACACACACTGACAGTTCTTTTCATACCCCAAATATATCGTTCGTCCCTTAGTGTTACCAGCACTTTTTCTAGTTTCTCCATACATTTTCACCTCAATATTAACGACATAAACTACTTTTACATTATTTTCAAATAACATTAATGATAAAAGTTACAGTTGCTAACAGTCGGCCTTCCTGATAATCGGAATGACCCTATTCCGGTTCGGCCATTCGAATTCGGGTATGTCCCCATACTTATGTATTACAATTTAATCCACATTACATTACCTACTATATAAACTAATAGAATGTATAGATACTGAAATTGAGATCATAATCAACAAACAATTATTTAATTAAAACATTTTAAACTCAGACACTTGAAATCAGTAGCTAATTTTGGGTGCGTAACGGTTGGCATAACAACCTTTGATATAATGTTGGTCAATATAACGATCAAGTGGTACGGCAAACGAATAATACAACAACAATCCATACAATCTCAGATCGCACAATGTCCCAAGCATAATGATCACTCGATATAATACGTTTACAGGCTCAATACACAATCAAATCGCTCAAACAAAATAGTTAACCTGTGATAGGATAGAGACATAGTAAGGTACGACGACGAGCGAAGCGAGGGGGAATGTTAGGTTATCTTGCGAATATAAACGTTAGATACATCAAGCGTATTTCATACCAATTGAAACTATCCCCAATGAAACTATAGTTATTGTTGCTATATCAAATAACACGTTATATAAATATTGAAATTATACGAAATGTTGCTATCCATCAGTACACAGTACACACCCGCTAATTGTACTTAAACTTAAACATTTGAGATAAGCTGTTAATTCTATTTAGATTTAACCATTCGAAATCGATACCCTATAGCACTAAAACTTTAATATTAGAGATAAGTAGGTACCTTATTGAACTTATAAACTTAAACATTTAAGATCAACACTAGTTGTACTAAAATACAAACATTATTCGTATTTAGCTAATCGTGAGTAGCATGTCATGATCACTGCTCCATCTGCTTCTATCGGTGGGTTCATTCGACCAACACGCCTCTGCATATGCAGTGGTATTAAATCACATCAAGAACCTGGAAGAGGAACTGGGCCACTAGGAACGGGTAGAAGAGTTGAACTATTTAAGAAAATAGTATACAAAGCATAATCCACCCAGATTCTAATCCACTCAGAATATTTACTAAGATATTGTAGGCAGTGAAAAACTGCAAAAGACTGCAACAATACGTTTCTATTAGCAGTATTAAACACGAAATACATATGTTAAGTTACACATATAAGGTGGACTCAAGACTCATTAAGGACCAGTCAGTAAAGAGAAAAATACTTTTAAACAGAATTTAGAATTGTCGGTCATGCAAGAAAGAGTGGAGCAATATGACATTCAACTAGAGAATTATCATGTAGACATACAGAAATTACATGCTGAAATTAGTAGGTTAGGGAGCAGATCGTACATAACATCATTCATGTATAGATCTTCAAAAAGAGTATTAGCTATTTTTGTTAACTCTAAGTGTGATTGTAAAATGTTTACTTCCGATTAATAGATAAATAATGTAGATAAGCTTAATATAGAAACATTTAAGTGTTTTTATGCAGATCATAGATCAAACACTTATTTTCCAACCACTTTAAAAGAAACACCATAAACAAACACTCAGACCAATAACTAGTTATCGTTTGGAATTATTCAAAGATGAAATTCATAATGATCTTAGTGTGTTACTTCTTTTCTGCAATGAGTGCAATGACGTAAATATAATAGATCGGCACAATAATAGATTAATGCAAAACACGTTTCGAAAGAATACTATTTCTGGATCGACAATAAACACAAAGTGTACTTAATGGGCAACTGTAGGTACCTATCCAAAGAAACAGAACCAGGCTTTATGAACTGTACGGAGAGGGTGGAATGAACAGAGATGCAGTTTTATTTGAACGATGATTGTTAGTCAAAAATATTAAGAAAGTATATACAGTCTGTTACCGGCATGCGGGCATTTATTAAAACTGATAATAATATGATCCATTAGTAATTGTTTGCATGTATTAGCTAATCATAATTATGTGATTTACTGCACAATTAAATTTCTTAAATCCGCACATTCCATGTAGTAGGTGTACAGCGTAATTGTCGTTACTCATATCACGCTGTCATTTAACACTCACTTGTCAATTTATTTACTGTACATTACTGGCAATTAAAATTTTGTTAGAAAGTTAATAAAGCCTGAATTTAAGTTAATTAATTAAATTAAGGTCATGGATACGTTAAAGATCTATGTTACTTTACTCTACTTTAAGAAAAGCCTACTTGGCGGTAACACATTGTATATGCATAGCTGCAGAAGCAAACTATATTAAGTAGTTCAAAAGTAGAAATCTCATTAAAATTAAAACTGTTTGAAATATTATTCATAAAGGGACTGGTAAATCAAATATTTGCAATTGCCATGACAACGTTGTCAACAAGCGGTCAGACTATGTCGAATCGCGGTGTTGCCTTTGGCACCACAAAATTTCTGTGACCGTCCGCATCTAACTATGCGCCGTAGATTGTAGTAGATGGGGCGTTGATGACGTCACGGCCTACCGGCCCACAAATCACGAAGACTACGTACCTGTCAAAAGAACACGATATTAAGCTACCATATAAAGTAAGCGGGTAAGCAGATAGTGACGACACCACCGACAATTCTTCCCAACTTAGTCGCACTATAACTTACTAGTGTCGTGTCAAAGATCCCTATTAACGTGCAGTTATCTTAGCAAGGTATGATGGCATAAGAATGATGCAAAAGTAATAATTGTAATATATATTAAATTTAAAACAAATATGAAATTTAATGTATCCTTGTAATAAAGAACTAAAATTTACTTAAAGACTTTAGCTGTCAGTCGTTCACGTCGATTAGACAAAATCCATTTTAGGTAATTAAATAAAATAATAAAAAAATATCGCGAACAGTAGTCGGCCCGTGTTATGAGCACTAGAGAACGATAAACATACTCATATAGATAAATAAATGCCAAAATCAATCACCCAGGCATAGTCCTATTTGTTATGAAAAAAAGCTGCACTCTGTGATGGAAGCAAGCCGTTTTGCACAGTGATAATATAGACCAAAATAAACGATTTCACTCGAGGCGAAATTAGTTTCACCCCTTAGGAACAGAGATGGCGCCACTTATTCAAAAAAAGTTTAAAAAATTCTAAATCCTGAACGGATACTCCGATTTTGACGTAAGGGGTGCCAATCGGCAGATAATTACCCAATTTAACATTAAAAAAATTAAAATCACGTAGAAAATAAATTTGGATACCTAAGAAATAATATTTTCTGAAAAAAATATTTAAAATTTGTGATTTTTGGAATTTTACTCGTAAAAATGTATGTACATGGTACTTTTTTTATTTATTTATATTAATACACAACTAATTTTACATTTACGAAAAAAAACCGCATATCATTAGCTCGTATAATTCCAAAGTTATTGACGAATACAGACATGGCGCCGCTGGGTCAAAAAATCTTACAAAATATCTAAAACCTCAACGGATATTCCGATTTTGATAATGAAGGTGTTAATCGACAGATAATTACTTAAATTAGTTTAAAAAAATAAAATAAAAATTCAAATAGGCAAAAAGTAATAATATTTCCAAAAAAAAACATACATTTTGAAAAAATATATTTTTTTTGGGGCTTTTATGTAATTTCATATAAAAAAAATTATGAATATGGCTTTATTTTACTTATGTATATTATAACACTATTAGGTAATTGATCGTTTAATAAAAAACCGCATATCGAGAACTTGTACAGTTCCAACGGTATTGAAGATTTTACTATAGGGTGCCGGTGCGATGTTGCCGCCGCACGTGCAACTTATGTACATGTATATAGAAAAGTATTCTCCCGTTTCGAAGGTACTGATTACCCTGAAAATATAACCACAATTGAAAGTACAAATAATAATCATCCCAAGTAGCACACAACACACTTATATCCCTTGTACAGCTTAAATTAGAGTTTTAACGGGTGAATAGGCTCTTATACAACCTGTTTGCTAATATCACAAGTATATTAGATGCTAAATAGCATTTCTGAATCAATATTTTACTTACTTTACGGTTTATTTTCACTTTAGTCTTTGCAGGCTTTGCATTGTAACGTGCAAGTTAGGCCGTCGCATCATAAAAAAAACAACAACGCATAATGCCACAGCCCAATTTGTATCCATAATGTTCAAGGAGTTTCCAAATTGAACTAACCTTCAACTATTGTGGACCCCACCTACCTTTGATGCCGTTTCATTCCCAAAAAGAAGGACTTGGGACTCGATATTTCCAAATTAAAACGTGAACCCACATTTGGTTTGCATGAAACGGTATTCAATGGCAGCAGAAATAGATGGAAGGTATCTCACAAGCTTGTTTAGTATAGTGTTTTTTAGTTTAAACAGATCTTTTCGAATCGCATTAACAGTAATAATATATGCTCTGTTGGAGCATCGTATAGCCTGCATGTGAATCTGGGACCAACAACGTTACGATTATTGAGAACCAATTAATGACATTAATATAGTGATTGAATCTTACACGATTTTCACACATTATATTAAAATAATAAAACGGGACTTAATTGCGGTAAATAAACATTTTTGAACTCGGTTAAATCCCGTTTTGTTATAATAATGAATGACATTAATTATGTAAACACACCCTAAAAAAAGAAACAAAAATGGCCCTAAGTAATCGTTTCACATGAGCCGTTACGTATCGAGAGAGAATTTCTATAGATAGCGATGTAACTACTTGCAAAAGCAGTAGTTATTTCAGGGTATAACATGCAAGTTTTAAAACAGGTCTCTTTCTTATTGTATTAAAATATTTAAAATTAGACGTCTTGTCATACTCTGTGAAAGCCTTGAAGTGCAGTCATCATTTCATTACTTAAAGTAATAACTGTTTTGTAAACTGCTACTAGTAGACCGTTGCACCGACGACTGCAATTTGAATGCTTCGATGCTTTCACAGAGCTGGCGACAAGCCTTTCGCCGACTACTTCAGCTGCCATTGAACAACATGTTCTGCGTGTAGCGTTTCAAGCGAGCCAAATGTGAAATAAACGTCTTAATTTGGATATATCCTGTCCAAAGTCCTTTCTTTTTGGGAATGGAATGGCGTTGGAAGCAGGTTGCAGGTGCGATCCACAATAGAACAGTTAGTATGGGTGCAAATCGAGCTATGGAAAAATGCGTTGTTGCAGCCGATGCAACGGCCTAACATGCACGTTACAATGCACAGTTTAGTGAAAATAGACAGAATATACTTGTGATATTAGCAAACAGGTTGTATAAGAGCCTATTCACCCGTTAAAACTCTAATTTAAGCTGTACAAGGGATATAAGTGTGTTGTGTGCTACTTGGGATGATTATTATTTGTACTTTCAATTGTGGTTATATTTTCAGGGTAATCAGTACCTTCGAAACGGGAGAATACTTTTCTATATACATGTACATAAGTTGCACGTGCGGCGGCAACATCGCACCGGCACCCTATAGTAAAATCTTCAATACCGTTGGAACTGTACATTGTACAAGTTCTCGACATGCGGTTTGTTATTAAACGATCAATTACCTAATAGTGTTATAATATACATAAGTAAAATAAAGCCATATTCATATTTTTTTTATATGAAATTACATAAAAGCCCCAAAGAAAATATATTTTTTCAAAATGTTTGTTTTTTTTTTGGAAATATTATTACTTTTTGCCTATTTGAATTTTTATTTTATTTTTTTAAACTAATTTAAGTAATTATCTGTCGATTACCACCTTAATTATCAAAATCGGAATATCCGTTGAGGTTTTAAATTTTTTGTAAGATTTTTTGACCCAGCGGCGCCATGTCTGTATTCTTCAATAACTTTGGAATTATACGAGCTAATGATATGCGGTTTTTTTTCGTAAATGTAAAATTAGTTGTGTATTAATATAAATAAATAAAAAAAGTACCATGTACATACATTTTTACGAGTAAAATTCCAAAAATCACAAATTTTAAATATTTTTTTCAGAAAATATTATTTATTAGGTATCCAAAATTATTTTCTACGTGATTTAAATTTTTTTCATGTTAAATTGGGCAATTATCTGCCGATTGGCACCCCTTACGTCAAAATCGGAGTATCCGTTCAGGATTTAGAATTTTTTAAACTTTTTTTGAATAAGTGGCGCCATCTCTGTTCCTAAGGGGTGAAACTAATTTCGCCTCGAGTGAAATCGTTTATTTTGGTCTATATTATCACTGTGCAAAACGGCTTGCTTCCATCACAAAGTGCAGCTTCCAGGCCAAAACCGTCCATAACAAGTAAGACTAGCATAAACACTCGAGCCCATCACACAAATATCCGCCCCCGCCGGGACTCGAACCCAAGACCATCGGCCCAGCGGGCAGCCGCCCAACCACTGCACCAACTGCGTTGTCAAAATTAAGTTTTCAAATTGATAATGATAAAATTACTGTAAAGGAATTTATCACGCCTACTAGCGTTTCCATTTTTCTACCTGCACCTCTAGCACAACTGTTACGTGACTATTTCTGGCGCGTGATAATTATCTGTCTCTTTCTGTGCGGTAATGTGAGACAGTGACGGGTAGCGCTGTATCGCGCGACAAGAGTCGCGAAATATAATTGTGCTAGACGGGCTGTTTTTGTGTTCTTCATTTTATTTTAATTAATTCATATATATACTTGAAGTCGACGCATTGGCAAGTGTGTTGCCGTCTCGTTCTTTTCTCATACAGAAACTCATGCTTACAAGAGATAGCAATATATAGTCGTAAATTTTTACTCATGTACGAGTACTCATATTGGTTCCTTACTACAAGCTATTCGGAGACCAACGGCATACCAGTTTAAATACTTAACTAACTAGTCCACTATTAATGTCCCGCTATTCATGTCAAAGAAAACTAAATTCGGACAGTAATTTTGCAAATGGAATCCTCATGAGCAAATTAAGTTCAGCGGCGTACGCTATCAAACATATCAGACAATTGAGTATAGTTGATACAGCACAATTAGCTTATCATGTATTCAGAGTGTCATGTCATATGATATTCTGATTTCTGCAAATAGCTGACATTCTAATTTTTCTTGTGCTACTAGCACAAAACATTCGTCCTATATATGGGTAAAACCTGAGCTCCCATTACTCCCTAATATGTTCTCTATTTTTTTTTTAAAGATACAAGCATCTTAATTGAGTGTAGTGTCTCAGTATATTTATGAGAAAGAGAGAGAAAAACCAACTCAAGAAATTCCGTTATCCACAATTTCAATATAAGCAATAAAAATAATATGATAATAAATAATAATACATCTTTCAGCCTGAGTCCATACAAGTGCTGCTGATTAGACAGTTTCGTGTTCGTATAGTATGTAAAAACCAGAAACTAGTTAACTTGTTCCTCAATTCATGCCACATTGCTCCCAATTAATTCGAGAAACACAGTTCCAATAAGAAAGCACGTCGAACGTGCACCAACTGTGATAAGCCATCAAACATTCTTGCAACTTCCGTTTTCAAAGTATATAATATATATAATATAATATGTGTATGTATACAAACACATGATTGCACATAAAACAATATAGTCAAAACCCAACACAATACATGTGTACAAGGGCGAACCCATCCCTATAAGGGATTTCTTCCAGTTAACCTCTGAGTAAGTGAGATAGATAGCTAAACATTGAAGTGATAGACAAACGCACAAATTACAACGCGTTAATATACAATATATATATCTATATATATTTCTCTTTTTTTTTTTTTTTTTAGGACTAACTGATCACCATAATACTTGGCATAATTAAGTTAATCATTTACTTACAGGTTTATCAACACAAAACGCAGCATATAAGTTGTTTCTTTACTGATCACTGTACTATATAGTATATGTATTTCTATAAAGTTGAATATTTATCTACCAGCTGATCACCTCAGCATATTTTAATAGAATTAGTCAATTACTTACTGGTCACCGCAGTAAACGGCATATGTTAGTTAACTTAACTTACCAAGAGTCATATTGGCTCAGGGCACTGGCATTAGCTGAGCCATCTACCTTATCATTGTTTTGTACACTATACAACTGCTGTTATACATGTTTAAGTCATAACCAAAAATTTACAAAAACAATGAATAAATGTCTTATTATTAATATTATTATTACTTACTGATCACTGGTCCAGTGATCAGTAAGTGTACTCCAGTGACACTGGAGTTCACAGCATGTTTCAGTAGCATTAGTCAGGTATATACTGATCTCCACAAGCCACTGTATATTTCAGTAACATTAGTTAAATAAATAAATATTTCAGTAAAGTCACTCAATTACCTACTGATCACCGCCTCCACGGTATGTTTCAGTAAGGTTAGTCAATCAAGTACTGATCACCGCCTCCACGGTATATCTCAGTAAAGTCACTCAATTACCTACTGATCACCGCCTCCACGGTATGTTTCAGTAAGGTTAGTCAATCAAGTACTGATCACCGCCTCCACGGTATATCTCAGTAAAGTCACTCAATTACCTACTGATCACCGCCTCCACGGTATATTTCAGTAAGGTTAGTCAATTACGTACTGATCACCGCCTCCACGGTATATTTCAGTTAAGTCACTCAATTACCTTCTGATCACCGCCTCCACGGTATATTTCAGTAAGGTTAGTCAATTACGTACTGATCACCGCCTCCACGGTATATTTCAGTAAAGTCACTCAATTACCTACTGATCACCGCCTCCACGGTATATTTCAGTTAGGTTAGTCAATTACGTACTGATCACCGCCTCCACGGTATATTTCAGTAAAGTCAGTCAATTGCCTACTGATCACCGCCTCCACGGTATATTTCAGTAAAGTCACTCAATTACCTACTGATCACCACCTCCCCGGTATATTTCAGTAAGGTTAGTAAATTAATTGTCAATTTTATGGTTTGTGTCAGAGGTAATTAAGATCTCAGAAGATCATGTCAACAATCTCATTCAGTAAAACAACCATTTGTGATTGTGGAAATAATAAACTAATCACTTTAATTTAAATCGTGGTTATTAGAGGTTGATAACAGGGAAACATATACTTACTGAAAACTGAGGAAATAGTTGTGTTCTGTTTCCAAAGATATGATAGTTAACATTCCCTTTTGAAACATCTTTGCTCCCAGTTGCAAAATAAAACGACAAAACCGTTCAGTGAAACTAGACTCCCACCAGTCAATGCAATAGGACTGACAATATAACAAACTCGCAATATGGGGTGATATACTTTCTTTCGTGATGTTTGAAATTAGAAATTATAGGAATTCTTATCATAATATAAGTGTAGCTACGAGAGCACCCAAAGATATTGTTCGTCACATCAACTTGAAAATGTTTCTAAGTGAATGCAAATGTACTTACCAGAGTGAGCGTTTCTTCAATCCGGCACTTCTGATTTGTTATCATAATCATCATCTATATAATGAAATACCTGTTTATTTGCGTATACCGACTGTAATCCATACTTCTCAACAATATTTATAATTATTTTTCCTTTTCTAACCTCACAACACACACTGACAGTTCTTTTCATACCCCAAATATATCGTTCGTCCCTTAGTGTTACCAGCACTTTTTCTAGTTTCTCCATACATTTTCACCTCAATATTAACGACATAAACTACTTTTACATTATTTTCAAATAACATTAATGATAAAAGTTACAGTTGCTAACAAGTCCTAAAACCTAAAAATTCAACATCCCAACAAGCTTCATGGAGCAGATTATTGTTGATACTTTAAAACAGTCAAAGGATTCACTATGCAGAATTATGTTTAAGGACGAAAATATTGCTGTCAAGATTCCTAGGAAAATCTCATCACGTCTAACAACATTAAAGATAGAAAACTTGCTAGTAAATGGATCCGGAAGATTAAATTGACAAAAATGTACAAACTACTAAGTGTGAATTACATCATAGTTCTATTTCATTCCTATATATATGAAGTAAAGTTTTTGGATGATGTATATATGCTGTGACGTAACTATAATGAATGTATAATGTAGCAGAAAAAATTAAACTCATGTTATTATAACAGTTTTTTTATTGAAAGTAAATAATCTTTGTGACATTTTCAAGAAAAAATTCCTCGATCGAACCTTCCTGTCCTCTTTTATGTTCATGCTGGCTTTAAACTGTCTGCAAGGTGGTGAGAGTTGCGGTTGCCCTTTTGGGTGGGTGTTGACTGTTGAATCAATGAAAATATTCTTGTAGTGTACTTGTAGTGGATCTGATCGAGATTCATGTCTCTGAAAGTATCGAAGGTGTCGAAGGGCACGTTTAAGATTTTCTTGGGATCCAACATACCATCAAAGTTTTGGTTTTGTTCATACGCCTAAAAGTAAAACACACGTGTCTAATTTTTAAATACAAATATAAAACAAACCTCAAATGTTTTGAGATGATTACCTTCTTATTAAATCAGCATTTTTAATAACCACCGATGCATTTCTCCTTCAAAGCTCGGTTTGGTGCATTCACGCAGTCTTTGTTAATCGCAGTTAATTGACAAGAAATATAAACAATATAGGTAAAATCGCTTGAACTATTTCTCGAGATATTAGTCTGCATCCTAATTTTTTATAACCGATGTTATTTTTATTTCCACTCATCGTCTCGTAAGTGTTTAATAAAACTCTTTTTCTTGTTGAACGTAAGTTACACGAGTTAAGAGACGATGTAAATATAATTATATACCTACATATATATTAATCCTGGAATGGCAGCTCCTGGTTTTTGCAAATGTCAGTTTTTAATAAATAATCTGATTCACTTTATAAAGAATAATAAACCATGCTTGTATATGTTCAATACCATTTCTAGAAAATCCCGATGTAAATATTGAAATGTAAATAAATAGTTGTCATTGTTACTGTCAGACGAAATATTTACCGGTCCAAACATAAAGTCTGTGATAATTTGTGTTCAATTTAGTTTCAATTGCCAGCGCAATCGAGTATTTAAAATATTCTTGAATGTTTGATTCACAACTTCAACATTATAATATTAAAGAATTATCATAATTATTGAAGGAAAGGGCAGTATAATAGCAGTAAGATAAATCATTATAATGAACCGTTAGTATAATTTGGACCGAGTATTGGTGTATCCACAGATAACACCACCTGTACCTTTCCAAACTACGGTGACGTAGTAAAACCCCGGTTACTGAAGGTCAAGTGAAAAATTGGGTAGTATCTTTTTTACGAAATTTTTGTAATTTTTTTCAATAAGTAGAAATGGTTCAGAAAGAACCCAGCTCGTCAGTCATAATCGAATTAACGGTTTTGAAAAAAAACGGTACACCCCAATTATGAAAACCATAATTTATGCGTTGCTCTTCTTCGTACTATCAATTATTATGACATTCAATAATATTACTTGAAATTTTGTGCCATACTAAATTATGCTTATGAAAAGCCTGCCAAACAACAATTATGACATATAAAATGTTATGCAAATAATAATTTATGACAAATAACATGTATGAGGAAAGCCATTATGCGAAATGAGTTATGACGGTCAAATTTATGACAAGAATTTTTATTCCACTAGAGGTGATCCCTTATTTTTGACATAAGTAACAAATTGAAATATGTAACAATTAAGTATTTAAATACTTTTTTATTTTGTTTGCATGCCTTTTTGGTAGAACATAAGCAACACTGTATATACCTGTATCACCTAATTTATTACTATGTTCTTGCAATAACCGAATTTGAATTTGAATTTGAATCAAACTTAACGCAACCAAGTTCTCCAAATATGATTTACCTATTTATTTATTTAATTAATCTTTATTGCACAAAAGTAAACGTATCGTACAAAAGGTGGACTTGATGTTTGAAAATGACTATATTTTTTAAGATTTTTATTAGTATTTGTAGTAAGTATATGTGGCGATTTCAGATTTTTATAAGTATTTGTAGTGCTTGCCAAATTTCATAGTTCTAGGTCATCGGGAAGTACCCTATCACTTTGATTCCCTTAAGAGTGTCGAAATGTACGTTTTTGCCGACATAAACGGCCGTATCTTTTTTTCACGTTAACGTAGAAGCTTTATTTTTTTTCACAGCTTTAAGGGACCCTAGACCTGAGTATATATACATATAGTGTTAATTTCAACTCGATACCTCCACGCGTTCTCGAGATAAAGGGTCTTGACAGACAGACAGACAGACGGACGGACGGACAACAAAGTGATCCTATAATATTTCCGTTTTTGCCGATTGAGGTATGGAACCCTAAAAAACAAGGTGATAAAGTGTAAATTATATTATTAAAATGGACAAGTTAGTATGAAACACGAGCGGCTCACATTAAAACCTCCATACAGAATATCGACAATTTATGGTTTAGACTTGTTCCCCCGCACTAAATTGTCAGACGGACGTATACATTGCGTGCTCCTAAAGATGTTGCGTGAATAGTTGCCATGTCAAGCTAGTAATGTATAATTGTCATAATGCACGGCAATATTTTACGAAATATTACAAAATAACGAATTTTATTACTTCCCAGTGAAATTAAACTGTATCAGGTATCTTTTTGAGTATGCAGATCTCGCCTGTGACGATTATAATGGCACAATTCGGCATATTTCTAATTTTTTGGGACATAATTACTCAAGCACGTTCGGATGGTAACTAAGTGACTGTTGATATCACGTTGACATGTATTTGGCAATTTGGGCTTAAGCTCGGTTACGCCTGCCCCGCCCAATACCCAGTCTATAGTATTCTTATGGTCTGTGACCAGGACACTTTTTGTGTGAATGAAAAATGAAGCGATTGCTTTTTTTATAACATTATTTTTGGACATGTCTGGACAATAATGTGATTCACACCAAATGTCCGGGGGTTTCGAGATGGCAGCCCTAGATAAAGCTTACAAAAATGTGTTTTGTTTCAAAATATTACTTAATTATAAAAATGTAGATAATACTTTTAATGTACAGGCATCAATAATAATGTTCTGTGAATCCTGTACTTTTATCGGTCAATCTGAATCTCGGTTAATCCTGTACTTATATAGACACCAACTCTAATATAAAGATATACATTACTAATGTCTATAAGTCTATTGCCCAAAAATGCAATGCTAATTGATGTTATAATACTTTTCTGCGACTAATACATTTAAATAAAACAATTTAAAGCATATATTAATTATTTGAGCCACCCTGATGTTTCGGTAGCTTTACAGTTACCGTTGTCAAAGGCTTTCTGAGGAAAATGTTAGAAGTTATAATGTCACCAAAAAAATTGAATTTCTGGAAATAAGTATAGCATTTAAGGTCATTCACCCCAAAATGCACACCCTAATCCGAAACTTGTCACAGTCAATTTAGAAAAATATATTTGTAAACCTGATATTGTTAGGCATTAGACTTCTGAGAGCACAGTAGGATTTAAGAGAGCTATTGGAGCCGATATTAACATTAAAATACAATTCATACTCATACTCTGTGTATTTCATTTGTAATTTTGGTACTACAGCTTTGGTACTACCTATACCTACGTCATTTGATAAACAACTTTGACAGCAAGGTTTGATATAATTGTATTATTTAAAAAAACAAATAAATGCTAAGAAATCGAACAGACCAGTTTTTTTCAGGTCCACACCGGTTTAGTTAAAGCTAGTAGTTTGTAACGTTGTAAAAAAAAATATTTATAATTTTTAATTTAATGCTTGCAAATGTTAACCACGATAACCATTAATGCAGTATCAGAAGTCGGATGACTAGTTATTATTATAAATGACTTGTATTATTATAATCAAAAATTTTAATTAAAAAAGAATGACTTCAAAGTTTGGAAGGCATAGCTTTATCAGACTTGGACTCGAAGAAATTATTAAATAGACTTATAATACACCTAAAGCAAGTTTAAGACTTATATGGCTATCTCATGGACGCCATTATCAGAACTAGATCAATAAAAATGGGACCACACCAGCTTTCAAATAAAAAAAGAATCATCAAAATCGTTTCCCAGTCGAAAGTCCAAACATAAAAAAAGCAGTCGAGTTGAAAACTAATATGGTGGTTTCTTCTGGAAGTTTCCTCTTCATATATTATACTTTCTGATGCTCTAATAATGTCACTTGTAAAACTGGCTATTTCCAGAATAAAGTTATGATTTGCAATAGTTTCCATGCAATGCTAATGCGAATATATGTTTACTGATTTTCCCTAGTGTTTATAATCGTATTGCCAGCCAAGCCGAAATTAGCATAGAGTACCTCCTAGTCTGTTGAATTGTGGAAATCATTGTCCCATTTCTTTAGTGAGCCCTTTAGAAACTTATTTCGCGAATGTTTGATTCCGCAGCATTTTTATTCCTCTGTATATTTTTCATCATTCGACGACGCGTTTGGCTCGGTTGGTAGACACCTGCCTACTGAGTCGGCGGTCCCGGGTTCGAATCCCGGCCGGGGCAAATATTTGTGCAAATATTTGTTCTTGGGTCATGGATGTTATCTATGTATGTATTTATATATTATGTATATCGTCGTCTAGTACCCATAGTACAAGCTTTGCTTAGTTTGGGACTAGGTCGATTTGTGTAAGGGACAATCCCTTAATATTTATTTATTTATCATTAAACATTTTTGATTATGCTTGCAAATATCACCCATTGATGAGGTTAGGTTAGGTTCGTTTTATAACAATCTCAATGTGTTTACGGTTGCATAGAAAAATGCTTTCCACTAAATGATTTTCGGCGAAATGCACCATTAGACGAAAAAGTTTCTATCAAAAATGACATTTTAGTGGCAAGCTTTTATAGCCGACTGTATTTTTCTTTGGATATCCATCAAATGCTCACTGAGACAATTCTAAAGAGCCCAAGCTCGGTAGGATTACTTTTTCTATTATAGAGTTCCTATGGCCACCTTCCGGCTCCATTATCAGATCAGCCCCATGGTACCATATTATTGTATTGTCATCAAAGTTAAGTAAGTATGCAAAATTTCAGCTCAATCGGTTGACGATATACTTTAAACATACATACAATGCAAGTTAAATAAAAGCTTGTAAAATAATTCTAGGAGTGATCAAGTCATCATAGACCCACATCTTTACTGGGGCCAGAATGTTTGGGTGCATTTTTGACAAGTTGCTGGGAGAGAACACCACTGTTTATCGATGTTATCGACATATCAACAGTATATTTTTTTATAAGTTTAGTGTCTATTAAATAAATGTGTTGCTGACAGACATAAAAGAATGCGATGTTTCCGATGACGACATCAGGGATAGGGCGAAGTGGAGGAGGAAGATAAGGAAGGCTGACCCCACCACCATGTGGGATACATAGTCGGGAAGAGAGAGAGAGAGAGAGAGTGTCTATTAAATAAAGCCTCAAACTCTCATGATACATACTCTTGAGGTTACGGAAGGAGATAGCGGGATGACCTGTACGCATTCGAGATAGAACGCTCGTCAGGCACTTGTTCTTTATCGAGACGGCTGGCGCGAAAGAGGCCTTTGCCCAGCAGTGGGACACACACACATACGCTAAATTAAATTTTTTTTGCAGCGTATGATGCACACCGCACCTATATATCCGGGCCTTGCTAATCAACATTATAAGACATCATACGTCTTGACAGATGACGTATGCAGTTTTCTTAGAGTTGCTGAAAACGAAAGATTAACCTATTGACCGCCAAGCGGTCTAGCAATTTACCGTGCCACTGACGCCAGAGTAAAAAAAAAGATGTGCCCCAAAATCAACAGGGATTGAAAAATACTTGTAGCGGTTAGAATTACAAAGTTTTTGATCATTGAAATTTGGACGGCTGTGGCCGACGTGGCGTCAGGGGCACGATTTTTTGTTGACGGCCACAGCCGACTGTGGCGGTCAAAGGGTTAAAGAAGCATACTGTTATAATAATAGGGATAAGCTCGCCTTTACACGTTTTATTTGCCACTACGTGCACTTAAGCTCGTTTGTAGTGCGCGTGCCGCGGCCGCTCCAGGAGACCATCGCGTGTGCTGATTTCTGGCCGAAAGTTGTCGTGTTTCGTCGGTTCCGGGGCAACCTACCAAATCCAACACCCGAGATGTCGGAACAACGGGGCCACGCCGTTTCGCCGTCTAAATAAACATAGTTCGGTTCATGACGCATTGGTGTAAACTGTAATGTTATGGAACCTGTTTTTCAATAAATAAACAAATAAATTTGTTATGAAAGTTTCTACATGTTTTATTTTATTTGTTTAGAATGTATAAACAGTTGTTGTGTACAATAAAGTATTTACATACATGCTGTTTTCAAAAGACCAGATAAAGCAGCTCCTGGAAAAGATCCCGGCGCTCGCGCGGAACTTCAAGATCCACCGGAAGATCGGCGAGGGTACATTCAGCACAGTGTACCTCGCCTCGCTTAGGAAGGAGGCTGCCCTGCCTGACGCTGACAAGCGATGGTACGCTGTGAAGCATCTGATGCCCACCCCGCATCCGACAAGGGTGGCGCACGAACTGCATTGCTTGAGGGACATCGGGTAAGTGTACATAAGACCTTTACTCTTCAGCTTTCAGCACAGTGTACCTCGCCTCGCTCAGAAAGGAGGCTGCCCTGCCTGACGCTGACAAGTGATGGTACGCTGTGAAGCATCTGATGCCTACCCCGCATCCGACAAGGGTGGCGCACGAACTGCATTGCTTGAGGGACATCGGGTAAGTGTGAATAGGACCTTTACTCTTCAGCTTTCAGCACAGTGTGCCTCGCCTCGCTCAGAAAGGAGGCTGCCCTGCCTGACGCTGATAAGCGATGGTACGCTGTGAAGCATCTGATGCCTACCCCGCATCCGACCAGGGTGGCGCACGAACTGCATTGCTTGAGGGACATCGGGTAAGGGTACGTAGGACCTTTACTCTTCAGCTTTCAGCACAGTGTACCTCGCCTCGCTCAGAAAGGAGGCTACCCTGCCTGACGCTGACAAGCGATGGTACGCTGTGAAGCATCTGATGCCTACCCCGCATCCGACCAGGGTGGCGCACGAACTGCATTGCTTGAGGGACATCGGGTAAGTGTGAATAGGACCTTTACTCTTCAGCTTTCAGCACAGTGTAACTCGCCTCGCTCAGAAAGGAGGCTACACTGCCTGATGCTGACAAGCGATGGTACGCTATTATTTTGTATTATTTGTTATGTAGGCCGCATCTTAAACCATGCATTTAAGAGTTTAATGATGCACTAGGAGGCGCCCGAAACTCCGTCCGCGTTGTTTTTTCTTTACCATAGACGGCTAAAATATATCCTATAACCATCTTGGATCTTCAGCTATCCCTGTACTAAAACTGGCAAAAAAATTATCATAGGACAATGGAAATTATGACCAACAGATGGCGCTTGGCGTGGCGCCGCGCGCCCTCATTAAAACAAATGACGATCCCGCATCACACACTTAAGATTTTTCCTGAAAACTGATTATCAATGCAAATATAGAATAGAATTTATAGTGTAGATGTCCTTTTCAGAGGGAAGGAAAACGTGATCGGAGTGACGTGGTGCCTGCGGAACCTCGATAATGTCGTGTTCATAATGCCTCACGTGCCGCACAGGAAGTTCACGGTGAGCCTGAATCCATTTGCTTCCTTCCAATGATATTTTATAGGTAGATAAGTTACTGGCGCTCCAAAAGTGAAAAAGACATTTTAATTTTTTTTATGTTATGACAAATATATTGATAATTTCAATCAACTTTTTAAAGCGAATAATACTTTTCCCCGAGTTCTAGGTAGTAAAGTAACATAGCTATTTCATGCTTTCATTGCGTGCAGTCGAATGTAAGTTGAAAAAAACTAATTTTCCGCGTGAATTTTGTCAATTTCGAGTAGTTTTTGAAACAAAAATTATCAATGATAAATTTAAACTGCAGGTTTCAAATATATACCAATAAATCCCAATTCTAGGTAGTAACATCAATAATATGTTAAGAAACATGTTTGATCATAGAGAAAATGTCTAAAACAATCGGCATTTGAAAAGGAATAAGGCCTCTTAAGACATAACATACTCAAGAAGCGGTGGTAGCCTAGTGGTTAGGGCATGCGACTTTCAATCCGGAGGTCGCGGGTTCGAACCCGGCCCGTACCAATGAGTATTTCGGAACTTACGTATGTACGGAATGTCATTTGATATTTACCACTCGCTTTTCGGTGAAGGAAAACATCGTGAGGAAACCACCTAAGCCCAATAAGGCCTAGTTTCCCCACTGGGTTGGAAGGTCAGATGGCAGTCACTTGCGTAAAAACTAGTGCCTACGCCACATCTTGGGATTTAGGTAGCCGACCCCGATTGAGAATTCATTCTCAAAAAATGGGACAAAGGCTAGGAGGATGATGAAGACATAACATACTCAAATCCAAAACAAATGAACAAGAAAAAAGCAAAACAAAATTAAATAAAAGTTACATGCACCATAGAAAATGATAATCATCGTGTTCGAAATTCAAATGACTTTAGCGCGCTAGGAAAAATAGACCTTTTCTCAAACATCCAATGAAATATTGTCTTTACGTTCCTTAAAATAGGCTCGGAAGTATCGGTTTTTGGGCGCAACAACTCGAGAGGACTGTAAAGGGATTTCATACTGCTGCAAAGTAACTTTTTTTTGGTTTCAACAACAAGTTCATTCACACAGCTGGCTGGTTTGACAAAAAGCAGGTTTTGTTTTTAAAGGTTGGTTGTTAGACACTTGTGGAAAAAAAAATCAAGATGGCGACTTTTTTTTTTCAAAATTTCAAATTGGTGCTAGGCGGCTAAAACTCGGTATCGGGGGGCTCTCGGGGCTCAAAAATATGAATCTGAAATCTTGTCCGAAAAATCGGTCAAATTCGGAAAATATCGAAAAAAAAACGATGCAAAATTTCAAATTGGTGCTAGGCGGCTAAAACTCGGTATCGGGGGGCTCTCGTGGCTCAAAAATATGAATCTGAAATCTTGTCCGAAAATTCGGTCAAATTCGGAAAATATCGAAAAAAATCGATTTGTATGGAGAAAATTTCAAATTGGTCCTAGGAGGCTGAAATTCGGTATCCGGGGGTTTTTGGGGCTCCTGAGTCGGAATCTGAAATCGGATTTTTAAAATTCGGTCAAATTCGGAAAATATCGGACAAACAATATTAAGTGTTAGCGTGTAGTAAACACGTATTGTAAAGAGCTCCGCAAATAATAATTGAAAACAGTGTTAATCAGTGACCAAACTTACGTGTCGCGACACAAAACCAGTGAAAACGAGTCAAGAATCAATATTCAGAACTAAACTCAGTGAAAAGATAAGATTTGTAAACAAAAAAGCATAATTTCGCCGTTCAACATAACCTAAAAGTGCGATTCATCATAACACCATAGACAATACAAAAAGTGCAAGTTTGAAAGAATTGAAAGTGACATTGACATTTCTAGTGTTGCCAGCAACAAACTTGAAAATCTGCCACTACACAGTGTTGCTACAACAAGAAAGAAATTACTGCCAAAATGAACAATACTGTGGAACAACTATTCGCAAAACTAGACGAAAAGCTAAAACAGCAAACCATGGATATAACAACCGCAGTAACGAAAAATGTTATGGAAGCGCTTAACGAAAAAATGCAAATATTAACAGAGGAAAACAGTATCCTGAAAAATAAAATATCTACACTTGAACACAAAGTTTCTGTTATGGAAAAAGACAAACGAAGGAACAATCTAGTATTTGTTGGAATAAACGAAGTGGCCAAGACAAGAAACGAACTTGTGGACTGCATTAAGGACATAATAATGGAGACCGGCATACACATTGAAAGTAATGAAATAAGCAATGCATATAGAATTGGGAAACACACTAACAATAAGAGCCGTCCAGTTGTTATCTCCATTACAACTCTATGGAAAAGAGATATGATATTGAGGAATGGATCCAATCTCCCATCAGGGGTTTACGTCAATGAAGATTTTCCTAAAGAGATAGTGGAAATAAGAAAGCAATTACTTGTACAGGTTAAAGAAGAGAAAAGGAAAGGAAATATAGCTTACCTAAAATATGATAAAATAGTTATAAAACCACCAAATGACATAAACCGAGAGAAAAGGAAAAGAGACACCTCCGGTTCACCAAGTACACCAGTGCTGAAGAAGGTCAACTTGGAAAGCGAGCCACCGCAGTCATCTTCCCAAAGCATAACTAAAGAGATCATAAAGCCTGGCATACTCAAATATATTGAGCGCAGTAGACCCGCCTCACCAGTAGAGATTCCAAAAAACTAACTGAAGCAGAGATCCGGAACCAAAGTAACTATGTAACAACAAAGAAAAATTATAAAACAAATAATTTATTCCCCAAGCCGACTCGTCATCGTGGGGAATTAGACCACCACCCTCCAGCATCAATAAAGAAAATAGAAGACTGCAAGAATATAG
The DNA here is from genome assembly GCA_932273695.1 of Apotomis betuletana. Lineage (NCBI taxonomy): Eukaryota > Metazoa > Arthropoda > Insecta > Lepidoptera > Tortricidae > Apotomis > Apotomis betuletana. The sequence continues at coordinate 57,314,087 of OW026298.1, read as the reverse complement.
TAAATGTCAAAAAAAAAGAGAAAAAACCACACCTTAACATTTGTACTTGGAACGTAAGATCATTAGTCAAAGAAACACGAAATATAGAGCTTAGGCATAGCTTAACCAAATTCAATTGGGACATCATTGGACTGTCGGAAGTAAAGAAAGAAGGAAAATCAATAACCGAAAATGATGACTACATAATAATATACCATGGTGTAAAAAGCGGTTCAAATGGCGTCGGTTTTTTAGTTAAAAAATACCTTAAACCCAACATTATTGATATAAAAACAATATCTGACCGGGTAATTCGTTTAGATATATGTTTAAATCAAAACATATTCCACTTAATACAATGTTATGCCCCAACGGAAAACTCAGATGATGAAGAGCTAGAGATATTCTATGGACAAATCCAAACTGCTTTAGAATGCACAAACAACAATACAATTGTAATGGGTGACTTCAACTCGAAGATTGGCAAACCAACCAAAGAGGACAACAAAGTAATGGGTCTATGGGGCTATGGAGAAAGAAACAGTAGAGGAAAAATATTACTACAATTCTGCTTTGAAAACCAGCTTTTTGTTATTAACTCCCTTTTCAAAAAGAAACCTAAACAAAAATGGACCTGGGTTTCACCCGGAGGAAATGTTAAAAACGAAATTGATTTTATCCTAGCTAAAAATAAAAAACAGTTTTCCAATGTGCAAGTAATTAATACTACATTCTCTACTGATCACCGCTTAGTACGAGCAAGCTTAGTACATAGACAGAATGAAAGAAAATCACGAGCCGGATATAGAAACCAAATCAAACATCTAAACCCGCTTGAGAAAGAATCGCTAAAGAATATAATTGCAGATCATATCCACGACATTGAATTCGACGATATTGAGCTAGCTTACCAAAAACTTATAGGAAACATAAAAAATGCAATGAATAAATTGCCTAAACGAACAAAAACCGAAGATAACGTAATTACACCTTATATAGAACATCTTATACATGAAAGAAACAGACTTAAAAGCAAACCAAATAAAACACGTACAGAAAGAAACCATCTTAAGGCCCTCTATAAACTGATTAAGCACCAAATAAATCGAAACCAGAAAAACTATCGTTACCGAATAATAGAAGAGGAATTAGAAAAAAGATCTTCAGTTAAAAGAGCACATCATAGAATAGATAGTTCTAAATCATGGCTCATGAGTCTAAACCATAACAACAAGGAAATAACAAACAGAAATCAACTTCTTCATACTGCAACGGCATTCTATAAACAACTGTATCACAATGACGAAATGAGCTATGAAGATACGGAAGACCAGCATGACAGTATACCTACATTCCTTGAGTCCGAAATAAAAAATGTTATACAGCTGTTGAAGACAAACAAAAGTCCAGGGGATGACGGAATTTCAAACGACATCTTGAAAGCAATTATTGACCCACTGACACCTGTTCTTACGACACTGTTCAACAAGATACTGAATCAAAAAACAATGCCTAAAGAATGGGGACTATCAATTATATAAAAAAGGAGATCCTACCGTTTTAGACAATTACAGACCCATAAGTTTGCAACAAACAATTTACAAGGTTTTCTCAACACTACTGCTAAAACGAGTGTCCAAAGTGCTTGATAGTAACCAGCCGCGAGAACAAGCAGGATTCCGGCGTAACTATTCTACCATCGACCATATTTTTACCTTGACACGACTCATAGAAAATTATACGGAATATAGAAAAACGTTATACATCGCGTTTATAGATTACTCAAAGGCGTTCGACACCATACAACACCAACCCCTATGGATAGCACTGCAAGAACAAGGAGTAGAAACCACTTATGTAAACCTACTCAAAGAAATCTATAAAAACAGCGAAGCTATTGTCAAACTGGAGAAAAAAGGCGAGCCATTTCATATCTACAAAGGAGTGAAGCAAGGAGACCCTATTTCCCCAAACTTATTTACAGCTCTCCTAGAATCCATATTCAGAAGGTTGGACTGGGACACAAAAGGAGTAAATATAAACGGAGAACACCTCAACAATCTTCGCTTTGCGGACGACATAGTGCTGATGGCCGATAACCACGCAGATATAGTGTACATGCTAGATACTTTAGACAAAGAAAGTAAGAAATGTGGTCTACATATGAACAAACAAAAAACCTTTGTTTTGACAAACGGTGATAAAATACCTATTGCCACAGAATCGGGCCAAATAGATTACACGGAACACTATATATATTTAGGGAGAATAATATCATTCACTCAGCAAACATCTATTGAAGTAGAACGAAGGATAAAAATGGCATGGAATAAATACTGGTCCTTAAAACATATATTCAAATCCAAACTCCCCATAAATCTAAAGAGAAAAGCCATGGACACAATAGTACTCCCAACTCTGCTGTACGGATGCCAAACATGGGTACTTACTAAAGATATTGCCCAGAAGATAAATGTGTTCCAGAGAGCAACAGAGAGAAGCATGCTAAACATTAGACGTAGTGATAGAAAAAGGAACTGCGACATAAGGAAAATAACACAAGTCACAGATGCTGTTGAACTCGCATGTAGACTGAAATGGAGATGGGCCGGTCATATAGCAAGGACAACGGACAATAGGTGGAGTGAGAGAATCCTTTACTGGCATCCACGAGAAGCGACGCGACCGCGAGGACGACCGAGGCGGCGGTGGGCCGATGACATTGCCCCAATAGCCGGGTCTGATTGGACCCGAAAAGCAAAGGACAGGAAAGTCTGGAAAGAGCTGGAGGAGGCCTTTGCCCAAAAATGGGCGCCTCACAGTTAAATCAAATTATATGTAACAAATATATGTAAAAACACTTATTTATTTGTGAGAAAATAAAGGCTATATTATTATTATTATTATTATTATTCTTTGAAGTATATTTTTTTATTTTATTCTATGTTTGAGAAAAGCACTATACATGCCTCGTCGTGAAAACGGATTCCCGGCCTCGTATCACTATCCTCGTATATACCTACTTACGTATATACCTACTTGGCCGGAAATCCTCATTTTCCCGGCCTCTGATGTAATGTACTATTTTGCACGCATCTTTCGCGCTATAACTATAAACGGAGATTTTTCCAGCGAGTGAGTTGAAAAATGAATTATTTAAATATTTTCCCGTTATTGTGTTACGTTATGAAAAATGCATGTTCGCTTGCATTTATAACATGAGTAGGCACTGTTACGATGCAACAAAGGCGATGTGTTTATTTTGCAACAAAGGCGAAAAACAGATAATACGAAAGATGGAGAAATGATACACCGCGTTACCTTTTTATCAAGATGAATAAAATGAATGAAAATTCAAGGCTGACTTTGAATGGTGGTTGAAACCAGAAAAGATTCTGCCGCCTTTTGTGTTATGAAATTAAAACGGTAGCCTAGTAAGTCCCAGGCTATTCTTGCAGTTTTGAATTTTAATTTAATGAGAGTTTAAAACTCTTTAAAGTGATACAATTTCCATACTAATTCCGCCTTAGGGCGATCGCCCACGGCGACTTTTTGTAGCGATGCTGTCGCGCGTTCGCATACATACAGTCGCAATCGCAATGCGGTCGCTCGCTGTGTGCCCTCGCTCACACATAACACGATTCAGTCGCGATGCAATCGTGATTCAGTTCTCCTCTACCGCGCCACCCTCCCTCCATTCCCTCCCCGATGTCGTCCGACACGGTCGCGCGTTTGCATCGATACAGTCGCGATGCTGTAGCGCGTTGCAAATGCGACTAACGCGTGTTAGTAGCGATGCTGTCGCGCGTTTCGCCGTGGGCGACCGCCCTTAGTCATAGTCTGACTGTAACATTTTCTGCGCTGTGACTAATTACTGGTCTTTCAAATTAATTCAATCACGACTTGGGATATTTTCGATAATTTAAAAATATAATATTTAAATTTTTATCCTTTGAAAAGTTGAAAAATTTGACGGTTCGGTGGTCCAATAGGTAGGACGCCCGTGTTGGCCCGGAAACCCTGCCTGAACAATTAATTTTTTCAGCTTTTCGCTTCATTGTAAACATTTGGTTTACGTTAGCAGACGTTACTGCTTTCATAAAAATAATTGAATAAAGAAATGTTTTCGATGTTGCTTGTCGTCCTCAGGAGTACGTCCTTAAGATGGACGCAGATGAGCTGCGTCGCTACATGCACGCGTTGCTCACGGCCTTGCGGCACGTGCACTCGTTCAACGTGATACACCGAGACGTGAAGCCGAGCAACTTCCTGTACGACCGGGAGCGGCAGCGGTGAGGGGCAAAAACATTTCTTTTCTATAACTCAGAGATGGGCATTAGTCGATTATTTTTTTTATCGATTAATTAATTTATTGAAAAAAATACCGGCCAAGAGCATGTCGGGCCACGCTCAGTGTCGGGTTCCGTAGTTGCCTATCCTTCACAATAGATGGGCTTCGAGGTTTAAATTACGAGAAAGATTTCAAGCTGTAGTATAAAAAAGGTTGTAAACGCCAACGTAACTGTAATTACTTATTACCTTCTGGAACTTATCGATTATACGCGCCAGATTGAGCGGAATGTTTTAATGCAGTATGGCACTTAACTAATATGTGTAACGTCCGAAGTATAAGGACACTGCGCGGCACTTAAAATATATTTTTTTATTTTACCGTTTTCTCCGCGTGATACATACACATACTCATACAAAATTTCAGCTTTCTAGTACTAATGATCACGGAGCTAAGCCGCGGACGGACGGACAGACGGACATGGCGAAACTATAAGGATTCCTAGTTGACTACGGAACCCTAATAATCGCGACTAATAAAGATCTGTTCCGATATATTTGGCCACTTTGTCTGCTACTAACTATCTGACGCTGACTGCATAACTACTTAATGAATAGAATAGAATAGAATCATTTATTGCATATCACATTATGAAATATAGATGGAATTATAAGTAATAGTGAGACATGTGACACCCTGCAAGGGCACAGCAATAACAGTGTCAGAGGGTACTTACTTATTTTACATGCTATGATTAGGAGTTCCCTATTCCCTAGAATAATTATTGGGAAAATGGGTGGGATATTCAGCGTTTGTAATGCGTTTTAATCGTCATTCAGATTTTTGCAAATATTGTTAAAATAGATGATTGTTTGAAGTTGATTTATTATGTATCCTGAGCCACTCCCGAGTGCGATCCTAGCTCTTACGTTGCGGTAATAATCGTGAAAAAGGAATGGCGTTAGAACCGCGCGGTTAGAACGCTCAGAGAATCACCCAAGTACGGTTACTTCTAAGCAATTATTAAAGTTTTATAATATGTTTATTTATTTAAGAGGCCTTTTAAAAAATATTGTTTTCATAATATTATTACGACTAATATACCTATTGATAATTACAACCAACATTTTGAAGTGAATAATACTTTTCCCCGAGTTCTAGAAAGTATAGCTATTTCATGCTTTCATTGCGTGCAGTCGAAAATAAGTTGAAAATACTAATTTTACACGTGAATTTTGTCAATTACGAGTAGTTTTTCAAACAAAAATTATCAATGAAAAATTCAAACTGTAGGTTTCAAATATACACCAATAAATCCCAATAGCCCTGTTTTAGATAGTAACATCAATAATATGTTAAGAAACATGTTTGATCATAGAGAAAAATGTCTGAACAATCAGCATTTTAAAAGGAATAAGGCCTCTTAACCCTTTGACCGCCAAAGACGGCAAATCACGTCATCGGGAATTCGTGCCACTGACGCCAACGACGCCTATTGACGTCAAAAATTTCAATGGTCAAAAACATGCTAATTCAAACCACCATCTGTGTTTTTCAATCCCTGTTGATTTTGGAGCACTTTTTTTTTTTGGTTTGGCGTCAGTGGCACGGTGAATTGCTTTGCCGCTTGGCGCTCTAAAGGTTTTTTCTTTTTTTTTTTAATTTATTTATTAAGGACCTTTATACTACTGTACATATCGGTCCTATAAAAACAGAGACTACTTACATCGTCAACAAAATATAAAGTACAACTAAACTAAAAGAAAAACTATTAACCTACTTAAAAAAGAAACATTTTACACAATGTGAGCCAACCTATACATCATAAGTGCATAGTCTGACGATGGATTTGCCAGCAACTGCATAAAAGCTCCGATATCATATGGGTTTAGGTTGGCTGACGCTATCAGCGCATCTCTCTGGGCACGATTGCGCCGGCACTCCATCAACAAGTGCTGGGCGTCTTCTATAGTGCCACAGATATCACAATTAGGTGAATCAATTATTCTCATGAGACATCGAAACTTATTGAGTGGCACATGACCAGTTCGCTCTAAAGGTTAATGTCACAAGTCATTATCTACCAGATGGTTATGTCGCAGGTACGCGCTGGTAGACTTCGGTCTGGCGCAACACATGGCGCCGCCTGCGCCCGCGCTGCCGCCGCCCGCGCACCAGCCGATCAAGCGGACACGAGAAGACGTGAGTTTCTTATTGTGTTACAAGCTTTAATTCAACAGCTACTCAGGGTTCGGAAGGATAATTATCAACGATAATTATCACGATAATTATCGTGATAATAACAGGTGGATGATTATCAATTGATAATAACAAAAAATTGCGCCCGTGAAATAGAACTATATTCTAAGTATCCAAACGTGTATTTCCGCCACAGACCACCCCCACTAGCCGGAGCATGTAAGGCGGCCCGCGCGCACCGACGATATGGTACGGCAGAACATTAAAGTATCGACACGGCGGCCACCGTTTAGTTGCGTCCATGTTTATGAGGTCTCTCTACACCACTTAACACTACAATTTACCATGTTATTTATTTAATTTCTTTTTTCGTTGACGTACGCATGGATCATAAACAAGGACGCAACTAAACGGTGGCCGCCGTGTTGATACTTTAATGTTCTGCCGTACCATATCGTTGGTGCGCGCGGGTCGCCTTACATGCTCCGTTTAGTGGGGGTTGTCTGTGGACACAACTCAAAAAAACATTATTTCCGCGCTTCCGAGCACGCACTTCCATCTCGCTCTCGCTTACGCTCAGTGAAAGAGAGAGCTAGACCTCTTGACAGACGTCATGTGTCGTTCTAGGACTGTCTGTATCCACCTGCGAAGCGCATGGCTCTGGACCTGACCGTGCGCGCGCGCGCGTCCGACCCGCTGCCCAACTCCAGTCCGCAGACGCCGCGGGTGAGTATAGAAAAAAAAAGAAAAGTAAAAAAAAAAAAAAAACTATTTATAAAAAAAAAATGTGGTATTACCAGCCGTATGTGAGTATAGAAAAAAAAAGAAAAAAAAATAAACAAAATAAAAAAATCATTATTTATAAAAAAAAAAAAATGTGGCATTACCACATAAAAAAATATGAATCGATAAAAAGATTCAATAAAAAAAAAAATGTCAGACAACTTTACACAAATCGATCTAGTCGCGAATTAAGCTCAAGAAGGCTTGTGTTGTGTTATGAGTACTAGACGACGATATGCATACGTATATATAGATAAATATATACTTACTTACAATACGATTAAAATCAGTTAACGATTCGGCTTTTCTCGGGTATCATCGCCTCAATCCGGAGATGGAAATGACACGAAATACATTACCGCGATTTCTTTTAGGTAGCATTCAATTTGAAGTATCATAAACGCAACGTATGGCACCTGTCAAGATGACATTACCAACCGGTATTAGACCTAAGAAATTTATTATGCAGAAGCGACATGAATTTTAACATTCATTATTTATTAAAGCTATACTTGTAGGTATACAGGGTGGAACGTGACGACGATCCTTTGCGGAACTGGCAGATAGTTCAACCTTAGCACTATATTTCCTCCATAGAAACTATGGAAATATATGTTACCGTTTTCAAGTTATAGCCTTTGAAACATTCATACCAAAAACTACTTTGTGCCAACCCTAATCAGGTGGCTGGGTCAATGAACTTACTTGTAAACAATCCTTAGATGTTGGATATTACGTTAATATGTTGCTTTTTTCCATTCTTAGGTCTGCGTGAAACGCTAAAAAAATCATTGCAGGATTTGCAGAGGTGATTGTCTCTGTTATTCTACTTACTTATTAAATTTTCTAGTGGAGTGTTTATGTAATTTGTTAGTTAATAATTTTAATCCCGACAAATAACTCACATGACATGACTTGACACTGACAACCACTCGAATGTACTCAAATCATCATAAACAATTAAAGATCTTGTAACCTCTTTCATCGTAAATAAAACGTCTCTGTTTACCTACCTAAACTGATAATAAAAAGGTTTTAGTTCGTTAACACGCTTTATAAAATTATTTTCGAGTAAATGGAAATTGTTCCCTGTTTGATCTGCAATTCATACAATAGGCCGTCCTTGTTATTTATTTTATTTTGGTTATCGTCAAATATCGTCGTTTGGATATTGCACTAAAGTAACACGGCTCTTCATTCGCCGACGCAAGATAGAATTAACGCATTTTTTACAACTATCGAACCTCTTTGCACGATTTAACATTGATCATAAATATGATGTTTGAAATGAAATTGACATTTAAGTTAATTTCAATTTGCTTTACCTTTAAATGAAAATCACGTGGATATTTATATTTGCTCATGTTATGCGCGAGGTACAATTATAATGCGGCTGAAGCTTTACGACGATACAGTGAAACATATCCACCACCACACCCAACAGGTCGTTGGACAATTTTACGTGCTTTTGATCGTGTCGCCAACAATCAGCCCGTTGAACCACGAACAACTTAGAACGATCAACGTTGGGGACCCGTTCAGAGGGTTCAAGCTTTATTTCCTAGAGACTGCCCTATCCGTGAAGCTTACTGCCGGTGGCTATTGCAAAAAACAGTGAAAGAACGTGATTTTATCAGGCATGCTATTTGAAGCGATGAAAGCTTGTTTACTCGCAACGGTATGTGGTGTGGAATAGACGGAAGGAACATGTGTATTTGCCGAAGACAATCGTGTCGCCTACCGATTTACAGCACACGTGTCGTTGGTCAGTTAACGATTCACGGGGAAACAATTATAGGACCAGTGTTTCTGCCTCCAACTCAAAACAGAAGCAGCGTGCTGCAGCGTGTACCTATTGTGAGACACGGAGGAACATTTGAACACCGTATGTAACAATTGTAATAAAGTAACTGATGTTCATATTTTCGCATTTTATTTGGTTCATTTGTCATTTATGTGTCATTCTTACATCAGTAGGTACGATGACAACAACTCACGGAAATAAACGTAATATCTCGAGTTTTCCCGACGGCGATTCCTTAATCTAGCCACCTTGCAGTGATGTGCAGATGCAATATAGGGTTATCACCACAGTTGAAAATGAGCAAAATTTGTATTTTTTTTTTACTTCTTTTAAGTTTCTAAACATTATAAATGGACTGTGTATCACTTAAATGATGCTTTATTTCCGCAAAGGATCCTCGTGCCAATCCACCCGGTATAATATATATAAAACATATATAAGTCAATATTTTACTGTTTGATGTAAGTAACAGTACTTACCTACGATATTATGTCGGATTAATAATTAATAATAATCACCAAATAAAAAAATTCAAAAACCGATTTCAACCGATTTTTGTTGATATTTCATAAACTGCTTGACCGATTTTGATAAAATTTACATGGGACCATCTCGAAAGTATACCCTATCAAATACAAAAAGAATTTTGTTAATCGGTCATATCTGTAAATTGATAACTCTATGTGAGAGATGGGGGATTCACGACAATTACCGAGGTTGGCCGAATCGTTAACTGATTTTAATCGTACTGTAAATACATAGAACAACCATGACCCAAGCACAAATATTTGAGTACATCACACACTAAAAATTCGCAGTAGGGCGTGGGCTAAAAACCAACTTGTTCGACTATACCTCTAGTTCCAGTTTGATGTAGGAGTAGTATAGATTAGTGCTCGCGGTCGTGACCGTGTTTCGTGTACCCGTAGCCGAATCTCCGTTGCCGTGTTACACTCCGTGTAGTTAAGATACGTAGCCCCGTGTTACACGAAGCTTCGTTTCTTTAGTTTCTCAATTACACGCGGATCCGATCCGTCCGTGACGTTTAGTAATGTGAGTGTCGTGTTTTTAATTTCAGTTTCTTTGCTTTTGTTAAATATTAACATCTGGAATCAATGCAAAAATGAAACTCAAGTTTGATTCGAATAGACATAAACTACAAACATACAATAAGGGTCGGTGCGACAAGCTTTCGTTCAATTCCCAAGTGGAGCCGCCGATCCGTAGCTAATAAAAAAAATAATAAAAAAAATATTGTATAAAAGAAATAACAACGTTACAATAACAATTTCAAAATATCGTGTTTGCACATAAGATCTTAGAACTAAGGTCGAGCTTTCGACCCCTAAACTAGGTGTAACCTGTGACTTAGGGGCTTGAGTTCGTCCGTACAGTGTCTGATACAAACTACAATGTGTTTGGACAGTGTAACAGTACAATATGATCAGGTTGGCAGATCAGATGATAGTACAGTAATATGCTGAAGGCAGACACTGCTACGTATCTTTGGCGTGACCGTGTAGTACGGGATCTTATACAAATACAAAATACAAAATTATTTATTGTTTGAATGTGAGTGGTTATAAATGGTGGTAGGGTTAGTGTTTGGTACATCACAATCAGCCAGAATTTGGCACACAATATTTTGTCTTTAAATATGCATGTCATTAAACCTATGAAGAGTATGTATTTAATAATGTCAGATTAAAAATAAGTTATGAGGAGAATAAAAGTATTGAGATAATAAATTAATGTCATGCATATAGAAAAGTGGTAAACAGCAAATTACAATACTTAATAAATCATTTTTGAATGCCAATGTAAAAAAAAAACTCATAATAATAAAATAAAACAAATATTGATTAGGTATTGGTGGTCATAAAATGTTCATTAACAGAGTAGTACATTCTTTGTAGGCACCACTTAAACAATTTGGGTTTGAAACCTTGGCAATCCAAGGATTTCAAGTCATTTGGCAAACTATTAAAGATTTTGACAGACATGAAAAGAATACTTTTTTTCAAAATGAGCAGAGCCATGACATGGATAACAGATATTAAGCCCATGGTGCTTAGAAGTTGACCTATCATTAGATTTCATTACATTGTACTGACTAATACGAGCCTTCACAAAGAGACACATTTCATAAATGTACAACCGCCGCTTAGGACCGCCGACTTACGGTTCCGCGTGTAACACGGATATCAGGAGCCCTAGTATATGTGTTACCGCTTCCAGTCGCCACCCCCGGCCCACTCGAACAACGCGCGCGCCGCGTGCAGCTGCGCGGGGCTGGGGGGCGTGTGCTCCGAGTGCGCGAAGTGGGCGGCGCCGCGCGCCAACAGGGCTGGCACGCAGGGCTTTCGACCGCCAGAAGTAAGTTGTATCATTATCATACATCGTTATCGCGAGAGCAATAACGATTTGACAGCTCCCAAAGACTATAAAATAACAGAAGAGACACTATCGACACGCAAGAATTTCGTTTATACCTATCGACGACGAACGATCATTTTGTTAGCCGAAGTGAATATTTCCTGCACGAAGACGCGTCATATGAACGGTCTAAGCTAATTTATTAGCTACTTGTATTAGTTATGTTAAATTTTTATTTGATAATAACAAATATTATATTATGTTAGATAAATATTTATTATCAAATCACAATAGGGTTGAATAGCTCAATTCGGGACCTACATTCTTAAAAATGCACACTTCAACCAACTGTTTATAATTAAATTCAACATTTTCTTACATAAAAATAATAATTTTAAATGGAACAAAAAATAAATTATTAATAATTACCAACTATACATTTTAAAAACAAATTTCGTATAAGATATCAAGAACTTCTCAGAGGTTGCGAACGAGTAGGCATTTAATTCGATTCTACTGAATAGACATTCTGTTGCGTTTATTCTTTATGTCAGTTGATTTTGTCCCCGCGATAACGATGTATGATCATTATTAATATATTCATTTAAATCCTTAACTTTGTGAAACTTGTAATGTCTCATTGTTTTTAATGTGGGTACACCACAATACAATACAACAAGCTGCTTTTTTTTTTGTCAGATATTGGTATAATAATATTGTTTACAATGAAGCAAAAAAAAATATGGTTCAGACAGGATTCGAACCTGCGTTTCCAACGGCTTTCCGGGCCAACACGTGTCCAACCGATTGGACCACCGAACCAGATGTCAGAGCCATTGAATCTTTCAACCAGTTGCTTCAACATGCCTTAGGGTGGCATGTGGTGGTTCTGGTTCGTTGGTCCAATTGGTAGGACGCCCGTGTTGGCCCGGAGAGCCGTTGGAAACGCAGGTTCGAATCCTGTCTGAACCATTACAATTTTAAATTTTTCGCTTCATTGTAAACATTTGGTTTACGTTAGCAGACGTTACTGCTTTAATCACTACATACTCGTAGTATAAAACAAAGTCGCTTTCTCTGTCCCTATGTCCCTTTGTATGCTTAAATCTTTAAAACTACGCAACGGATTTTGATGCGGTTTTTTTTAATAGATAGAGTGATTCAAGAGGAAGGTTTATATATATAATACATGCATCATTTATCAGCATTAAGGCTGATTTAGACGAAGACAATTTTGAGACGCCTAAATTACGGCGCCTCGAAAAGGCACCGTATAAACACTTTCCGCGCCATTATTTCGCCGCATGCCAGCGCTGGCGCGGAATAGAACACGAGCCTATTTTTTGGCGCCAGTGACCCCCCCTCCGCGTCTCTCGCTGCCACTAATGACTGGTACTGAAAAAAAGCACTGTGTAAACACGGCTTGCTGGTCACTGGCGGCGAGATTTAGGCGGCTGAAAATAGTCATTGTCTAAACGGTCTGAGGTGTGCTGTGCGGTAATCACTGGCGCCGTCATTTAGGCGTCTCAAAATTCTCTTCGTCTAAATCTGCCTTTACACCGGTGCGAAGCCGGGGCGGGTCGCTAGTAAAAAATATAATAATATTGCAGGTGCTCCTGAAATACCCGCATCAGACTACGGCCGTGGACATGTGGGCGGCGGGCGTGGTGCTGGCGAGCGTGTTGGCCGGCAGATATCCCTTCTTCAGGGCGGAGGACGACATGAGCGCGATAGGTAATGCTGCTTATAGCCTAGCATTAAATGATAAATGCACTAAATACTTGGATACTAATATATTCCACATAGTATTGATTCAAAAGACAATCGATCAGGGATCTAATATGACTAGACCCCGGATTTTCATCGCAGTCACGTGACAATAGGGTAGTTTAGGGAGTAAATGGACATGTGTTAATAATTAAGGAAAAACTAACAGTTTTGAACCGAATACATTTTAACATATTTTTTTTTTTCAATTTTTTTTTTATTTTTTTTTTTATTAAGTAATACACTCCACTTGTTGTTAAATTATAAACAATAAAAATTAAAAATCTATAATATTTTAGATGCTTTTGTCTTTGTATATGTACATATGTTTATAAATTTTAATAATTTTACATAATTAATTGTATTCACTAAAATTACATAATTAATTGTATTCATTATGATTATTATTGAGATCATTTATGTATACCCACTTTTGACAAATAAATATTCTCATTCATTCTCATTCATTCATTCATTCTTTCATTCATTCATTCATTCATTCATTCTCATTCATTCATTCATTCAATTAATTGATCAATTTTATTTTTTGGTATATCAATGCAAACCAAACATTTGATTTGTTACGGAGAGTCAGTTAACGAAATAACAACGACGATAAATAAATCAATTGACAGTTGACCTATATGTAATATTAACTAAAGAATATGAATTTATTTATGTCATTTATTGTATTAATTAACACCGGTCCGTTTACTCCACAAACTACCCTATTGTGACGTCACCGCGACAAATGTCCGGGGTCTAAATATGACATGACGCCTATATATCCGTAGCCATCTTGACTGCGGGTCCATCTCTCTCCCTCTATCACAGAGGGCAGTGTTGCCTCACTCTCGATGCGTTCCGAAGTACGGGTAACTAGCAGGCGTCGGTCCGGCCCAGGGATAGAGACGCTAGAACAAAAATATCTGAACACGACCCTATTGTCGGGAGCATAAAGTCGTGTTCAGATATTTTTGTTCTCGTAAGTGTGTAGATGTAAATGAACTCGACTGTACAAACAGCTTTCATATGCCATTAATGTGCATACGTCATATTTGCATTATTACACGTCAGTCAACGATTTGTCAGTGACCAAATTCAAAACATTGTTTACCGGAATCACATGAGTAAAGAAACGGAACAGAGACTAAGCTTCATACAACCACGCTGCGATAGGTACACTACTACAAGCGCGATGCGCGTGTGTGCGTGTGACCAAACTCCTCGTCACGTACACGCAGAAACTGGTTTATACTAGTTCAGTTTGGTCACAAGCGCAGGGCGCGCACCGCGTCGTGTTCGATTTCAATGTATTTGTTGTGCACGTGAAAATATGATTCAAGATTCAAAGATTTTTTTGCCAAGAATACAGTGTTACAGGTGTTAAATACAATTAAAGTACCATGTATTCAGCCTACATACAGGCATGCAAATTTTTAAAAATAAAAATAAAATAAGAAGACACAATAATTGATTATTAAAAATTAAATGTATAATATAATGTCAATAGCCTAAATTCTACCTTATTCTACATGTCTCGAGAAAAACATTTACACTGTAGAAACATCCATCGAGCAGCCATTTATTTAAATTTCTTTTAAAACTATTTCCTTCCATAGACCTTATGTCATTGGGAATGCGATTGTAAATGTCAATGCACATATTAAAAACATTTTTTTTATAAAGCATTGTATGGCAGCGCGGCTTTTGTAGCAGATGGTGGTTTGTACTGTGTATGAACTTACTTTAGCGTAAGTAATTTGTAATCAATAAATAAATAAAAAACTGATCGATATCATTTTATTTATTTTTGTCCACCAGTGCCAACCCTACCATATTAGGTTTAAATTTTGCGTGCTCTTTAGAAGCTTAGTCTCTGTTCCGTTTCTTTACTCATGTGCCGGAATGCTGCTTAATCCTTCGTTCTTCTTGCGAAATAAATATAAGTATACTGAATCCTATTGAAAAATTGACTTTCATCACTGGATAGTTTTGGCTTTATTATGCAAAAATTACATGAAATTTGCGGAATATTTAGTCCTGTTTCCTCTTTGTTTACATCAGTGACATTCGCCGACTTTCAACGTCAGTTACCAAAAATTTGTCGTTGCCAGCAAAATTAATTAGTACCACTGATAATTCGCAATATGGCCTGGGTTGTAAAACCCCTTTGGGTTGGGCTATACAAAGATTGACAGTTGAAAATTTAATCACACTCATATTATAAAGGCGTAAGTTTGTGAGTGTGTTAATGTGTATGTTTGTTACTTCTTGACGCTCAAACGGCGAGACCAATTTTAATAAATTTTGGTATGAACGTAGCTGACACCCAGGATTAACACAGGCTACTTTTTATCTCGAAAAAATTTAGTGTTCCCGTGGGATGAGCGGTAGCAGGTAGTAAAATAATTTATTGTCTATTTGTATGAATTCATCAACGCTGTAGCATGCCAGGTCAACTGGAAGACAGATTGTCTATGTATCGTAGCTGATTCGAGCTGTCATCAAAGATTAAAATGTTCTTTATATGTTTTATAGGGGAGCTTGCATCGTACCTGGGCACAGCCGCCATGGAGCAAACTGCAATGGCCTTAGGTAACATTAACCAATATACGACTAAACTCTAGATACAAAGATCAAAGCTTAAAGAAAAATTTATAAAAACATCTTCCACCAGGTAGCTCCTTTTTAGGGTTCCGTACCCAAAGGGTAAAAACGGAACCCTATTACTGAGACCTCGCTGTCCGTCCGTCCGTCCGTCTGTCACCAGGCTGTATCTCCAGAACGGTGATAGCTAGACATTTGAAATTTTCACAGATGATGTATTTCAATTGCCGCTATAACAACAAATACTAAAAATAAAATAAATATTTAAGGGGGGCTCCCATACAAAAAACTTGTTATAGATTATGGAACCCTTCATGCGCGAGTCGGACTCGCACTTGCCCAATTTTTTTTTAAATGCTCAACTACAGACAGTAAATCTACCGCAGGTCGCAGACTGAAGACGTCGACGAGACGTCGAGGCGTGTGCCTCCGGAAGATGTCCGGGCTCTGGAGGGGGGAGGCCATGTCCAACTTGCCGAAGTGCGAGGAGTGCAAGCTGCCGCGGCCGCTGTGTGTCTGCCGCGAGCTCGCCACGCAGGTAACTATAACTATAGTCTGTACTTTTAGGTGATAAAAAAAAAAATACAAACCGGAGCTGTCAAATTGACAGCAAGCAATGGCGAATGTCAAACCGACAAAGTTAATAAGTTTCTGTCAAAAATGACATTTTAGTGACAAGCTTTTATAGCTGACTGACGTAGCGATCAAATAGCTCAGTTGGAAGAGCAATGCGCCGGAAACGCAGAGGTCGCGGGTTCAAATCCCGCTTGGATTGTAATGGATCGCATTCAATTTTTCTTTCTTAATTTACCTTTGTGTCATTATTTATAAAAATAAAAATGTGGTATTACCACATAAAAAATATGAATCGATAAAAAAAGATTCTATACAAATAAATAGGTAATAAGTTTCTGTCAAAAATTTAATTTTAGTGACAAGCTTTTATAGCCGACTGTACTTTTCTTTGGATATCCATCAAGTGCTCACTGAGACGATTCTAAAGAGCCCAAGCTCGGTAGCATTGCTTTTTCTATTATAGAGTTCCTATGGCCACCTTCCGGCTCCATCATCAGATCAGCCCCATGGTACCATATTATTGTATTGTCATCAAAGTTAAGTAAGTATGTACAATTTCAGCTCAATCGGTTGACGATATTTGCTTCAAAATTGAGTTGCAAGATTCCACCCGAACAAACATACTTATATACATACATACATACAATGCAAGTTAAATAAAAGCTTTTAAAAATCACGTAAGGTAGGTGTTACTAATTTAAACCTGTGACTTTTTATTTTAGTCGTGTTACTTGCATTATAATGCAGCCTTTTGTGTTGAACCTCTGCAAATTTGGGTACTTTTTATTGACAATTTACTGAGCAACATATATATATACACGATGATTTTTAATCGGTGATCAGGAGTAGAAAAATATTAATATTTAGCTAAAATTAAACTTAATACGCGAGGTCCCGCGCAATTACCTCACTGTTAAATTAATTAAAAGTTAAAACATAATTAAAACTAAAAACCACTACATACATGGTCATCCTACATAAATTATTGAAGTACGATACCTACATCAAGTGTCATCGCTTTGGCGGGAAATTTTACGAAAATTTCTACGACTTTGTTTATGTAATGACAAGTTATTACACATAAATTGTCATTCCCATTAAATTATTAAAGAGGTTGTAAGCACACCGATACAGATTAGTTCGGTGACAAGGAATTTAAGACAAAATTGGTTTCAAAATAAAAATTATTATAGAAAAAATAAAAGTTTGTTTTCATGTAATTACGACTTCAACGTGACCGCCATCAATTGCTGAGTTAGAAAAGTTGGTACCTGATCACCGATTAAAAATATATTTTATGTGATAAAAATATTTTTGTATTCTTGAATTTGTATATATTCGGTAAATTTAAGCGATAACACATGTTATTTAAATGGAACGGACTGCAGTAGTGAGAGCAATTATGTTATAATATAAAAAAAAATAACATTAACCAAACGTTATCTCATAAACAACCCTTTTATTGTTTGTTTTCTTTTTTTTATACCTAAAAGTACAGACTATAGAGATGCACCGAATCTGTCACTAAAGTGAAAAGAGTGACATTGACGCTTAAGAGTCCGCAGCAAGCTCGATTCTTCATACAAACGTAGTTACGTCCTTATTTTAATATAACATGTCACATTATCATGAAATTCTCTAAATATAATGAGATAAGATATATCTAGGGCTAAAACTAGTTTATGACTCTTGAAATGTTAATAGAAAGAAAATAGAGCGAGTACAAGTTTTGCATTTTTAGACCCCAGAAAGTTGTTCAGTTTGGCGGCATACTACGACCAAAATATAGTTTAGATTGAAGTCAAAACCTATTTCCGGTGTCGATTAAACTATGCAGTTTGATAAGAAAAAAGATTTATCAAAATTGATCTCGTAGTTTTAAAATGAGAGCGTAACTACGAAAACCTTAAAATAAATTACAAAAAATTGTTGCGAAATTGCAGCGAATTACTCTAGCGCGGGGAACGGTCCGGGGGGGCGGCGGTAAGCACCGCCCTTATCATAGCTACTCCTAGCCAGCCTCGCGCAACTCTCAAGGTAAAAAACGAACGACAACGGCTATATGAAACGGGGGTGAATTTTTTACCTATCTAAGTTTGAAAGAACGTTGAAACCTACAAAGCATTAGATAATTGGCGACAATCGAATTTAGGCGGGTTGTACTTCAGCCGCCATTTTTGTCCGCCATGCCATGTTAGATGACGTTTCTATTTTGCTTCTGTCAAGGTTCTGCGATCTTTTCAAATAATTCAAATTTCACAAATAATCTAATAATTTGCATTCTTTGGGTGTAGTGGTCGTCTAGAAGGTACACAAGACAATCACAATTGCAAAAATGAGTGGATTGAAAAGGAAAAAGTGCGAAATATGCAGAATGAAAACGTGTCGAATGGACGGTCAAAAAAGACTATTCATGGCAAGATTTCCACCGGACGAAGATCGGTAAGTAAAAAATATAATTAATTACTGCGTGTTATAACCATGTTAATCGTAAGTTTCATTGAAAACTTGGTATTTCGGGTAAAATAATACATACCCTTATACGTATGTAAACAATAGTGCTGTATGTAAGTTTTATCGATAATTTTCATTTGAAGTGAAAAATACCTGGGTAAATACGGAATATCTTTCTTCAAGCAAAAGCCACTACTTTTTATGCCAGTTTGAGTTAGATTATGGTCACAGAAATATTTTACGAAAAATCTTCAATGGACTATGAATGGTACGGTTTCATCTGGACAAACAGATTCATTTTACTCTGTAATTTTCTGTTTACCCTGTATTATTTGTGTTGCAGAACTTCCAACCTGGAGCACAGACTGGAGTGATGAAACCGCTTTTTTCGTCTATGTTTATCAGCAAGCCAAGCAAAGTTTGAACGAAATAAAATTATTTGCACACTTTTGTTTTTTTTTATGAAGTCAGTAACCTAAAGTAAACCAAATGTTTACATTGAAGCGAAATATTTAATGATTTAAATTACCGGAAAGCCGTTGGAGACGCGGGTGCGAATGCGAACCCCGCCTGAACCATTTTTTTTAAATACCGAAATCGATATCGATAATTCGATAATTTGTGTAACATGTGACATCCCTATTTTGTTCTTGATGTTGGCATTATGTCATGAGTTGACACTGACACTGATATTGTTTGCGGCTTCATATTGGCAGTATGTTTCGTATGGCACTCCCGTCTCTTAAAACGTAGTGATTACATACTCTTTGCTCCTAGCGCGCTCTCGCTTTACTGCTAGCGCCCTGTCTTCCTCTAGGTGAAACAACAACATTTTAAAGCGTAAGCGCGCGATTTCAACGCGGAGTTGAGCGGACCTTGCTGCGGACTCTTAAGAATCAATATTGTATAAGTAACAAAAAAAAAATTAGACGATTATGGCATTCTATTCGATTTGTTTCTGAACCTAACTGCATTAGGGTCAATCAACTATTATCTGCCACTCGTTGCCATGGTGATGCCCCTGGGTCACTTTTTAAAACTACAATTTTCCGTGGTTATATTTAGCAAAAGCTTTGTAATTTAAGCAGTTATACGCCCATTCTTATGTAGACTATCTCCTGACAATACCAGTAATGTCAATTATCAACATTATCCCCATTATCTGGAAATGTAATCACAATTATCCCCTGGATCACGGACAGAATAACAGCAAGAAAAAGTTGATCCACCCATTAAAAGGTGAAAAACGTTAAAAAGGTTACTTAGATTAGACGGTATTGATTCTTAAGCGTCGATATGTGTCTTTATGTCACCGACCGAGATATGTATCACTCATTTAGCTCATTTTCTAGTCATAGCTGACTATTCAATCAATATTGAACCTAATTTACTCCAGAAAACGTGTAAAAAGTCGAATTTTTTGACGACGAAAAAATAATGCCTACTAAATTCAGGTATTTGTATATTCTTCTTTGTCCTTGACTATAAAATTACAAATTAAATACACTTATGAGTATGAATGGTATTTTAATGTTAATATCGGCTCCACAGCTCTCTTAAGAGGCCTTATTCCTTTTGTTTTTTTTTTTAATATTATGACGAATATATTGATAATTTCAACCAACTTTTTGTAGTCAATAATATTTGCCCCGAGTTCTAGGTAGTAACACAGCTATTTCATGCTTACATTGCGTGCAGTCGAAAATAAGTTGTAAAAACTAATTTTAGGTAGCAACATCAATAATATGTTGAACGGATAAAGATTCCATTTAAAATGCTGATTGTTTTTGACATTTTTTATGATCAAACATGTTTCTTAACATATTATGTAACTAGTTAGGCTATTGCGATTTATTGGTATACATTTGAAACCTACAGTTTGAATTTTTCATTACTAATTTTTGTTTCAAAAACTACTCGAAATAGACAAAATTCACGCAGAAAACTGGTTTATCGACTTATTTTCGACTGCACGCAATGAAAGCATGAACTAGCTATGTTACTATTTCGAACTCAGGGATAATTATCTACTTTAAAAAAATTGAAATTATCAATATATTTGTCATCATAGGAAAAAAAGGAATGAGGCCTCTTGGGTTTCATCATCATCATTTCAGCCATAGGACGCCCACTGCTGGACACAGGCCTCCTCAATAGATTTCCACATGGGCCGTTTAGCTCTTGGGTTTACTAATAGAAAAAAAAAAATAGGTTAGTCTAACACGAAGTCGGTTCCAGCCGCAACAACTGGACGCGGCGTGCACTATCTCCGGGTTCCCCGACTCCGCCTTCGACCTGGCGGCGAGGCTGCTCGAGCCCAACCCGGGCGCGCGCATCACCGCCGCCGACGCGCTGAGACACCCCTTCTTCACACAACCCCAGGTATATACCCTTGCGTTTAGTTTACAGTGACCCTTCTCTGTCTAAGCATTGAGACACCCCTTCTTCACACAACCCCATGTATATACCCTTGCGTTTAGTTTACAGTGACCCTTCTCTGTCTAAGCATTGAGACACCCCTTCACACAACCCCAGGTATATACCCTTGCGTTTAGTTTACAGTGACCCTTCTCTGTCTAAGCCTTGAGACACCCCTTCACACAACCCTAGGTATATACCCTTACCGTGAGTTTACAGTGACCCTTCTCTGTCTAAGCATTGAGACACCCCTTCACACAACCCCAGGTATATACCCTTACGTTTAGTCTACAGTGACCCTTCTCTGTCTAAGCATTGAGACACCCCTTCACACAACCCCAGGTATATACCTTTGCGTTTAGTTTACAGTGACCCTTCTCTGTCTAAGCATTGAGACACCCCTTCTTCACACAACCCCAGGTATATACCCTTACCGCGAGTTTACAGTGACCCTTCTCTGTCTAAGCATTGAGACACCCCTTCTTCACACAACCCTAGGTATATACCCTTACCGTGAGTTTACAGTGACCCTTCTCTGTCTAAGCATTGAGAGACCCCTTCTTCATACAACCCCAGGTATATACCCTTGCGTTTAGTTTACAGTGACCCTTCTCTGTCTAAGCATTGAGACACCCCTTCACACAACCCCAGGTATATACCCTTGCGTTTAGTTTACAGTGACCCTTCTCTGTCTAAGCATTGAGACACCCCTTCACACAACCCCAGGTATATACCCTTGCGTTTAGTTTACAGTGACCCTTCTCTGTCTAAGCATTGAGACACCCCTTCACACAACTTTAGGTATATACCCTTACCGTGAGTTTACAGTGACCCTTCTCTGTCTAAGCATTGAGACACCCCTTCACACAACCCCAGGTATATACCTTTGCGTTTAGTTTACAGTGACCCTTCTCTGTCTAAGCATTGAGACACCCCTGCTTCACACAACCCCAGGTATATACCCTTGCGTTTAGTTTACAGTGACCCTTCTCTGTCTAAGCATTGAGACACCCCTTCTTCACACAACCCCAGGTATATACCCTTACTATGAGTTTACAGTGACCCTTCTCTGTCTACTTAAGCATTGAGACACCCCTTCTTCACACAACCCCAGGTGTATACCCTTGCGTTTAGTTTACAGTGACCCTTCTCTGTCTAAGCATTGAGACACCCCTTCTTCACACAACCCCAGGTATATACCCTTGCGTTTAGTTTACAGTGACCCTTCTCTGTCTAAGCATTGAGACACCCCTTCTTCATACAACCCCAGGTATATACCCTTGCGTTTAGTTTACAGTGACCCTTCTCTGTCTAAGCATTGAGACACCCCTTCTTCATACAACCCCAGGTATATACCCTTGCGTTTAGTTTACAGTGACCCTTCTCTGTCTAAGCATTGAGACACCCCTTCTTCATACAACCCCAGGTATATACCCTTGCGTTTAGTTTACAGTGACCCTTCTCTGTCTAAGCATTGAGACACCCCTTCACACAACCCTAGGTATATACCCTTGCGTTTAGTTTACAGTGACCCTTCTCTGTCTAAGCATTGAGACACCCCTTCACACAACCCTAGGTATATACCCTTGCGTTTAGTTTGTAGCCCGGCTAGTCGTCGGGAGTGAAAGACGAGCCGTGGTTATAAACAAAATAATTTAATAAACAATAAAAACTATATACAATATTAAAAAAAATAAAGAAAAACGGTAATCAGTCAGTACGCGGCACTAACGGGAAACACTGGCCTTAATGGAGCTGGGCAGGATGGTGGGAAAGGCAGGGTTTCAAGCGTCTGCGTGGTTCCAGCTTCCACGCACATCAGGAATAACCGTCGGTATAGGTGCGTTTACCACAGCACGCAATCTTGTGTGCGCTGTTTCGACCGTTTGTACGTAGTTTCCATACTGCTTTACCTTATATAATATTATGTACTGTGATACAGTAAAAATGGCGGGGCAAATTGCTCGTAGAATCAATGGCCGTTAGAAAAAAAACAGTGTTTAATCAATAATCATTTTTCAGTGATCTAGATCCAGTGACCGACAGACAAGATGGATGAAATGGGAGCACATTTCAACATCACTTTACTGATTTACCAAAAAAAAATGTATTTAAGGGAACAAGCCGGTTTAAAAACCAAACTAAGTTAACTTTTTTCTTTGTAATTCACATTTGGATATTTTGTGATTTTATTATAGCGTACATATTGTAGATTAGGTATTATGAAGTCGTGGGTGCTAAGTGCACATTTGTAATCAATTTGTATTAAAGCAGTAAAGTAAATGTTTATATAGAAGCGAAAAAAGTATGGGTGTAGCACATTGTTACTATCGATTTCTCAACATAATTTGAGACGATGGTGCCGAACATAAAGACATAATCTTTACGGTAGATGGCGCTACGATGCCGCCCTAAGAAATAAAGCAACTGGTTAACAAATTCGATGCTTTGGCTAGTGGCTTTAATAGCACAATTGGTAATGCACTCGTCTGGCTCTGAAAGACGTGGGTTCCAATCCTGTTCGAACCATTTTTTTTAATTTTCGTTTTTATTTAAACATTTATTATTATTACTTTTGTAGTGTTTCATTAACATTTTGAACGCCAAGTGGTAAAGCCCGCCGCAGAAAAATACTTGTGGTGTGGTGGTGTGAATTAAATAACTTTAGATAATTGAAATTTGGACGGCAGTGGCCGACGGTCGCGTCAGCTGAGCGATTTCCCGCTGTCGGCCAATGCCGACTGTGGCGTTCGAAAGGTTAACAAGTACCAAGGTGTACAAAAGCCTCGCAATGGCCGGTGGGAATCGGGGTTTTACGCCACGGCGCTGCAAAGAGCTGACTACAAAGTGACTTAAATGAAAAAAAAAATGTTAACCAAGTTACTTCTCTGCATGCCCTAGGGTTTTCGGTGGTCTAAGGTTCATTCGTGCACCCAAAACTCCAGGATATGGTTTGTAACGTTGTATTTAGAATGAGTAAATAAGTAACTGTTAATTAGTTTTAACTTAGATCTCATGTGGGTGTCTCAAGATGAGTACAAATTACTGAACGATACAATAGTCAAATTAATGCATTTTTTGCATCCGACGCACAAAGCATTTTTTTTTTGGAAACATATCCAGCAAACATTTTAGGTGTTTTTATAGTACTTTATGTGACTGTACATAATTAAGGGTATTAAACATGAGTGTGGGTTTATGAAACGAGCCGAAGGCAAGTTTCATTATAACATCACACGAGTGTTTTAATGCCTAATTATGTACAGTTACATACACTACTTTATCTACCCACATATCATAAGCCTCCACGATGCATTCTAATCATCAATGATCAGTAATGGCGCTAATGAAGTTTTCTGGCAGCTGTCATAGTTTGTTTTTTATTTTGAGACAAACTAGAGTCGGCCCCAACTATCATATCGTTCGCTATCTTACGTGCGACATTTGTCAAATTTGATTGCAAATTAACAATTGATTTCGAACTAAACGTCATCTCGACTGTTATTAGAATAGAGGTCAAATCAAATTTCTTTGTTTTTCAGAGATGTTCAAAATTTGAATGAATAATATTATCGAAATCGATGTTATTATTTAGCAATAATAACATTTACAGATAAGAAATTTGTTCTAACAAAACAGTCTATTTTTATGGTGGTCATAATGTGCGGTTCTTGAACGCATCATCTAGGGTTTATGATATTTGGATAGATAAAAGTATTAATAAACGATCGAACGGTCCGGTGCTATCTGTTAGAATGAGAGATGTATATTACTATCTCATTCTATCTGTTAGAATGAGAGATGTATATCGTCTGTCAACCGAAACTCACTAAGCAACAAATACCTACTTAAGACAAAGCTCGTATCTCAGTATCAACTTACTTACAAGATACGAGGTTTTGAAGAGTTGTGACAGAAATTTTAGTAAGTTTTGGTTGTTACCAGGCGATATTACTATCTCATTCTAACAGATAGCCGCGTCCCTCTCGGTCCGCCGGACAGTTCGATCGTCTGTTAATATAAATATAAGTAACATATATGGTGACTTTACATAATTTACTCAATTCGCCGCAAGAGGCGCTAGTGTCGAGTGGGAGCATCAGAACTGTCAAATACACAAAAACTACTGATATTAACGGATTTTTACCGCTATTTTCATTCTATTAAACGTACATTCTATCAAACTAATGTTATAAGGAATGATTTTCTATCAATTGTGCTTTTACAATCTGAAAATTCTACCAAACGTATGTTCGGCCATATGAAAATATGACACATTTTATTTGCTAAAAGTAAATATGTTAATTGCTTTTCTAAGAAATGAGACGTACCCAGAAAAATTTACATTTTATTTGCTAAAAGTGAAATCTCTTCAAGTCGACATTGAATAGGCATCTTCTAGCCAAGCATGCTCCATCTTAGGCCTTATTGTCACTTAACATCAGGTGCAATCAATGTGCATGGCTATTTAGAATTAAACGAAAAAGAAATAGCAGTTTAGTATTAATTCCGTAAAGCTTAAACGATGATCAAATTCTGGCATCAATCATACAAAAGACACAGATATGATAGATTTATCAAAGCTACCGTATATCTGCATTGTGCAGTTATGCTATGATCTATTTTACTGACCTCACTTGACAGTGGCGCCAACTGGTGAGCGCTCTCATTGAAATCAATTGTTTCCGATGTAAATGCCGGTACCAGGGATCGGAAATTCGGATGGATATTTACCTAAAGTTGACAAATCCTTTTGCTATCCCACTCATACCTCAAACAAAGCCGCCTATACCTACAACTGAAGAACAGCCGCCGCCAAAGTTTAGGTAAATATCCACCCGAATTTCCGAACCCTGGGCCGGTACAGACTAGATACGTGTTAGTGATGTACGCTTTTTCTTAGAGGATACCTCACGCCGGTTGTGCGACACGCACGCGGTGTGACATCTCTTATAGCAATCCATACTTTACAACGCGCACATCACGCATACGCATCGTGCTCTTAGATATATGTAAAATTCAGCAATATTTCCATGTGACTTTGTGCAATGTCTGTGCAAATTAGTGAAATCTGGCAACGACGTGCCTTTTTATGGGACAATTTGTCCCCTAGTTCTATGACAAGAAACTAAGTATATGGTAAAGACCAGAAATATATGAGGACGCGCCATATTGCGGAATTTCACTGGAACTAATTTCTTACACTGGCAATGATTTTGTGATGGTTTGTCTACAATGTCAATGTCACTCGTGATGGTTTCTTTAAGAGACAAATATTTAAAAATATCCAAAGAAAATGCCGAAAAGCATTTATAGTCGTGAACGTAATATTATAAATAAAGTTTACACGTGTTTACTACACGAAAAACACAGAAAAAGAGTGCATTCCATCAAATGATATAAACGAGGTTACTACCATAGGAACTGACAGGTATTTAAAGTAATATCATTATATAAATCCTATAAATAGCGCCCTCTTGACAATCCTCATATATTTCTGGCTTTATATTACTATAGAACGTATTGATAGCTTTGACTGTACGTAAAATGTGGACCCTACACTACTAGCAATTTGTAAAAATGTAAGTATAGTTAAACTTCTGTTACTGTTGCCGCGGCAAACTCAAGAGATGTAGTTGTGTATTTTCATATTTTTTATTCATAGTGAGAATAGAAAGTCCACATACCTACAAACCACAAAATGTGTATGGAGTGACAGTCAGTCATACAAAGATTTAGCTTCGCGTTTATCCCCATAAACGCGAAGCTACCAAGACGTAAAAGAGACTAGACAATCCACGGGCGGTAATTTAGGTTTAGGTGAAGAACCTTCGGTTTGGGCCATAAATATGCGATCTGGGGCATTCGCGAATTCACCTCCCTATACACCCCGCGCTGCGAACGATGATTCCTATGACACCTGTCATCTCAGTACATTTTTCCGATTATCCATACTAATCCATACTAATATTATAAATGCGAAAGTTTGTGTCTGTCTGTTACCTTTTCACGCTTAAACCGCTGAATCGATTTTGATGAAATTTGGCATAGAGATAGTTTAAGATACGAGGAAGGACATAGGATAGTTTTCATCCTGGAAATTATACCTAAAAAGATTGAAAAGTGAGTGAACATTTCTGTTGGGGTGCGGTGACCCTGTAGGAAATGTAATTATTAGACCAAAAGCACAATTGCTTTTACATTTGCTTAGGCGCTTTTAATAATCCCTTTTATCAAGTTCCACGCGTCCGTAGTCGCGGGCAAAAGCTAGCTGGTTATAAAATGTACTGAGATGACAGACAGGTGTCATAGGAATCATCGTTCGCCGCGCGGGGTATAGTTATGTAATGTACTATTTATCAACTGTACATCCCTTGATTTTGTCACGAACGCGCGACAGTTAGTAATGTTTGATAATAAAACCTGTGATTCTAAATAATAAATAGCGTTGATACCCCGCGGTGTGATAGAGAAAGTGATGCTTTTCCACACTACAAGTCCCGTTTTTGGGTGTTTCTGTCATATCGCTGTGTTTCTCGCTGACGTAAGTGAGGTGCCTTATCGTGTGTTCATTGGAACGTTGTTACCGTGTTGAATCTAAATAAAGGAATGTTTTGATTTCAATTTGGCGGTTTCATTTTTAATCCCCGAAATGGGCGGTGTAAGTTTAACCCTTTGACCGCCAAAGACGGCAAATCACGTCATCGGGAATTCGTGCCACTGACGCCACCGACGCCTATTGACGTCAAAAATCAAAAACATGCTAATTCAAACCACTATCTGTGTTTTTCAATCTCTGTTGATTTTGGAGCACTTTTTTTTTGGTTTGGCGTCAGTGGCACGGTGAATTGCTTTGCCGCTTGGCGCTCGAAAGATTAACCTATTGACCGCCAAGCGGTCTAGCAATTTACCGTGCCACTGACGCCAGAGTAAAAAAAAAGATGTGCCCCAAAATCAACAGGGATTGAAAAAATAAAATCGGTGAATGTCACTAATGTAACCAAAGAGGAAACGGGACTAAATATTCCGCAAATTTCAGTAATTTTTGCATAATCAAGCCAAAACTATCCACAGTGATGAAAGTCAAGTTTTTGTTTTTCAATAGTATTCAGTATTTCGCTAGAGCAATTCACCGTGCCCCTGACGCCAAAGCAAAAAAAGGAGTGCTCTAAAATCAATAGAGATTGAAAACACAGATAGTGGTTTGAATTAGCATGTTTTTGACCATTTAAATTTTGACGTCAATAGGCGTCGTTGGCACAGTTTTCCTGCGACGTGATTTGCCGTCTGGCGTTCAATAGGTTAAACAATTCATATTCTTATCGTTCGAAATGTTTTCACAAGTTTTCAATGTTATGCTCGTTCAGTGAATTGGGAAGAAAATAACACCAAAGTGATTTAGTTATAAATTTTATTGAGTCTTGTGTAAAATTGGTCATTATGACCTTACCTGACCTACGATATTTGATTGTTAAATTCATCATCATATTAAAATAAAAACCATACACACAAAGCAATAATTTTCAATAATAACAACTACACTTTAACACATTTCTCCTTACAAGATAAAAATGACACTTGGGTTTATAATTCCCAATTCGGATATACCATGTGGGTCCTGTAACAGGAGCAAAAAATTAATACATAGATTTTACTCGTCAAACTGAACAACATCTGTTCAGAAACTTAAAAAAAAAATACTGTTTTCATGTGTTCATTATTTCAAACAAAGTAAATAGCATTTTCAATGTACGCCATCCAACTTTGACATCGCCTTAGCATTGACATAGCTGTCACTTTACTAAATATCAAATGTTTCGCGATACATTGCTTCTTTGAATAAACTTTATTTTACAGGCTTACATTATAAAGAGTTATTTTTAAAAGTTTTTTAATAAATGTTGTTCAGTTTGAGGGGTAGAATCTATTGCTCCTGTTACAGGGCCCACCTGGTATGCCTACCGTTTTTTTAGTGCTTCTATTATTTATTTTATCGAATCTTGTCTCGTGTAAAATTCGTCATTATGATCTTAGGCGAATTTAAAAAATGCAGATTTTATTGTTAATTTGAAACCATACACACAATAAAGCAATAATTCTCAATAATAACAACTACACTTTAACACATTTCTCCTTACAAGATAAGTTACACTTAAATAGATAATTGGGTGAATCAACTTTTAAAGTACTCTTTTCGTGTCCCCGGCCAATAAAAAACGATATATCAAAACTCAAATATAATTTCACTTCCCTCTTTAGGTTAATGCAATATTAGATTAAAAACCAATATATAAACACATTCAATATTCAATTATAGTCACAAAATGTGGTTTTATTTACAGTAACTTAGCAGACAAAAGTTCGTACCAGTACAAAATGTTTATGTCCCAGACTATAGGCATCATCATATTACAAGCAATTATAAAGTTTAAGTATATGGGGACGTATTCATGTTTTATCATAAATAGAAACAAGAAGATATCCTTATAATGATGCAACTTAAATATAGTCAATATGTTATAGAATTATTTTTCTATAATTTTACAAATTCTTGTCCCAACAGTTCGTTAAAACGGAATGTCTGCTAAGTTACTGTGCAAAGTCGTTGTCACTATTAGACAGATGGCGTTGATCGTGGCTCACGAGACGGGCATTAGGTATCTAAGTTTACAAGGCCGGGGTCCTTCAAGGTTACATGCGGGGCGGGGAATCGCCAGTTGACGACAAGTGTTCGAAGGAGATGCGTGGGTTTTTTGTTCGTCTGCTGCGTTACGTCGAAAAGTCGGGTAAGATTTTGGAATTCTTAACGAAAATTACTTAAAATACGTGTGAATGTTGTCTGGTTTTAATGTAATTTGCGTAAAAATGTAGTGGAAGTAGTAGATTTTATTAAAATTTGTATTTTGTGCTAAATAGTCTCCTGCGTTACCGATAACGCAACAGACAATGTCTCTTGCGTTAAAGGTAACGCTAGAGACAATAAGGTTATTTCATTTGACTCTAGATTAAAATGCATTTTGTACGGTGATTATTAGTCATGCTAGTTAAAATCGTATCAGGGGTTTCTTATAATATTTTAATTCATAGTTATTGTATAATTTTAATGTCCAAACATGATTGTATTATGCAGTATACGTCTTTTGCAGTGGTCAACGTTACGAAATACAAAGATGCCTCTCAGCTCAGCAGAGAAGCAAAAGCGTTATCGAGAACGACTAAAAAACAAACCAGAATGTTACGAAGAATCTAAAAGAAAACAGAGGGAACGTTATCATAAAAATAAAAGATTAGTGAAAGATTTAACACCGAAAGAAAAGTTTAATGCAAATGTGATTTGGAAGTTACGTAAAAGAGAACTACGGAAGAAAAAACAAAATGTAGATAGATTGTTGCAACACACACCACCAAGCTCTCCTGTGTCAGAACCTGGATTTTATCCTCTAAATATTCAAGATGAGGCTCCACCATTGACACCACCACCTATGTCACCTCGACCTACTACTCCCCCTTCACCAGCTCTTGAACGAGAATCTTCGCCCTTACATGAGAGTCTATCGGCTGTATCGTCCGTGCCATTAGTGACAGAGTTTTCAGAAGTTCAGCGGCTCAATCAACCAAATGATGATAAATCAGCTAAACAACGAGGGCGTAAAAAAGTAAAAAGGGATAGATCAAAAGTCTATAGAGAAAATGTGAAGTTAAGAAAGGAAACTGAACAACTGAAGAGAAAATGTGAAAAGTATAAGAAAAGGTACCATAGAGAAATAGAAAAGAAAACAAGGAAAGATGATGATTTAAGGTATACCGTATTGAGCAAGGCTATAAAAAAGACATTCAAAAATACTAAGTCTAAAAAGGAAAGATCAACGATAAAGAAGATTTTTATGACTGCTGAAATACAAAAATCCCGTTTAAAGAAAAGATTACTAACAGAAAACTTAGGTGCAGACAAAATAATACAAAATCAGTATCACTTCGACAGAGCGACACTGTTAAAAAAGAAGATAAAGGATTTTTTCTCCAGAGATGACATAA
The DNA here is from genome assembly GCA_932273695.1 of Apotomis betuletana. Classification (NCBI taxonomy): domain Eukaryota; kingdom Metazoa; phylum Arthropoda; class Insecta; order Lepidoptera; family Tortricidae; genus Apotomis; species Apotomis betuletana. The sequence goes on along the minus strand of OW026298.1, from coordinate 57,282,795 downwards.
CGCGAGCAACTGCTGGCAAAAAGGAAGTTCTAATCAGACAAGGTATAACAATGCAGAAAAGATACCTATTGGACACGATGAAAAGTTTGTACAAGACTTTCAAAAAGGAAAATCCAGGGCTTAAATGCTCCTACTTCTATTTCACCCGAAATAAGCCTTTCTTTGTTGTGGTTCCGTCTGTCGATGCTAGAGAAACGTGCTTGTGCAAACTACATGCAAACTTTGCATACAAGGCAACTGCTTTGAAGAAAAAAGGGATAATTGGAACCGACGACCCAAATTTGTTGATACAAGCAAGAGTATGTGATTCAAATTTAAAAAACTGCATGGAAGGTATCTGCGATAACTGCAAGGATAAAGAAATTCAATACAATGAAAATAAAATATATGGAACGATAAAATGGATGGAGTGGATCCGGAAAGAAGAAGTGTACAAGAAAGATGGTAAAACGACTAAAGCTATCAAGAACGTTCGGGAAGAAAAAAGCGAAGATATCAAATCTTTTATCATTCGATTTGAAAAAGACCTGGCAACGTTTCAGAAGCATATCTATAACATAAAATGTCAATTTCGTAATTTCCGGCAGTGCTTAGAACATTTGCAAGCAACCGAATGCATCATTCTGGTCGACTTCAGTGAAAACTACAACTGCAAGTATCATAAGGAAATTCAGCATCACCATTTCGGAGGATCCCGAAATCAAATTTCTTTGCACACCGTAATTGTGTATGTATATGATTACGAAACTGGCAAAGGACACAAAATTCACTCCTTCTGCTCTGTATCGGCTTCTTGTATACATCAGCCAGCAGCAATTTGGGCCCATTTAGATCCGATTTTAAAATGGATACGGTCACAGTTCGTGTGCATCAATACTGTTCACTTCTTTTCAGACGGACCAAGCACACAATACAGACAAAAACAAAACTTTTTTTTGATGTGCACGAAGTTGTTCGACTATGAATTTGAAAATATGACGTGGTCTTTCTTTGAAGCCGGCCACGGCAAAGGGCCAGCAGATGGAGTCGGAGGTTTTTTAAAAAGAACTGCAGACAAAATGGTTGCAAAAGGTGAAGATATTGCTGATGTTTTTCAATTTTATGAAAAAATGAGTGCCGTCAGTAAAATAAAACTGTTTTTGATTGATGAGAACGAGATAACGGACCAACAGAAAGCCCTCCCAAGTAACATTCCTAGACTCCTAGGAACGCTGAAAGTCCATCAGGTGTTTACTGATAGTCGTGGGACATTGAATTATAGAGAGCTTAGCTGCTTTTGCGACGAAGAGGCTTCCGGAAAAAGGGGTTTTTGCGTGTGTCTGGGGCCAAAAACATACGACGTAAGGTCTGTTATTAGTGACATAGATCCTAAGAGCCCAGCAATTCCAGAAGTGACAACTGAAGTATTGATACCTAAAGCTCAGGAGGTTGATGATTCTTCTGACGATGACAGACCGCTGCTAGAATTGCGAGACATTACTAATAGAAGAACAAATAACGTATACGAAGAAGTTTATGGAAACTCTTCAGGTGATGAACAACCCTGTTCAAGCTATAACAAGGAAAATGCTAAAATAGGCAGAGGCGATTTTCTGTTGGTAAATGTTGACGTGGACATCGGTAAAACAAAAGTTAATACTTATAAATACGCCTGTAAAGCAATATCGGACATTGAAGAAGATGATGAAGTCAAAGTGATGTTCCTTAGAGTCGTCGATAAAAAAGCTTTACAATTTCGGTTAGATGAAAAAGATGTATCTTATATAGAATACAAAGATATAATTGAACGACTTCCATATCCCAATATAGTTAAAAAAGGCTCTCGAACATATTATTACTTCGAAAATTCGGTAAATGTTTTCGAAAAGTAGTCCAAACCAAAGTTGTGCTGGTTAGTCATGATAATTTCTGCATTTATGCTATCCAGGGTTGTAAGAGATTCGTGGAATAGATCTCATTATTACTTTATAAACAACGATCTCATGTGTTCTGATTGATATAGTTATAATTCTACCACTTGTTGATTATTACGTAGATATTTACAGTGTGATTGAACTGAGAACACGATTCGGATTGTAGGTATATATATCTTGATCGCACTTGTGCGATTTCGATAAAAGCAAGCAAGAGGGGTATAATAGCCAAATCGTCTTCATAAGTTCAATCGCACTTAATGTTATTTCTTTTTGATAAATATTAATCTAAACCAACGAAGTCAAACAGGTTTGGATATATGATTATGATTGTTTTTAGAGTACATAATTGGTTGTTTTGTTAATTTTAAGCTGAAACTAATATTTTTTCTTTTTCTGGACTACGTTCACTAGATAATTTCTTTAAAATTGAATGTTGTTCATCTCATACTTTCTCTAACGTTACCAGTCTTATGTCTCTGGCGTTACCAAGTGTCCCCATTTTATTTTCTATGGTTTAGAAGATTGAAGCCATCCATATTATTATTTTTTTGTTCTATTTGTTGAGGTAAGTTTGTGTTTAATGGGACTAATTATTTACCTAGTGGTTTGTTCACCTAATGTGATAAATAAAGACTTATTTAGAAAATATGATTGTTAAAAAGACTGAAGTAACGTAGTGGACCTATTCATGCTTATAACTGTGTAATAAATACCACCAGAGTGAACCTTGTAACACTAGACCAATGCCCAAAATTGTTACAAATAATTAAACCAATTTGATATTGCCATGGACTTGTTTCATTTATGTAAATATGCATTCTAAGCACCGTAACGCTAGGGACAATTTTTTCTCAGCTAACTTAAAATTTGATAATACGGCAATTAATAGTCATCGTACATCGCGGCTACTCCTAAAATGTGAAAATGTAATACAATATCCTGTCCACAACGTCTTAATTATAAGCAAATACAACATAAAAATAAACAAAAAATTTTTTATCTAAGGCTGTGAAAGGAGTACCTTAAAAGTTGATTCACCCAATTCCCAATTTAAAATCAGTTTTTTAAAGATCTACTCGTATGAAGAATATCAATATCACCGAATTAAGATTGTTACCTTAGTATATTATGCTGCATTCAAAACTGAATAAATAGGTAAAAAGTTTCTGTCAAAAATTTCATTTTAGTGACAAGCTTTTATAGCCGACTGTACTTTTCTTTGGATATCCATCAAATGCTTCATTGAGACGATTCTAAAGAGCCCAAACTCGGTAGGATTGCTTTTTCTATTATAGATTTCCTATGGCTACCTTCCGGTTCCATCATCAGACCAGCCCCATGGTACCATATTATTGTATTGTCATCAAAGTTATGTAAGTATGCAAAGTTTCTGCTCAATCGGTTGACGATATCTGCTTCAAAATTGAGTTGCAAGATTCAACCCGAACAAACATACTTAGATACATACATACAATGCAAGTTAAATAAAAGCTTGTAAAAAAATGGAAGTCTTATAGTTTCCGGATTATAATACGGTCGTGACGTCACTTGACAAAATCGCTCAAAGTATGGTATGAGTTTTTTTTTTTTAACTCGGACAACCTCACACAAGTCCCAAATTAAGCTCAAGAAGGCTTGTGTTATGGGTACTAGACTATGGGTACTTGGCAATGTATCATATATCATACATTCAATTTAATCTTTTTTTTTTTAATACCGACTTTTATTTATTTTGCCAAGAAAAGGATCAAGTGATATTCTTCATCGTCAAAAGTTGATGATAAAATAGTTCCCATTATCACACTTAAAGTGTACTATGTCTTCATTTGTGTTACAGAAGGATACTCGATCGATTCGTAAAAACAAGTATTAACTGGAAGTGGTTTAAACATTTTCGGCTCCCGTTCTGAAATTTACAATTTGCACTACTTAAACTTTGCATCTCTCAATTTGCACTACTCAAACTATTTGGAAACATTTACTACGAATATTTCTAAATTTTCGAAAATATCCCGATTTATTAAAAAAATTATAGCTTCAAAAGTTCTTAATTCTAAGGCGCAGGCCACACGGAAAAGTAGTACGAGAAGGCGCGTCTTTAATGAATTTTCATACAAAATGTATATGTCGCCGGCCGATCGTAAAATCCGGCAGATCACGAAATTCCTAGGCAAATCGTGAAACGCCGCCATTTCATGATTTAGCTAAATGACATCCGCCATATCGTTCAAAACATAACGTTTAACGATTTGCCCAATGACGTTTAGGCAGATCATGAAATTCCTAGGCATATCATGAAAGGCAAATATTGGTATCCATAACATATAATGACGCCACGATTAAGTGGCCATTTGTATGGAGCGTTTTAGTAGAAATGTTGAACTTTGACGCTCATTTCTGACTTCTAGAGCAGTCTAACTGCAGTTAGTCCCGTATAGACATCTGATCCCAATAAAAAACAGAATCGATGGACATCCTAAAAAAAAATCGTACCAATTTCAGCGATGCAAGCTTCCGTAGCGCAAATAATATCCACGTTAACTCTTAAATGTATACAATTACACTAATTTCATTTCTGAAATGACTTAATTAGCAATGAAATCCACGCCAGAGATTTCGGGCCAATCCTGACAAAGTCCTCATTGACAATATTCAGTTTTTGATTTCCGTCACTTCAGTAACGTGTATAAAGCCTGACCGGAAATATATGAGGATGCGCCATATTGCGGAATTTAACTGGAACTAATTTCTTACACTGGAAATGATTTTATGATGGTTTGTCAACAATTTCATGTCATTCGTGATGGTTTCTTTAAAAGTCAAATATTTAAAATTATCGAAAGAAAATGCCGAAAACTATTCACAGTCGTGAACGTAAGATTATAAATAAAGTGTACACGTGTTTACTACACGAGAAACAGTCAGGAAAAGAGCATATTCGATTAAATTATATTACGAGGTTACCATAAGGACATGACAGGTATTTAAACTAATGTCATTGTAGTGGGTTGCGATTGGTTGCAAAATTGTTGCCATATAAATCTTATAAATGGCGCCCTCTTGACAATCCTCATATATTTCTGGTCAGGCTTTACATCTATCATGCATTTAACGCATTCACTGCCGGGGGGCGTTGGCTAGGAACAAACTTGTATGAAGGTTAACGCGGTTCTCAGCCTTTTCGCCGAACTATTTTTCGTCGAAAAAGTTTCGTCAGAAAGCATTTTTCACAGAGACTGTAAACTATTTAGGATTGTTATAAAACAAACCTAACCTAACCTAACCTGATATACAGGGTGAAATAATATTGACCGTTCATATTTTGACGATACATTCCTTGGCATAAAATAAAAAATATGTATTTTTGCTTTCAGCATCTTTCAGTATTAAAATATTGAGATAAAACAGCTGAAAGATATCCTATAAAACCATGCGTACGTGGATACCGAGTTAGCGCGCTGTGCGTAAGGCGGCAATAACGCTTTTTGTACCACTAACCCCGAGCGTTACTCAGTTAAGGATTATCCACACGTTACTAATTATCAGTGATCGGGGATTTCTCTGCCACAACGCGGTATTTCAAAGAAATATATTTTTTAATATCAATATAGTCATGATTATCTCATCAAATCTCAATACAATATTTTTTTCGGCCAAGATAGCCGTATTACAATATAATTACCATGTCCATATAAAATAATATACACGAAATACCGCGTTGTGGCAGAGAAATCCCCGATCACTGCTAATTATTTATATGGACAGCACATTTTGTTATGAAAATTTTACCTATGTTTTTTTCTCAGAAATGGCATCCTTTATTGATACCTAATGCCTGGGAAAAATTTGAACGGTCAATAATATTGATAATATGTCACCCTGTATAAGATGATATTTACAACAATTATGAAGGAATACAAATTCTGCAAAGTGAAATCATTCGAAGAAAAATAGTTCGGCGAAAAGGCAGGATACCAGGTTAACGCATATATGCGTTGCTGGCAGTAAATGATTAAAGGGTTAAACCTCACTCGCACTAGTTCTTCCAGAAGTTAGGGTTCTGCTGGCTGGCAGTAAATGATTAAAGGGTTAAACCTCACTCGCACTAGTTCTTCCAGAAGTTAGGGTTCTGCTGGCTGGCAGTAAATGATTAAAGGGTTAAACCTCACTCGCACTAGTTCTTCCAGAAGTTAGGGTTCTGCTGGAGCCGCCTCTCGAAGTTCTGGTACCAGGTCTGCAGCGTGTTGAGCGGTATGTACGAGACGCCCGGCGTCGGGGTCATCTGCTCCTGGGTCACGGCGAACGAGCCCACGAAGTTGACCAGGTTCTCCAGCATCTTCTGGGCGAAGGTTATGTATGAGTTCTGCTGTTGCGCCTGAGAAAAAAAAAAGAAAAATGTCTTAGACAAAAATATAGCCTAGCAAGCGTCGGTTCGGCCCATTAGTGGCGCTACAAACGGCTTTCATAAGGCAATGAAATGAAATGAAATGAAATGAAATAATTTATTCAGTAAGTAGGCCCAGTGGCGTAGCTAGGTAACCAAGGGCCCTGGGGCAAATTAAAAATTGATTAGGATGAGATTAGGTTTTATCAAATAAAAATATGAAATATACAAATACTTTAAAAATGTTAAGCTACTTAAGCTCTTTTTTGTGAACTGCAGGGCAGGTAATAAATATATTAAACAGTAACAACATAAATTACAATTAATACTTGGTGTAGGTTTGGCTAATAAAACGAAATAGAAAAGATTCAAGGGTTTATTATATAAAGGTCGGGCCTACCAACTGACTAAATAACAATTATATTTGATTATTGAAGATATTGAAGATTTGTCGTACACATTTTCAAAAAATGTAGAGGTCTGTGGTTCCTTCAAACCCTCCGCTTTTATGTGTGTCATGCAAACATCATCCACGTTCACATTGATCGGCGGCGGAGGTATCTCCAACTGCAATAATTCTCGAATCTTCTTCAGTAGGCTTCTCAACCAACACTGCAGTTACATTATTTGAGTCACTATCGATAGAAATATTTTGGTCAGATGTAGGTACTTGGCTGACTAAAAACTTGTCAATTTTGGGCAATTTTACAAGCTTTTATTTAACTTGCATTGTATGTATGTAAGTATTATGTTTGTTCGGGTGGAATTTTGCAACTCAATTTTGAAGCAGATATCGTCAACCGATTGAGCTGAAATTTTGCATACTTACTTAACTTTGATGACAATACAATAATATGGTACCATGGGGCTGATCTGATGATGGAGCCGGAAGGTGGCCATAGGAACTCTACAATAGAAAAAGCATTCTTACCGAGTTTGTGCTCTTAAGAATCGTCTCAGTGAGCATTTGATGGATATCCAAAGAAAAGTACAGTCGGCTATAAAAGCTTGTCACTAAAATGAAATTTTTGACAGAAACTTATTTGTTTACTATCTTCTCATTCTTGGCGTTGTTTGCGTTTAAATGCACCACTGGGTTTCTTCTTTTTATCCATAATTTTATTTTTTTAATTTATTTAAACAATACAATATTAGATTGTGCTCGAGTAGGTAGGTACTCACTGGTCACTGACGACGTTAAAAGTAAAATAAAAGGAAAGAGAAACACAATGATACCTACGCTACAAGAGTTTTTGGGGAATCCCCGGATTTTTTTTTATCACTGTTAGTGTTACCACATTTAACGGTGGAGACCACGAACGATCTCCTGCCCGCGGACCTGAATTAATGTACCTACTGCAGGTGACTTGCATTTTTTCACGATTTTTCGCGTTATACAATGAGCTGTAGCCGAAATCTATAGATTTGACACGATTTATTGACTTAACGGACATCAATATGAGTGGTAAAATCAAATAAAATTGAACCACTGATACAACATTAATTTTTTAACCGATCTCGGAAAAAAAATCTTAACTCGAATTCACAATAAAACGCACATAAATCACTATCCGTCAAAATGACAACACTGCCAACCTACGGAAAGAATTTAGGGGAATTCCCTAGGCATAACTTTTGAATTTCTCTCAACTGAGTTGTCATGATTAAAGTGGGGTTGCAACCTGTCATATTTACATATTTTGAAAATGGGAGAAATTTCCAAAAGTTCAGTTCGATCGAGATTTCTGGTAAGGATTCGAGGGCCCCCTGAGCTTGAGGGCCCCGGGGCACTGCCCCGCCTAGCCCCTTAGTAGCTACGCCACTGAGTAGGCCACAGGGGCACTTTTACAAGTCAGATTGTGAATCTACCGACATTTCGCAAGAGGAGACCGCTGTTGAGAAGAAAGCCGAAAGAAACTCAACAGTAAGTCATTTTTAGGGTTCCGTACCCAAAGGGTAAAAACGGGACCCTATTACTGAGACTTCGCTGTCCGTCCGTCCGTCCGTCCGTCCGTCCGTCCGTCCGTCCGTCTGTCACCAGGCTGTATCTCAACAACGGTGATAGCTAGACAGTTGAAATTTTCACAGATGATGTATTTCTATTGCCGCTATAACAACAAATACTAAAAATAAAATAAAATAAATATTTAAGGGGGGCTCCCATACAACAAACTTGTTATAGATTATATATATATATATATATATATATGTATAGGTACGGAACCCTTCATGCGCGAGTCGGGCTCGCACTTGCCCAATTTTTTCGTAAATAATACTTAAAACAATTACAATGATTACATTTGTGTTATAACTAATTACACTGGTACACGTAAAGGAGATGTATGGAGATGTATAGATACTCCAAATCAATGTTAAGTAGGAGATAAATTTTTAACGATAAATTTATAATATTAAATATACCCAGAGATGTATAAAGTCTCTGGGTGTCACAACATGCAATAAAATATAATTACTTAATTAATTTAATACCACAGAGATGTACATCTCAAGGTCTCTAGGCGTCAACGTGAATAATTTACAATAGAAAATAATTATTAAATCTAAATTTCTTAGAGATGTATATGGTCTCTAGGCGTCATAACATGCAATAAAATATTTTAAAATTATTAAATTTCCTCAGGGATGTATAAAGTCTCTGAGTGTCATACTACACTAAGCTGTTTCTTAGATAGACGCGACATAAGCCCAACGCTTAGGCCGATGGTGTCTCTCAATTGGTTGTTCCGTGCTCTAAACCAGCGCCCCGGCTCGCCGTGGCATCATGCTGAGTGGAGTCCTATTCAACGATGATTGTTTATGTTCGTTTTTTCATGTAACTTGGTTTTTCGTTTAATAAATGTACCAGAAATATATGAGGATGCGCCATATTGCGGAATTTCACTGGAACTAATTTCTTACACTGGCAATGATTTTATGATGGTTTGTCAACAATGTCAATGTCATTCGTGGTGATTTCTTTAAAAGACAAACATTTAAAATTATCCACAGAAAATGCCGAAAACCATTCGCAGTCGTCGACGTAAGATTATAAAGAAATTGTACATGTGTTTACTACACGAAAAACAGTAAGGAAAAGAGTGCATTCCATTAAATGATACTATGAGGTTAACATGTGGAACTGACAGGTACTTAAACTAATGTCATTATAGTGGGTTGCGATTGGTTGCAAAATTGTTGCCATATTAATCTTATAAAATAGCGCCCTCTTGACTATCCTCATATATTTCTGGTCAGGCTTTATTTTCTTTCTTTCTTTCTCTCGCTTGCACGCCCGGCTCAGGTCGTGACAATGAGCCATGCTTTTTCGTGCGTGCAGCCAGCGTTCATCGATTATATCACGTCAAAAACTTACAAAAATAATAGAAATGTTCTACACCCCTGTCGTTTACCTGACTACCTGAGACAGGTAAACGGCATATCTATTAATAGTAGTTTATGTGACTGTACATAATGAAGGGTATCAAACACGAGTTTGGGTTTATGAAACGAGCCGAAGGCGAATTTTATAATAACATCACACGAGTGTTTTTTAACGCCTAATTAATTCATAATCATAATGTGCGGTTCTTGAACGCATCATGGAGGGTTTATATTTGGATAGATAAACAAAATAACGTAACCCGGATTACATGGTTTTCCATGAGAGGAGAGGTAAGCTTAAAATAGTGTGTACTTACGACAGAGGACGCTAGTAGCGACACGTTGGATTCAGGCTCGATGGCGACCCCTATTTGTGCGTTATGGCAGATCGTGGGTCGGCCCAAGGCACTGCTGAATTGGTTATCACCTGGTGGACAAAGTAACGGTCTTTAATGTTACGATTGATCAGTAAAAGGAATTAAGTAAATGGTGGTAAATTTGTCGAGCCGTTTCGGCGTGGTGCGAGGACAAAGGAAATTATGAAAACAGATGGCGCCAGGTCAGCATGGCGCCGCGCGCCCGTATAAAACAAATGACGATCCTGCATCTCGATATTAAGAATTTTCCTGAAATCATGACCCCTCGCCATAGAAAACGGATTTTCAATACAAATCTAGTATTTTATAATAGTATAGAAGTATGTATATCCTCGTCTAGTACTCATAACACATACCTTTAATTTGGGACTAGATCGATTAGTGCGATTTTGTCCGATATTTATTTATAAAAAATAAAGACTAGTAAAGTGATCAACTTACTAGACAGCTCATGCAGCTTCTTCAAATTGGATATCTTAAATATAGCAGACGGTTTGGCGTTAGATATGTGTCCGAGCAGCTGCCAGTTGGGTGGTGCGGACGGGTCCGGCCAGCTCCAGTACACCATGCCGGCAGCACCGGCTGGCAACGGAGTAGTCCCCGTGAGAAACACCACTAGATAGTTTATTGTGTCCACTTCGGGTATTGTGATCAGGAACTGGGTTTCAGAGACCGGAGTGAAGTCTGTTTGGACCTGGAAGGTGAATTTTATGGCTATAATAGAAGGTAAATTTATGAATCATGCAATTTCTGTATTTTTTTTTTATGTGGGTACACACCGCTATTTTTTTATATTAAACTATTGATGTGAAGTTCAAAGCTCAAATGCTATGAGGTCACTTAGGTCACAGATCATATAATATTAGGTGTAAAGCCTAACACGCTGGTCTAGCAATCCAGAGGAGGGCAGAGAAGAATGTTTTAAATGAATTGTTTTTCATGTAATGGGTAATTCCAAAATCGCAAGTGCAACATTTAGACTCATTCCACGCTTATTGAAAAATAAACTAAAAAACATTACAAACAAAATATTGCTTGACCCTGTTTTACCCTGTTTTGTATTTGGGTGGATCAACTTTTTCTTGCTGTTATTCTGTCCAACCTAGGGGATAATAGTGATTAAATTTCTAAGAAAAGTGTTGATAATTGATATTACTGGTATTGTCAGGAGATAGTCTACATAAGAATGGGCTTATAACTGCTTAAATTACAAAGCTTTTGCTAAATATAACCACGGAAAATTATAGTTTTTAAAAGTGACCCAGGGGCATCACCATAATAGTTGATTGACCCATATATTGCATTGCCATAACAGAGGCTCAAAAAATAAATAAACAACTACAGAGCCAGAAAAATAGCATTACAAACAAAAATAAAGGATGAATTATGCACTGTTAAAGCAATCGCGGGTGCAACAATATTATTTGCAGTTGGTTCCTTTACCTTAAATTCATACAGTTTTTTAAACAGTTCTTATATAAAATAGGGTCTATAACCTCGTGATGCCCAAGCTCAAAAACGATAGTTAGTGCTAAACGGCCACTGTACCTCGCAAAGTACACTTTCTTTCTTTCTTGAAACTGTTTGGGCTTTAGATACAAGTGTTACTTTGTACGTTGTGAGGTACATTGGGCCTCACGAGGATAACAATTAATTTAAGGCCTTATCCTTTGTACTGGCATCAAAACAGTAACAAATATAGCAACAAAAAAAATATGTTATAAGTAATCTGTAGCGGAATTGCCCAAATTTAAATCTGCATTTCCAGAAGTATTCCGGTGACCAACGAGTCAACAAAAAGCTTCCATGTTTAAATGCTATCTAAATAAAATGGAATGGTAAACCTAACTTCTCTTGGAGGATGTTTCATTAAGTTATATATACCTAAGTTGTATACTAAAAATAGACCCAGAAACCAAGCTACACTTCAGTGAAAATCACATCAAAATTAGCAAAGTACGTTCAAAGTTTTAAGCGTAAATGCCATCGGATGCGGCCGGAATGTATAGAACTACTTATAAGCTACTTAACCTTAAAGTAGTTAAAAATTTCTTAATTATAATACAAAAAAAAATATAAATTAAATGCAAGCATAATTTAGTACTCGGTATCAAAAACAGAATATTTTATTATATAGTGAACAGAAAAGGTTTTTTATTTAAAACAAAAATGAACTTAATAATTTATGATGCTTTAATTGAACGTATATTTTGAGTTAACTACGACATAACAACTTAACTTCATCCTCTCCCAATTTGTACATAAATGCATAATTAATAAAAATAAATAAACAAAATCGCTTAGGATCGTCATATATATACTTGAACTCTTTATATACTGAATTACAAATTATTATCTACTTACCAATCGTCCTGACACTATTAAACCAAACGCATTCGCCATTTTAATACAGTTTATTATTTTTGTTTAGGTTATGATTCGGCAAAATTCTTAATCAACTTTCTTGACTATCTTGTACGTGCTTGTAGGTTCTAGAACGAGCGTGTATACAAAATGTTAAGGCGAGTACCTAATTAGTACGCTTTTGCCAATTTTCTAACCACTACTAACATGAAATTTTGTTTGTAAATGATTGCCTAAATTTTCAGTTTACATTTTTATCAAAGAACTCAGCTGTAGAGGATTTTTTTTTAAAGAATCATTAACAAACATTAAATTAAATTATACCAAAGAATGATAACCGCTAGTGTAGACCATACTTTGCACACTTTGACATTGACTGACATGACATTATTGAAACGTTTTTCATTTTTTAAGTCATGGCTAGAGATTCGTTCCTCTAAGCGCTTTGGTGTTTTGTGTCACTACTGTCGCTTTTCGCTATTGATTTTCCCGTCTCATCTCATCTCCGCCATTCGTATAAATCTTTAAATTTACGTAGTGAGCACGACGTAGTTAGGTCGCACTCTACTCAAACATATAACAACTGCATCCTGCAGGCTTGACAAGGCTTGGCAAGTATGTGGACCCGGCATTATACTGCAGCGTATAGCCATACTATTCTGCATAACTGGACAGATATGCGGCTATTATAATATAAATTAGTCAATGACGAGAAGGATGCAGCAATAAGAGATACACGTATGGAGATAAATCTATCTCACTCCTTCGTATTGCTGCATCTCGTCAGTGGCTTATTTATCTATTAAGTCTATTATATTTAAGTATTGTGGTGTGAGCGAACGTGGCAATCTTTTTATCGTTTTCATACCCATACAACGTAGTGATTATATTCTCTTTGACCCATACTAACACAGACACACATCGATTTTAGATATCTGCATTATGCATTATATTGGTTTGGTCCTGCCCTCTGCGTATGCAAGGTCCTGCCAAGGTTAATAGCGCTAGTATTTGGCTAACACGGCCAATTTATACTTGCTCACGTATTTTCGGTCACAGCGACCATAACTACAGAATCAACTCGCATTGACCTTGAAAAATTTGGTGTTAATTATTAATAAGGCGCTTCGTTGGCTTCGATTTACTATCCCAATAATAGCTTAAGAACTTTCAGAGACTGAGTAGGTAATTGGTAACTAGATGTTTCCATTCCTTCCTAACTTTATTCCTATTAAGTATTTAATAGCATCTGCTGGCTTGACAACATTTAAAATTTTCAAATAGTGTTCAGTGTAAACCAATTTCATTAATCATCTCAGAGCGTCATCTAAGAATCGGCACTACATGACGTCACCTTATGGAAAATTTGACACACAATAGATAAAAATAACAGTGGTACAATTTCCAGACTAAAACGCCAGTAATAGTTCGTTACTTATAATTTGCTGCGCTTTGATCAATGACTGGTCGCCGGCGCTCTTTTAGAATGAGAAACCTTTCAGATGAATTTTTCATCCGCAAATTGGGAATTTTCGAGAATGTAAAAATGTCCTCATTTAATTTTTTATCCTTTATTTGATAATATCGATGAAAAGTCTGATTTAAAAAATGAAATAATGTTAGTGGAGAAGAAGGGTGTGTAAACAGCTCCCGACTAGGTGGAAGGATGACCTCGTCAAGGTGGCGGGGAGATCGACATGGCTCGCGGCTTAGAACTGCAAAAAAGTTTGTTATCATTAAAATAAAGGATTTTTCTTCACTCAACTTTCATATATCTAGGTGAACAGGAAAGTCAGAAAGTAGGTAGGTAAGCAGGCACAGTCAACCAATTGGATTTCTAGGCCACTATAGAACCTTGTCACAATGACAATGATATATGAGATCTCAAGCAGCTTTCATATTCACGTTGACTGTGACAAGGTACGAAATGGCCTAGGAATCAAATTGGTTGACTGTACGTCGAGATCATTTACATCTACACACTTACGAGAACAAAAATATCTGAAGTACCTATCTGAACACGATTTTATGCTCCTGACAATAGGGTCGTGTTCAGATATTTTTGCTCTCGTAAATGTGTAGATGTAAATTAGCTCGACTGTACCATAGGTTTTGATCTGATATAGGTTATTATCAACCAATCAATAATTCTCAGCGGCAACATATGCAGCCTTTGAGTATTTTATACAGCATATACTTATTACTAGAAGTAATTTTTCATGACTTTTTCACTGTTCTAACTTCCAAGGGGTACTAGATCCAAGTATAGCGGATATTTCAGCTTACCACGTGTTTCTAAAATAAATGTTTTTGCCGATTGGCGTAACAAACCCTAAAAACCTAATACCGTCATACTAAGAACTTCCTCATTTTTTAATCCGGTAGTATAAGAGTAGCCGAATCTGTCAAAATAATGTTCATAATAAGAAAGAAATACATTTATTCGTGATGTGCAAAGAATATAATACTCACAAGGAGGTGATGTGACTCTAAAACGTAATTAAAAAAGACACGTGACAGAAATGATAAAAAAAAATGAACGGAACCCTTACTATTCGAGCTAGAGACCTAACGATTCGACCTTCAGCTGACATCGCTTAGATTATTCTGATGATTGATGTAATAGCAAACTTGATCCGTTGACATAAGAATATGGCTGTGTCTTTTTTTTTTACTCAAGCATATAAAAAAACCGGCCAAGAGCATGTCGGGCCACGCTCAGTGTAGGGTTCCGTAGTTGCCCATCCTTCACAATATACGGGCTTTGAGGTTTAAATTACGAGAAAGATTTCAAGTGTGTCATGTAAGGAACCCTACACTGAGCGTGGCCCGACATGCTCTTGGCCGGTTTTTTTATTATGAAATTTGCTATCCCATCCCAGTTTTCTAACATAATTGTGCGCATCGGGTTACAATACAAGCATGAAATTTCTACCATAAAGTGTTCCACGGTGATTATTTTGAGGAGTTAGTTCCCTAAAAGCTTACTAAAACAGTTTACCACGTGATCCTCCTAGTCCTAGGTGCATCGTTGTCCTCATTATACTGAGTCGATGACATCCACCATGGATTAGTTTCCTCCAAATGAAAAAAGAAAATGAATGAATGAGAAAAGAGCGTACGCACTTGTGACTCCTCTGGTGTTGCAGGTGTCTATGGGCGACGGTAATCGCTTTCCATCAGGCGATTCGTTTGTTCGATTGCCCCCTATGACATAAAAAAAAAATGATGTTGCGCCACCGTCCACGGTCCTCGGCCACCTTGAAGCGTCTTGGAAGTTGGAGTCAAGTGCAGTGGGGATTTGGTCGGACCAACGCATCGGGCTGCGGCCCCGAGGCCTCCCCTGGATCTTTGCAGTGACCAATAAACTATAGTTTATTCATTCCTCCTAATTATCACGCGATAAGTGACAAAGCATCCGTCCCGTTTCGACAGAGTAACAGATGATTTCTTCACTTATTTATCATGTGATAGACGTAACCATCATATCATAGGCCCACTTGAGACGGTTTTTGAAAAGGAAAAATAAAAAGAACTTTTCTGGTCTTTGGTCGTTTGTCCCTCTTTCGCGTATGCAGCAAGCAGTCGATGTGACTTAATACATAAATTGGGACTGGAAACTGCACATATTAGTCATATTATTATTGTTAACAGAGGTACCAACATATTTTGACCTCCTATTTCTATCGGTTGGTACCACTCGGCGGCTCTAATTAGGGGGAGTAGGGGTACATTGATACGCGGGGCACATAGATACGGTAGTCATAAAACCTAAACGAATGGTTGTGTACAATTCATTCACGCACACATAGACGTCACTTACAAGGCGAATGAGGCGCCGGAGTTTCACCGCGGCTCAGTCGCTCAAACGCATTTGACAAGTACGGACACGTTTTTTAAGACCGCGAGTAAAAAATCGATCATTTTAGGAAGTGACTTATTAGGCAGTATTATAACGTTATCGGAGAGGAATCTACGACATGCAGTAATTAAATACGTTGAATTATTCTATACAATAGCCATTTTATCCTAGATACTTCTAGAATTTTTTCTATCTTAATTTGTATTAAAAAAATTACCTCGGGGCACATAGATACAAACGTCTGTGGGGTAGATTGATACTGTATCAATGTATGTCAATACATAAATAATGTTTATATGTTACTGTTAGTGTTTCAAAACAACTGATTGTTAGCATGTGATCTTAAGTTTATAAGGAAAATAGGTGTAGGATATATATATATTGACTATTTACCACTGAGACTGATTATGCCATAAATAAATGATAATATAAATAAATATAATGCATTTTCTTTCATTTTTAAATAAGATTATATATATTACATAGGAATATATGTGGGAGTATCAAAGTACCCCAGGTGTGTATCAAACCGCCCCGTATACGGGGTAGTTTGATACAAATCCCATTTTTCAGAAAAAAATACATAAAAAAATCAATATGTTGTTTTGCGGATAAATGTACACTTACGTTTAAACTTAGTTAAACACTCGAGCTATCAAAATATTGTTTGTTGAAATTACTCTTTCCCTGCCGTTTTTATCGTCTATGCAAAAAAATCGTATCAAGGTACCCCATCTCCCCCTATAGTTGAACAAATCATACGGCTCATACATAACAACCAGATAACAACATAACGCATTTAAATCTAGTTTACACCTCGTTTGTACGCGACGTCATAGACACCAGTGCATTCTAAACTCAACCGGGAAAATGCCATGATGACCTATAATAGGTACGGGGGTCACGCGGCCACCAGCCGACAGGGCGACTGAACGCAAACGTGCGCGTTTACGTAAAAATTACATAATGCTACGAAAATGGCGCCTTTCATTGCTATTTCGAGAGATCTATTTATATTATGGTAAGAAATCAATACTCAACGATATCACCTGATTTTCTAAGGCGTCCGACAAATTTAAAGGATTATATTATTACTATTACTAGGTAGGTATTTCAGAGAAGAATCGACGAAATGGCATGTTTTGGGGCAATAAATACAGTTAGTATACTTAACACGCTACCAGGCATGATTTGATGGTCAATAACATACATAAACATAATATGTAGGTATACTTATAAAAAGCTGCATCGCTGCAATGCTTACGATCAAATAAAATACTTAAACTGTCAAGTTGATAAAAAAAGCCAATACAATACCTACCTAATTGAGTTAGCACTGTAGAGCAAAAATAGTCATGGTTCAGACAGAGTACCTACTTTAACCGATGAATTGTAAAGACAAAATACATGCAAAACACGTACTACTCTACGATTTTCATGTAAATTCGCAAACTTAGCGTCACACCATAGAATTTCCATACCAATACCAAATAGCTCTAATACCTAGGTAGCTATTTTTGTATAAAACTCGTGAATTTTATTTAATAAAATTAACTTTGCGCGGAATAGTGAACACTGCTGTTATTGATTGTATGTAGGTAGGTACAAGTAGATTAGGTTTGACCCCTTTGTTGTATAACTAGCGACCCGCCCCAGCTTCGCACGTGTGCAATGCTGATAAATTATGCATGCATTATACACATAAACCTTCCTCTTGAATCACTATCTATTAAAAAAAACGTATCAAAATCAGTTGCGTAGTTTTCAAGATCTAAGCATACAATAGGGACAGACAGACGGATGCGACTTTGTTTTATACTATGTATGTAGTGATAGTGATGATAGCTCTACATCCGAGGATTCTACAAGTTGGTACTTTTTTAACGATTCGCCTGAAACGTACCTTAAATAAGTTTCTGTCAAAAATTACATTTTAGTGGCAAGCTTTTATAGCCGACTGTACTTTTCTTTGGATATCCATCAAATGCTCACTGAGACGATTCTAAAGAGCCCAAGCTCGGTAGGATTGCTTTTTCTATTATAGAGTTCCTATGGCCACCTTCCGGCTCCATCATCAGATCAGCCCCATTGTACCATATTATTGTATTGTCATCAAAGTTAAGTAAGTATGCAAAATTTCAGCTCAATCGGTTGACGATATCTGCTTCATAATTGAGTTGCAAGCGCTGGTTGCAAGATTTCACCCGAACAAACATACATTAAACATACAATGCAAGTTAAATAAAACCTTGTAAAAAAGTACTCAGTTGTCCGAATTGAGTATTTTTTACCCGACTGAGTCGTCGGGTAAAAAATACGTCGGGATCAGAATGGCCGCAAGATAAGTACCTAACTGAAAATGTTAGTGACCATCGACATCAATAAAGTCCATTTACGGTAAGAATGTAAGTACATTTCATGCTCTAATCTCCCTCCTTGTCCTCCCATGTCAAAATGTGGCTTATACATATACATCAATAGCTGAAAAAAGAAAGAGCGAAAATATACCTTATCTGTCAGCAGGAAAATTGCTTTGACAGCGTCCGCCATTACCCCTTTAGTGGTCGTTGGCGTGGTAGGCACGACAGCACACGACCACTTTAGTAGCTCTTGGCGTTCAAAGGGTTAAGGTTGTAGTTATTATTACCCTAAATATGGAAATCGGCCAGAGGAATGATAAGAAAAATTATGTTAGATAGAAGGCTGTTAGAAATGGCAGTGGCCTTTGCCACCTTTTCCCTATTATAATACCTATGATGGAGCGCCGTAGTGGTTAGGATACGAGTACGTACTACAATTGGCAACGGAAATTGTTAGGAAAACCAAGAAAATAAGGCCTATATTTGGTATTCAGTTACTTTCGCGATTGACTGTACGGTGTATTTGCACGCTCAATTAAATTTATAGTGGATTCTTTCAACATAACTGATTTGATCCAGTATTGTGGTTAAAATTATCGACACAACGTACGAGGACAACCTTGAATGGACAGAAAATTTATTTTCCTTATACAGGAAAAACAAAATGCTTTACACTGACTTCAGTCTCGTGTCGTATATAAGAAGTGCGATTTGATTGATGCTGTCTATAATTATATAGTAGTAGTTATTAGTTTATTACTTTGTATTAATTTCAAATACATAATAATAAAGGCAATAACAATAAAGGATGTAAGGAAACAACATTTATTTCCACAATTTATTGGAATACCAATGTTATGACTAAAATTATAAAATAAAACAGGAACGCAAGCATTGAGATAAACTTAAAAGGAAATAACAATAATTGTGACAACACTCTCTACAAATATGTAGGTTATCAAGCATAAATGCAGACAGATATACGCACAGACAGATAGCAAACAATGATAACGCCAGTACGCGTACAACCTCGGCAGCGGAGACATTAAAATAAACGTAAATAAATAGATCACAGCATTCTCCAATACTTCAAGTGCATACCTAGTAGGTAAATATTTAACATCTATAATTATTATTATATTTCATTTAACTTTTGTCTACCGCTAACAATTTCGACTTAAATGATATGAAAGTCGCAAGCTCGGTAGCGCTTGGGAGCTAAAGGTTCAGATCCAAGCATGTTCACTGTTCTTGGTATTCAACGCCCTTATAACATCAGGTTAGGAATTACGTGGACTGAATAAAAGGCGCCGAGACAAGCACAGGAAACTACTCATAGCCTATCCAGGTTAGCGTATCAAGTAGCCACCGTAGATTGCCACTTGGATTTAACAACATCTTCACCGAAACATAGCTACTAGCATTAGCCTAATTATTGTTCAAGTTTTATTATTTTGAACCGATTATTGTACTTAATCCCGCATGTATGGGTAGTCGACGTCGCGCAGCGGAACGAAGGTCTCCTTGATGGACTGCGGGGACGTCCACCGCATCACGTAGGTGGGCCCGCCGGCCTTGTCGTTGGTGCCCGACATGCGGCCGCCGCCGAACGGCTGCTGTCCAACTACAGATCCCGTCGACTTGTCATTAATATAGAAGTTACCAGCTGTCGGCTTCAACTCCTCCAAAGCTATCTGCTGGAAATCTTTATCACCGGAGAACACCGCACCAGTCAGCGCAAACTTGGTCGAGGATCCCACCAGAGATAGCGCTTGCATCAAATCCTTGTCCTCATATACGTACATAGTAAGGACGGGCCCAAAAATCTCCTCCACCATGAGCTTGTCATGTGGGTCGGTCGTTTCGATAATTGTCGGCTGCACGAAGTATCCCTTGCTATCATCGAACTCTCCTCCGCCTAGAATTTTGTTCTTCAAATTCTTTCTAGCATTCTTTATGTACCCAGTGATTCTTGCAAACGCCTTATCATCAATGACGGCTCCCATGAATACACTGAAGTCGTTCACATCGCCAACCTTCAGCTTGGCACGCTCCTTCACCAGGCCATCCTTAATAGGCTCATAGAGAGACCTGGGGACGTACATCCTAGAGCAAGCGGAGCACTTTTGACCGCAGTATTCAAAGGCTGAACGGATTGTAGAGGTCACTACAGAATCAACATCAGCAGTAGGGTGAATAAAGTGATAGTTCTTGCCACCGCATTCTCCAATGAGCCTGGGGTAGTTGCGGAATTTGTCCAAATTCTTGGCAACGGCAGACCAAATCCAGTTGAAAGTGGGCACAGACCCAGTGAAGTTGACACCAGCAAAATCTGGAGATGATGTGATGGTTTTGCCAAAGGTGGGGCCGTCGGCAGGCACAAAGTTAACTATGCCAGGAGGCAAGCCCGCTTCGCGCATTATGTTGAAGATTCTCCAGTTGGAAAGGACAGCAGTATCGGAAGGCTTCCAGACCACTCCGTTACCCATCAGAGCCGGGGTATAGGCCAGGTTGCCACCAATAGCAGTAAAGTTGAAAGGGCTAATTGCAGCAATAAATCCATCAATACCACGGAACCTCATCGAGTTCCTGGTCACCTTGGGATTCTCAGAGATGGGTTGGTACTTGGCGTTTTCTTTCAGGAAGAAAACGTTGAACCGGAAAAAGTCGATGAGTTCCGCGGCGGAATCGATTTCCGCTTGTACGACAGACTTGGACTGGCCCAGCATGGTGGCGGCGTTGAGCCGCTGGCGGTGCGCGCCGGCCATTAGATCCGAGGCGCGCTCCCAGATGCGCACCCGCTCCTCAAGCGGGGTGCGGTCCCAACGCGTCTGCGCCTCGACGCTCACGCCGATCGCCTTCTGAATAGTTTTCTCGCTAGCATAGTAGAATTTAGCAATTTTCGTACCGTGGTTATGCGGCATCACCTGGTAGCGCGGCTCGCCGTCCTGGATGTTTTGATCCCCGATGACGATGGGCACATCCTCGGTCACCGCGGCGGTCCGCTTGAGCTCCTCCGCCAGCGCCGCGCGCTCGCTACTCCCCGCGCGGTACGCCAAAACGGGCTCATTTTGGACGCCGAAATCCTGCAACTTCGGCAGCTCTACTACGCTGGCCAGGCATCGCTCCAGTGGCCGCGCGCTTTTCGCCGTTCGAGAACACAAATTCAACATCGCAATCAGCTGAGAGACGAGCCCCCTATCGATCCGGTTACGTAAATGCGGCCGAGATCACAGCCGTAAACAATATGTGGCACGCAGCTAGCAAGTAATTGGCAACGGGCTCGGCGACCTTCACTGATTCACATTTTGTTGCGGAGCGCGGAATTATTGTTCAGTTCGCCCGAACTCAAGACGACGTCACAAGTCACAGTCACACTAAAATAATTTTCTTATTGGGGCGGGGCGTGTTGCCGTTGTAAATAATTGATTTATATTATATTCCCCTCCGCATATCAGCGCACTAGACCAAAATGAGCTTTAAAACAGCGCAGTAAAGCGCAGTTATATAAGTATCGATTGGCTCAGCTCATTGTTTGGCAAAATCTGTAGCTAGTGTTGACCCTGATTGCAGGCACACATTTTGACGCTTATATTTTCTACACTGGTAACTTCTATTACAATCTGTAGCGCGCTATTTTTGAATTTAATTCGATCTTGTTGTTGGTAGGTATATTGAATTTATTGAATGATGGTTCTTATTTATTTATAACTTGTTGATTCTGAAATTCTCTATGTAAATTAAAATATTAAAGCTATAATAAAAAAAATACTGTTTTGTATTGTAATTTCACACCTTTCCAGCCCACTAAAAATAAAAATATTTCAGAGCTTTTCTAAGGCGGAATAAGATTGTCAGTCCAAAGCGTTTAATTAGCGTACCTATAAGCTATACTTACACGGATAGGTCTGCTACTACTGGGTGCAACCAAGTAGGGCATTATTAAAAATTGTTATCTCTGTCCATTGGTTCATGCCCACTCACTTACTCATCTACTAAACCTCTTCGACTATTACAGGTGCTTCTTTGGCCATGGTCTTACCTCAGCTTGAAGATTTGCTGTGCCTTCAAAGCTTCATGGCTACAGTCATCAGCTTGCATGCTCAATACATATTTATATAACGCTTGTACACATACAGCTTGATGAATCCTGATGCTAAATGTATACGAGTATATCAACTAATATTTTGTAAAAGAAAAGTCTGTACCATTGAAGATTTTATTCGATAAGTAGTGAAATAGGAGGTCGCATTTTTTTTTACATGTTATTTAAGTAGGTATATGTATGTCGCTAGTATGTGGCTTCGTGCCCTAATAACGCCATAAGAGGAAATATCACTGTTGATTAGGGCTCCGTACCCAATGGGTAAAAACTATTACTGAGACTTCGCTGTCCGTCCGTCTGTCACCAGGCTGTATCTCAAGAACGGTGATAGTTTATTTCTATTGCCGCTATAACAACAAATACTAAAAATAAAATAAAATATATATTTAAGGGGGGCTCCCATACAACAAACTTGTAATAGATTATGGCAAGACAAGAGCGAGTCCGACTCGCGCATGAAGGGTTAAAAAAAATTTAAAATTTGAACTGTTTATTTCAAAAAAAGACGGACATTAAATTACAGCTTAGACTCTAATCTTAATTTTTTAAGATTATATCGAACCTAAGTAGAGGAAAATATAGTATGTTGACAAATTTGCAATATTCAATTATATACTTACTAATCGGGAAGGCTATCTATTAACATTTTTTTATACGAGGTTATAACTTGTTTAGTAGATTTACTATCATAATCGTAATCACATGGAAGTTTGTTCAACGCGCGTGGTAAGGCCTGCGTCCATACTCTGTTGCCGTATTCATTAGTGCAAGGAGGAATTGTGAATGCTGGTATGTTTGTTAGATTGCGTAAATTTTCTGGTCTGAATCTTCTATTTAACAAGGGGATATTATTAATATATTGGGTCACGATAGCTAGATCTACTTTGTCATGTACAGGCATCACCCTACAGTACTTGAACAGACTTTCATAGTTATATCTATATTTATATTTTATCTTAAGAGGTACAATAGTTTTTAATAATCTTAGTTGTAGTTTATATATATTATTTAGATGTGTCTTATAAGTTCTACCATAGCTAGACACCGTACCATAATCTATAACAAGTTGGTTGTATGGGAGCCCCCCTTAAATATTTATTTTATTTTATTTTTAGTATTTGTTGTTATAGCGGCAATAGAAACGGCAGCACTGGTGACAGACGGACGGACGGACAACGAAGTCTCAGTAATAGGGTCCCGTTTTTACCCTTTGGGTACGGAACCATAAAAATTAATTGGTCGATAAAGCTTGACGCGACGTGACCAATCAATGGTGGCTTACGCTCTTTTAGAATGACGATCTTTTCAAATGAATATAGTATATAATCACAAACTGGAAAAGTTTAGAAAATTTTAAAATTGTGGCTATAATCATTCATCAATCCTTTACTGCCTTTACTGGTACCCATTCTTTGGTTGAGATGAACAAACGATAGCGTGATTCAGTGCTTAGTACAACATCTATTGGAAAATGTGTCTACTAATTTTAGTTTAATCATGGGAAGGTAAAAAAACTACAAGATATCCCTCACACTTGTGTGTTTTCGGTTAAGTTTCAGCATATAAATAATAATAAATCTCCTTCCTGTTACCTTTTTCTCTCAAACACAAAAAATTATTCACCAGTATACATGCACGACGCATACTTGACGGTGCGGTTAGGGTAGTGGTAGTGTAGCTGCCTGTGCCTACTGAGCCGGCGGTCCTGGGTTCGAATCCCGGCACAAGCAAGTATTTGTGTGACGAACTCGAATGTGTTCCCGGGTCATGGATATTTTCTATGTATATAAGTTTTAGTATGTATATCGTCGTCTAGCCGTTTCTTAACGTATTCAATGCCAGAGGGCGTGGCCTACGAACAAACTTGTACAATGAACGCGTATATGCGTTTCTGGCAGTGAATGTGTTAACATATTATTGATGTTACTACCTAGAACAGGGCTATTGGGATTTATTGGTATATATTTGAAAACTACACAGTACAGTAGTTTGTATTTTACAT
The DNA here is from genome assembly GCA_932273695.1 of Apotomis betuletana. Taxonomy (NCBI): domain Eukaryota; kingdom Metazoa; phylum Arthropoda; class Insecta; order Lepidoptera; family Tortricidae; genus Apotomis; species Apotomis betuletana. The sequence goes on along the minus strand of OW026298.1, from coordinate 57,258,044 downwards.
TGATATTTATTGTTCCAGAAACTACTCGAAATTTACAGAATTTACGCGGAAATAAGTTTTTTCAATTTTCGACTGCACGCAATGAAAGCATGAAATATGTTACTACCTAGAACTCGGGGAAAAGTATTATTAACACCAAAAAGTTGGTTGAAATTATCAATATATTTCTCATAAATGATTTTTTTTATAAGGAATAAGGCCTCTAAGTGCGTGAGTGTATTTATGTGTATGTTTGTTACTTCTTCACGTTCAAACGGCTGAACCAATTTTGATAAATTTTGGTATGTAGGTAGCTGACACCCTGGATCAACACATAGGCTACTTTTTACCCCGAAAAATAAAAAATAGTGTTCCCGAGGGATCAGCGGGTAACACCGCGCGGCGGAGCTAGTTGTAAATAAAAACTCAGTTACAATTATGTCATTTATTAACAATATCATTAAATACGCTAGGTATATTAACTATCAACAACTTAATGCATATACACATACATTTAGTACCCTTGCATTCAGTTTTCGTAGGGCATTGAAATAAAAACCATGTGTTCATTACTTTTATATCGCAATATTAAATGAACGACAAACAAGAGAAAGTGGAAAATGTAAAGTCGTAATCAAATTGAACGCTAAATATAGCTCTCTGGCCACGTGGTCTCACTGCCTTTGTCCTACCAATCGGACCACATAAACTTTTTTCCGGATGGTTCAATTAATTGGACTATCAGGAACTGTAATTACGCTCCGTCCGACCGATCGGACCACATTATTTATCCTATTAGTTCGATTAATCTTTACTATAAGGAATTCAAACTAATCGAACCACCCAGAAAAAAAGTTAATGTGGTCCGATCGGTAGGTCAAAGGCAGTAGGACCACGTGGCCAGAGGGAAATATAGGTATTTAACTTAGGAAATCCTCGTTATCATGTTTAGATTAAGGAATAGATTAAGACATGTTATGTTTGTATTATCATTTTCGGTAAAAAAGCAGTTTCTGCTTTCACAAAAAGCAGTTATAGCATAACAAGTTGCCGTTTAGCCCTAGGGCAGTGGCGCTACAAACAGCTTTCATATGGCAATAATGTGCATACATCATACACATATGTAAAGCAGTATAAAGTGGTATGTTATTTCTTCCAGAACTTCACGTTTTGGGTTCATCTTACACAGAATCGATTGCATTTTCAATGTGAGGAATAAAAAGTGTCCTAAATTTGTCCGTTCCATTACGTCACGTTCGAATATGAACTTATTTTATTTGCACGAGCGTTACGTAGTGGAAACTATAAGTCCCATACAAATTCGCCGCTCAATCCTTCCTTATTCTTCTAAAATTATATTGAATCGTTCGAGTTGGATCGCCGTGCGGCAGTTGCGGTCTACTGAATTTATAGTCGCGCGGCAAACGGACATGTGCTCGGTTCGAACAGTGCACATAGTTCGGTGAATACAGATTAAAGTACTAGGGGTGACCTTACAAACGGCCCGGTAGTTTTGAATTTTTGCTATGTTGTCTAAGATGGTAAGTGAGTGTTTAAAATGCAAAATGCACAATTCTCCCCCCTCCGCACCCGCCACCATATTGAAAAAACCGGCACTTTCTTCAGATTTTTGCTTATATCTTCCTTTAGGAGCACTTTAGGTAGAAAAAAGCGAGACAATGTTGTAGAAAGTTAAATTTACTATATATTACATTTTGTTTCTAGGACATATAGTTACGGAGATATGCACAATTAAAACAATAAAAAAAAATGCAATTTCCAGAAATTTATCAAACTTCTGGCTCGTATCTTAATTTAGGAGCATTTTAGCTAGAAAAGAGCTTGGGCAATGTTGTAGAGAATCAAATTTAAATTTAATTTACCGATTTTTTCAATATGGCGGCGGGCGCGGAGGGGGAATTCACTAACCATCCTGTGTTAAATGAACGACTAAAAAATAGAAAGTGGAAAACGGAAAGTCGAAATCCAAATGAAGATTTAAATATAGCCCTCTGGCTACGTGGTCCTACTGCCTTTGTCCTACCGATCGGACCACATGAACTTTTTTCCGGATGGTTCGATTAATTGGACTACCAGGAATTGTGATTCCGCTCCGTCTTGCCGATCGGACCAAATTAACTTTTAGCGTAATTTGACTCTATGTACGCTTTAGAGGCTTAGGGCTAGGACTGCCATGGTGACGTTAAGTCCAATTTAAATTACCCTGAAAAATAAAACGTAGAACCCTGTAAAGCCTGACCAGAAATATATGAAGATGCGCCATATTGCGGAATTTCACTAGAACTAATTTCTTACACTGGCAATGATTCTGTGATGGTTTGTCAACAATGTCAATGTCATTCGTGGTGATTTCTTTAAACGACAAATATCCAAAATTATCTAAAGAAAATGCCGAAAACCATTTACAGACGTGAACGTAAGATTATAATTATAAATAAAGTGCACATGTGTTTACTACACGAAAATCAATCAGGAAAAAAATCCATTCCATTAAATGATATTACGAGATTAACATAGTGGAACTGAGAGGTATTTAAAACTAATGTCATTATAGTGGGTTGTGTTGTGATGGGTTGCAAAATTGTTGCCATATAAATACTATAAAAAGCGCCCTCTTGACAATCCTCATATATTTCTGGTCAGGCTGTAATATTGTGCGTTTAGAGGAAGAACCGCCTCCTGGAGGTCTCCATCATGTGCCTGCGGCCGGCGATGATCCACTCGAAGTCCCCGCGCTTGGAGTCGAAGCTGCCCTGCTGCAGCGACACCAGCCGCAGCGTGAACCGCGGACCTACCGATCGGACCAAATGAACCTTTTTCCGGATGGTTCGATTAATTGGACTACCAGGAATTGTGAATCCGCTCCGTCTTACCGATCGGACCAAATCAACTTTTAGCGTAATTTGACTCTATGTACGCGGCTTTAGAGGAAGAACCGAAGAATAAGTCCAATTTAAATTACCCTGAAAAATAAAATGTAGAAGCCTGTAATATTGTGCGTTTAGAGGAAGAACCGCCTCCTGGAGGTAGAACTATGTAATATGGGGTTTTTATAGGAAGAACCGCCTCCTGGAGGTCTCCATCATGTGCCTGCGGCCGGCGATGATCCACTCGAAGTCCCCGCGCTTGGAGTCGAAGGTGCCCTGCTGCAGCGACACCAGCCGCAGCGTGAACCGCGGCCCCAGCTCGCAGAGCCGGGCGCGCTTGCCGTCCTTCGTGAACTCGTACCTGGGACATTGGACAATTGACAACATTTTATATTTTTAAGACTATCATTTTATTACTTTTCTGAATTCTGCTTAAAAAGATGAAGTAATCTCTGTTTTTATTTATTTTCTGAGATGATTATTTACGTTATTATTAATTTATAAAAACATACCCATTTTAAAATGTGGCAACACAGAAAAGTATCTCTCTTGTAAACTTCAGTTCTTTTTTTTATAAATAAGATTGATTGTATTTTTATGACTTCGACTGAAGGTCTTGTAACCAGTCATGAATAAATAATAAAAAAAAAAAACTTAATGGAACGGTTACTTTAGTCGGTTTTCTTATTAAAAAAAAACTTAATCAAACTCGGTATGCATATGTCACCTGTCAACATCAGATAAAAAAAATATATATTTTTTCGCTCTTGGTTTAGACAACAACCCTATTCAGCCCGTATTGTCTTAGATTGTAGTTATTTGATGTATTTTCTTATATTTCTTTAAATACAGAAGAATAAATTCAAAGATTTTTTTTAAGGTACACGACTTAAAGCCCTATCGATCTCTATATTAATTTCCACCTGTTATAAATATGAAATGTTGTCAATAGTACATTTCTCAAACATGCAATGAAATATCGTCATAACGTGCGTTAAAACAGGCTTCGAAGTAGCAAGTTTCAGGCGGAACAATTCTAGAGAACTGTTAAGGAATTTCATACAAAATTGAAGGCCTACTACCGCCATGAAGTTTTCTGGCAGCTGTCATAGTTTTTTTTTAATTCAGAAACAAACTAGAGTCTGCTCTAACTATCATATCGGTCGATATCTTACTTACGTGCGACATTTGTCAAATTAGATTGCAAATTGACACTTCATTTCGAACTAAACGTCATCTCGACTGATATTAGAATAGAGGTCAAATCAAATTTCTTTGTTTTTCAGAGATGTTCGAAATTTGAATAAATAATATCATCGAAATCGATGTTATTATTTAGCTATAATAACATTTTTAGAGATAAGAAATTTGTTCTTACAAAACAGCCTATTTTTATCGTGGTCATTATATGCGGTTCTTGAACGCATCATGGAGGGTTTATGATATTTGGACAGATGAACAGTTTTTAAAGTCCGGTTGCCTATTTTTATGATAATCATCGTGATAATCATGAAAATAAGCAACCTAAATCGGTCTATTGCAAAAAAATTGTATATAGTTAAAAGCTTAGTTAACATAAAACACGATCGCTTCCTTTGTGTGACGAAAGTTAGTCATGCAAAATGTATGGGTAACTTTCGTCACACAAAGGAATCAATTAACATTGTTTTAATTAGAGCCCTTAACTATGTACATTTTTTTTGCAATCGACCCAAATACGTAGTGTGCACACTGACCGGTGGTGGCGGAAGAATATGTAGTCCCGTTGGTTGTGGAAGGTGACGGCGCGGCGGCCGCGGAACTCCGGCTCGTGGTGGAACAGCGCGCCGAGCATGCGGCCCACCGTCAGCCCGAGCCGCGTGCTGAAGTTGTTCAGGATCACCTGCGGATCAAAAAAAAAATCTATCATACACCATTAATACAAATCAAAGCTGAAAGAAAAATTAAAAAAGGAGCTACCTGGTGGAAGAGACCGGGAATCGAACCCGGTGCCTCTGGATTACCGGTCCAGCGCGTTAACCACTTCGCTACCCTAGCTCCAGATAGACCTGACGAATTTTTCCTTATGCTTTGTGTGTCGATCTTTGCATTGTTTATTTGAAAGGTTTTTACATCTTAGCTTATTTTTTTTTTTAATTCTTTAAGCTTTTATCTTTCTATTAATGGTTTAAATGAAAATTGTGGTGTACGCCCACATTAAAAAAAATGAGACATTAAATGTTTCGTAATTTTATAAAAAATCTACCATAATTTTACATTATAGTACATTACTGCAGACGCCGGGAAGAAGAGCTTGCCGGGTGAGTAGGTATAGACGGCCGATCGTAGGGAGACCGGATAATGATACGAAGCCGGCAAGCCCTTTTCACGGCTAAGGCATGCATAGTGCTTTTCTCAAACATATGCAATGAAATAAAAAAATATATATTCCGCTGTATTAGCCTGTTCATGAACTCCCGGCTATGGCCTTAAAATTTTAAATGAATATAGAATACATGAAACCTTTACAGTTCTCTCGAGTTGTTCCGCCCGAAAACTGATACTTCAAAGCCTCCTGTTATAACGCACGTTATGACTACATTTCATTGCATGTGTTGTTAATGTCCTTGTAGTCCTTTCTCAGCTCCGGAGTGGTCTTACCACTTCATAGCCTGAACTGTTCTCTGTCATCAGGCAAGTGGATGAGGGAAAATTCGCTGGGCTGTCAATGGTTGTTGCGCAAACCCCGCGATGTTTTTTAGGCTACTTTTTGACCCCTCCCTTGGTGATACAACTACACGTATTTTTTTTTTCCTCAGGATTTTGTAAAATAGACTCGCTATTTTGAAGTATTTAACAAGTGAAGATTTATTTTCAATAAAACCCGGATAAAGTATTTGCTCATGTCACGTGAGGTCTCCTTATCCTCCCTTCCCCCACGTGATGTGTCGTGATTTTTTTGCTGCCCCCTCTCCGAGATTCGATCTCTCCCCCTATCGAATCTCGGGTATTTGTGCACAAGCCCATGACAGAGTGCAGTTTACTGTTCCCATACCTCAAGCCTGTGTGTTGTGATGTCCTTGTAGTCCTTCCTCAGCTCCGGAGTGATCTTGCCACTGGATAGCCTGAACTGTTCTGTGTCGTCAGGCAAGTGGATGAGTGGAAATTCATTGGGCTGTTCGTTGTTGTTTCGCTATATGACAAACTGCAGTTCACTTTTGACATACCTCAGGCCTGTGTGTTGTGATCTCCTTATAATCCTTCCTCAGCTCCGGGGTGATCTTGCCACTGGATAGCCTGAACTGTTCTGTGTCGTCAGGCAAGTGGATGAGTGGAAATTCATTGGGCTGTTCGTTGTTGTTTCGCTATATGACAAACTGCAGTTCACTTTTGACATACCTCAGGCCTGTGTGTTGTGATCTCCTTATAATCCTTCCTCAGCTCCGGGGTGATCTTGCCACTGGATAGCCTGAACTGTTCTGTGTCATCGGGCAAGTGGATGAGTGGAAATTCATTGGGCTGTTCGTTGTTGTTTCGCTATATGACAAACTGCAGTTCACTTTTGACATACCTCAGGCCTGTGTGTTGTGATCTCCTTATAATCCTTCCTCAGCTCCGGGGTGATCTTGCCACTGGATAGCCTGAACTGTTCTGTGTCATCGGGCAAGTGGATGAGTGGAAATTCATTGGGCTGTTCGTTGTTGTTTCGCTATATGACAAACTGCAGTTCACTTTTGACATACCTCAGGCCTGTGTGTTGTGATCTCCTTATAATCCTTCCTCAGCTCCGGGGTGATCTTGCCACTGGATAGCCTGAACTGTTCTGTGTCATCGGGCAAGTGGATGAGTGGAAATTCATTGGGCTGTTCGTTGTTGTTTCGCTATATGACAAACTGCAGTTCACTTTTGACATACCTCAGGCCTGTGTGTTGTGATCTCCTTATAATCCTTCCTCAGCTCCGGGGTGATCTTGCCACTGGATAGCCTGAACTGTTCTGTGTCATCGGGCAAGTGGATGAGTGGAAATTCATTGGGCTGTTCGTTGTTGTTTCGCTATATGACAAACTGCAGTTCACTTTTGACATACCTCAGGCCTGTGTGTTGTGATCTCCTTATAATCCTTCCTCAGCTCCGGGGTGATCTTGCCACTGGATAGCCTGAACAGTTCTGTGTCATCGGGCAAGTGGATGAGTGGAAATTCATTGGGCTGTTCGTTGTTGTTTCGCTATATGACAAACTGCAGTTCACTTTTCACGTACCTCAGGCCTGTGTGTTGTGATCTCCTTGTATTCCTTTCTCAGCTCCGGAGTGATCTTGCCACTGGATAGCCTGAACAGTTCTGTGTCATCGGGCAAGTGGATGAGTGGAAATTCATTGGACTGTTCGTTGTTGTTTCGCTATATGACAAACTGCAGTTCACTTTTCACGTACCTCAGGCCTGTGTGTTGTGATCTCCTTATAATCCTTCCTCAGCTCCGGGGTGATCTTGCAGCTGGATAGCCTGAAGTGTGCGGTGGGGCCATCAGGCAAATGAATGAGGAGGAATCCGTTCGGCTGTTTCTGGTTCTCGTTCACTATGATCACGTCGGTGACACCTTCCCTGATTCCTGATTGCACGATGCGCTTCACTGACGACCTGGAAATGGTGTTTTACGTATGGTCAAAGGAATCTGCATTCACTGATTGGCGGTACGGAGGTACGGTCAGCAACAAAAGTAGGCAGCCGACAATTTTCCGACTGGCAAATCATATTGCATACTATATATAAATAAATAAATATCGGACAACCTCACACAAAACGATCTAGTCCCAAATTAAGCTCAAGAAGACTTGTGTTATGGGTACTAGTCGACGATATACATACTTATATAAATAAATATATACTTAAAACATAGAACAACCATGACCCAAGCACAAATATTCGAGTTCATCACACAAATATTTGCCCTGGCCGGGATTCGAACCCGGGACCGCCGGCTCAGTAGGCAGGTGTCTACAAACCGAGCCAAAAGCGTCGTCAAAACCCGCCAAAACGAGCCCGGCTTAGTTAAACTAGAGGGCGCCCGCAACTTCGTACACGTATTTTTTTTATACCGTATAGTCGGGTAAACAGCATCCTATGACCATCTTTGGATGTCCCGCTATCCCTTTACCAAATTTGGTTAAAATCCGTCGAGCCGTTTCGGCGTGATGCGAGGACAATGGAAATTATGCCCAACAGATGGCGCCAGGCTGGCACGGCGCCGCGCGCCCATACAAAACAAATGACGATCCTGCATCACGCTATTAAGATTTTACAAATCCTTGTACAGCCGCCTAGAGGTTGTCACATTGAGTACTCCAGTATCAAACTGGATAACAAAGCTCTGGAAGAAGTGCCATGCTTCAGGTACCTGGGAAGTCAGCTCCGAAATGACAATAGTTAGGCATCTGAAGTACCATCCCGAATAGCCAATGCAGCTACGGCCTTTGGCAAGCTCAACAACCGTGTTTGGAGGTCGCATGATCTGAAGCTAACAACCAAGATTATGGTCTACAAAGCCATTGTCATACCAACTCTTCTCTATGCCGCAGAAACTTGGTGCTGCTACAAAACCGACATCAATAGAAGGTATAGATGTAATGGCAATAATAGACTGACCTCTGTCGATACCGCGAGATGGCGTTGGGTATGATCCGCTGCAGCTCTCTCCCGAAGATCCTCGTCTTGGTGTGGGGGTTGTCCGAGTAGGTGATCAGCACTTTGGGCTCGTACGAGTCCTGGTAGTACGAGGACAGCTCGTCCAGTTCCATGTCTTTTTGGGCCTGGAATGGGAAAAGTACATTACTGCATTACACGTAAAGAAGGGCTTACCGGATGAAAACTCATACACGGATAGTGATTTTCTCAAACCTACCCAATAAAAAAATACACCCTTAAAAAACAGCTGTTTAGCCTGATCATTAACACAGACGCCATGTTTAAAAAAAATTACTTCCCAGCTTTACATTCCTCTCAAGTTGTTACGCTCGAAACGTGATACTTCGAAGGCTGTTATAATTATAAAGTACGTTATGACGACATCATTTCATTGCATGTTTGAGAAAAATAATTTACGTCATCCTAGGCCGTAAGCGGGATTTTCGGGTAAGAATATCTCACTTCCTGGCCAAGACAAGACGTACTTTATACAAACCACGGGCGGTAAATCGTAAACCCGAGATCGCTCACTTTCGGTTCATGTACTCATTCTAAAATGTAGTAACTCCAAAACTATGATACAATGGACAGGTTACTTTAGTATGGTGTCAAATTAAAAAAAAACGAATGACGTTAAGTTTGACATTATTGACAGCTTATTTTTTTCGCGGATAGGTCTAAGACTACAACTCTATGCTGGCATGGTTGTCGTAGATTTCGGTTATTTTATGAGTTTCTTACATTAATTTACATACAGATAAATAAATATAAATAATTTTATAGCGTGTACTCGACGCAAAGTTCTTTCTATCTCTATATTAATTTCCACCTATTAGAAATATGAAATGCTGTCAATTATAAATAAAAAATTGGGCAAGTGCGAGTCCGACTCGCGCATGAACGGTTCCGTACCATAAAACAAGTTTGTTGTATGGGAGCCCCCTTTAATATTTATTTTATTTTATTTTCAGTATTAGTTGTAATAGCGGCAATAGAAATACATCATCTGTGAAAATTTCAACTGTCTAGCAATCACCGTTCTTGATATACAGCCTGGTGACAAACGGACGGACGTCCACGGACTCAGTAATAGGGTCCCGTTTTTACCCTTTGGGTACGGAACCCTAAAAATGGGTCAATTAGTCACGGGGTCACGATCCTCAACACTTTAGGGACCATCTAAGGAGGAATAAACAGTAGGACTGTAGAGTGACGTACCTCCTCCTGCTCTTCAGCCTCCGCGTTGACCAGCATCGTGTCATCTTTCTCCCGGAGAGACTCCAATGTGTGCGGCACCTTCTTTGGAACATCGTCGCCTTCCTGCTTCTTCTCCAGTTTACGCCTGAAAGGATTAACATATGATTAGGTTTCTAGATTCTGTTAACGCATTCACTACCGCGTAGCGCTACGGGCTACGCTCGTAGCCGATAACATGGGAAAAACCGTATGTAGCGAAAACTTACTACGAGCAGAGCGCCCGGCTACCGGGTTGCTGGTGTCGAAAGTGTTAATGTGAGAATTTAAATTCTTTGAGAAATGAAGACACAGTTGAATACACGGAACTTAAAGGCTCAGCAGCTTACGAAGAGAGTGATTTACCTAAGTCAATAAACACTTTTAAGCGAAATGGGTATATAGAATATTCTTTATTGCACACCTCAACAAGAAATAAATACACACAAACGATTTATGTGTAACATTCAATAGAGGTAAACAGGCGGTCTTATGACTAATAAGAGAACTCTTCCAGATAACCTTTGGTTAGCAAAATTAAATAAAAACGTCACAAATGAGTATGCGATACAAAAGTTCAGTCTTTTTTTCTCAAGGTTTTAGCTTGAAGAAAAAATGCAACCTGTTATCGAGGAAAACCAGGCCTTAAGAAAAGAGATCGATACACTCAAAACTAAAGTCTTCACCCTGGAAAAAGGAAGCAGGAAAAATAATTTAATATTGCATGGCATAAAAGAAACAGAACACAATAACATGCAACTTTTAGATATAGTTCTGGAAACTCTCAACGTCAGCGAAAAGTCAAATATGGAACGTTGGGATAAGTGGGAAATAAGCAGTGCCCAAAGACTCGGGAAGAAAGATGAAAACAAGACTAGACCGATACTCATTACAATAACTCTAGCATGGAGGAAATATGAACTCCTAAAAAACAATAAAAAGTTTCCAAGCGACACCTATGCTACGGATGACTTCCCGAAGGACGTTCTAGAAAAAAGGAAGAAACTGAAGAAAGAAATGAGGGAGGCAATTAATAACGGAAAAACAGTGAAACTTAGATATGACAAACTTATAATAAAAGACAAAACCACGGAAAAAAGGAAACGTCAGCCATCAAACTCGCCTACAACCAACGAAAATAAAACTAGCGAGCAAATCAATGCTCCGAATAAAATTAGCAAGGCGAACGCTTTGGACTATATGAGGCCGAGGTCGTCAAACGCGCCAGTAGAGACATAGCAGCTACAGAATCACATAACAACAACACTAAACTCAACACTAAATCATAAGAATTGCATCCCAATCCGGCCGGTCACCGTGGGAGAAGTAGACCATAACCCTCCAAATACCTCCAACAGCAAAGCGAACAAAAGTAATCTTATAAAACCAAAACAAAAAACTCCCAGTGCTCCCCTAGGGTCTTCGGACCTTTCAACAAAAAGATGTGAAGTATTCAACATATCAACCCTTAACGTGAGAACCCTCAGAACACATGAAAGCCTCCTGGAGTTGGAAAAAGCGCTGGAAAACGTAAAATTTGACATACTAGGTATAAGCGAAATGAGACGGCTTGGCGAAAAAATTGAAGAACACCAAGAATATATCCTATTTCAAAAGGGAGAAACAGCAGGCCATAAAGGAGTCGGCTTCATGATCAAGAAATCTCTAAAACAATATATACAAGAACTTATTGGAATTTCTGAAAGGCTAGCATTACTCACCATTAAACTCCCAGGATATAAGAAGCAATGGGTAATAATGCAAGTGTACGCCCCCACAGAACAAGCAGACAAATCAGTAATAGAAACATTCTACAAGGAAGTCTCACTAGCAGTAAAAGCCAACTCCGATAAGCATATAATATTAATGGGTGACTTCAACGCTCAGGTGGGCGCTAGACAAAATAATGAAGAGTTCGTGCTTGGGAAATTCGGACATGGAAAAAGAAGCAAAAATGGGCAGAGATTAATCGCTTTCCTAATGGAACACAACTTAAGAGTCCGCAGCAAGGTCCGCTCAACTCCGCGTTGAGATCGCGCGCTTACGCTTTAAAATATTGTTGTTTCACCTAGAGGAAGACAGGGCGCTAGCAGTAAAGCGAGAGCGCGCTAGGAGTAGCTATGATAAGGGCGGTGCTTACCGCCGCCCCCCCGGACCGTTCCCCGCGCTAGAGTAATTCGCTGCAGTTTCGCAACAATTTTTTGTAATTTATTTTAAGGTTTTCGTAGTTACGCTCTCATTTTAAAACTACGAGATCAATTTTGATAAATCTTTTTTCTTATCAAACTGCATAGTTTAATCGACACCGGAAATAGGTTTTGACTTCAATCTAAACTATATTTTGGTCGTAGTATGCCGCCAAACTGAACAACTTTCTGGGGTCTAAAAATGCAAAACTTGTACTCGCTCTATTTTCTTTCTATTAACATTTCAAGAGTCATAAACTAGTTTTAGCCCTAAATATATCTTATCTCATTATATTTAGAGAATTTCATGATAATGTGACATGTTATATTAAAATAAGGACGTAACTACGTTTGTATGAAGAATCGAGCTTGCTGCGGACTCTTAACTGTGCTTAACTCAATTTTCAAGAAAAATAAGAAAACTTAATGGACCTGGATTTCTCCAGACGGAACATATAAAAATGAGATAGACTACGTGATAAGCAGTTTCCCTAAAGCATTTACAGACACTACAGTTATATCGACATTGAATTTTAACACAAACCATCGCATGGTAAGGAGTTCTCTGAAAAAATACCAAAACAAAAGTTCCCGGAAACATGTTAAAAATTATGTGACAGAACAGCTTGAAGCCGACTACAACAACTACAATACAAACCATCTCAAAGACATGGAAAAAGTAGTCAATAACGAAACATTTGATGTGAAGGAGAAGTACAATTTACTCGGACAACAGCTGCAAAAACACATGACTGCAAACAGAAAAGAAAAACACAACAAATACGAACTTAGCGATCAAACTTTAAAACTTATAAACGAAAGGAAAGAATTAATATCGAGCCAAACTGGGAAAAAAGATACAAAATTTATAACAGAGATAAGCAAAAAGATAAAAGTAAATATTAGGAAAGACCGCAAAGCAAAAAGAATACAAACCCTTGATTTCCATATCTCAAGAACAGGAGGCGTCAAAAAGGCATTCAAGGAGCTAAAAGAGACTGGGAAAGAATGGATACCAAATTTGAAAAAGGGTTCAAAGGTTACCACGAAAAGACAAAACATCAATGACTTAGCGACAGATTTCTACCGTGAACTTTATGCGAAACAAGAATCTGTAAAAACAGTAAACCACAACTGCAGTTATCCAGAAAGAGAGGTTGATGAAGAGACCCTACCTATAATTTTACCGAAGGAAGTAGAGAAGTCCATCTTAAGTCAAAAAATGGGCAAAGCACCAGGCCCAGATAAGATAACTAACGAGCTGATGAAGGGAACGATGGAAGAGTTGGTACCAGTTCTTACAAAATTATTTAATGAGATTTTGGTGAGCAGTTATATCCCAGAACAATGGACTAAATCACATATAATTCTGTTATATAAAAAAGGAGACAAAGAAGACATCGGAAACTATAGACCGATAAGCCTTATGTCAAATGTGTACAAAGTGTTCGCGAAACTCATACTGAACAGGATCACCCCTATGCTAGATGAACAACAACCTATTGAACAAGCCGGCTTCCGGAAAGGGTTCTCGACGATAGATCACATCCACACAGTCAAACAGGTACTAGAAAAATACAACGAGTACAACAAAGCTCTGTATATAGCCTTTATAGATTATGCAAAAGCGTTCGATAGCATAAAGCATGAGTATATATGGGAGACTCTAAAAGAGCAAGGAATACCAGCAGTTTATATCAACATCATAAAGAAGATCTACTCTAATAGCAAAGCTAGAATCCAATTAGAATCTTTGGGTAGCGAATTCAACATAGACAGAGGAGTGAGACAAGGAGACCCGCTCTCACCCAAACTGTTCTCAGCAGTTCTCGAGAGCATCTTCCGAAAATTGGACTGGGAAAATTTCGGACTAAATATAAATGGCATAAAACTGAACCATCTTAGATTTGCAGATGACCTAGTCCTCTTCGAGGAAAATCATGAAAATCTAGCAGTAATGATCCAAGGATTAAATGATGTAAGTCTGAAAGTTGGACTTAAAATGAATGCCGACAAAACGAAGATAATGACCAATTTCGTACAGAGGGACATCAAAATCGGTAATGAAAACCTCGCCTATGTTAATGACTACGTATATCTAGGCCAGACTATTTCTACTGAGGACCAAAATGTAAAGGAGATAAATTTGAGGATAGCCATGGGATGGAAAAAGTACTGGGCTCTTAAGGAAATAATGAAGTCTAAAGACCTAGGAATGGCAATAAAAAGAAAAACTTTCAATACCTGCATACTACCATGTCTAACCTACGGCTGCGAAACTTGGGCATTGACAAAAGCACTTAGAGCAAAGCTAGCCATCTGCCAGAGAGCAATGGAGCGAAGTATGACAGGTACACGAAGACAAGACCGGATTAGGAACACCACGCTTAGATCAAGAACAAAACTGACTGATATCCTAACAAAAATAGACCAGCAAAAGTGGAGATGGGTCGGCCACATGATGCGGGAAAAAAAGGAAAAATGGAGCAGGAAAATAACAGAGTGGTTCCCGAGAGATGGAAAAAGAAAGCGAGGAAGACAAAAAATTAAATGGGAGGATGATTTGAAATTGACTGTGGGATTAAAATGGAGAAGAATTGCAAATGACAGAAGCCAATGGAAGTCCTTGGAGGAGGCCTATGCCAAAAGGCACACTGAAATTAGGGATATATTGTAGTTTAATCGAAATTTTAATAACTTATTGTAAATTTACTAATTTCAGAATAAAGGGCTTTATTATTATTATTATTATAAGTTGTACAGATGAAGACAAAATAAAATAGATAAAAAAATAAGACTCTAATTTAAAAATGTATATTTAAGTAATGAGTCTCTCGTTCTTCGTTGTGGTAGCCACAATTTAAATACATAAAAGACTATTGCAAGCTTAGCACAAATATTCCACAAATTGTAACTGCAGTGTAGTATTTTATCCATTTCTAATTTGGATATCTTTTACTAACTGTAACTGATTAATTAGAAATATCTGCTAAATATTATGGTTGTTGGTTCAAGGTTCAAGATCATATCATATTTTCAGTCTTGATCATTTTATAATACATTTTAACCTTCATTGCCAGGGTTATGTATGAAAATAAAGGTTAAAATTTTGAAGTGAATAATGCTTTTACCTGAGTTCTAGAAACAAACATAGCTATTTCATGCAGTCGAAAATAAGTTAAAAAAAATAGTTTCTGCATCAATTTTGTTAAAATCAAGTAAATTTTGATACATAAATTATTAATGACAAATTCAAACTGCAAGTTTCAAATATATACCAATAAATCGCAATAGTACTTTTCGAAGAATGTCTAAAACAATCAGCATCTTTGAAAGGATAAGGAGCCTTAAACATGAACATCTGAGCTGGCAGACATCTAAGTTTACTTACTTTTGCAATATTATTCAAAGATACAATTATTTTTATTAGAGAAATAAAACAACACAAAATATAAAGTATATGTATAACTAAACCTTAAGAAACTTATGACCTAATGTAAACCCAACTTAAACTATTGGGATCTAAACTATACATACATATATCCCCTAGATCACTACCATTAGGTAGGGTACCCATAAGGCTGGCTACATTACCTCGCTTGATGGCAATGCCAATGCGTTGGGCGAGGAACGAACCAGCCCTGCAATTTCCAGAGGACCGGATAAGCAAATATAACAGCTTTTTTAAAAGATACAATAATAATCATTACATTTCGCAGTAGCGCTGTGAAAATTGTCACAGAAAGCAGATATGCTGTGCATCACACTAATATAATAAAGGCGAAAGTTTACAACACAACATGTATGAAACACCGCAGGGTGCAGCTAGTTAAATTATAAAAATATGGCTAGAGTTAAAAAGTTGAACTACTTGGATCATAGAACGACTAAGTATAAACAACACGTGTTAACACTCACTTCTTTTTGTCTTTTCCACGCGCCATTGTGTCGATTTACTTGCAAATGTGGGTGAAACTACTGGGTAAGTTGAAGTTGGAGAAATGTGTATACTTTAAAAACTACTTAAATTGCTGTAATACGAATTTTTATTACAAAATGATACGACGCCGGAGATATAAAATCGGGAACCCGTTTTGTACAGCCATGTATTGTCCAGCCACGTTTTGTACAGCCACGTTTTCCGCGTCCATATGGACTCTGAAAACACGGCTGTACAAAACACGGCTGGGCAAAACGTGGCCGAGCAATGTTTGTTCGGGGAAGTTTTTCGAAGCCAGTTTTGTACAGGGTCGTATTGTACGGCCATGTTTTCCGAGTCCATGTGGACTCGGAAAACACGGCCGTACAAAACACGGCTGGCCGTGAACCAAACTGCTAGGTTAGGTTAGGTTAGAATTGCGACCACAACAGCGCGCGAGCCGAGCGAGCGCAGCGAGCGTACCGCGGCAGCGGTCGGCGAAGCGCTAGAACCGAACTAGTACCTGTAAAGAAGGTTAGAATGCATACCTACTTGTATTTTCGGGACTCGGAATACGTGGCCGTACAAAACGTGGCCGAACAAAGACGGGCCGAGCGTCATGGACTCGGAAAACGTGGCTGTACAAAACATGGCCGAGCAAAACTTGGCCGTGAAAAACAGGCCCGGACAACCGCGGTACAGGCACGTTTTTCGAAGCCATTTTTGCTCGGCCACGTTTTGTACAGCCACGTTTTCCGAATCCAAAAAGTGGACGCGAAAAACGTGGCTGTACAAAACGTGGCCGTACAAAACCCCTACTCATAAAATCAACTCGTGCTTTTGACAGCAGAGATGAAATGACATTTTTGACGTTTCACTTCACGCAATGTGCAGTGCAGTGCACGCTTTACTTGAGGTACGTTTAGATTCAGATAATAAGTATAAAATAAGTCTACAATTCTGTTGTCTTGTATTATCAAAAAGTAGCTTCAAAAAAAATTGTTAACTGATTTTTATAGAATCACTGATGGTTTAGAACATTTCGTATTTTCAACCAATCGCGGCAGCAATTTGGCGAAGCGCCCGAGCTGAACTGAACAACTAGGTTTTTTAAAAACATGATTGAACTGTATCAGGGCTGTTGTGTGTGCCCTCACTACCACAGGTAGATGTGTGTGCGACTATAACCCGCTAATGGGATTATCTCCGCGCCACAGGATGGATTAAAACTATTAGCACTAAAGTAGGTTAGGTTACGTTAGAACTGAGACCACAACTCCGAGGTGGGGTCTTCCTCGCTTTTTTGGAGCTAGGTTTTTGATACCTTTAGCACTCTTAAACATTAGCATACTATATTCTTTGCTACACCCGACAAGGGCCCTTGTACCTAACTACCTAAACTTGAGTACCTACTTAATTGCAATAAAGAATATTTATATTTCATATTATGTTATCTTAAGAAGCGGTGGAAGCCTAGTGGTTAGGGCATGCGACTTTCAATCCGGAGGTTGCGGGTTCGAACCCGGCCCGTACCAATGAGTTTATCGGAACTTATGTACGGAATGTCATTTGATATTTACCACTCGCTTTTTGGTGAAGGAAAACATCATGAGGAAACCACCTAAGCCCAATAAGGCCTAGTTTCCCCTCTGGGTTGGAAGGTCAGATGGCAGTCGCTTGCGTAAAAACTAGTGCCTACGCCACATCTTGGGATTTATTTAGGTAGCCGACCCCGATTGAGAATTCATTCTCTACAAAGATATGGGACAAAGGCTAGGAGGATGATGATATTATGTTATCTTCAAATAAAAAAGTAGATATAGAGAAACAATGCAGCTAGTTTATATTTCACAATAAGTAGCCTTCCGTGCTTTATTCGCCCACATCCATCACAAAAAGAAAGGTATACAGAAACTCAAAAAGTAAATTCTATACAAATATCAAAATTTACAAGGAAATTTTAAAAACTCCTACAAAAATACGTTCTACGCCAGCGTATAAATTGCATGTAAGTTTTCCTATTTAGTTCAACTCCGCTAAGATTACTTTTTTCGATCTGGATTTAGCTTCCGGATCTGTCATTTCCTCCACTTGAGCGAAGAATTGTTCGAGTGTATCGTCATCCGCTTTAGTCACAGAAGTAACGTAGAAAGGTAAACTAGTCTTTTGTGTTGTAGTATTATCAACGCCCGAGGCTCCAAGAAGCTTCTTTCCAACATAAGCCAAGCTTTTTCTTATGATAGTCGGGTCCTCTAGCGCCCAGTCCGTGAAAACAATCATACCTGCTATAAAAATTAGCAGTATTAGAGTTATGACTCTGTAATTCATGTTGATAACTTCAAATAGGTACCGGGTTATTTTCCTGGGGCGGTCAAAGCTGCATGTCTGACTACTCACTTCAAAGTTCAAATACAAGGTAGCACG
Source organism: Apotomis betuletana (assembly GCA_932273695.1). Lineage (NCBI taxonomy): Eukaryota > Metazoa > Arthropoda > Insecta > Lepidoptera > Tortricidae > Apotomis > Apotomis betuletana. The sequence continues at coordinate 57,239,756 of OW026298.1, read as the reverse complement.
TAAGAAGGGAAAATAAAGAACATAAACATTTGAGACTTAAATCAGTAAAGTTGTACTGAACAGTCTAATCACATATTTGAGAATCTATCTGATGATTACAAGAATTTTGAGATATCTGGGTAGATTACATTTTGTAACTAATGTCAAAAATGAAGTCAACAAACTGACAGTAAATAGTAATTTATCTTCCTCTATGAGATAAAGACTCATATTTACTTTTATTATTCAGCAGAGCAGCAAAGAATCTTCAACAAATATTATTTAACATTTATCAGTTTCAGAACGCACCCTCTTTGAAATTGATCGAAACGCTTTTGACATTTTCAATTTTCATTTCGTTTTCAATTCAATGTTTTGTTTTCATAAAAATTAAAATATATTCAAATATACGTAGTAGTTTATAATAATACTGCCCTTTAAAATATTTTTAATGTGTAATCTACGAAATGGATACATCTCGCTTGTGCCGCAGCTGCATGAAAGAAGTAGCGTCGTGGGAGCGCGAAAACTTCGACCAACGAATCATTCACATGTTCAGTTATTGCACCAATATTCAGGTAAACTGCAATGTTTGTGTTTTCTTATATGCATATGTGATGAAGTATTTACAGTCGCATTATGCTACTAAGTACTGCATTATGTTTAATATGTATGTGACTAGCAAAATACCCACTTTAACCCACCCACATATCCAATATTGCATATTATTTGCAAAAGTAGTAGTAGTAAAGTAAACTAAATACCAATTAATTTAAGAATCATCCTTAACATCTTTTGATGTAGTAGAATAATGTGCTACATTTTACAGATAACTGAAAATGACTTACTACCAAAGCAATTTTGCTACGACTGCACAATTAAAATAGAATCATCATTTACTTATGTTAAGGAAGCTCAACACACGAATGAATATCTCACAAATATTCTGACTCAACGCACTATAATAGTTGACCCAACGAAGCATACTGAACTCCCTCATGATAACAATGAAGACCTTATATTTGAAGACGAACCTATAGATGAAATCACACCTGAAATTGCAAATGACCACATAGAAACCTCAGTGATTGAGTCAGTTAAAAGCATGGTATATGCTACAGAGGATGTAATTAAAACACCAGTTAAAGCGTCAAAAGAAAAATCTATATTGGATCAAAAATATGTATGTACGGTATGCAAAAAGATATTCCTCTCGAAGGTTTGGTTTGACAAGCATGTGAGCAGCCAGAAATGCAGGAGTGTGTATAAATGCACACAATGTTCCAAGAGTAAGTTGGCATTATTTTGTTATTGCTTGGTATCAGACTTACGATAGCATGGTAGGACTTTAGAGACCTACAATTTATATATTTAATTCGAAATTTTAAATTTTATAGTCAAGGCAAAAGTCAGAAGAATATACAATGGCATTGTTTTTTTCGTCATCATATAAGACGTAAATATTTCCGACTTTCCAAGTTTTCAGGAATAAATTGGGTTCTATATTGATGGAATATCCAATTATGACTAGAAAATGCATAATATTGACAATTAATATAGTTAAATCTTGGATTTTGTTATATTGTACAAATCTTATTTTATTTAAAATTTTAGTCATTTAATGCTTGGGAATGTTAACCACAATAACCATAAAGGCAGTTTGGAAAAAAATAAATGAATGAGTATGAGTATGAACTATTTTATTTAATGTTAATAGCTCTATAGCTCTCTAAAGTCATCCTGTGCATCTTGTGCACGGGTATGGTTATTATTATTAAATTGTGTACCGTAAAATTTAAACTGTTGGTAATAAAAGTTGTAATAAAAGCCACAACTATATTCATGTGGAAACGAAAAGGCATAATCCTCTTTTTTGCTTTGTCAAGCCAAAAAGACGATTAAGTACCAGTGTACCAAACAAAATTGAAACAATCCATGAAATATCATCAATTGTTTCCAGCATTCAAGCGGCCATCACAGTTATCGGTACACGCGGTGACACACTCAGCGGAGCGCCGGTACGTGTGCTCGTGCGGGAAGCGGTACAAGCGCCGCAAGGAGCTCGTTGTACACGCGAAGACACACTCCGCCGACCGCCCGTACCAGTGCGACCACTGCCACATGAGGTACGTACCGTGAAATATCATGTCTTTGGCGGATGGCCAAGTCGTCTTTCTTCCACTTTAGTACTATAAACAAACAAACAGTGCTGCCTTAGCATCAAGCACAGGCGACGACGGCGACACGGTTACAACTGAGAGTTTGTACAGGTTTACCGCTGCTTGTGTGGCGGATTAAGGGTCGAGAGCGACCTAGGCAAAAACGTCATCGGCGCCCCTTTGCGCTCCATTGCGGCCCTTTGCGCCCCTTTGCGGCCCTTTGCGCCCCTTTGCGGCCCTTTGCGCCCCTTTGCGGCCCTTTGCGCCCCTTTGCGGCCTTGCGCCCCTAGGCACGTGCCTACTTTGCCTTAGGGATAATCCGCACAGTTAAACTGTTACAGTTACTGTACAGTAACTGTAACAGTTACTGTACAGGTAAAACTGCGCAGGCATACCCTAGCGTGTATGGCCAACTTTACTATACAAGATAAGCTCTCAAGTGGAAACACCTAGTATACTTATACAAATACAATTTGAGTGTGTTTTGTTGCAGTTTCAAGTTGAGGAGTGTTCTGAAATGCCACCTCACGCTACACCAACCCGACAAGCCGCATCTCTGCTATGTGTGTGGCTGGAGCTTTAAACAAGGTGGGTTACCGCATTCCTTCAAAATTATATAAATAAATATTAAGGGACTATCTTACTCAAATCGATCTTACAATGTTACACAAACTAAACGAAGCTTGTACTATGGGAAGTAGACGACGATATACATCACACTTGTATTATAAAGGCGAAATGTGAGTGGGTTTATGTTACTTCTTCACGTTCAAACGGCTGCATCGATTTTGGTTTTGGTATGAGGGTAGCTGACACCCTGGATTAACAAATAGGCTACTTTTTACCCCGAAAAATGTTGCGTTCCCGTGGGATGAGCGGGTAACACCGCGCGGCGTAGCTAATGTTTATATATCAATATATATCGTCGTCTAGTACTCATAGTAAAAGATTGGCTTTGTTAGGGACTATGTTGATTTGTGTAAGATTGTCCCTTAATATTTATTAATTATTTTTTCATCACACTTGCTCGTAAATCAAGGGCTTACATGCTAGAAAACCGGGCGGTAAGTCGTGTATTACGCAATTTAAGTAAGTAATTTTGGTATTGGGGTCGATTGCAATTTTTTTTTAAATAGTTAAGGGCTTTAATTAAAACAATGTTATTTGAATTTCTTTGTGTGACGAAAGTTACCCATACATTTTGTATGATTAACTTTCGTCACACAAAGGAAGTGATCGTAACTAACCTTTTAACTATGTACAATTTTTTTGCAATCGACCGCTTGACTAGTATTTATTACTTTTGTTTTATTTCCTCCAAAGTGTGATGAAAAATGTCGTACGTGACTATGGTGGTAAAGGAATTCCAAACTCGTGTCATGAAAGTAGTTGTAATAGACACTCGTTTGTAATTCCTCGTTTACCACCCTTGTTACGTAATGTACTAGGGCGAATCAACTTTATTGTGTTGTTTACTCTGTCCCCGTTGTTCAAGAGACATCTTCATACTGTTTCATAGAAAAATGCTTAGGTTGTCCGGGGGGCAAATTTTGTGTAACCATAGCAACAAGGTGCACTTAAAAGTTGATTCACCCACTAATAAAGTGTAGTCCAGTAAAATATTTCTATTCCGGGTTCGAATCCCGGCCGGGGCAAATATTTGTTCTTGGGTCATGGATGTTATCTATATATGTATTTATATATTATGTATGACACCGAGGCTCTACTTCTTGCAAGTTAATTCTAGCTATGCGCACACGCGCACACACACACACACACACACACACACACACACACACACACACACACACACACACACAACACAACACACACACACACACACACACACACACACACACACACACACACACACACACACACACACACCACCGGACGCAAGCGTTCGTCGTGCCTGTCTATTTGGTTAAATGTAATTAGTTTAAATTAGTTGTAATTAAAATCTATATTGTCTGCTACTCCAGGACCCCAAGATACAGGCTCAGTCTAGTTTGGGATCCGCTAGATACCTATATAACACTTTATGTAGGTACTATTGTGTATTGGTAAGCAAATAAATTATTTTGTATTTTTTTTTGTATATCGTCGTCTAGTACCCATAGTACAAGCTTTGCTTAGTTTGGGACTAGGTCGATTTGTGTATGATTGTCCCTTAATATTTATTATTATTTATTTATTATTTATTGCCTATAGCGGGTAACCTCGCGGTTCACATGCGCACGCACACAGGCCTGAAGCCGCACGCGTGCGCCTGCGGCTACCGTGCGACGTGCGCGGCGTCCCTCCGCCGCCACCAGGCGCGCCACCGCCCCAGGGCGCTCCGCTGCCCCTGCGGCAAGGCGTTCCACGATAAAGCGGCCCTGGTGAGTGTTATTTATTTATTCTTCATCACACTTTGCTCGTAAACAAGGGCTTACATGCTAGAAAAGCGGGCGGTATTTCGTAAATTACGCCCTAGGGTGGTAAGTAATTTTTATCACGATTTCAGTGATTACATGCTAGAAAACCGGGCGGTAAATCGAATATACCGCCCTAGGGCGGTAATTCGTATACATATTACGCCCTTGGGCGGTAAGTAATTTTGGTATTGACTACTACTACTTTTGTTTTATTTCCTCCAAAATGTGATGAAAAACGTCGTACATGACTCTGGTGGTAAAGGAATTCCAAACTCGTGTCATTAAAGCCCTCGCCTTCGGCTTCGGGCTTCTATTAGACACTCGTTTGTAATTCCCCGTTTACCACCCTTGTTACGTAATGTACTATTATTTATTTATTTAAATACATAGCAGGCTTACAGCTTTCACCAAGCACCTACAATGCTAGACTTCACATAAACCTTTAAACAATAAGCGCTACAAACTAACGGCATAACAACTTTTAGAAGGTACAAACATAACATTTTTTTTTTTTAGACGTAAGAGTTGCACATTGCACTTATTTTAGCGAGCAGCGCATGCCAGCTGTCGGCAAACAGGTCGGCATCTTGCTCCAGTACCGGCTCGTTGAGCAGCGCGGGCGCTCGTGCGCCGGGCGCGTTGTTAGCTCGGCGCGTGCTGATGGTAATGATGGTATTCCCTTGATTTGTCTAATTCCAGTTTGTCTAACAACTTTTACCATAATGAACTACAGAAATAGGCTGTACCTGCCAAGTGCAAAATTAAAAATCCATAGCAGTAACTCATTCTGCATGGCAATAAAAAATTATAATAATGTACCAAGCGTTCTTAAAGATTGTCCGCCACCTCAATTAAAAAAACAACTAACAAAATGGTTACTTAGTGAATGTTTTTATTCAATTAATGATTTTTTTAGGAAGTAAATGTAAAGGAATTATGTTTATTACGACATTGCATAAGGATTTATTCAAATAATTGTAATGTATTGTAATGTAATGAGTTGTATGTGTACCAGTAATTATTAATTATTGAAAATTTTTGCATGCCACTATACTGGCAAATTGTGTTGTTCTGTTATATGTAATTTCGATCTCAACTCTGTACCGCAATTTATGCAAATAAACGACTTGATTTGATTTGATTTGAACATTTTATCTAAATTCAATATGTATAATATCATTTTTCATAATTATTATTATGTCGAAATTCGTTTTGCCTAAATGATCATTTTCATAACTCTTGTTTTGTCGAATATTATTTTATCTAAAACTCACTTTGTCGATTCTTATTTTGAAAATTGTAGGTTAGGTTAAAGACCGAATGCTGTAGGTTAGGTAGGTTAGGTTTGTTTTATGACCATGGATAGCGCAGCGAGCGAAGCGAGCGGAGCGTCAGAATGCTTGCTAAATAAATAAATTAGGCAAAAAATTGTTAGGCAAAATATGTTTATACGAATTAAAAATTAGATCATATAAAATTTGACGAAATTTTATCATGTGAAATGAGTATTATACGAAACGATTATCACTCAAATAATAATTAGGCAAAATGAGTAATTATGCTAAATAATATTAATCTAACTGAAATTAGGCAAACCGAAATTAGGCAAAAAGTTGTTCGGCAAAACAAGGTACAACCGAGTGTTGATAGCTCAGCCATCCTACCGACAGCCTAGGCTCGTCACACTTGTCGATACGGTTTCACATGCCGTGGGCTCAGACGTACTGATGAAACAGCGAGTTGTTACTGGAGATGTCGGCCAAATGTATTTGTTAATATTTATTATCTATCACCGGCACGACACAACACTCACAACGTCTGCGCACAGATCCGAAGATATACCCCTTTTGAATCACTGGTCCCCAAGTTGGCGATAAATTAAAACCATCTTCCCGATTGAAATTCTTAGGGTGTTTTTAGGGTTCCGTACCCAAAGGGTAAAAACGGGACCCTATTACTGAGACTTCGCTGTCCGTCCGTCCGTCCGTCTGTCTGTCACCAGGCTGTATCTCAAGAACGGTGATATGTATTTCTATTGCCGCTATAACAACAAATACTAAAAATAAAATAAAATAAATATTTAAGGGGGGCTCCCATACAACAAACGGGATTGGTTGCGTTAACTTTGCACCTCATTTGTATGGAGCGCTATACATACCTGGTGCAAACTTAACCACTTAAGGATGGAAAGTGTTTGTACGGAACCCTCGGTGCGCGAGTCCGACTCGCACTTGACCGGTTTTTTATTTTGATTTCAATAGCCTCCCTTACTATCCGTTGATAACAGTGTCGTTCCGTGGAAAAGATTTTCGAACTCGAGCCTTGGGCGTCGGGCTTCTAATAGACCTTCGTTATACTACGATTTCTAATTCAAGACCAAAAAAACTACCACAATGTTACCACTACAATAAAATATTAGTAAAATCCTTATTCTTTATTAGACACTAAGATAATTTATTTTATTAAATGATAACTTTAACTCTACGTTTTAACAAAATAATTAGATATATTTATTATTACATAAATACGAGAGGAGATAATAAAAACTTGAACATCGGAGATTTTTGGTACAAAATCTGGGTATTGTACTTGTAACACTTGAGGTATTCAAAACATTTGGTGCAATAATTTACATGGTCAGATGTCATTTAAATTTTGACAACTTTGACAGTGACGTATCTGTCGTAGTTTTTTTGGTCTTGAATTAGAAAACCGAGTTTAGTAATCCCCCCTTACCACCCTTACGACACAAACTATTTTACACAGACGCGGCACTCCCGCTCCCACACCGGCGCGCGGCCCTACCGCTGCCCGGCACCAGGGTGCGCCCGCGGCTTCGTCGACAGCTGGAAGCGCAAACTGCACCTGATGCGCGCGCACAAGGTGCCGCTGTCGCGCATCCCGCGCATGAGAACGGACCCCGCCATAATCTTGCCGACTTAGTCGTTTTTAAGATAAGATAAATTTTTATTGCTCTCATATTGCTAACCTAAAGGTTGTCTGGAAGAGATCGCTATTTGGCGATAAGACCGCCTGTTGGTCACCTCTACCTGTTTTTTAATGTATCTCATGTTGTGTTGTGTATTCCTTGATGTTTGAGGTGTGAAATAAAGAGTATTTGTATTGTATTGCATAAATAGTGTACAGATGTCTTAATTCTCTGTAAGGGTATTGCAATATTTTGCAGAAACAACTTAATATCTAATTGAGTTATGCTTAACAATATATTAAGGGACATAAAAATATACATACAATTTAGTTGAGAGAATTCCTTTTTTTCTATGACAGCTGACGACTGTCACCAACCAGCCAATCATAACGTGCCATTTACAATATGGCGGTATGACAATTATTGCCAGTATAACAAATTAAATTAAGCGAAACTATTGCAAATTTATGAAACATGTTATGACACCACATTTTTTTTATTGAAGCATGGATAAATGTGTTTTCTCAAACATTGAACACTTACGATTTTACTGCATTTACTACTACTGTAGAAGCTAATTAACTTGAAGTTATCTGCGTTTTTCTCGAGTCTAAAGGAAACTATAAAAAAAACACAAGTACCTACTTACTTTAAAAATACTTGGTGTTGCTGGATGTAACGACTTTAACGCTTTCAAAATATATAGACATGCGTTATTCGGTAATATATGTTTTTTATACATAGTAATTCGGTTACCTATCGTAAATCCCAATTTTTGTTTCCCATATATGTAACGATTCGCCAAATTTTTAATTTTTATAACCATTTTTTTTCTAATTTTCATATCGCAGAATAATTATGAAACAAACCTAACCAAACCTAATGGGATTTAACACAATGTTTATAAAACTATGAAAATAAATCGGGTTTCAGAAAAAAAAAAGATTTTCCGGGCTATGGAAATTTGGCGAAACGTTAAAGAAAAAAAAAAAAAAAAAACAACTTGAGCGCACGGTTTTATGCGCAGCATACTGGTTGGGAAGGAAATCCCTAGTAGGAGTAATTGGTTTTAAAACACATTAATCATTAAGCAAAATTCTTTAATCAAATAAGTTAATACAACTTACAAATATGACAGTTCTTAGATTACACAAATCGACAGCATAGATACATCTGATGTACAAAACCGTAGGAGAAAAGATATTATAATACCAACCAGTCCATAGTGTTAGCAAGTACCTATGTAATAAAATATGCAAAACTATATGATTTTATAAATAAGCAAGTAATCTAACGCTTACCATCCTATACTCTGAATGTAAACAACTCCGTGAAATCGAGGTGAAATCTAAAACTTACCGTTACATATACTTAATACAAAATCATTTTATCTATCTAATTCTGTAAGTCACAAGAGCACTTTTAGTTTTTGGGGTAGATCTGGCTGAGAAGAAACGCGAAAGAAACTCAACAGGCCAGCCATTATTTTGTTAAAGATTGCTGACTGTTGCAATGATTCTAAATTCATACTTTTAAAAGTGCTATTGTGGCCTAGGTTCTTGATTTATTGGGCGATATGTTTCATGCAAGCAATCAAAGAATGACTTTCAGATTGTTAAGCCAGGCGGCTGCGTCAGGAGACATAAAATACGGGTCCTCAGCAGATCCAGCGTATGAGTGAAGTGGGCATCTTTGGATGATATGTTCAGTGGTCTGCTCTACCTCACCGCACTTGCAGAGTGGAGACTCTATCCATCCCCATTTATGTATTAGGGCGACGGGTAATGCGAAACTAGCGCCACTTTCCAAATTTTTCTTATACCTTCATAATCTGTTTTTTTTTTTAAATAGTTGAAGTCTAAGAGCTAGCTACCTTTAATATTTATTAAATCACTATATATAATTTGTTAAGTGTAGTTCACCCTACAAAACTTGTTCACGTCAAAAGCGGCCGCAATAGTTTTGGGCAAGTTTTTAGAGACAACTGAAGAACAAGAAATTGTGTATAATAATTTAATAAATACTATAGGTGTTTTTCCAGTTCCTCAAATATTGCAATTACTGGAAATTTATCTGGTTTAGAAGATATAATAAAATTTTGTAAGTGGCGCTAGTTTCGCATTACCCGTCGCCTTAAGATTTTTCCTGATATCATGACCCCTCTCCATAGAAAATTCATTTTCAAGACAAATTTAGAAGTTTATAATAGTATAGATGATTGGATACCGTGTTCTGAAAAATGATATGTATAGAAAAAGTACAAACCTCTTTCTAGCCCTATTTTATACTTACAGGCGTTCACCTGAAAAAAAAAAGCATCTAATTAATAAAGTCACTACGCTGAAAAGGTATCATTCCGACACTAAGTTTTTTACCTTTTAATTTTGTCAGTTGTCATTGCGACTTGGGCTCCCCTTTTTGCTTACCATCAGGCGAAGTGGAGCCATCATAGTCTGACACAAAGGAGTAGAAATTAAAAAGTGGCAATACTGTATTGACGTCCCCGTTTTCTTAGATTGATTAGAAAGGGACGACACGACAGTATTGCCACTTTTTAATTTCTACTCTTTTGTGTCAGACTGTACGTTGTGTCGTTATAAAAAAAATATTTAATTTTGTCTGTACACTGCGCCATTTAAAGCAGCTCTTGATTACCCTGACATTGGAACGTAAATTCAATGACTTAGAGCTAAAGCCGCAAAGTATAACTAGGTACAAATATATTCCAGGGCCAATTAACTAAAAGGCCGGAGCCCCACTGCTGCGCACGCTACGCACGGACACGCTATACACGCCGCCCACGTGGGTCCATTGTTATAATATTGGTATCAGTGACGTCATTTCGTGCGCAGCGCGCTCGTGCACCACTGTGGAAGTATCTACCTACATTTTCATACAAAGCGTTTTTGTACCCACGTGTGTAACTCGACCGTGCGCAGCAGTGGGGCTTAATAACAAAAACAGCTTATAAAGTAAAAAAACAAACCTTTTTGAGTCTAGATCTTCCCAATAGTACCTAAAACAGATAAAAATATTGAAATAGTGAAAATATAGCTAGGAAGAGTGGCTTTTCGGTTTTCAGTGCATCAGTAAAGTTTTATCCTCATTAGGTTTTAGGCTCCGCGGGCCTTAAAGCAGTCATCATATCAATAACTCTTATTTATAAACTAATGTTTAAAAATCAAACAATAGTGACATCTCTCGTAGTAACGTTAATTCTTTATTTTTTTAGCGAGAGGTATAATGCTTGAAATAACGAATATTAGTGATTATAGGTGCAATAAGTGATTAGTTATCAAAAGTGCATATTATAGTTAATGTGTGTGTAAAATTTCAAGCATGTAGCTGTAATACTTCAATAAATACAAGTAAGTGAAATTATACCTAACCGCCGACTCTCGCTGAAACATGCCCGTATTGAGACGATGCTATGCCGTTCAAGCCCCTGTACAGAAATGCAAATATATGACGTATGCACGTTATTGCTACTACTACGACACGGCGGACACTGCCTATTAAAAACTGAACTTGAATGCCTGTGTCAATGTGTGCGTGTAAGACGCACAGGGCTGCCTCAGACGCATTGTAACAACTACCTACTTAGTTGGTGTATTAGTTGCACATAAATATGGAAAAAGATGGAAAATTATCCCAACCACACGACAACGGTAGTGGTGGCGGTGGTGGTGAATGTGGTGGTGTTGATGATGATTGTGGTGATTTTGTGATCATCGTCATCATCACCATCAACATGGTCATTACAATCATCATCATCATCACCACCATGACCATCACCATCGGAATCAACACCGCCATCGTCGTCATCATTATCATTTATCATCATCACTATCATCATCATTCATTATCATCACTATCATTATCATTCATCATCATTGTCAACACTATCACCACCATCATCATCACTACCACCACCAGTCACCACCATCATCATCATCATCACCGACAGTCACCACCAACATCATCATTACTATCACCATCAGACGAGTCCTATAGCACAGTAGGTACACAACCCTGTCAAAATTTTCTACGCAGCCAACTCGGTTCCAAGTTTCCAACTCTGTGCCCTTGCGGGGTAAGGTAACTCGATTCGGTGCGGGGTGTTTCATTGTAATTACCTTCCACACACTTTTCTTCATTTGACAGGTGGGCGTAAATTAACCTAGAACAAATAAGTTTAATAGCCAAAATACGCTTTAGAAATTACGGCTAGTTACTGATTCTTAGATCAGACGAATGTATTCAACAGATGGCAATTCTGCTGCAGGTATGGGATGTAGGACATCATATCAATAACGGTGTTTTCCTTAACCTATTGACCGCCAAGCGGTCTAGCAATTTACCGTGCCACTGACGCCAGAGTAAAAAAAAAAGATGTGCCCCAAAATCAACAGGGATTGAAAAATACTTGTAGCGGTTAGAATTACAAAGTTTTTGATCATTGAAATTTGGACGGCTGTGGCCGACGTGGCGTCAGGGGCACGATTTTTTGTTGACGGCCACAGCCGACTGTGGCGGTCAAAAGGTTAATTATTATTAATTAATTTCACAGTTGAGAGCTAGGCCTTATAACATTTTGAAGTGAATAATACTTTTCCCTGAGTTGTAGAAAGTAACGTAGCTATTTCATGCTTTAATTGCGTGCAGTCATTGAGGTATTATTTATAATAGAGCCACAGACCCGAACAAAATTGTCGAAAAAAGTGGCACTGCTGTCATGTTCAAGTAGATGCCAATAACGCTTATTTATAATTTACAACTTCGTACAAAATAAGTCTTTGCTCAAACGTTTAAGTGTCAAATTGGCTTACGTACTTATTACCACAAATATTTTTCGTGTAAATTAACTTTTTAGCGTATTCTGACTCATGTCTCTTGTCAAACTTGGAACATGGCACGAATGGAGCAGATTTTAATAGTTTTACATACTAAAAATATTTTCATTATTATTTTATTTAGGTATTAAAATATATTTTGTTGTTTGAACTAAATAAACTCGTAAATTGTTAATAACAAATTAAGTTACGTTTTTATTTAACAACTGCATAAAAGGGTCCCGACACTGCACAGAAGGGAACAGTAATAATGACATTATGATTTCTCAACTCATCTTGTTCTAGTATGTGAAATGAGAGTAAGGCAAGTGCAAAATATTAACATTTTTAACCCTTTAAAGTTTGATGGCGTGGCGTGAAAGTCGGTGGCGTAGTATGCACGGCAGCACACATTGTCTTTAGGTGTTCTTGGCGTTCAAAGGTTTAAACTGACAGTGTCTAGACTCTGAGACAAAATAAAACAATGACAACAGAGCAATTTTTTTATTAATTTATTAATGTAACCTGTAGGATCTGCCTGTAAAAGGCATATGTTCATAACACTGGCTCACTCGCCGCCGCACACATAGCAATGTCATGCGTGACATGCGTCCACTCTCGCTCTCGGCTCGCGTGTAACTAAACGTAGTATCCTATGTGGCGTGCGCCTGAGACAGTGTATATCTATTTATGTATAGATACCTACTACCACAAATAATACATAACCATTTTACGCTTCTTTTGTATACATTGTCATTTTTTTACGTTTTTATTGAGATATTAAAGCTGTGTTTAGTGAAAGACTTTTACGCTTCTTTTGATTAAACATAAAAAAAACATATATGATTATGCCGAACGAACACACGAGAGATGAATTATTTGGCTGAAGTTATTCTTGACGTCTTACTCTTACTAAACGTGACCTCTATTTTTCACGTTGTTTAGGATCGCGTGGGAATCTTTAATAAAAAAAATAGGATAATTATTTATTGCACTCCTTTATTAATTAATAAAATATAAAACTATAGCGACTCCTTACATTTTTGTTCTGTGATGAGGTGCATTTTGTAGGGACAAAGTTAATAATTCTAATCTAAAATATGCTATGATTTTACATAGGATTCGTTAATTAATCAATAGAATCTGCGTAAAAAAGAATATTCCAACCTTTTTCTTTATTTTATAGCTGTTATTTCTGCAATTTTTCACTGAAAATTAAGCCATTTTTGAGACCCGTCACGTGTCATGGTCTAAACGAGACTGATCGCCCAACTAATGCGATTTGTGATTTTGCATTACTTGGGAGGGTGCCATTTTTTCCGTCGGATTGTGTGTCCATGTAATTAATACGTCAATGGCGTGCAGTCGAACCAAGGAAAAAAAGTTTCCTGCGTAAGTTTTGTCAATTTTTTTAAAAAGAATTTATAAATAAAAAATTGAAATTGCAGGTTTCAAATATATGTACTTATATCTACTAGTAATAGTAGTAGTAATAAATCGCAATGGCCCTGTTCTAAGTAGTTACATTGATAATATGTTCAGAATCATGTTTGATCATAGAGAAAAATGTCTAAAACAAGCAGCATTTTTGAACGGATAAGGAGCCTTAAAGTGAGCGAACAACTATAGATCAGACAAGCTTTCATCAAACGTTACCTCTGTATGTACCTGGGTGAAGACCAAAAAGTTTACTACCTTTACTCATTTAATTAAAAATAGTATCAATTTTTCCATTGTACGCCGACAAATTAACCATCGAATAATTGTTCATTAATGTGTCGTTCATTTTTGTCGCACAATGGAACTTTTTCCGATCGCTTTTTCTGTAAGGCTAACTACGCCTAAATTACGTTCAACTTTTTGGTCCTTACGCAACTGCTATCAAGGTCATCATATCTATACACGTAAAGGTACGGTGACAGGACAGCCTAGAGCTCTCTGGCTAGCCTCTATAGGTTCCCTTCGTTGGTACAGGTTACGAATTTTAAAACTACAACACTATTAAGAGGCCTTATTCGTTTAAAATGCTGATTGTTTTAGAAATTTTTCTCTATGATCAAACATGTTTCTTAACATATTATTGATGTTACTACTTAGAACAGGGTTATTGGGATTTATTGGTATATATTTGAAACCTAAAGTTTGAATTTTTCATTGATAATTTTTGTTTCAAAAACTAGTCCAAATTGACAAAATTCACGCGGAAAATTAGTTTTTACAACTTATTTTTGACTGCACGCAATGAAAGCATGAAATAGCTATGTTACTACCTAGAACTCGGGGAAAAGTATTATTCACTTCAAAAGGTTGGTTGAAATTATCAATATATTTGTCATATTATGAAAAAAAATCAATTTTAAAAGGAATAAGGCCTCTTAATAAATAAAAGATGATTCTTGATGTAAAATTTACGAACCGGAACTATTATTGATTCAGCTCCACAAAAGTCCTAGAATAATAAGTATAAATTATTCATAGGTCAATCAATCATAGATTATGATCAGACAAACTAAACGTTATCAAAAAACAATTATGTTCTGTTCTTTACTATTCATTTTGTATGCAACTGCCATAGGTGCATATCGTATCAATAATGGTACCTACGGTTCCAAAACTCTTGAAACTTGAAATAAAAAAGAAATTGGTTTAAAACATTCCGTTTGATAAATAATTTATAAACTTTTTGGAAGAGCTCGTGATTCTGAGTAGAAAATACCCAAATTATCGGAAATTAAAAAAAAATGGGGTGTAGGTACAACTTTAGAAAAAAATGGCCCATTAATGTGTAAGGTAATGTTAAAATCAATGGGTTGAAACCTGAATAAACAAATGTTTAATTTATTTATTTATTATTCCGATCCAATAAAACAATTCGACATTAAAAACAATAGAAAAGGTACGAACCTTTCTTATTTTTCTCGTCATGTTACAATTTAAGTAAGTACACGTTCAAAAATATCTGGAACAAAAAATAATGATATAGCAAACCGTTTCAGATATAATGGCAAGTTTTTGTGCTTCACTGAATCAGATGAATGCTATCAACAGATTGTAATTCTGGTGGTCAGGTCGGATCAAGGTCATCATATCAATAAAGGGACTATAAAATTACGTAATTAATTAATTATATCCCTACGTCGAGTATTTTACACTCTGCTAGATTGTCACACTGAAGATATTAATTTAGTTATAAATAGGATAATAAAATCATACTTACAGGACAAACATAAACAAGTTAATTTAATTTAATGTCAATTAATATACAATTTACAAACCCATGTCTTGATTTTCCAGGTTGAAAAACAAATACCTTGAACAAAAAATTACAATTAGCAAAAATTTCGCTGCATAAAACATTGTTTAGTCAGCCAATACATAGATCAGACGGATTATCTCAACACACGTGTGATTCTGTGAACTGCAAGGGCAACCAAGGTCATCATAGCAATAAATGTACAGTTTCAAACTAACGCATTAACATTTTTAATCGCCTCATTATTGCAGATAACGAACACCTGTTTAGTGTTTATGGCATTGACAAAAAGTTAAAACTACGTAAAGTTTATTAAATTAGACTAATCATTGTAAATGTGAGAACCTTTTTACTGATTTAACACGTAACGTTGTCTGAAACAAATAACTTCATATAGTGAAAAATTTGCTTTACAAAAATAAGCCCAATTCCTGCTCTTTACATCATAGGAATTTTATCAACATATCTTACCGTAAGGTCGGGTCGGGTTACTTTAGCACCGGGGGGTAACATTGCCCACCCATTTCAATCCATTTCAAATACTAAGAAAACTTAAAACTGGATATGTCATAAGATATAGTTTTTCAGAATTTACTTATTGAATAAAGTTGGTTCTAATGGGTGGGCAATGTTGACGACGCGTTTGGCCAGGCGGGGCGCACTCCGCGATTAAGGTTTCCCGCTACAAGTACATGCCGGTGGCCGCATGCATGCGTCCTATTCAGTGGCTGACACGCTCTGTCTCGGAACACACGTACCTCCACGGTTTTCGCGCGCGTCTCGCTTTTTATTTACGTCAAGTGAACGTTCCGCATTCATCTGTTTGCGTTTAGTGTTTAAATGAGTAAAAAGAAAGCGAAAAGATATTGTATCGCAGCGGATTGTAGGAAAAATGATCGGATTTGGAATCACGCGTTTTTCGCTCTCCCAACATGTCCGAAGGATGCCGAAAGGTAAGAAAATGAACATAATATATAATAATTAGTTACTGAATAATAATAAAAAACATATTGCAGGTGTATCTACTTCCAATTTTAATTGTTAAGTACTTATGTAATTTTGAATTGATTATTTGCTGCTATTTGTCAATTTAAATTCTAGTAAAATACGTATGTCTACTACTAAATCAACAGTCATAGAGGTTTTTATAATAATATTTGATATCACGTTTGTAAAATTACCAGTAATGAATAAACGATTGAGTGATAGTTTGATAGGTAAGTATATAAAATATATAATAATGAGTTACAATAAATGTATTAGAAGAGATCCCTAATAGGGATAAGTTCGCCTTTGTACATGTTTTATTTGTTACTAGCGACCCGCCCCGGCTTCGCACGGCGCGTCCGTGCGTATTTTTAAAGATCCAAGCATAGGTACATAGGGGCAGACAGACAGCAAGAAACGACTTTGTTTTATACTAGGTATGTAGTGATGAATATATATGAATAAATAAATAAATAAATATCGGACAACTAAGCAAAAACAAAATTAAGCTCAAGAATTTAATTGCATGTTAAGGTAACGCATTCGTTGCATTATTTATTTTATTATATTATAAGTATTAAAATGTTTAAAAATAAAGCTAAAATGTTTTGCGGCCTGGTGGTGGATTCAATTCGTCCAAATTCTGAGATTGATTATTTTATAGTTAAATAATGAAATAATAAATATAATTTATGAAGAATATAAATATATTGCTCTCTATATTGAATGCCAGAAATAAATGAATTGAATGGGAAATACATTTTTATTTTTAGTCGTTGACAGCCCTCGCTCTCGGCGACGCGGCAAGCGAGACAATTCATTTTCACCGTTGGCACGCAGCTTTAACATTCCGTTTGGCTTGCGCTGGGGACGACGACTTTAGAAGGGCCATAAATCATATTTTTTTGGCTAAAAAAAGCGGCTTTTGTAAAGATCAAAGCAGTGTGCCTTCTGTACTTGTACTATTATCTATTCTGTGATTCCATGTCGAATTGTTGCTTTATTTTTGGTAGTATTGGTAGTGGTATTGGTAGTATATTTTATAGGTAATATAATTTTCACCTCACCAGCTCAAACATGGCAGCTTTGCTGCGAGATAACAGTGAACAAAATGCGATTTTGTTTCGAGCGTGAGTAGAAAGTAGCTTTTTAATTTTTAAAATTTTTGACTACGAATTGTCATTTCGCAGCCACAGGTTAATTATAACATTTGAATCATTCGAATTTTAATGCACTCTGTTTCTTTCATATCTATATGAAAAAGTGAGTGATAAAGACATATCGATTCGAAATTCAATTTTCGAATCCGACTTCGAATAAGAACACGTTCCGATCGACGCGTTGTACCCAAAAAAAAAACCGAAGGAGTTTTTGTTACAAAATACTGTTTTGAACGACCGAATGTTTAAATAATTGTGTCTTTTATATAAATCAAATAGATGATTGTATAAATAAGTTAAGATTTTTCAACTGTATACTGTAAATACCTGTACAAATAATTTATGACTTCACCAATTTATCATAGACGCAGTTTCGAATCATATTTAAAAAAATATCGAGTTCAAATTGTTATTTTCTTTTGTATTAATTTTATTTAATGTTTTACGAGTAAAAATATTAATTAAACTATTAAAAAAATCTCGTATAAAATAAATAAACACTATAGAATGTATGTACCTATCTGCCACCACCCACTGTATAATATAAATAATGTATCTGCTCAATCTTTCAATGTGATCAAATATTTTCTCATTAATAATGTAATGTCATTGAAATCAGCAACAAAGACAATACACATACCTGCACCTGAATGGTTAGAAGAAAAAGTACAAAAAGTCGAACCTAAAGGGTGCGTACTATTAAATTGTCACCATTTGACTTTTAGTTTACAAAATGAAATAATATTGTAAAAACTCAAAATGCTTTATTTACAAGAAAGGGCATGATAAAATAAATCAGTTAACCCAATTTTATGGTTTCTCCAGGTTACGACGAGAGAATTCTCGGACTTTACTCTTGACGCGTTTCATAGAATTTTGCACGGATTCATTCTTGATCAGTTTAGTACATTTTATCCATTTCCTTTTGAAATCGGGTAATGATGTAGCCGGTTGGCATGTTTTCCGCAATTTTGTTTTAATATTGGCCCAGTATTTTTCAACTGGCCGCAGTTCTGGGCAATTTGGCGGATTCATATTTTTCGGTACCACATCGACAGAATTCTGTTTATACCAGTTCAAAGTGCCAGCTGAATAATGACAACTTGCTAAATCTGGCCAGAACAATGTCGAAACAGTGTGTTTTCTTATGAGTGGTAACAACCTTTTTTTTAAGCATTCGGACGGATCACTCTTTCTGATTCATGCAGACTTGAGATGTCGCGAGAAGAAAAGTATTGGTTTCCTGGTATTGATTTGAAATCAGCCTTGACATATGTTTCGTCATCAATAATTAAGCAACCTGTTTTTTTAACCAACAGGGTGTACAATAATCTAGACCGTCTCACTGCTCGATTATATTGGTCTAACGTTCTTTTCGGGGCTTTCTGCTTTTTGTAAGTAGATATACCGCACTTTTTTTTAATTTTTGTACATTTGTCTGACTTGTACCAACTTTTTTGGACACATCTCGGGAAGATATAGCCGGATTCTGATCAAACAGCTTACACACCTTTGACTCCAGTTTTTTGTTCCGTTTTCTTGTTGGATGACCCTGTCGCTGGTTTCTCTCAACAGTCCCACCTTGTTTTAGTTTTTTGAGAGTCCTTTGCACTGTTCTTCGACTTGTATTGCACGATTTTGCAAGCTCCGAAGTGGATACATTAGGATTTATAGAAAATTCTCGCAAAATTAATTCACGAACGCTTTTTTCTTTTGATGACATCTTGACAGATAAAAACAAAAGAACGTTTTTTTTAAAGACTAAAACATGCAAATACATTAAATTTTAAATCTGATAAGTTTAACCAAAGAAGGTTGCGAATCCAGAGAAAAAAAACGAAAAATGTTGGCGACAATTTAATAGTACTCACCCTTTATGTTCTCGCTGTCGAGGTGAAAAGTTGTGTGTGCTACACGAGAGCAAAGTTTTTTGCATCTCGTGCTGTTGAGTCCCTCGCTACACTCAGGATTCTAAATTAGAATCACTCGCTACGCTCGTGATTCAAACATAGAATCCTTCGCTTGCTCGGGACTCAAAATCAGCACTCGCAACAAAAAACAACTTTGCTCTCTTGTTGCACAAATAACTATTGAATATTGGCAATAACCAAAAACGTGTTATACCTACTTATAATTTATTTAACTTACCTATTTTTTTTTCATGTTATGTCTACATTAACATTCAAATTGAATCATGTGCATAAAATTATTGAAAATTAAAAGCAATAAGACTAGTTCCTAAAATAAACCTTTAAAAATTAAAACTAAAATCAAAAACTAGAATTAAATAAGATAAAACATGAATCGATAAAAAGATTCTATACAAATATTAAGATAAAACAGTTCACGTCCTGTACGAAAGATTACAGAGAGAATATATGTCTCTACTTAGTAGGTATTCTGTATATTTAGTAGTGCACACAACACATCCGCCGCTGTGAAAATCTGTTGCACACACGTGTCGGACTCTGTTAGGTGCGCGCGCGGTTTGCAGTGCATCCAACTATTTTTGTATTAGATTGCAAGTGCCTAGATAGATTGACTAGATATCCAAAAAGTATTTTCTCCCCTACCCTAGGCCACAGACTTAATATTTAGGCCATTGCCTTTTTTTATAACGCCGCAACATAGTGGCTCCACTTCAGTGGCGGATTTACAAATTTTCAAGGTATAGGCTGAATAGTTTTTGCCGCCCTTGCCTCAATAATGGTCATATCATACATTATTTTTACAATGCAACAATTTCGTTGAAATTGCACGTAAAATAATTTCGCGGTATATTTTTGAGCTAATCGAAGCTCAATCAAGTATGGGCGGGGTAATGTATGCTATTTACACAATAATGAACATTTGGTAAACGTGAATAAATAATCTTTATTGCTCTTGACCAAGATTACTTACGACGAAATAGAAGTTCGTTACAATGCCGCTGCTTTTTGCCGATTTCTTGTTGGCAAAATCATCGATGATGTCGTCGTAAGTAATCTTGTTCATTAATTCCGACTCTATGCACGAAAGAGCTAAAGCGTTTAATTTTTCTTGGCTCGAGGTTTTTTTTTTTTTTTTTTTATGTCATAGGGGGCAAACGAGCAAACGTATCGCCTGATGGAAAGCGATTACCGTCGCCCATAAACACCTGCAACACCAGAGGAGTCACAAGTGCTTGCCTACCCGGAGGACGAAGATGGAATGCCTCTATGCTAGTAATTTCACCGGTCGATCTCAGATAAGTCGCTGGTGTATATCAGGCCATACGAAGGGCTATGTCCATTTCGGATAAACGTTCTGCAAACTCTGTTTTGGCAGAAACAAAGATAGGCTCTCTAATGATGTGGAATCTGGTTTTACCAAAATGTTTTGCGAAGATATGTGGCCACTCTCGGAATGTGCAATGACAAGTGAGAGAGAAAAGTCATCGACAAAATTTATTGCAGACTTCTATCTGTAAGACATCAGAAAACCGTCATAGAAAAATCTTTTTGATTTCTATGAGGTAAAAAAATAAAATCTTTCCCCAAATTTGCCGCCCCCAAAATCTGCCGCCCTAGGCTCGAGCCTACTCAGCCTGCTGGTAAATCCGCCACTGCTCCACTTCGCCTGATGGTAAGCAAAAAGGGGGAGCCCAAGTCAGAGCAACTGACAAGAAACCAACGGTAGGACGTCAGTTGACACTGCCATGCTGGCCCGAGAGATGCTTTCTTCACGCTTCGTTTGAAGGGTACCATTGTAAGAGGCAGAAAACACGACGGCCGGCGGCGTCCTTGTGAAATTATATGCCGCATACTTAGTGCCATATAATTTCACATAAGCATAATATAACATTCTATTTTGAAAAGTTGGAAATCCTTAATAAACAATTATTAGTTATTAAATTACACCACATTTACCATTTAGTCACAAGGTCCATGTTATGCAAATTCTGAAAACAGTTCGCCACTGCCGAGCTCTAATGTGTCCTAGGGACCTAGGGTCTATTGTTTTAATTTGGGTTTATTGATTTTAAAATTGCTGTGTTTTAAACTTAACTTACCAATAACTGTCACCTCTTCGTCTTGATCGGAGTTGAGCTTCTTATAAAGTAATTTCGTAAAAAGCATTTTTATAAATAATTATTTAATTATAAATTCAATAATTAACATGTAATAATACTTAATTTATAGTACTCTGGAACGAGCAACCTAACCAACGAAATTTCTTTATAAACTGTTTGCTAAAACGTATAAAATTATATGCCGGATACTTTACTTAGTACCCTACGCATTCTATTTTGAAAACTTTGAAATCTTGAATAATCATAAATTCTACCGGCTCAGGTCCTTGGGTATTGTTTTTAAAATTGCCGTGTTTTTAAACTAAGTTGCAAACTTACCAATAACTGCCTCTCTTCGTCGTGATCAGACTTGATGAGCTTCTCAAAAATTTCGTTAAAACCATTATTTATAATTAAAAATTTAATAATTCATATGTAATTTATATACTTAATTCATCGTACTCTAGAACGAGCGGCCAATCCAACGAACTCTCTCAAACTGGCTTCTGGTCAGCCCGGCTTGGGAAGCTGGCGTGGGCAGGGCACACAGACAACCCCCACTAGACGGAGCATGTAAGGCGACCCGCGCGCACCAACTATATGGTACGGCAGAACATTAAAGTATCAACACGGCGGCCACCGTTTAGTTGCGTCCTTGTTTATGATCCATGCGTGCGTCAACGAAAAAAGAAATTGAATAAATAACATGGTAAATTGTAGTGTTAAGTGGTGTAGAGAGACCTCATAAACATGAACGCAACTAAACGGTGGCCGCCGTGTTGATACTTTAATGTTCTGCCGTACCATATCGTTGGTGCGCGCGGGTCGCCTACGGGTCGCCTTACATGCTCCGTCTAGTGGGGGTGGTCTGTGGCAGGGCAGTACATAAAGACTCGATGAAATCACACCTGCGTCGTAGAGGGTTGATTCTCAATTTAAAATCGAACAGTAATAAATCATGTCATCTCTCACTATCCTGTGACGTAGTAGGATGAGTGACACGATTCTAGACTTCTCGGCGAGATGTTTGGGTCCTACATGCCTAGATCAATGAAATTGGACATGCGCATTGGGACTGCTGAGGGTTGTTTATTGTTACCTATTTATAAATCAACAGTTGGTCCCTAGAGAAGGCTCCAGAAAAAGTAGAAAAACAGATCATAATTGTATAATGCATGCTTGTTATATTTATGATTTTGCATAAACGCACGTTTTAATTTTTAATTCGCTGCTCTTTAGGGCGGATTCATTTGCAACTGAATCCAAAAACAAGGTTGCATGTGTTACGGGTAACAAAAAAAAAAAAAAGAAAAAAGCATGTTTCAGATGTCTCCTTTTGAATAAAGTACCTACTTATGAACACTTGTTGAGACATAATTTACCGTAAAGGGCGCAATCTGGCTAATTAATAACGTTTTTTGTACACTTATGTACATAAAACGTGATTACCTATATAGCGATATTTCGCCATAAAAGCCGGCAAACTTCTAGCCTAGCCGGGTTGCTATAGCAACGCCGTTGGCTGCGAGGTTGCTATGGTAACGCCGTGGGCAGCCGGGTTGCTATGGCAACGTCGCCGGCTGCCGGTCATGGCCGGATCCAAACAAAATATTTTGTTTACAAGAAACGTTTGAATGCTAAGAAGGCAACTTGACGATGACGACTTCAGTTTTTGGATTTTATGGTTACCATTTACTTTTCAACCGACGTCAAAAAAGAGCCGATTCTCTGCCCCTGTGTAGGGGATGCCTGTCGGCCGAAGAAACAGCTACCCAATCCTGTGGTGAGTGATCCTGGAATGCGATGCCGTCGCTAGAGTCCGACCACGCTCTCTTCCAAGCAAATGAACTGTCAGGCCATACAAACTGACTCACTCTGTATGGTTTAACAGTTAATTTGCTAGGAAGAGTTAGCGTAGTCTAACTCTAAACAACCGGCTGAAATCCTCAAAGCACCGAGGTCACTTCGAGAAGCCTGCGGAGACACCAGGAGAATCCTGCGCTTCTGGACGGTGTTCGGCTGGCTAGACTCTTAGCTGGCAAATCTGTACGCACAACGGCCCGAATATACCTACACGGGCTAAGTGCGGAAAACGGAGCCCATAACCATAAGGGCCGATTCTCAATACGATCGGTTTTTTTTAAATTCCGTCCCGGGTGCGAATCCCGGCCGGGGCAAATATTTGTGTGATGAACTCGAATATTTGTTCTTGGATCATGGATGTTATTTATATGGACGAGCTTTCGTCACACAAAGTAATCAATTAACTATGTTTTAATTAAAGCCCATTTTTTTGCAACCGACCCATAATCCGTCTGAAAATCTAGCTATCACGGTTCATGAGAATTACAGCTTGACGGACGGACGGACAGCGGAGTCTTGGCAATAAATAGGTCCCGTTTTAAGCCCGCTCTACACTCGCGGCGCGAACGCCGCGAACCGCGTGTGTAGATGTTGTTCACGCCTTCGTGTTCGCGCTTCACGTCATTCCCCGATCAGTGTCGGTTTTTGGCCCGCGACAAAGGGTACGCCTACGAAGCTTTGCGAGTGTGGAGGGACACAGTTGTGCGTGAACTGCTGCGTAAATTCACGGAGCGACTTCGCGCCGCGAGTGTAGGCGGGCTTTACCCTTTGGGTACGGAACCCCAGTCTCGGGTTCTACGATTTTCCTTTTGGATGTTATCTTCCATGACAATAGGTGGGAGAAGGGGTAAGGGAAAAAAAACTGAAAATTTGCAACTGTTACATCTTTATTTTGCTATTTTTCTATGAATACATATGAAGAAAATGTTGCGTCTTCAAACTTCGCTCCGTATCTGCGAACAAAAATAAACAATCAGTCATAAGTCTGCGAACGATTTTATAATTAGAACCGAATACAGAATGTTAGTATGAAAGCTCATGAATTCTGCTTATAAGTATCAAGTCCTCTCACGATCGACTTCTGTATTTTTTTAATCCATTTAAGGCCAAGTAAGAGTGCTATGCCCGAAGCTGTGTGTGTATAAGTGAAAATTCCACGCGAGTCCATACGTCTTCAATGACTTAAAACAATTATTTACAGCCCGGTCGCGTTAACTTTGCGCCTCATAACCGTTTTTCAAAAAAGTGTACATGAACTATTCTCAGAAAACTTTTTACGCACATCCGCACTCAATATTTTGTACATTCGAACCTCCTACATAATTCAGTGAATAAAGGATTTTGACCTTACAAACGGTCCGGTAGTTTTGAATTTTTGATATGTTGTCTAGGATGGTTAGTCAGTGTTTAAAATGCAAAATGCACAATTCCCCCCCCTCCGCGCCCGCCGCCATATTGAAAAAACCAGCACTCTCTTCATATTTTTGCTCATATCTTCCTTTAGGAGCATTTTAGCTAGAAGAAAGCTTCGACAATGTTATAGAGAGTTAAATTTACTACATTTTCCATTTTATATTTTGTTTCTAGGACAGATAGTTACGGAGATATGCACATTTAAAAAAACTAAAGAAATTGCAATTTCCAACTCAAAAACAAACTTCTGGATTATATCTTCGTTTAGGAGCATTTTAGCTAGAACAGTGCTTGGGTAATTTTGTAGAGAATTAAATTTACTATAATTTACATTTAAAATTTTGTTTCTAGGACAGATAATTACGGAGATATGTAAAAAATAAAGTCACATTTTTCCGAAAATGTATGTAAAAATGGACATGAGTTTTATAACCAATTATATTTCCTACATGTTTTAATTTGTCCTAGACTAGTCCGTAACTGAATGACAGCGTTCTAAACCAAGAATTTTGAGAAATTTTCGGAAAATTCGACTTTTCCTGTTTTTTAAATGTGCATATCTCCGTAACTAACCGTCCTTGAAACAAAATTTGAAATGTAAATTATAGTAAATTTAATTCTCTACAACATTGCCCAAGCTTTCTTGTAGCTAAAATGCTCCTAAACGAAGATATAATCCAGAAGTTTGTTTTTCAGTAGGAAATTGCGATTTTGTACGTTTTTTTTAATGTAGATATCTCCGTAACTATCTGTCCTAGAAAAAAAATATAAAATGGAGAATGTAGTAAATTTTACTCTCTATAACATTGTGGAAGCTTTTTTCTAGCTAAAATGCTCCTAAAGGAAGATATGAGCAAAAATATGAAGAAAGTGACGGTTTTTTCAATATGGCGGCGGGCGCGGAGGGGGGGGAATTGTGCATTTTGTATTTTAAAACTGACTAAACATCCTATACAACATATCAAAAATTCAAAACTACCGGACCGTTTGTAAGGTCACACATAGTACTTTAGTCTCTATTCACCGTGTTAACAAGAAAATGTTCCAAAATTTGTAGAATAACGGTCTTATAAATAAAAAAAAACATACATTAACGTGACTAAGTATCTCGAATGAAAATTTCGGGCCACTTCCTTGTCAGAGGTTCGAACGTGCAAACATTCTTAGTATGATGACTGATGAGCAAAAAAGTAATTTTTTAGTTTTTTTTTTTAATACTCATGTTATGTGAATCTACAATCAAACGCAAAAACCGAGAATTAATTTTAAATCTGTCGTGTGTCGATATAACCGCACCGACCAGCCGGCCGGCACGGCAGTTTTGACCACGTTGCTGTCCGTCTGGGTACAGGGCGTGCGGCCAGTGCAACCGTACTCCCAAAGGTTCACAGACAGTGTCCAGAAACTGGACACTGAGTGACCTTGTCAGACGGGCATGGTTGGCGGGACCTGGGGCAACTGACGCGGGGTTTAAGGCTTAAGGGTTTTGGACATTTTTCTCCATGATCAAACATGTTTATTAGCATATTAGCAATGTTACTGCTTAGAACAGGGCCATTGCTATTTATTTATTTGGAACATCAACAGCATTACAGAACATATATAACAATGCTTATAGCTAGAACATAAAGCCAATAACAGATGTCCACAGATATGCAGTTAACGAGGCCTTGAAAAGGTAACGATATCAGATTTTAATTGCTATAAAATTATTTATTGGTATATATTTGAAATCTACAGAAAGTTTTCATTGATATTTTTTGTTTCAAGAACTACTCGAAATTGACAAAATTCACGCAGAAAACAGTATTTTTCAACTTAATTTCGACTGCACGCAATGAAAGCATAAAAAAGGCCTCTTAAATTCCTACTGGTTTCTTCATGATTCATTGACTCAATCATATATTGTTTTATTGAACCTATGAAGATGACAGGGGCTGCCTGGTTTGGAAGGGTTACGGGCATAAGGTAAGGGCCAACATAATTTATGCTCTGTTAGTCATTAACAAACCAGTGAAATAGGTAATCGTTTTTAAAATAAAAACCCTAATCCCAGTTTCATCCAGATTTTCTCGATTCATCCCAGAATCGATAGCATTTCGTCGGGGATAGTGCACGAATCAACATTCAAACAAATGCTAAGTATTTTATTGAAATGAGGGCTTTATCAACAGCTGTTATTTACGCGGTATTGCACTATCCCAGACGATTTGCAACGTAAAGAATTTTAGGACACTTATTTAACCTTAACATCGAAAATGCTATCGATGCTGAGCGAGATGAACCCAAAAACGGAAGTTCTGGACGGAGCAGGAATTCGGGATTTTTTTGGAAACCCGCCTGGTGGGCGCTCGTAAATTCTGCCCAGCTACCGGCCCAGCTCGCCGAAGGGATAGCGCCCACCTGGCGGGCTGTCGGTTTCTAGTGTATTTCTACCTGGTCGTGTAAGTGTTAATGTGAGAAGGCAGTTTTAGAATTCAATGTATCTTCAAATCTCACGTTATCAAATGAAAAAGCATAGGTCACTCGCACTCACATATGGAAAGTGACGGATGCTTAGTCATTTATTATACGTGGGATCAACCGTCAGAGACCACAAGTTTCCTGACATCATTCCAAGTTCATCACATGAAATAAAGTAGCCCTTTTATGGGAGTTTGTATTAGCGAATGATTTAGGATTAAGTTGTTAGTAAAGCCCTTTTAGGAAGTTTGTATTAGTAGTATAAGCGGATGATTTAGGATTAAGTTGGTAGTAATGATAAGCAGTGTTAGTATGTCGCCACCATGAACCATCACCATGTTAATTGCGTCTGACAAGCTCGCCCAGTATTATTAAAAGCAATAGAAGAATGAGCCCTTCCCTTTCGCTAGTAAAAGGGACATATTTTCTGCAATTTGTGCCGTCCTTCTCTGACACTACGCTAGAGCAGGATGCATTTTTTTTATAACGGCACAACAGTGGCTTGCAACACAAATTACAGCAAAACAGCCCGTTTAGCCCTATAGGCCATGTTCAGATGACAAGCGCTTAACGCGCGTTTATAACTCCATACAAAAAAGCGCGTTGGCATGTGTACGGCCAGAACAAAATGGATGTAGTTGTAAACGCGCGTTAAGCGCTTGTCACCTGAACATGGCCATAAACGCGCGTTGAGCGCTTGTCATCTGAACATGGCCTTACGTCTGTTATTCCGGCTCCACATGCTTGGCAAACAACGGCAAACCTACAGGACGCAGTTATATGTCAGAGTGAGCACGACGTAGTTCCCTCTCATTCTTAACGTATATAACTGCGTTCTGTAGGTTTGCCGTTGTTTGCCAAGCATGTGGAGCCGGCATTAGTTGTTAAAATAGCCCCTGGGATAGAGTGTCTTACTACGCTGCTTTGAAACTGGACCGTATATGACTGGGCTATTTTAACAGCTTACAGAGTCATTTCGCAATGATTTTCATCATATTGTAACTACTCAAAACAGCTCGTCTCGAGTTTTACTCCTGATATTTCAAGCAATTCATTGATTTAAGTTGTCTTGAAACAAAACTTATTTAAAGTAGGCACAATATTCTAATAGTAACCCCGTACCCCTGACAAGCATATCACCGAGTTCTCCAGAGTTACTCCGATGTTCGAAATTCTACACATTATCAACCCACATACCAAACATGCTGAATAAAAGCTTATACCTCTTATTCAGCTTATTAGAGCGCAGAGGGATGGGATACCTGAGAAGCAATATGAAAAGTGCTATGGGAAATACATAACTTAATGTTATGCTTCTTCAGTATGGGGGCACTTACTATTGCCTCTCACTTCTCAGGTAAGTAATGAACTTAAAATGAATGTCATAACTTATAGCTGTTGCATTTTGTATCCCCTTAATTCCTATACATTAAGTACATATAAAATATTACAGTGGCAACAATGCAAAAACTATAACAGAGTTGAAATTTTACGAATTATACAAAAGTACGAACCTTTCTCTCCCCCGTAGCATTAACTTTTCTCTTCGCCCGAAGCTGCGTCCAAATACCACATTTTCGGTTCACCAAACCCTCAATATACGTGGTTCTCAAAATATCACATTCCCAACACACCAAATTCCTATAATCCCTCCCTCCACTTCCTATATAATACATAAGTATTCTCTTATTCTTCACGTTTCACTTTTATTTTTTGTATGTTTATAAACCAACTTGGTCTGGATATCCGGTTTTTGTATTAGGAATATGTTATCTTGAGAACATTGTACGATACATTTGGTGAGTCGCAAATGTGGCATTGAAGTCCGGTGAACGGCGTCGCCTTCCGTGTGATTGCAATTCCTACGTAAAAATAATGATTTTAGGAACAATTCTTAGTGAAGAATACTGAAAAACTTGGTGAAATTACATCAGACGTGGTTGTGTCAACATGGTTGTTTGGGTTCGCTCTGTTGAGGGAGACCTGAAGGTCAAGGTCATCATTTAAATGCTATAAAGTGAATATCTTTCGTAGGTATAATAGAATTTTAATCTCAAGTACATTTGCGCAGGGGGGTGGGGTCATAAGTTAAGACAATCGTAAATATATCTTACCTGCGATTCCAGTCAACCAGAAGTTACAGTATCCGTCACGCCAGTATCTATAATAAATAAAGACTATTTTCATACAAAATCATAGTGAAAATAAAAAATAAAATAAAAAAATTGTTAGTAGATCAGACGTAAGTGTAGTCAACATGGTTGTTTGGGTTCGCTCTGTTGAGGGAGACCTGAAGGTCAAGGTCATCATTTAAAGACTAGAAAAGAATCTAATGTACAACTCGTTTATTGTAAGTTTGGAAATGGTATTTATAACGTCGCCTACAAAGGACCCAAGCTTGTAAACGGATTGTGGGTACTTGTATGGACTTTATGGGAACAAGACGTAAAAAAAATCGTCAGGGAAATCGATTCCATCAACGGCTCATGATTAATAATCGTTAGATTTGCCTTACAATATGTCTTAGCTACATCACTACAAACATCAATAAGTGACAAATGTGTTTGAAAAAAAGATTCAACAAAATGTATACGTATGTTTTCTGTAAGTATCACTACACTGAATAGGGGTGTAATGTAAGACTATTTTTTAGTTTGCAAAAGCGGCAGATGCGTTATTCATGAGAAAACACATGACACGCGTTCAGATTTATTCATAAATACAAAACAAGTGCCAATCTTACCTCCATTTCTCATCCAGAGCTTGGAATATAGCTTAATTCGCGTAACAGGCCATTACCTATAATAAAAAAGTAGGTGTTAACACTAATACAAAGTCATAACAATAACCTACAGATTTGGTTGGTACATCAGACGTGGTTGTGTCAACATGGTTGTTTGGGTTCGCTCTGTTGAGGGAGACCTGAAGGTCAAGGTCATCATAAAAGGTATATGATAGAAGAGTTGGGATCTTTTTTACTATGTCTAGGTTACACAAAAAGAAATTGCCATTTAGCATGGTGACAGCCAAAACTCGCAAATTTCTGCACTAGTCTTCAAAACCTCGTATCTAATTTGTAGATTGATACAGAGATACGACCTTTGTTATAAGTAGGTATTTGTTACACAGTGAGTTTTGGTTGTCAACCGACAATATGTACTTTTAATGTGCAAAAAAGTTAAAGTGAAAAAAAAAAATGCATTGTTTTGTTAGGCGTTTAAATGCGGAAATATTATCCGAGCTAACCTATAACGTATTGTCGTACGAGATCGCAACAGTAGAGATCTTTGTAGATTATATCAAATATCACTTACCAAGTCGCTGCAAAATGTTCCTTCTGCCAAGTTCCATTTCAGCCTTCTACAACAACAAAAAGCAGAATTTACCATACTGCAAGTGTGAAGATAAATTAAAACAAATATTTGCTTTGGATTCAGTTGAGATAGTTATGATAACAACATTATAATGTCAGATGTCCCTATCAAAAAGTCATCATTATAATTTTGAAGAGAATAGAAGCAATTAAATAAATGGTAATTATGTTAGACCTACACGTATCCACCGTAGAATTGTAGACCATTCATCCTTTAATGTATTATTTAAAAAAAAGTCATACTAAATGCATAAAAAACCGGTATAATATTTGGTACAACATTATGTCACTTCTATAAAATGTGTTAATTTTGAAGAACCCTGTGAAAGATGCGAATTTTGTGATTGGACGAAACCTGCGTTGCCGATGGTTTGCAGTTTTTCTGTTGGATTTAACCTATTGACCGCCAAGCGGTCTAGCAATTTACCGTGCCACTGACGCCAGAGTAAAAACAAAGATGTGCCCCAAAATCAACAGGGATTGATAAATACTTGTAGCGGTTAGAATTACAAAGTTTTTGATCATTGAAATTTGGACGGCTGTGGCCGACGTGGCGTCAGGGGCACGATTTTTTGTTGACGGCCACAGCCGACTGTGGCGCTCAAAAGGTTAATAAAGTAACTCACAGCAATTCTGAAGTTAAATACTTGTTTACATAACAAGCAAGAATGAAATAGTGAAGGATATTTATAACTATCTGCGCCGCGCGGTGTTACCCGCTCATCTCACGGGAACACTACACTTTTTTCGGGATAAAAAGTACCCTGTGTTAATCCAGGGTGTCCTGGCTACCTTCATACCATCATTTGGCGACGCGTTTGGCTCGGTTTGTAGACACCTGCCTACTGAGCCGGCGGTCCTGGGTTCGAATCCCGGCCAGGGCAAATATTTGTGTGATGAACTCGAATATTTGTGCTTGGGTTATGGTTGTTAAGTATATATTTATCTATATAAGTATGTATATCGTCGTCTAGTACCCATAACACAAGCCTTCTTGAGCTTCATTTGTGACTAGATCGATTTGTGCGAGCTTGTCCGATATATTTAATTTAATTTATTTATACCAAAATTTATCAAAATCTATCCAGCTGTTCACACTCACAAAGTTTCGCCTTTATAATACTAGTGTGATATTGTCAAAACTTACCATATATATAGTGTTTAAACAACCCTACTAAGAGACTTGCCCTTATTTAGCGCCGCGCCGCGCGGCTCTCGCCTTTAGCCTTTTTAGCCGCGCGGCTCTCGCCTTTAGCCTTTTTAGCCGCGCGGCTCCGCGCCTTTAGCCTTTTTAGCCGCGCGGCTCTCGCCTTTAGCCTTTTTAGCCGCGCGGCTCTCGCCTTTAGCCTTTTTAGCCGCGCGGCTCTCGCCTTTAGCCTTTTTAGCCGCGCGGCTCCGCGCCTTTAGCCTTTTTAGCCGCGCGGCTCTCGCCTTTAGCCTTTTTAGCCGCGCGGCTCTCGCCTTTAGCCTTTTTAGCCGCGCGGCTCTCTCCGAACGTTTCGGCCGCGCGGCTCTCTCCGAACGTTTCGGCCGCGCGGCTCTCTCCGAACGTTTCGGCCGCGCGGCTCTCTCCGAACGTTTCGGCCGCGCGGCTCTCTCCGAACGTTTCGGCCGCGCGGCTCTCTCCGAACGTTTCGGCCGCGCGGCTCTCTCCGAACGTTTCGGCCGCGCGGCTCTCTCCGAACGTTTCGGCCGCGCGGCTCTCTCCGAACGTTTCGGCCGCGCGGCTCTCTCCGAACGTTTCGGCCGCGCGGCTCTCTCCGAACGTTTCGGCCGCGCGGCTCTCTCCGAACGTTTCGGCCGCGCGGCGGCGCCTCTCATTCCGCGCCATTCTTTTTAGGCGCGCGCTGCATTCCTTATGTGACGCGACCGAGAGAAGACGAGAAGAGGAAGAGAGAGAACGAGAGGCGCCGCGTCTCCCGCTCGGCTTTCCTGCGGCCGACCCGCCGAAATCTGAAATAAATGGATTATTATTATTATTATATTATATAGTAAAAATGGGAGAAAGTTGATTGAGCCAGCGAGCGAAGGTGTTTCTGTTTCAGCTTGGCCAAAAAATATTTCGTATGTCCGCTAGTATGTATTTACACTGGAGATGATTTAAAACAAAAAATGCTAATATCTCGAATACTAAGCCGATTTCGGCTTACTTTATACGACATTTTATTTTCTACACATACTCAGGAATGCGCTGGTGAAATCATTTGGATTCCTCGCGAGCACCGTGTATAATTGACAAATTTGCTAGTCCTAAATCGAAAACCATTCGTAGAATGACGTGTAAAGAGCGCAAAAAAAATATTTAGGATTTTTTTCTGCTCATATTTTACAAATGGTACGTCATATGGTTTAATAATGGTATGTCATATAATATTATTTTATATGATAGATATTTCAAATGATATTATATTATTATGTCATAATCGTTACACTAAATAAATATTATATCTAAAATTATTAGACCAAATAACCATTATAACATATGATATTATATGAATTGAATGTTATACCAATCAAGCCTTATATTTCATGAAAATATGGCATTTCTTATTATATACAACGTGTCCCAAAATTCAACGATAAGCGGGCACCCACAGACCACCCCCACTAGACGGAGCATGCAAGGCGACCCGCGCGCACCAACGATATGGTACGGCAGAACATTAAAGTATCAACACGGCGGCCACCGTTTAGTTGCGTCCATGTTTATGAGGTCTCTCTACACCACTTAACACTACAATTTACCATGTTATTTATTTAATTTCTTTTTTCGTTGACGGACGCATGGATCATAAACAAGGACGCAACTAAACGGTGGCCGCCGTGTTGATACTGTAATGTTCTGCCGTACCATATCGTTGGTGCGCGCGGGTCGCCTTACATGCTCCGTCTAGTGGGGGTTGTCTGTGGCGGGCACCAGAAGATGGATCTGGTCATGATACCTCGAGAAAAAAAAGAAAAAATATATATCTCAATCCCTTTAGAAATTAATAATAGCTCAAGCAAATTAAGCCGAATATGGGCAATCAGGGGAAATAATTCGTGTAGTTTTGAAAATTGGTACAGTTATACCTTATGGTGTCTAGATGAACATACTAAAAGTCCTCGAGGGTGGGGGCTGTGCTAAGGGAGTAGGGGGGGGTTGAAGGTACCTTTTTTCAGATTTTCGCTCATATCTCAAATATTTGTAGAAATAGCATTATGATTACTTCGGACAAAAGTTTTCACATAAAATTCCCTACAAATTTGGTCAATTCATTTTTACTCTACGATCAATACTTTGGGAGCTACAGGGTGTTTAGTTAACCCTCTACAGCATGACTTACCTTAATATTTTTTCAACTTTCAACTTTGACACGCTGTCATATAAAGTCATAAATTTAACCTCCTGAGACCCAACGGCCTATTTTAAAGACCAGAAATCGTACTCATTGCGGCCCAATGACATGTATGAATTTATCAAATATCCACCCAAGGTCCTAGAATTATGACACAGAATAAAAACCTAAAATTAGGTCACTGGGTCGCTATTACAAATGTCCTAAAATAGATTGGGTCTTAGGAGGTTAAACGGCCATAAATGGCTTCGTATGCAGTAAAGGGTTAACATAAATATCAAAAAATGGTCGTTCAAGAAAACGTAGTTTTTTCGTAGTTGCTCATCATAACACGCAAACGTGTTGCAACGTTGTGTAGTTGAGAAATTCCCGTTACCGGTAAATTCCCGTTACCGGTAAATTCCCGTTACCGGTAAATTCCCGTTACCGGTAAATTCCCATTTGGGAATATATCAAAATCGGTCCAGCCGTTTGAGCGGGAAGAAGACATGCATATCGACGCTTAACCTTTTGACCGCCACAGTCGGCTGTGGCCGTCAACATAAAATCGTGCCCCTGACGCCACGTCGGCCACAGCCGTCCAAATTTCAATGATCAAAAACTTTGTAATTCTAACCGCTGCAAGTATTATTCAATCCCTGTTGATTTTGGGGCACATCTTTTTTTTTTTACTCTGGCGTCAGTGGCACGGTAAATTGCTAGACCGCTTGGCGGTCACTAGGTTAAGAATCAATACCGTCTAACTATCATTTAGTTAGACGGTATTGATTCTTAAGCGTCGATATCACACTCACAAACTTTCGCCTTTATAATATCAGTGTGATGTCAAAACTTACCAGTATTGAATGAGACACATTGGATGGGCGACCAGAGTGCCTGCAACAATAAAGATCAATAAGGCATCTACTGATAAAACATCTTTAATATGTCATATAGAAATAAATCAGTAGGGATAGTTATATTAACAGCATCATAATCAGATGTCCCTATCAAAAATCATCACAAAAAACTTAACGAAATCCATACTAATATTATAAATGCGAAAGTGTGTCCGTCTGTCTGTTACCTCTTCACGCTTAAACCGATGAACCGACTTAGATGAAGTTTGGTATGGAGATAGTTTGAGGTGTAGTACGTTGGGTACCGACCAAACGTTCATTTTAAAAATACGTTATTGGATAGCAACGTACTGAAATTGTACTATTTTGTACCCAGTATAAAAAAAAATGTACCTTTATACAACAGAAGAAATAATAAGATTAAATTGGTCGGTACGCAACGTACTCGTCTCGTACGGGCCAGTGGTTTACAATACGAATTTGAACACCAGGTATAACACAGGAAAATGTGCTCATTATGTACCTCATGGTTCGGGTACCATAATTACCATGTAATGTTTAGATCAATTATTATTCTTGTTCAAAGTTGGGCGGTATGGAACGAACACGTTCCGTACCGACCATAAAGCTTATTTTACCATTTATTTTAACTAATTCAGTGTCAAATAAATGTACCCAAAATGTACCTCCCAATTACCGACTTAATGATAATTAAACACAAAGGATTTTTTGATAAAAATTCTTATAACTTATTTCTTATAATAACTATTTCTTAAGAAAATCCTTTGTCTTTAATTATCATTAAGTCGGTAATTGGGAGGTACATTTTGGGTACATTTATTTGACACTGAATAAGTAAAAATAAATGGTAAAATAAGCTTTATGGTCGGTACAGAACGTGTTCGTTTCATACCGCCCAACTTATTATAAGAAGTAAGTTATAAGAAATTTTATCATAAAATCCTTTGTCTTTAATTATCATTAAGTCGGTAATTGGGAGGTACATTTTGGGTACATTTATTTGACACTGAATAAGTTAAAATAAATGGTAAAATAAGCTTTATGGTCGGTACAGAACGTGTTCGTTCCATACCGCCCAACTTTGAACAAGAATAATAATTGATCTAAACATTACATGGTAATTATGGTACCCGAATCATGAGGTACATAATGAGTACATTTTCCTGTGTTATACCTGGTGTTCAAATTCGAATTGTAAACCACTGGCCCGTACGAGACGAGTACGTTGCGTACCGACCAATTCAATCTTATTATTTCTTCTGTTGTATAAAGGTACATTTTTTTTTATACTGGGTACAAAATAGTACAATTTCAGTACGTTGCTATCCAATAACGTATTTTTAAAATGAACGTTTGGTCGGTACCCAACGTACTACACAGTTTGAGACCCGGGAAAGGACATAGGATACTTTTCATCCCGAAAAAATTTAGTGTTCCCGTGGGATGAGCGGGTAACACCGCGGGGCACAGCTAGTCTAAAATAACGGCTTGTCAAAAGATTTTTTTTCTAACTACATACATATTTGTCTCTAGAAACGCTGTCTTTATGATTGTTTACATTGTCTCTATAATTAAACTAGCGACCCGCCCCGGCTTCCAACGGGTGCAATGCTGATTAAATTATGCATGTATTATACGATATGCAGATTATGCATGTATTATAAGCATTCCTCTTGAATCACTATGTATTTAAAAAAACCGCATCAAAATCCGTTGGCGTAGTTTTAAAGATCTAAGCATACATAGGGGCAGACGGCACCAGGAAGCGACTTTGTTTTATACTATGTAGTGATTACTGATTACCATAGAAAATCTATCTTTAACCCTTTGAGCGCCAAGCGGCAAAGCAATTCACCGTGCCACTGACGCCAAAAACAAAAAAAAAAATGCTCCAAAATCAACAGCGATAGTGGTTTGAATTAGCATGTTTTTGACCATCGAAATTTTTGACGTCAATAGGCGTCGTTGGCGTCAGTGGCACGAATTCCCGATGACGTGATTTGCCGTCTTTGGCGGTCAAAGGGTTAACTATTGGGCGGCCCTCGTCTTTTCTCGCCTGCCGAGCGAGGCGCTTCTTGCGGTTCTTACTAGCTTTTCTCTGCGCCGGCGTCCTCGTGGTGCGTGAACCACGCCGAGTAGC
The DNA here is from genome assembly GCA_932273695.1 of Apotomis betuletana. NCBI lineage: Eukaryota > Metazoa > Arthropoda > Insecta > Lepidoptera > Tortricidae > Apotomis > Apotomis betuletana. Next base: position 57,202,560 of record OW026298.1, on the reverse strand, counting down.
CCGACATTCTATCTAGTATTGTCGCGGCGCTGCGCCTCCTTCTCCGCCTTGCGCTTGCGAAGATCGCGGCAGTGCCGCCGGTAACTCCACGGCCAATCCCTCGAGCCGGATACGCACGTTTTATAATCAACGAAAAGGCTGTAACATTAAATATAAAAAACCGGTCAAGTGCGAGTCGGACTCGCGCACCGAGGGTTCCGTTCATACACTTTCCATCCTTAAGTGGTTAAGTTAAGTTTGCACCTGGTATGTATAGCGCTCCATACAAATGAGGTGCAAAGTTAACGCAACCAATCCCGTTTGTTGTATGGGAGCCCCCGTTAAATATTTATTTTATTTTTAGTATTTGTTGTTATAGCAGCAATAGAAATACATCATCTGTGAAAATTTCAACTGTCTAGCTATTACCGTTCTTGAGATACAGCCTGGTGACAGACGGACGGACGGACGGACAGCGAAGTCTCAGTAATAGGGTCCCGTTTGTACCCTTTGGGTACGGAACCCTAAAAATTACTCAAATTGTACGTTTAATTTTTCTTAAAATAAATTATTTTAAATTTTAAGTTTTTATTTTTTTCAGTCGAAGTGAAAAGCAGTGTTTAACACGGGGCTACAAGCCATTATGACACTCAGATATATTTGGCCTCGCTCACTTCGTTCGCTCGTCCACATAATTACCTCGTGTCATAATGGCTTGTTTAAGCCCCTTGTCAAACATGACATGACAGTCCATAATGCACATCTTTTTTGTGTACGGCTTGCGGCAATATTTTTTTTCTTATAATTATTTTGTTACCCTAAAGCGGCCACTAATCGGTGACGTAGAAAGTCTCCAAGCTGGAGTGTCATACCTTATTCTCTTATACCGTGTGCCGACCTATGTCGGAATAATCATAGCAAAACAAGAGTTAAGAAAAAAAATAACGGAAATACTCACTTATGGTCAAAATTGGTTAAAAATATTTATTCATATTTATATTTATAAATGAAACACAAACTTGCCCAGCAGTTTGTAAGTATTTCCGTCATTTTTTTCTTAACTCTTGTTTGGCTATGATAAGCCCGAGCTATGATCATGTGTCACCTGCGACATTGAGTCACGCGACAAGCCAGGTGGCAGCAGTATATGCTAGACCCTTAACACTTTCGCAACCAGATATAAAATTTAACCCTACCCCAGAAACCGAGAGCCCGCTAGGTGGGTAGCTCTTTAAGCAAAAATACGTGACCGGCATCTGAGCAATGATTACGAGTGCCTACCAGGCGGGTTCCTGGTAGCGAAAGTGTTAAGAGCCAGCGTCCACTACGGCTTCTTGTGGCCGCGACAGTACATCTCTCTTCTCGCGTGCAAAAGCCACATAGTACTGTCGCGGCCTCAAGAAGCCGTAGTGTGCGGAGCCAGTAACAGTGTTGTGCTCACTCTATGTGGACGTTGCAGCGTCGCAGGTAGCCGGAGCAGCGCGGCCAAGCGCGGCGTCAGCAGGCCGGGCGTCTCTAGTCACTGCGGGTCTGTGACAACTGACAACAATATCATACATTTACCACTACAATTAAATAAGGTGTAGGCTCTACTGTTTGTTCCACTTTATTCGTAGTTTTTGCAACTTGGAGTAGTAGGGCCTCGTGCAGGGCCCGTCCGGATTGTTACTACCGTCTTGCCTGCTAACCCACCGCCAAACAGCAATGTTCGCATTGTTGTGTTCCGGTGTGGGGGTAAGATAGCCGGTGAAATTACTAGCATAGAGGCATTCCATCTTCGTCCTCCGGGTAGGCAAGGACTTGTGACTCCTCTGGTGTTGCAGGTGTTTATGGGCGACGGTAATCGCTTTCCATCAGGCGATACGTTTGCTCGTTTAAACTGTTACATAATGAGACCCGAGTGTAGTTTTATGATAGGATCACACGAGTGTTTATGACCTAATTATATACAGTCGCAAAAACAACTAACAAAGTTATAAAATATCATAATATAATATAAAAAGAATAAGTACTATCGAAGACACTGATAAGTGATAACTGTATATTTGTAAACAAATATGTTCTATGGGTGTGTAGTTAACTGCGTCTTCGTTTGTACAACAGAACAACACTTTATTGCACACCAATAAAAGTTTACGCTGCAGGTGCACTTTTTTAATAAAGATGGACAACAGGCGGTCTTATCGCTAAATAGCGATCTCTTCCAGACAACCTTTGGGCAGTGAAATTGATGTATGTTTTATGTCATAGGGGGTAAAGAAGCAAACGGATCGCCTGATGGTGCGCGATTACCGTCGCCCATAGACGCCTTCAACACCAGAGTCTTGAAGCACAAAACAGACAGGTACAGAAATCAATCTAGATACAAGCGCGCTCGAGCAAACGCACACATCACATAGACATTGCTCACGGACGAGATATCTCAGACCAGTTCAGACCAGTGAAGCGCGAGTGCCATCCGCTTGACGTGTCCGTGAACAATGTCTATATGTGCGTTTGCTCGAGCGCGCTTGTATGTAGATTGATTTCTGTACCTATCTGTTTTGTGTTTGAAGGTTTTGAAGGTACATGTTGTGTATAGAAAACATACATGAGAGTGGGTCGCTCTTGGCGCCGGCGAACCGCGAGGACTGAGCCGCCTGGTAGCCGGGATCGTCGTCCACCTCCATGATGTGGCCGTCCGTCGGCAGCCCAAACATCCCGATCAGGGCCTGCGAATTATGTATTCATGCTATTTATTCAGCACGCGTTACCCGAACCGAACCGTTTAACCGAACGTAATGTTTCGCATAATGCTCATTTGGAAGATATTTTCTATAGCAGAAACGGGAAATATATTTTAAAATGTTTTGGCGTATCTTAGTAGATAAGATAAGATAACCTAACCTAACCTGTTAGGTTTATTTTATAACTTTTCAGAGAAGTCAATCAAGGTCATCCATCAATCAAGTCAGCATTATGCAAAACATAACGTGCAGTAAAATAATTTTCTACGAAACATTTAATGAACCATTCAGTACACAATGTTTTTAAGTACACAGTAAATAAATGAATGTCAGACGACGATGTACAGAATCCATACTAATTTTATAAATGCGAAAGTGTGTCTGTCTGTCTGTTACCTCTTCACGCTTAAACCGCTGAATCGATTTTGATTAAATTTGGCATAGATATAGTTTAAGATACGAGGAAGGACATAGGATAGTTGTCATCCTGGAAATTATACCTAAAAAGATTGAAAAGTGAGTGAACATTTCTGTTGGGGTGCGGTGACCCTGTAGGGATAGTACATTACTGCAGACGCCGGGAAATAAGGGCTTGCCGTCTAGTGATACGAAGCCGGTAAGCCCTTTTCACGGCTAAGGCATGTATAGTGCTTTTCTCAAACATATGCAATGAAATAAAAAATACACCACAAAAAAACATAATTCAGCTGTTCAGCCTGTTCATGAACATAGACGCCATGTTTAAAAAAAAGTATTTTTAATTTTCCCTCCAACTCCCTCTATATTTTTTTTCTTTAATAAGTCGTCCACGTGTGTAGTGTTCGAATATTAGGGCCATTATACACAACTTGATAATAAGAATCTTAATTTCTATAATAAATAAAATAAAGGCAGAGGATTTGTTCCCGCCAGAGGGTGCGACGAACCATTCACTCTGGCACTCGTTCATTCACTTACTCGCCGAGTCTCTGTTTGACCGTTGACGCATAAAGTAGCAATTTTCCGTGTCGCGCGACGAAACCCGGCCGGTACGTTTAATAAGTGCAACTGACTCAGCTCAAAGGTGAACATTCCGCTCGTTTTGTGTTTACGTGTGTAATGTCTCCTAAGCAGGGATCGATACCGTTATTTTGCTCCATACAAAATAGCACAAAATAACGTTATTATATTCCGGTTTTTCGCTCATTATCACACATGTTTATATTTTAGTGGGCTAATTTCAAGGATCTATATCTATAACGAAATTCTACATAACAGAAGCCTTTCACATACGAAAAAAAAACGCGAAATTAGAGCGTTTTCATGAATACCGGTATCGATCCCTGCTCCTAAGCCCTATAATAAATCCTGGTCCTTACTCCTGCATCACCTCTCCTCACTAAACTCTACTCCTACAATGAAATATACGTATACGCAGCGGGACCCCATGTTATTATGGTTTAAGTCCTATATAATCGAGTTGGTATATATTTCTACCTCTCGATTTATGTACTTTTAAATTTCTACCTTTGCAAATTAATGAAAAAAAAATATTCTGTGCCAGCGGGGCCCTCTGTTAGGTGTAAGTTTACAGACTAAATGAATTACTATTCATGGAGACTCTTATTTCTACCTTCCAAATAACTTTTCACTACACCCTACATATAAATAGTTTTTGAGAAATACGCGTTCGAAGATTTTGACCTTCTAGCAGGGCCCTTTGGTATTTAGTGACTTACATGACCCCAGGTAATTTTAAAAAACAGATGGTTATTTCTACCTACTGAATCAATTGTGACCAACTTGCTAGTGACAGGTTTTCAAGAAAAAAAAAATAAAAAAAAATATATTGTTTTATATTATCACTAAACCTGCCACTAGCAAGTTGGTAATAATTGATTCAGTAAGTAGAAATAACTGGCTGTTTTTTTTAAATTACCTGGGGTCATGTAAGTCACTAAATACCAAAGGGCCCTGCTAGAAGGACAAAATCTTCGAACGCGTATTTCTCAAAAACTATTTATATCTAGGGTGTAATGAAAAGTTATTTGGAAGGTAGAAATAAGAGGCTCCATGAATAGTAATTTATTTAGTCTGTAAACTTACAATTAACAGAGGGCCCCGCTGGCACAGAATCATTTTTTTTTCATTAATTTGCAAAGGTAGAAATTTAAAAGTACATAAATCGAGAGGTAGAAATATATACCAACTCGATTATATAGGACTTAAACCATAATTACATGGGGTCCCGCTGCGTATACGTATATTACAATGAAGCCCTAAGAAAACCCTACAACAATTACCTAAGAATATCTTAACAGCAGCTCCTAGTCTCCCACATCCTACAGTAAGGAGTAACTGCACTTGCTGATTTCTTGGAAATGTGTTTATGATTATGCCACTTAAAAATTAAATTCTAGATCGACATTCAAGAACCAAAGTAATAGAAATTGAGCAACCAAAATCATTGCAATCGAACGCTTTGATTTAGTCATAGAAGATGCCTGAACATTTCATACCTTGATTTATGTTGTTAAGAGTTTTAGATACAAGTCCAGTTATAGCAGGTGTTTTTATTTCTACAGAAACCGTATTGTCTATTAGAAAGATATGAATTGTCATTATTAATGACAATTCATATCTTTCTAATAGACAATAATAATATAGTTAATAACTACGCGTGATTAGTAAACTCAGGAACCAGCCAACTATCCAATCAACTGACCACTATGGATCAATATATTCGCGTCTGCGCGGTAGCAAGCGCTTAAATAAAAAAGCCGGTCAATTGCGAGTCGGGCTCTCGCACCGAAGGTTCCGCACGAAGCATGAAAGCACTGCATATTGCTCTAACGAAGAGAAACTGTACTGCGCGACAAACAACCGTTAGAAAACTGTTTTAAGTAGGTACTTAAAATGAAGATTATAACTTTTATAATTTGATTACAAATGTAGTTTTCAGATTACATAGTCCTAGGTAAACGGAACATACTCTATAAATTTTGATTCACAGCTTCAAAGGACTGTAGACCAGAGTATAAGGTTTGAATTTCAACTCTATACCTCCACGCGTTTCTGAGATAAGGGATCTTGAAACAGACAGACGGACAACAAAGTGATCTTAGAAGGGTTCCGTTTTTTCCTCTTGAGGTACGGAACCCTAAAAACGAAGTTCTGGTCTATTAACCATCGGTAACTAGAATTTGCGGTAAAGTTGATAATGAAAAGAAATATAGGCTGTCAACCTTGACGCGAAAAAAGCAACGTAGTAAATAAAAATCAATTGTAAATACATACCTAAGTCATTTGATACCGATGTCCGTCTATCCGTAGGTAGGTATGTATGTACCTGTAAATAAAGTATACATTATTCAACTATCACTAGCAAGTAAACTTTGATCAATTCGATTTCTAAATCAGATAGGAGCGAAAGACAAAAATGTGTGTACATCAAAATGATCAGATGAACTATGAAATCATCATAAAGGTGGTTAAGAGCAGAAAATTTTCGAGGCCATCTTCCAATGGCATTGTAGTGTAAATACAGTTATTACCGACGTATCCGACGTGAACCGAATTAATTAAGGCGACGGGTAATGCGAAACTAGCGCCACTTTCGATTTTTTTCTTATACCTTCATAATCTGATATTTTTTTAGAAATAGCTGAAGTCTAGGAGCTAGCAAACCACCTTTAATATTTATTAAATCACTATACAATTTGTTTACTGTAGTTTACCTTACAAAACTTGTTCACGTCAAAAGCCACAATACAATAGTTTTGGCAAGTTTTTAGAGACCACTAAAGAACAAGAAAAATGATTTAATAAATACTAAAGGTGTTTTTCCAGCTCCTAATATCTTGCAATTACTGAAAATTTATCTGGTTTGGAAGATATAATAAAAATTCGTAAGTGGCGCTAGTTTCGCATTACCCGTCCCCTTAAAACTACAATCACTTAATTTTTTAATTCACATAAAAAAGTGTCAGGGTTTTCCCCGGTAATTTTTTGAAAATCCCGCCGGACAGCCCCCAGACGGCCTCCAAACTAGGACAAATCCGGGGAAACCCGGACGGATGGGATTGGGAGCCCTATCTGTAGAAAGCTTACCTGTCATGTCGCCTGCGTCTGAAGACTCCAATGACATGTTCCAGATTCACCTGTGAGACATGCTCAAATTAAATATCCATACAAGAACATGGTTAGATATATTTTGTATTGTATTTATCAGATAGGAGCGAAAGACAAAAGCATTGTATGCATCAAAGTGTTCAGCTGAACTATGAAGTCATCATTAGAATGCTATCTCAATAACCTAAATTAAAAATTAACTGACCGACACCAGTAGCTGGTCATCATGAGACCCTCAATCAATGAGCAATATAGAAAATGCTACTAAAACTGAACATAACTACAAAATTTAGGAATCTTAGCTTCAATATTGGCTGAGACCTTGTCACTTATTCCAATCTTATCTTGGTAATTACTGGTCCTATTTTCACCAAACATAGCTAAGAACCATCTGCGACAGGCAAGTCTTTGGATTTAAAACAAACTGCACTCAAATTGGTCCATCCATTTGGGAGCTATGATGCCACTCACACAAACAAATACACACGCGAACACCTCTTTTTTCGCCAGAGGTGAAAACCCCTTATTTAAATTCGTTTCCTCAATGTACTATCAGCTTAGACTATCACCATTATATTTATTATTTGTGAGGCGTCAAATCAAATGTCTGGGGAAGCAAGGACAGATTTAGCTTAAGTTACTTTTCTAAAATAAGTAAGAGAAAAGACAGTGAAATTTGATTTTTCATTATATGAATGCTGCTAATATCATTATAGTAAAAGTAGATGCTCACCATCGTTCCATTAAAGAGTTAGTACCTGTAAAGAACAGAACAATTAATGATTTAAAAAGCAATTGAAAAAAACGATAAAATTTATAAATAAATATCAGGCGAGCTCACACAAACCGATCTCATCCCAAATTAAGCTAAAAGCTATGAAAAAAATTAAATTTAAACCTCAGTTCAGAATGCAATAATGCTAAAGGTTGTGCATCATTCCTCACAAGAACGGCCCTAATCTATAATTATGAGGCCAAAGTGGCCAAGCAAGAGTATACTAATAATTAAAAGAAAATACCAAAAATTTTGAAGTTCCCTAATCTGATAACTATCTTGTGAGGCAAGAGAAGCCCTCAGCTGCACTGCGCTGTCATCATTACTGGGGTTCCGCGTAAGTTAACTAATGTACATATTGGTCTGTTGACAACCACAACTGATTAAGTAACACATCTATTAAAAAAAAGCTTGTATCTCAGTGCCAATGTACTTACTAGGTTTTGAAGAGAATTTACAGAAAATTATAAGTTTTGAGACTATGTTCTTGAACAGTAGCATAGCTACCAGATGGCCAGGTTGGACTATCAGGACTATGCCCCAGGGTAGTCTCCTTACCAAGCTTGGCCAAAGGATTCCAGAGAAAGCTTTTTATATGGTGCCCCAGTCCCAGGAGAACTATATCATCTAGTTATACACCTAGGGCTGCCATCTCTGCATTTGCACAAACCCGGACAGACTAAAGAAACTCTGTTCAAATGGATATGGATATAAACTGGAAATGGATATTTTGCATAAATAGCAATTTTTTGCTGGACATATCCAAAAAGAAATTATTAAAATAAAAATACACTATTTTGGCCCCTGGACGCTGTAAACCTTCCCTGGACGGCCTTCATACTAGGACAAATCCAGGGAAACCCGGACGGATGGCAGCCCTAGCTACACCACTGTTTAGGTTATAATGATTCTTACCCTTCACACCAAGCTGTCTAGCTCACGACGGTGTCTGCACCGAAATATTTATTCTGAAACAAGCATCTTTCATCAATAATTGTACTAGATAGAAATATTTGTCTTTACTTACTATGTTTGTTCAGATAGAGCTAATATACATGCAAAATCAGGTACATCAATGGTTAGCACTTTTCATCATAATAAAATAAAATTTATTGTCTTTTTATTGCCTATGTATGATGAACAAACAACATCATACTTACAAATGAACTCTTTAAGAGAACTAGCTCAAGGCAGTATTGTCAATGAAGTTACAACTTGTAAGCAAAATAATCTTTACATACAAAGCCACAAATTAAAAAATAATGACAAAAAGAAAAATGACAAACAGCCTTCAGATATGCTTCTGAATTTACATCAATCACATACAACATTTTTAACAAGGTAAATGCAACACCTCTGTCTCCCCACACTGAAAGGTAAACCACTAATGCGGCTATTACATGAGCCATGTTTTAATGCAAAGTGTGTCCTGCAACTATGGTAGTCCTGATCTGATACTCTAGGCTAGAGCAAGATGCAAATAATGGCCGGCAACAAATTGCAGCAAAACATGGCCCGATTAGTCACTAATAAGAGGGATGGAGCAATATGTGAGACATGTATGGAGATAACTCCATCTCACTCCTTCATATTGCTGCATCACTCTGATCAGTGACTTAGGAAAGTGTAAGAGCTGCATTAACACAAAATCCACTAACTACAACAGCATAAACTTCAATGAATGTAAATTAAAAATAGGTCTATCAATTAATTTTAAACCAATTTCAATTGGACCCTAGCTCCACACTACTCCCAAAGTTGGCCAAATATGGGTTTCCGCGGAGCGCCCCTCCACACTATCATATTCCCCAACCTCAGCCGACTTCGTTAGTTTCGTAGTGTGGAGCCGCAATTCAACTTACCTTTAGGTTTTCTATATTTCCCCTGCACAAAGATCCTAGGGACGTCAACACCCTCCTTGAAGTTAACAGTTCTGCGTTGCACATAGCTGTTGGTGAGCACCTCGAAGCCAGTTTTGGAGAATAAGTCTGCAAGTTCTTCCTCAGTGAAATAATAGCTCCTGAAATGAAAGTCATGGTTAATGATAATACTTATAGATAACTTTATATGAGAACTGGGGTTCAATGAATGCTATAAATGCAGTGTACTGTATGGTATAGGATGACTACTATCCAAAAATGGAACAAAGGATGATTTACACAAAGTCAATCTAACATTGTTAGAATGTAAATTGAGATTGCAATATAATTGCTTACTAATTTTAATGCCTTGATTAATGAATGTCTTTCACAGTTGTTCTAGAAGCGAGAGGTAGTTTTAGAGTTAAGAATTGCTGTCTCATTGCCTATATGACAACGAAAATGTAGCCAATATTACCTAGTGCCGTCTTGTCGCATATAAAAGTTGTCCGCTATCTTATGCCCCGGTTTGAACCTCAACTGAGCCATGTCGTATCGACCGTAGTCTCTAAATAGGAGCATCCCACCCGGACGGAGCACTCTATAGGCGTTTTTAACGACACGTTCCCAACAAGCCGGCTGGATGGCAGACAGCACGAAAATAAGGCTTGCGATATCCACGCTGCCTTCCGCAACGTTCTCGAATAAATCGTCAGTAGTCAAATCAGCGCAAAAAGCTGTCATTTTGCTGGGATCATAGAGTTTATTGCTCTTTACGAACTCTATGGCACGCGGTGAAAAATCACACGCGTAGAAATAGAAATTATCGAACCCCTCTTCAACTAGTGGAAATAGCATGTTGCCGACGCCGCAACCAAGCTCTAAGAACACTATTTTCTGCTCCGGATCGAAGTTTATCAGCTCCTGGAACTCGCGCGTGGTCCAATGGCGATCGCGGAAGAATTTTGTCTCGTTCCTCTTGTAGAATATATCCCAGTGCCGCTTTGCTTCGCGCTCGAGTCTTAAAGCCTTCGCTTCGGGGATTAGACGAGAATTCTGCGCTTCTAAACGTTGCTTCTCTTCGTCGGTGAGCTCCTTCAAGCGATGTACGAACACGTCGCTGTCATCCGTTTCCATCTTGCGCGTTATGCGATATTTACAGTTGAAACTCTCACAGACGATAGCTGGGCCGATGGCCTTTTGGTAGATGAATATATTTTAATAAAAAATGTAAGTTATATACACAATACTAACGAAAGAACTTACGGACTAAATCGCAGGCGACCGATGCCTGCCGCGACGCCGTGAAAAAGAAAATATACATGGGATGGGATGGCTTGAGTCTTGACATGAACGCGGAAGGGTGGGAGGGGTTCAGGGGACGGAGACGGATCGATATCAATGACAGTTGTTTGACACTGACAGATAGCGAGCATATGCCAATGCGTTCAGAAATATTATTGCGGCTTCACACTACTCGCGAAGTTGGGCAAATACGTGATTTAAATTATGTGGGAGGCACATTCGTTCGCTGGGAGGCACTTCCAGTACGACAAAAAGAGTAGAAATTAAAAAGTGGCTTTACTGTAGTAGTAGTAGTATCGTCCCTTTCTAATCAATCTAAGAAAACTAGGACGACACTACAGTATTGCCACTTTTTAATTTCTACTCTTTTTTGTCAGACTTATCGCTGCGGAAACCATACCTACTTGGCTTGGTGGTAAAATTATCGGTTCGACTGAGATGTTTACAGCACAATTTAATTTTGCTGTAAACATCTCAGGTCTGGAGCGGGTTTTAAGAACGTTTTCGAGAACGACACATCTCTAATCACGGTTCATGAGATACAGATACAGCCTGGTGACAGCATCGAGCAAAACACACGTATGCTGTAGGTATGCTCCCATACCATACACCCCCACATTTATTGTTTCTGTTTTTAGTACCTATATGGTATTAACAGGCCCTCGCCAAACGGGCGAAGTAAAATCACAAAACTAGAGGAGAAACTTCGGGGAAACATAAAATAAAACAAAAACAAGTCAAATAAAACTTCACTTATCAGTCAATAATTTAAAATTTTATTAATAATTATTGCTCTAAATAAAAATCATATGAATCAAATCGACTAATTGGTAAAAAAGCTCTCCTAATGGTTTATACGATACAAAAATATTTACACAATTTCTAAATAGGGTTGTTGGTGGTTGGATAAAGATTGTCGTTTTCAGTCTATGTCTCTTGTCCATATATCAATGTTCGAAGACTTAAACCCGCTCCAGACCTTCCGATCTGATCCGATTTATCGGAAGAAATGTTCTAACAATTGCACTACACATTATCCGATTTCTTCTGATAAATCAGACAACAACTGCACTACACATTATCCGATTGCTTCCGATCGGTCGGATTGGATCGGATGGTCTGGAGCGGGTTTGAACTATTTTACATAGCGTTGTTCGTGTGACATATAATATAACAGATGTAGTCAAGGGAATTACTCCGTAAAACAAAATTCGAAAATTTCTTTGTCAAACGGTATACCCGTCTCTGTCTCTCTAATATAGAGTGAAAGAGATGGGAATAGCATTTGACAGCGACATTTCGAATTTCGTTTTTCGGAGTTGCACCCCAGTACATTTTATAACCTAAATTCGATTAAAATGTGAGATGACAGATGCCACACGCACAGAGCTATGTGAAATAGACTTTAGTAATGCAGCTAATACACTTTCCTGAATTAGTCACCGACAAGAGGGATGCAGCAATACGAAGGAGTGAGATGGAGTTATCTCCATACGTGTCTCACATATTGCTGCATCCCTCTGGTCAGTGACTAATTTAGGAAAGTGTAATAGCTGCATAAATTTGGTACAGTCAAGTGTAAAAATATGGGTAGATTCTCCCCTTCTCGAAAATATGTCCCATCGCTTTCATGTCAACGAAATTTTAAGATTTCGCACATTTTTACAAGGGATCAATTAATAATTCGATACATATTTTTGACCCTTACCATGAGTTTACAGTGACCGTACTCACTAGCGATTGCGCGTAATCGATTTGTATAGAGAATTGACAACATTTCATATTTTTAAGACTATCATTTTATTACTTTTCTGAATTCTGCTTTAAAAGATGAAGTAATCTCTGTTTTTATTTATTTTCTGAAATGATTATTTACTTTATGATTAATTTATAAAAACATACTCATTTTAAAATGTGGCAACACAGAAACCAGAACTTAACGGAACGGTTACTTTAGTCGGTTTTCTTATTAAAAAAAAACTTAATCAAACTCGGTATGCATCTGTCACCTGTCAACGTCAAATAAAAAAAAATATATATTTTTTCGCTCTTTGGTTTAGACAACAACCCTATTCAGCCCGTATTGTCTTAGATTGTAGTTATTTGATGTATTTTCTTATATTTCTTTAAATACAGAAGAATAAATTCATTTTTTTTTTAAGGTACACGACTTAAAGCCCTGTCGATCTCTATATTAATTTCCACCTGTTATAAATATGAAATGTTGTCAATTGTAGTTGTACAAAGTAACCGCTAGGCGCACTGACTATTCTCAATACAAATCCTTTACCCTGTCGATAGCGAGTACGGGAACGTTAACTCATGGTATTGGAATAAGCTTTATACAACCACCGAAGTTACTACACTCTTTAGCTTACAATTTCGATACGACTTTGGATAAGTATCTACATTTAATTTGAGATATTTCACAATAATATAAAATTAATCTAATTAAATTAAAATAGTGATACTGTAAAAGAGGCGTTATAATTACAGCGAAATAAAGTGACACCGCTTAAGAAACACAACGTCTCTATTGGAATCTGTATTAATATGACATTAGAGATCGTCTAAGCTGAAATGATGCGCCCCACCTCCGCATCAGAGCGTTGTCGGAGTTACAGTCCGACCAAAAAGGGTAGAAATTAAGAAGTGGCAAAATTGTAGCGTCGTCCCTTTCCCTTCCTAATCAATCTAAGAAAACCGGCCAAGTGCGAGTCGGACTCGCGCACCGAGGGTTCCGTACAACCACTTTCCATCCCTAAGTGGTTAAGTTAAGTTTGCACCTGGTATGTATAGCGCACCATATAAATTAGGTGCAAAGTTAGGTATTAAAAAAACTACTTACTAGATCTCGTTCAAAACAATTTTCGTTGGTAGTTTTTATAGTAATGTACATCATATGTTTTTTTTTTGATTTTTCATTTTCTTATTTTAGAAGTTAGAGGGGGGGGGGGGGACCAACTTTTTTCCACTTTGGAAGCGTCTGTCACGCAAACTATTCGGTTTAGAAAAAAAATATTTTAGAAACCTCGATATCATTTTTGAAGACCTATCCATAGATACCCCACACGTATGTGTTTGATAAAAAAAAAATTGAGTTTCAGTTCTAAGTATGGGGAGCCCCCAATATTTATTATTATTTTTTTTATTTTTGCTTAATCATTGCATTATCAAAATCTTAATGCGGTTCACAGAATACATCTATCTACATACCAAGTTTCAACAGTATAGCTTTATAGTTTCGGAAAATAATGGCTGTGACATACGGACGGACAGACGGACAGACAGACAGACATGACGAATCTATAGGGGTTCCGTTTTTTGCCATTTGGCTACGGAACCCTAAAAAGGGGACGGCACTACACTTTTTAATTTCTACTCTTTTTGGTCGGACTGTATACCCGGCTAGTCGATCGTCTTGTACGCATAAAGTTCGTAGTACACTGAACAGTCGACGCTCCCACACAGAAAAAGTGTCGTTAGAGTCAAACCACGCTAACTCCTCCAAGTAAACTGTCAAAGCATACAAAGTGAGTTAGTTTGTATGGTTTGACAGTTCATTTGCTTGTAAGAGTTAGGCCGCGGTCGTTTTAAACCGCCGCCCGCGGCCGACAGCGGCCCGTCGCCCGCGGCGTCTGTATGGAATGTTCGGGAGCGGTCGTTTTTGCCCGCCGCGCGGGCAAAAACGACCGCTCCCGAACATTCCCGAACATACCATACAGACGCCGCGGGCGACGGGCCGCTGTCGGCGGTTTAAAACGACCGCGGCCTTAGCGTGGTTTGACTACTCATATTCGCACTCACAACTAAATCAACTAATTAAGTAGTAGGGCGCGTCATTACAGCTTAGACGCTCTCTACCATTGATGGGAATACTCAAATTCTCAATACAATCAATGTGGAAGTACCAACGATACTAACGCCATCTATTGTACTGTTTTCCAAGGCATGCTTTCTTAGACAGTATTACAAGTATTACTTTACTATTGACTCCATATTCTCCGCTTCAACGAGTCTATTTTGCATTATAGCTGAACTTACAGCTTAATATTTGTTTTGTACGATAAAAACCTTATATTAGACTAAGCTGGCTTTTAACTAAAGGGTGCCTCACCGTGAACATTTGCCTGTAATAAAAAAATGTGAAAACTTCATTTGTTTTTTGTTATATTACAGGCCAAGCCGCGGTGCGGAGTGAACCCAAGATTCACATAATAACAACCGATTATTTTTTAATGTCGATCATTTATTAAAGGGAATTTCATCGTGATTTCACGTTCATGAAATGAAATCACGGCCGAAACTTTGAGATTAAATAAACACCTTTATGTAATTTTCGTTGACATAAGTTTTTTTGTAAGAATAAGTTTTTTAATAACTCATTCGTGTCTGTTTATACACGGTAGAAGACTAATTTTAACATCTTCGTGCTACTAAACAGTTCCAAACAATATTTTCTAATAATTCTGTCTCATTCACTCACTTCATATTAAAATGAGATGACACAATTTAAAAGTTGAAACTTTGTTTATGAACTAGAAAGCACCTCAGAAGGGTAGCTCTAATTGAAATTTGAACTTCACAATGTGCCATCTCTCTCGCTCTCCTATTAAACAACATTTGAATGAGGGAGACGAAATGAATTTCAAATTTCGAACTTGACAACGATATAACGGCCGCGGGATAATTTCGAATGTCTGTTTGGGACATGCGCTGCAACCTATATTTAAAGATATGTACATAAATTGACAAAAGTATGGGGGAACAAGTATTATTATTCTAACATTTTATTAGTAAATCATTAAAATAACTTAACATAATATTTCTAAGCATATAGCACTATTTGTTTGTATCTAAATTAAACAGGGCTAGAGTCAAACCACGCTAACATACAAACTATCTCACTTTGGTTTGACAGTTCATTTGCTTGGAAGAGATGGCGTGGTTTGACTAAGCCGACAGACTCTGTTTCATGTGATTCATACCTGTGCTAACTCGGGGCACGTTCTAGGGATAGGATATCGATATAATTAAATTAATATATGTGCTCATTGAACATTCTCGATTACTATAAAGAGGTTCGATGTCATATCTGATATCGAGCCTCTTAAATTAAGGATTTAGTTGTAGCATTTGTAATTATCAGTGCACTGACTAGTCGTATTGGCTGGCAACACCTTGCCCGGTAACGGGTAGTCAAAAAACAAACTCATTTGAGCAGAAACCTATAAAAAACCCTTAATTTGGCAATGTATGACCGGATGAAATTACTCCTGTGGCGCGGAGATAACCCATTAGCCAGTTATACTCCCACACAAAGTCCGACTCACTGGTAGTGACTGCAGACTGATACAGTTCAAGTCATGTTTAAAAAAAAGCTGCATGAACAAACGCTTTTTTCGAACCAGCGTTATTGTCATACGCGACTATTTCTCGCGCGAGATAATTACCTGTCTCTTTCTGTGCAGTAATGTGAGAGAGTGACGGGTAGCGCTATGTCGCGCGACAAGAGTCGCGAAGCATAGTTGTGCTAGACCGGGAGAATATGGTATTTGATGACAGCTCAAATCGGCTACTCTTTATGAAATGTCAAAAACGATCTGTTCGTATGAAGTTTCTATGAATATACTGGCTTGTGACGTCACAAAAATCAGTCGTCAAAACACGTCTTGTTTTTAGTTTTTTTCAATTAAAAATAGTACAATGTCCAAAAGTTAGTGTTAGTTTATTTGGTTCCGCGTATTTTTTGAATGTGTGTTTAACGGTTTCAATGACACAATTTATTTTCACTATAGTGAATTACCGTATTGTCTGCATTATTCAACCTTAACTATACTCGTTTTTTTTTGCCAAATTAAGGGTTATATTTTCATAACCCGATCACACAGTCATTATAATCAAAAACAGACTACCAATACTCGCTCAAATAAATTCGCTATTGGCACAATGAATTTTAGTCTTATTAAAGTTTCAAATGGACAATTAATCAGCTAAAGCAAAATAACGGCGCGGATGGCGACCAACATTCTATGGAAGCAAGTTGTTTTTCCAATAATCATTCGACATGGACAGATTATTCGAAATTAGGCTGCGTTTCCACCAGAGATGTGCGAGGATGCGTAGCGAGGGATGTGTTTTTGTTAACTAATGGAATAACGTCATTTATTATCCTCGCTCAACGCAGCTGATTATATTGGTTAACAAAAACACATCCCTCGCTCTCGCTACGCATCCTCACACTGGTGGAGACGCAGCCTTATTAAAAAAGTTAGAACCATGTTCGAAGTACGACAGTAGTATAGCGCCGTCCCACTCACCCAAATAGAGGAGATTGAGATGCACGGCACTGGACGTTGTTCGAATTTCGAACATCGTAGTACAAATTAATAAGATAATAAGAAATATAATTAAGGCATTTGACGCACAGGCTTTCTATCACATGTGACGCAATCGTGTAAGAGATTTGGGGTGCGCCTCGACCACAGACAACCCCCACTAGACGGAGCATGTAAGGCGACCCGCGCGCACCAACGATATGGTACGGCAGAACATTAAAGTATCAACACGGCGGCCACCGTTTAGTTGCGTCCTTGCACGCACGTGCTAGAGTGATAAGATAGGGCCTTATCTTATCACTCTAGCACAAAACAGAGAGGTACAGAAATCAATCTACATACAAGCGCGCTCGAGCAAACACACATAGACATTGCTCACGGACACGTCAAGCGGATGGCACTCGCGCTCGCACTGGTCCGAACTGGTCCGAGATATCGTGTCCGTGAGCAATGTCTATGTGTGCGTTCGCTCGAGCGCGCTTGTATGTAGATTGATTTCTGTACCTATCTGTTTTGTGACACTAGCGAGTGGCGAGCGAGTTTTCAATACAAATATGCGTGGCGAGAACTCGCTGCGCGATCGCCAAAATTCGCTCGCAAATGGCAAGTGTGATAAAGCCCTTAGATATTCCACAGATATTCAAACCCTGCTTATCTACGTTTATTATATTATAATATTGGCAAGTCTCAGCAATTTGTTTAATTCTTATTTCGTTACATTAGTGTCTTTGGTCAAATTCACACTAATATTATAAAGGTGACAGTTTGTGTGTTTGTAATTGTATGTTTGTTATTTATTCACGATCAAACAGCTGGATCGATTCCTATATAATTTGGTGTGGCGGTGGCTGACACTCTAGATTAACACATAGGCTGCTTTTAATCCCGACAAAAAGTTGTATTCCCTTGGAATAAGCAACCACGCGGCTAGTTTCTTAATAATAATAAGTCTATTTGATTTCGTCAAGGTTTTCCCTTTTTTTTTTTGCTCACGGATACAAAATAAGAATTAAACAAAGTGCTTACGAGACGTGGCAACAAATAATTGCTATTTATATAAGGATATGGTTTTTCACACAACTTGTTTCTATTTAGATTAGTATTGCTTCAATAATTTACACGTAATTTGCCATCGACTATGATAAGTGTAGACTTGCACCTCTACACTCCGGATTTTAATTAGGCGAACTAACTTGACAGTTCATTGCACACGAATGTTGCCACAGTTTCGCTAGTGTTGTTAATATCGATAATTATAAATAATGACACAAAGGTAAATTAAGAAAGAAAAATATCTATAGAAATATCGATAATTATGTTAAGAAGAAGGTTAATAACGTGAGCATGGACTCATTGTCTATGCTATACTTCTTTTTATATCTCTGCTATTTGTTTCCTAGCAACTGTTGTTTTTATAATCTTTACACTAATATATATTGTCGTGAACGAATCACACGCTTTTCCTTGCTAATTTAAAGAATTAAAAAAACCTGTTCCTACCAGAGGTTTAGTTAAACAGCATTAAAAAAAAGTAGACATTACGTATTTCATAAATTTTGAATTATTGTATATGAAATCTAACTAATAATTTTATTACACGAATCAATAATAAAAAAAAAAACGGTTGCTATTAAAATACTTACATCGAACGAACTTTATTTTAGGACATCGCTAAGAACGCTGTCCGCCTTTTTGTTTTCTTGACAGTTCCATAGTACTATCGAATACACTGATAACTTTACATTTTTAAACGAATATAAACCGTATTACTACATAATTAAGTGTCTATGGATGTATTGTTAAGGTTATATCGACATATTTGTATCGACATAAACCAATCACTATATTTTTTTTTCTATTCCTGACAACACTTTGAGCTGTCAAGTTAGTTCGCCTAATTAAAATCCGGAGTGTAGCACAACTGTGACACGCGCGAGATAGTCATCTATATCTTTCTGTACAGTAAAGTGAGAGAGTGACGGGTGACGCTAAGTCGCGCAAGTCGCGAAGCATAGTTGAGCATTTCTCAATAAGTTTATACAAAATTGAGACGTCAATTAAAGTTCAATAAATTCTTCCTCGTACATAAAATTGGTACTGTTTTAAATAATATCCAGGTGAATAAATTATTAATTGTATATCAATCAAAGGCCTGTCAGTCTTTTACAGACTATATACAAAACAATGTCATATAGGAACCTAATAATTCTACTAAATACTTCAAACTTACGAGGTTTCGTTAATTAATTTAAAATACTTGGGAGACTTTGGCCCAAATTCACCATGCGATGTTAATTATTCACGGCTGACTGGACCCGCCAGAAAATTGACCTTGAAATATTTAAATTGTATAATACTTAATATGTGACCACTAATACGAAACCGTGGTTTTCAAGGAATGTCGTCTGTTATATGTTATATTATATTAATATACTGAGGCTAATAATTGGTTAATTTTTTATATTATATGACTTCTAAACCTCCTTACAATAACAAGATATTGATATAATAATCGCCTAAACGAATGCTCCTTTTCGTATAGTTGAAATTGTTTAAGCTGTCCGAATTCCACTTGTTAACATGACCCCACAAAGATATCGTTTTACTCCTGCATTGAAGCTCACTTTGGGACAGATGGAAGCAGGTAAAAAAAACAAAACGCCAAATATATTTTTGTTTCAAATGTCTTTTCTAATTCACCGTAAAAAGCATCCACCTCAAAGTAGCCGAGAAAACCTCGCGTGATTTGTGCACAAGCCCAAAAGGGTCGAAAATGTAACTGACAATACCCAACTGTCCGACTCCGATTTGATTTATTTTGATATATGTCATACAGTAGCTTAAAATAGCAGACACGTATTTTTAAAGCTGCCCAAATTGAACCCGTTGGGACAAATTGTCCTTCAAAGTACTGAAAGTTGACCACCTCTAACTTCTTCAGAGAGATTTGTTCAAGCAAATTGATAATTAGTTACTGGTTTCATTATATGTTGGAGAACATGAAAAAATCATGGACACGTGTTTTGTCTTTCACCTCACTCATATTTTATATATATATAAAAAAACATTTTATTTATGTGTTTTTTTTTTATAATTTGAAGGACTATTTGTCCTAACAGGTTGAATTTGGGCAGCTAAAAAAGTACATGTCTGCTATTTCAGACTACTACTCTATAACATATATCAAAATGAATCAAAGCGGAGTTGGACAGTTGGGTAACTTTCCTTGTAAATCCCGCTTCCCAAGAGATAAGCTATTCTGAAACTAGAACTATGTGACTTAGAAATGATATCAATTTGATTGCGTTTTTTATTACTGGCTTCCATTTGTCTTACTGGGTTCATGTTTACAAGATAAGATCTTTGTGACCATTCGGACGTCTTAAAAAATTTCAACTATAGCACCGGTAACATTAGTTACAGTTAAGTTTTGCCGAGATATACGAGATTCACAGATCGAGATATATACCATATTGAAATGTACAGATTTCGTACTACTAGCGCCATCTAATAGGGCTTCTAAACGGGCTATATTTAACTGAAATTTGTGGCCGGCAACTATGGCTGTCCTTCTCTGACACCCTACGCTAGAGCAAGATGCACAAATTGCAGCAAAACATGGCCTATAGTGGCGTGATGAAGCGTTACCTCATGAAAAATATGCACACCTTCAAGAAACTTAATGCTTTCAACTGTAGCCCGACATGTTGCTTTTTACAATGCGACCAAAAAGAGTAGCAATTAAAAAGTGGCAATACTGTAGTGTCGTCCCCGTTTTCTTATATTGATTAGAAAGGGAGGACACTACAGTATTGCCACTTTTTAATTTCTACTCTCTTCGGTCGGACTGTAGCCCACGCCATATTGCGGATTTTAATTGGAACTAATTTATTTTACTGGCAACGGCATAATTTTGATAACTGACGTTGAAAGTCGGTGAATGCCACTGATGTAAACAAAGAGGAAACAGGACTAAATATTACGTGGATTTAAAGTAATTTTCGCATAATAAAGCCAAAACTATTCATAATTAAGAAAATCAAGTTCTTTTTCATAAGATATTCAACTTATTTCAGAAGAACGAAGCCGGAAGCCGTTTCCGGTAATCAATGTTTTGAATTCGACTTTGTTACTGACAAATCGCTACTGACGTTTTATAAAGCATATATATGACGTATGCACATTATTGCCATATGAAAGCTGTTTGTAGCGCCATTATCCCAGGGCTAAACCGCAACTTGTCAGCCTATAATTATTTTAGCACGGAAATCTTTTTAACAAGTTATTTATTTCATTAGATTAATCACTATATACATGGTGTTTCAGTTCGTACTGTTATTTTTACTAGCATTTACATAAAATAACATAAACAGCATTATCATTACCATATTTAATATATTAAAATAAAATAAATGACACACATTATGCTCACTATTAAGGCAATTCGAATATTCAATACTTCCTGTACATGTATGTCCATTTAACACTATGATTTTAATAATACACCGAAATAACGATTTCCTATTAAATTATACAATTTTCCAATAATACATGAATTGAGAAAAAAACTTAAATCTTTTAATCGTAAAAGGATACTTGCAATATTTGGGATATAGGTCGGGCCACATAAAAAGAGCGCTGACAAACTTATTGCGCAGTAGTCATTTGTACTGCGCAGGAACAACCAGCGGTCTTTTTACGTGGCGCGACGTATACTAGCCCTTTATATGTCATCGGTGTATTACAAAAACCTTACCTAACTCGTCACTCGATAACTTTCTACTGTACAACCTTCATACGTACAGTCGCCATCAGATATATCGCAGCATACAATGCGTTCATAAATATCTGAAAATGTACTGTAACGCCCAGCCAATAGAATCATGTTCAGATATTTATGAACGCCTTATATGCTGCGATATATCTGATGGCGACTGTACGTGATGTAAAAAAAGTTATAATCTTTGCAATGGAAAATGGATTTTAAAAAATCTTGAATTTTTGTATTTAGGCAACCACAATACCTACCTAGAAAAAATTACAGGTTTTTTTGGAGCTTTAAAAAAAGGTATTTTTGATATTTCATCAATTCCCCATTATGTAAGTCCTGTTTAAAAAGTCTTGTAGTTAAATTTTGTTTTCACTGCGTTATGATAACAAAAAAATACATAAATACATGTGTTCATGTAACATAAATATATAAAAAGTAAAAATCATATTGAACTCAGTGTACCCAGGTACAATTAATAGTACATTACATACCTAGGGCGGTTAATTCGTCGAATGCCCCAGATCGCAGGCGTTTGCGGCCCGAACCCAATGCGAGGGTCATAAACATACGGTCTGGGGATTTTTTACATACAAAACTACCGTGAATCCCAGATTTGACTTCTACGACGTGAGTAAACCCGTTAATGTATTTAAATATATCTGGGGCTTTACCGAATTACCGCCCGTTACTTGTGTAGTGTTACGTCTTGCCTTGGATCATTTCGAATTCCCCAGCTACCTTGCCATTCACGGCCAAGCGCCGTCGACCTTACACTATACGCCAGGCCACCATACAACCTTTTTTTTTGCTAAAACAAGTGACTCAACGTATGGGTCATGACCCCGGCGCGACCGCTTGATAGAGCGCCGCTTCTGAAGCCAGGTAGCTATTATACTAATACTATTAAGTCATAGACTCACATGCGAGTCACTGGCCCTGCGCGACTGTTTGAGCATGACCCATACGCTGAGTCGCTGGCCCTGAATGGGTTAATGTCATGTCCGTGGCGTACTTGACCGAAGTGTCCGCGTGTCTCACGTCTGTCGCTCGGCGGTGAAGGAGTACGCGTAGTCGCGGTCGAGCTCGAAGCGAGTGCGTTTCTTTATCATCGGGAACTGGCTCTGGAAATAAATCCATACTAAAATTATAAATGCGAAAGTGTGTCTGTCTGTCTGTTACCTCTTCACGCTTAAACCGCTGAATCGATTTTGATGAAATTTGGCATGGAGATAGTTTAAGATCCGAGGAAGGACATAGGATAGTTTTCATCCTGGAAATTATACCTAAAAAGATTGAAAAGTGAGTGAACATTTCTGTTGGGGTGCGGTGACCCTGTAGGAAATGTAATTATTAGACCAAAAGCACAATTGCTCTTACATTTGCTTAGGCGCTTTTAATAATCCCTTTTATCAAGTTGCACGCGTACGTAGTCGCGGGCAAAAGCTAGTAATTAATAAAATTGACAACACGGTTGGCTCGGTTTGTGGAAACCTGCCTACTGAACCGGCGGTGCCGGGTTCGAATCCTGGCCAGGGCAAATATTTGTGTGATGAACTCGAATATTTGTGCTTGGGTCATGGTTGTCTGATATTTATAAAAAAATAAAATATCAGACAACCTCACACAAAGCGATCTAGTAAGTACCAAATTAAGCTCAAGTAGGCTTGTGTTATGGGTACTAGATGATGATACGGGTCAATCAACCTTTTTCTGTTGCTTGTTGTCATGGTGATGTGCTGTGGGTTTATCGGCGGCCATATTGAACAAAAATGTTCTAATTCAGCATTCCGGTAAACAATATTTTTAATGACAAATCGCTATTGACGTTCAATAATGCAAATATGTGACGTATGCTCATTATTTCCATATGAAAGCGTTTATACTCGCACCGCCACTATCCCTGGGTCGGACCGACGCTATAATCATACCTTGGAGGCCAAAATTTAATAACAGCTGCCAACATTAAGCGATCACTAGTATATGGGAAAAGCATTGATAATTGGCTTAATGTATATAGGCGATCCCTAACTGGTACCAGCTGTCATTAAATTTTTCTCCGTATATTCCGAGGTCTGCCTATAAATATGTTTCTGTCAAAAATGACATTTTAGTGGCAAGCTTTTATAGCCGACTGTACTTTTCTTTGGATATCCATCAAATGCTCACTGAGACGATTCTAAAGAGCCCAAGCTCGGTAGGATTGCTTTTTCTATTATAGAGTTCCTATGGCCACCTTCCGGCTCCATCATCAGACCAGCCCCATGGTACCATATTATTGTATTGTCATCAAAGTTAAGTGAGTATGCAAAATTTCAGCTCAATCGGTTGACGATATCTGCTTCAAAATTGAGTTGCAAGATTTCACCCGAACATACATACTTAGATACATAAAGCCTAACCAGAAATATATGAGGATGCGCCATATTGCGGAATTTCACTGGAACTAATTTCTTACACTGGCAATGATTTTATGGTCGTTTGTCAACATTGTCACTGTCACTCGCGACGATTTCTTAAAAAAAAAAAAAAAATTAAAATTATTTAAATAAAATGCCGAAAAACATTCACAGTCGTGAAAGTAAGATTATAAATAAAGTGTACATGTGTTTACTACACGAAAAACAGTCAGGAAAAGAGTGCATTCCATTAAATGATATTACGAGGTTAACATAGTAGAACTGACAGGTATTTAAAACTAATGTCATTATAGTGGGATGCGATTGGTTGGAAAATTGTTGCCATATAAATCTTATAAATAGCGCCCTCTTGACAATCCTCATCTGGTCAGGCTTTACATTGCAAGTTAAATAAAAGCTTGTAAAAATAATGACTCACGATGTTGTCATTGGGCAGGCCCCGCAGCTTAGGGTTCAGTACAAAGGGGACGCCCTCCAGCCCGTTGTAGCCCCCCAGCGTCTGGTAGTTGGGGTTCCGCGGCAGCGGCGCGGGACCCTTCCTGCGCGCGGGGGCGGGGGGCGAGGTCGCGGGGACCGGGGAGTTGCATGATGGAGGCCTGGGGAGACGTACATATTCTTTATCTACACTCATCTTGTTAATAGTATGGGCCATTTTTTCTAAAGTTGTACCTACAGCTACACCCCACTTTTTTTTTAATCTTGGATATTTTGGGTTTTTTCTACTCAGAATCACGAGCTCTTTCGAACTAATTAGGGGAAAAAAACAGTCCCAAGTTTTTTCGTTCCATTCCGTTACCATTTCCAAATAACCTACTACGGAACGGAATGGAAAAACAAAAAATGTATGAATATTTTGGGACAGTTTTTTTCTCCTAATTAGATCGAAAGAGCTCGTGATTCTGAGTAGAAAATACCAAAAATATCGCAGAATAAAAAAAAATGGGGTGTACAACTTTAGAAAAAATGGCCCATTTTATGCAACTGCTACATAATGAAAGTTCTTGAAATACGAGTGTGGTTTTATGGAACGATCCGAAGACGAGTGTGGTTTTATGAAACGAGCCGAATGCAAGTTTAATAATAAGATCACACGAGTTTTGAAATAATGAAATAATGAACTTTATTCTGCAAGTAGGCCACAAGTGCACTTTTACATGTCTGAGTCTACCGGCATTTCA
The DNA here is from genome assembly GCA_932273695.1 of Apotomis betuletana. Lineage (NCBI taxonomy): Eukaryota > Metazoa > Arthropoda > Insecta > Lepidoptera > Tortricidae > Apotomis > Apotomis betuletana. The sequence goes on along the minus strand of OW026298.1, from coordinate 57,177,102 downwards.
CAAGAGGAGACCACTGTTGAAAAGAAACGCCGAAAGAAACTCAACAGTCAGTCATTTTTTCTTAAAGGATAAGTACTTAACTATTACAGTAATATGAACTTAACTATACATAGTTCTCGAAGAAAACATATTAAAAGTGTATTCTAAGATATAAATGAGGACTAGTGTAAGAATAAAATCCCATCAAAAACATAAATGTCAAATCAGAGCCAAGCTCAACATCGCGTGCAACATGCTTTTTTAAGACCTAATTATGTACAGTTGCATACACTACTTTATCTGCACACATATTTATCATCATTATCAAAGACTTTCTTTTATGTAGATATGATACACTCAGTCCTAGCAGTCAGTCCGCGTAGCAGAAAAATACAGAGGTTGCTTTTGAGCTTAACCTTGTCAGATGCGCACACAAACGAAACTCAGCCCACGACTAATCTAGGCTTTAAAAGTTTAGCTAGGGATTTAGGTTTCATAAAGTCCGCTCCGGGTGGTAATTCGTAAAGCCCTAGATCGCATATTTGAGTCATATAGAAGCAAAGCCAGCAACATCCAATATGGTTGAAAATCGTATAAATTATTTTAACTATACCATACTAAGTTCAAGTTCAAGTTGCTACGTTGAAATAATTGGATGTTGGCGACTTTGGTTCTATATGACTCATTTGTTTCTGTCACATTTTCTAGGGACTGTAGACTTGAGTATATGGTTTTAATTTACCTCCACGCGTCCCCGAGATGACGGATGGACTACTATACTGGCGAGTTCTACAACTTACAGGAACCACTAGTTTCGCAGTATATTCGGTCTCATACCTGGGCGCCGGCCTCGCGGGCTTGATGTTGTACGAGGGACTGAGCGCCTCGTAGTCGTGACTGGTGTTGAAGTCCTCGACGTGTGGGTACGCGCCGCTCACATTACGCTAGAGGTGCATCAGTCATCCCCATGTCGCAGTGTATTCGGTCTCATACCTGGGCGCCGGCCTCGCGGGCTTGATGTTGTACGAGGGACTGAGCGCCTCGTAGTCGTGACTGGTGTTGAAGTCCTCGACGTGTGGGCACGCGCCGCTCACATTACGCTAGAGGTGCATCAGTCATCCCCATGTCGCAGTGTATTCGGTCTCATACCTGGGCGCCGGCCTCGCGGGCTTGATGTTGTACGAGGGACTGAGCGCCTCGTAGTCGTGACTGGTGTTGAAGTCCTCGACGTGTGGGTACGCGCCGCTCACATTACGCTAGAGGTGCATCAGTCATCCCCATGTCGCAGTGTATTCGGTCTCATACCTGGGCGCCGGCCTCGCGGGCTTGATGTTGTACGAGGGACTGAGCGCCTCGTAGTCGTGACTGGTGTTGAAGTCCTCGACGTGTGGGTACGCGCCGCTCACGTTCAGACTGTTCATGTCGGAGATGATAGGGGAAAGCTTCGGGGGCCGCTCGGGGGCTGCACGCAGTCTAAAACAAAACGAAAAATTTACTTAAACTTAAGGCCTTATTCCTTTTCAAATTTATTTTTTTCATATTATGACAAATATATTGATAATTTCAACCAACTTTTTGAAGTGAATAATACTTTTCCCCGAGTTCTAGGTAGTAACATAGTTATTTCACGCTTTCATTGCGTACAATCGAAAATAAGTTAAAAAAACTAATTTTCCGCGTGAATTTTGTCAATTTCGAGTAGTTTTTGAAACAAAAATTATCAATGAAAAATTCAAACTGTAGGTTTCAAATATATACCAATAAATCCCAATAGCCCTGTTCTAGAAAGTAACATCAATAGTATGCTAAGAAACATGTTTGATCATAGAGAAAAATGTCTAAACAATCAGCATTTTAAAAGGAATAAGGCCTCTTAAACGTTAACGTCGCAAAATAAAAAAAGAAACCCAGGTTCAAACCTTGGTGCTGTTAATCACTACGTAGTATAAAACAAAGTCGCTTCGTGCTGTCTGTCCCTATGTATGCTTAGATATTTAAACTTCGCAACGGATTTTGATGCGGTTTTTAATAGATAGAGTGATTCAAGAGGAAGGTTTATATGTATAATACATGTATATCTAATATAGCATTGCTCCCGTGCGAAGCCGGGGCGGGTCGCTAATAAACTCTGTGTTAATAATGAATACAAAAAGTTGGTCATAAATATCTGCCGTCCGTTAACTAAAAGGCCGCTAACCCTCAGGGGGTCAATTTTTAGGTTTTAATGCCATCGTATGTAGAAAAAAATACTCTATCGATCTGTATAGGAATCATATTTGTAAGGTTTATAGTTTTTGAAATAGGTTTTGCAAAAAGGTCGTTAATCACGAAGGTATTAATAGTTTACACCACTAAAAGTACGTTAACCATCAATATTTAACTAAAAGGTCACAATTAGCCCTTAACGCCATAATGTTTCGAAAATATTTCTAAACTTTCCTTAGCAAAAAAGACGGTTTTCGACATTACTACACAAGAAAGTCGTGAAGGTACTTTAGTTACTTTCAAGCCAAGATTTATTGTGGTTGTTTACATTAATATCCTAGGCTAAAAAGGCGTTTCATGGAAATACTACACTAAAAGGACGTTACAATCTGTTAACGTCTTTTTAACGTAGGTAAAAAATACTCAGATTATGGTAGAAATCCTCCGCTAGAAGTACGTTAAGCCACAATACTTGGCTAAAAAGACGCAATCTGCTCTCGCCCCTCAAAATGACGCGGGGCACTACCTACCTTTTCTCGAACCGTTTCGTCTCATTTTCAAACCCTCATAGCTGCGTCCCAGTTAACACCAGATCGCCCAAATTCACAGGTTAAGATGCAATTAGGGAACATATAAAATATACTAAATTTAATTGATCTAGCTTTTATACTTTAGGTTTTATTGGTACCTAAAATAGGCCGATTTTGCCACTCACTTATACAGGTTGATCAATCCAAATCGGTCAGTAGGGAGAAAATGAAAACTATAAAAGCTAGGGAAATCTGTTCTTAGGAACCATGGCTTCGATTTTAGATTTATTAAAAACTGCATTCAATTTTTTTTCATATATCTCATACATAACCGGGAATCGAACCCGGTTAAAATTGGCGAGGAGAAAAAAAATTAAGAAATCGATCGATCCTATTTTTTATTGGCAACAAATGTCTGTATAAGAGTACATACATTTAGAGCGCTTTAAGAGTCAGAAATTGCTGTTAAAGCTGAAAACGGTGCATACAAATATGCGTGCTGTGTATGGAAAAAAAACTTTTCTTTTTTGACCATGATAATATCCGTTTTGGAAACAATTTCATACTTGCTTTTGGATTAAAAAAAAAAAGTAAAATGTTCGTACCTTAAAGGAAGGCCACCCTTTAACATCAATTTCTGATTCTTAGAGCACTCTAAATGTACGTAGACATTACAGTCATTGGTTCTCAATAAAAAATAGGGTCGGTTGACATCTTCAATTTTTTTTTCACTACTCAATTTCGACCTGGTTCGATTCCGGGTTATGCATGAGATATAGGAAAAAAAATGAATGCAGTTTTTAATAAATCTAAAATCGAAGCCATGGTTCCTAAGAACAGATTTCCCTATCTCTTATAGTTTTCGTCTTCTCCCTACTGACCCATTTGGATTGATCACCCGGTATACCCTCGGGTACTTCTTCCCGGAGACGTAGAAAGCTGAAATTTGGTATGTAAGCTAGTATTAGAACACAAACAACAAAAAAATCTAAAACTTCAAAATTTTACCCCCAACCCCTTAAACTAGGGGATGGAAGTTTGTATGAGACTTCTGCAAATTTTGAAACTAGATGTCTCAAAATTGATATAGGGACTCCTTGTTATAAATAATGAAATACATATTCTAGGATTTCTTAAATACACAATTATTACTACTCCCATATCCAGACTTTGACTTCGTATTTTAAATATTTCTTTATATATATATCTACCAAAATGCAATAATAAATGCAGTGCAATTAACACGCGGAATTTTATATTTTTGATTGTTGAGTTATTGTTTTTTATATCCATCTTAAGGAGATTTAAGCGTAAGATACCTTACAAAAAGAAATGAGATCCCAGCAAAATGATTTCATGTAAAATTGGCGCCCAAGACTCACATGTTCATAACACTTTCACTGTAAAAAAGTTATCAGATCCCAGGAAAAGCCAAGCCTCTAAGCCCTGAGTTTACTAACCCTACACCTTGGTTTCAAAAGTATGGCTTGGCCGTTTCATAGAGACCATAAATAAGTCGAACGGTTTGTCTGGCCCCTATGATAAGGAATTAAGTTTATGTATATGTGCGTATATATGTGACGTTTTCAGTAAAAAGAGCCCCCTTTGTCGCTTGTTTAAGAGTCGAAATTTGTTTGCATCTTTATACCAATAACCCGTCAATACGTCCTTATAGTGAACGACCAAGTGGGCCCTTTTGATTGAAAACGTCACATATATTATCATGAAGACATAAACTTAATTTCTTGATACCATATCGGCCAGACGGTCCGTTGGACTTATTTACGGTACTCTATGAAACGGCCAAGCCATACTTTTGAAACGAAGGTGTAGGGTTGGTAAACTCAGGGCTTAGGGGCTTAACTTTCCTGGGATCTGATATCTTGTTTACAGTGAAAGTGTTATGAGCATGTGAGTCTTGGCCACCAATTTTATATGAAATGATTTTGGTGGTATTCGAGTAACTATGATATAACTATGTACTAAGTATGTGATAAATTGTGTAGACATTTAAAATGTTAACTTTTTATAAATTGAGTATTACGATAACAAGCATAATTATGTAAATACTAAAGAGTTTTTAGCATGTTACCATCTGTAGTCTGTATTTTTAGCTAAGAACGTCATATGATACAAGTTCTACGTATGTAAGAAACACATGAGTGCTCCATTGCATTTTTGAGGCAGGTTACTGTTTTTTTTTTAGTTGTACTAATGTTTTTTAGGACTTTTTATGTCATTGTTCACATGTTTATGTTTTGTAATGTTAGTGTTTCAAGACAGGTTCTTGTTGCATTTTTAGTTCCGTACATTCAAGTTTTTTTAATAAGCAACATCGTTTTTTCTATTGAAATAATCCATCCCGAATACATAACTAAAAGACCATTATGCTTAAAGGTTTCACGTTTAACGGCCTTTAAGTGTAGTAAAGGTTACTTAACCCTATACTTGGCAGGGAATTAGATGTGCGTTTTTAATTTTTTTTCTTGTTTTATTTAGTTAGTTAGCGATAATAATACACTAAAAAAATATATAAAAAAATATTTGACTCTTTTTTTTATATTTATAGCATGTATCTTATTGGATACATTGCCAAGTGTTCACAAAACTAGATTTGTATCTTTAAGGATACTTTGGCTGCTACATAGCAAAAGAGAATCTAGTGCTTTTTTACAGAAATGTTTAAGAAATTTTCTCAAATCACACCGTTTCATGGATACTACTTACTTATAGAGCTTAATAAAAGTGCTCTAACAAAAACACAAAGGGGGTACCTTGGATTCGGCAGAACGCGAGCTCATTGGTAATGCTGCCGGCTGCGCCGGTTAGGGGCATCATCGAGAGCCTCAAACATCGCCGCAAAGTAACCAGCATGTCAGTTTTCTATCGGATCTATTTTGGAGATTTTGTGTAGGAATTGCAGGATTCAATCCCACTATCGGTATTTCACCATCGGCCATCCAGGCAAGAGAACCGACTTCATCCTTATGTTGTAAGTTTATATTCTAATTACTATCGCTATAAGGGATGGAACTCGCTCCCATGGTGTGTATTGTTGTTGATATTGTTGATGAACCAGCGACCTACATCTTCGACCCCGTAGTCACTTACCATCAGGTGATACTGAGGTCAATCGCCGGTCAATTATAATAACCGCAACCTGGCAGTGTATCCCAAAATGCACATATTAAAATTACTAATAAGCTGGCAGTGTGCATTAAAAGATACACCCAAAAATATGCTAATATTTTACTTGGAAAATTAGTGTTTTTCTATTAATTTTATTTTAAAATCGTTAGTTCAACTATTCGGCAATAAGTTAAAGTGATTTTCTATTTACCAAGTCAATATTAAAAATTTATATATTTTTTTTTTACCTTGAGCTTCATAGTCGCACGCGTATGGTCTGCCATCTGGCGAGCTACTGGTCAAAATTTGTTGCCAGAGCACAAAAATATTTTTTTGGTAGAAAGTGTGCACATCATGCTTCGATTTAATACTAAACAGAAAATATAAATCGATCGTTACTGACCGGTAGATTTTTTTACTTTACAATGTGCATTATAAGATACACTGCCAAGTTTAGGGTTAAAATACTCGTTACAAAAACACAATAAGACGCTACATTCAAAAAGCTTACCTAAAAAGACATTAAAATACTATTATGTTGATATAGTTAAGAACTAATGTCAAATTCAAAGCTGCAAAACATAACTAAAAAGCCGTTGAGTACCTTAACGCCATTTTAGTTAAGTAATTTCGAATAGTTTTTTTTAAGAACAAAACAACTCATTTTTTACTTTGGAATCATAAACTATAAGGTCGCTAAGGTATACTTAGTGACTCTTTAGTCAAGTATTTTTTTTAGATTTACCAATATTATGCGCAACTAAAAGGGAAAAGGAGTTTTTTTTCTAACTTGGACAAGTTATTTGTAATCAAGATTATCGCAATTTGATAGTAAATTTGACAAGCTATCTTTGGACATTTACCTTTTTTTTGTATAACATATGGTTTTCAAGTAGCATATTTTTTAAATATCTCCCGCGTTTTTCGCTCATATCCACAAAATTAGATTTGTGGCTTAGCGACTTTTTAGTTAACGGACGGCAGATATGAATATCTGGCTATACATCGTGAAAGTAAGGGTGGTAGATTTCAAGTGGTATTCTATCGAAACTTTTATTTCCTTGATTCACTAACTTAAATTTAAAATTTGAAACAGCACAGGCACAAGTCGCTGGTCATCATGAGGCCCTCTGTCAATGAGTGATATAGAAAATGCTACTAAAACTGAATGTAACTACAAAATTTGGAATTCTTAGCTTGAACACTGGCTGAGATCTTGGACTCTACTACTGGGTCTATTTCCATTTCCACCAAAGATAGCTAAGAGTCATCTAGACTGATAAGTTTTTCGATTAAATAAGACTGCATTCAAATTGGCCCATCCGTTTCAAAGCTACGATGCCACAGACAGACACACAAATAAACATTCTATGGAGAGGCTGATGTGGGATCGTCTTTTGTTTTGTATGCGCCGTGAATGCCTTGCGCCATCTTTTGGTGATTCATAATTTCTTTGTCCTCCCATTACGCCCAAAAGGTTGGACAAATAGCCCATTTTGGTACAGGGATAGCAGAATATCCAAGGATTATAATATACTTAAGTTATATGATACTTTTTACTGGAATACTGTAAAGAAAAAAAATACGCCGGCGGTGGCAAGAAGTTGGGTTACTTCCGCATTCATATCGTAATTTTTGCGCGCATTGACGCGCCGTGCGATCTCTGGATGAAGTGAATCATTCGAGGTTTGCGGTAATTAAATAGGTACAAACTAACTGGTAACGTTAACAATACAATGTGAACAAGGAAAGTGGCCAGTGTGTTATGATATGACTAATATTATAGTCTGTGCGGAAAGAGAAGAGTTGAGACAGTAGGATTTGAGGGCGTGCCAGTGTATGGTTTTTGCTATGCTGACAACACACTGTCACTCTTTGTCAGTTATTTTAAGATAATGAATATCCTGCATAAAATATGTATGTATATTCATATATACATAGATTTTGTGTCGGAGACTAATTACTTAGAGGGAGTATTAAATATGTATAAATTTAATATTAAATCACTACATAGTATAAAACAAAGTCGCTTCCTTCTGTGTGTCCCTATGTATGCTTAGATGTTTAAAACTACGCAACGGATTTTGATGCCGTTTTTTTTAATAGATGGAGTGATTCAAGAGGAAGGTTTATATGTATCATACATGCATAATTTATCAGCTTTGCGTCCGTGCGAAGCCGGAGCGGGTCGCTAGTACAACATAAATACCCGGTATAGCGGACACACGTTCTGTGACTTTTGGTAAGTCGATAGTGGGGCATTTAGCCGCTTTTTCGTGCTGATAAAATCGAATGTTATTAATATAATATCCCTTCTGGAACTATGTGCGGTTTTATCCAGTTTCTACATTATTTAAACATAATAAGATTAACATTATTTTATTTACGCAATGAAATGACATAAGTATAAACGGTTTTTTTATTTTATTAGACAGGTGTCTAAGGTGCGACGTCCGACTGCCATTGTAAGGTTCATAATGTTAGTTCCCGTTTCTGCCACCACTGTTCTCTGTCCACACAGACTGCATACAACAATTTGTGATATCCTAAATTCTGTGCAATTTCATTTCTTGAGTTAAAGTAATTATAATTATACGGGCGTACAATGGTTGCTTTTAACACGCGGTAAATATGTGACAAAGCATCCGTCACGTTTTGACAAAATGCGAGTGCGAGTGACAGATGCTTTGTCACTTTATCACGCGATTAACATGTGACAAAGGATCTATCACGTTTTGACAAAATGCGAGTGCGAGTGACAGATGCTTTGTCACTTTATCACGCGATAAACATGTGACAAAGCATCTGTCACGTTTTGACAAAATGCGAGTGCGAGTGACAGATGCTTTGTCACTTGATCACGTGATAAACGCAACCATTTAAAGCTCCCTGGTCTAGCATTTTTCTTTCCAGTGTTGAATTATAACTAGCCTTTTCATATATATTCGGCAAATCACTTTTAATGTTTTTTTACTAGATTCGTATTTAATTATTGATTACTAGCTGCGCTGCGCGGTATTGCCCGCTCATCCCACGGGAACACTAAGTTTTTCGGGATAAAAAGTATCCTATGTGTTAATCCAAGGTGTCAGCTACCTCCGTACCAAATTTTATCAAAATTTGTCCAGCCGTTTGAGCGGGAGGAAGTAACAAACATACACATAAACACACTCACAAACTTTCTCCTTTATAAAATTAGAGTGATGTTTATGAGCAGAATTAGCAAGAAAACAGGGGGAAATCAATGCAAACAACACACACGAAAAGAAACAATACCTATGTGTCCAGACTAAGATGTCGTGATATAGTTTCGAAGATATAGAACTGAAAATAAACAATACATGATAATATGATACATAGATAAATAGTCGATCGTCGTGTATTATACATATATTAAAAGTGATATAGAAAATGCTACTAAAACTGAACATAACTACAAAATTTGAAATTCTAAGCTTCAATATTTGGCTGTGATCTCACATGTTCCACTATTTTCACCAATATAGCTAAGAACCACCTCGACAGAAAAGTCTGTCTATAAATAAAAAAATACGCACTCAAACTGGTCCATCCAAATAGACACACCGAGACAAATACCTACACATGTTAAACTTATAAGACCCCTCTTTTTCATCGGGGCACAGACAAGATACCCCTAGACCGCTATTCTCATACAAGAAAACGTAACTCTGAAAAAGCTCAAAATTCGGTATAAAAACTAGATGGCGCTGCTTCGTAGCCTGGAAGTGACAAAAATTGTATTTTTCACCAATACTTTAAAGTGATTTTTGATTTTTGAAGATCAAACGCGTTACTGCTTCATTTTAATACGATAATACAACTTAAATACACAATTTTTAAGAATTATATTTTTTAGTCTTCAACAACGTGGTTTGATCGTATTAAAATAGATGGCACTACCTCTGGATAGCTCTAGGTTGCTTGCGGGCTCACCAATTTTTGCTACACAAAATAGCTAGATGGCGTTGGTGAACTGGTGTAATGTGGACAAAATAAATTACGCCCGAATTGACAAGCGACATTTCCCACTAACAAACAGTAACGTAATATTTGTTAGATAAGTTTTGTACAGTCAAGGAATTTCATTTCCTACCCATTTCGTTAAAATGTCGTTAGACATTCGCAATGCATTAAGGCCGAAAATTATATTTCAATAATAGTATTGAAATGTCAATATTATTATTTGTCACTTAATTTTACAAAAAACCTCCTCGCGAAAGGTTATCATTTGCTTTTAATTTCTAATTAGGAACATATGTCAGTGTCAATCGAGAAAATCGTAAAATAATTTTCAGCAACGTTATTAATTTGAAAAATAAAATGCTTGCCGCTAACCGTGAACTATTAAAAGATAATGATAATGACTGAAAACAATGAAGAGCTCAAAGAGTGGAGTTACACCAGGAAGGAATACGGATTTATGAGATCACACGTTGGTTAAATGCTAGCAGGGACACAGTTTGACGTTGGGTACGGCGATATAATGCTGAAGGAAACCTTATTGATCTACTGCAAAGCAAAGTAACCATTGCATCGTCCGCTTGCCATGGCCCAAGACCAACGCCGACGACAAAATGGCTTTACGCCAACGGGACGATTTGCGGAAATGTTTGACATTTACCCTAGAATAATTAGGAATTGCCTACATGCAGGCGGCCTGCGAATATATATTCGTTCGTTTTGTTTTTGTTAAAAGTAATATAAAGAAAACGTTTATAAAATTGTGGTTTTATTGAATGATCACTGTCGTTAGTTCTGTTAGTTTTTGTATAGATAAATTTCGGGTGCCTGTCGTATCGCATAGCGTTTTTTGTCCTAAAAATGTTTGGCATACTGTTGAATGGCATACTACTCGTTTGTCCTAATAATTTCTGCGCATACTCTCTTAAAGTCCTAAATCAAGTTTGTCCTAATATTGATAACTCTAAAATCTAATTACCTAAAGCATAATATTCCTAACATGAATTGCCCTAAGAATTATTTTGCCTATTATCAAATTGGCTAAAATTACAGCACCTAAAATAAACTATGGTAGGCGTGAAGTCAGAAACGTTACGTATTCTACCTTCAGGCAGGTCAGATTTTGGTTAGGATAGGTACGACGACGAGCGAAGCGAGGAGGAGTGTTAGGTAGAACTGTGACCCTTTGAAAACTCTGCTTCCTAAAAATCATCAAGATGTTTGCTTAATGACATGTAGTCAAAACACATAACAGACTATCCTAATATTGTAAGACCGAAAACTGTAGGTTAGGTTAGGTTTGTTTTATGACCATTGATAGCGGAGCGCGCGAAGCGAGCGGAACGTCAGAATGCTTGCTTAAAAATCTTCGAGATTTAGGTATAATGAAATGTAGTCAAAAGATTTTTAGCACATTAAATAAATAAATAAAATAAATTCCTTGACTGTACCTACGTAGGAAATTTGTTAATCGTAAAATATATTTGTAATAATATAAATAATGAGCCTTAGATATTGCAATTTATAATAGACATAAAAAGACATTTATTTATAAGTAGTTAGGAATTAAAAAAAAAACGAAGCGAAGTATAGAAAACAAATACCTACTGAATAATGATCATTAGTACGAGTATACTTACTTACTTATTCCCCCGTTTTTCGATGCTGCAAATATGGGTAATTTCAATTGCTTTTTTTAGGATCCCGTAGGACTACTAGAAACTCTTACAGTTTCGCCATGTCCGTCGTCCACGGCTTAGCTTAGAGACATCTCGTACTATGAAGCTGTAATTTTGCGTCGGCCCTTAGGTATACAGTACGACGTTTAGACGAGAGATAAGGTTAGGGTAATAAGCTTTTTGAAATACAGACTCTATAATAATAATAAAAAACAGCGTGTTGCAACACCGCGTATAACTCGATAAAACAATATTTATATTTTACTAGCATTGGGCTGCAGTAGCCATTTTTTTAAAGTATTTCTCAAGACATTCCAGATCGCGAGTAAGGGCTTCCTTCGAGCGGTTAATTTGCCATTCTGGTTTATGATGGCGATTTCATCAACATACATAAATTTCCGACTCTCTGTTTCCGAAATCGGTCCTGACCCCACTCCTGTTCAACCTATACATACACGATATAGGTTAAACAGGAGCGGGGCCAGGACCGATCCCAGCGGTAGTCCATTGTTCAGCTTCTTGACTTTGCTTGGAGTGCTTCCGAGGTGGACGATAATTCCCTATTGCTGAGCATAGAGTTGATTAGTCCACGGTCATGAGCTTATAGATAATTACCTGTCTTATAGGCCTCGTATCTTAAAAACTATACACGTTTTATAAAAAAAAGACGTATACATGAGAAGCTTTATATCATGTCGAGTAAAAAAACCAAAGGAGCTCAAGGAGTAAGCCCCTTTTTACTACCTCGCACTACGCTGCCAAAACTTTAACAAGCGATTTCTCGATGTATAGCAGGCAGGGGGCGAAATAGTAGAATAGAATGTGATACTTAGAAGATAAATCCTATGGATTTAACTAATGCGAAAAGTGCAAGTTGCATTAGATAATCCTTCACATTTATTTGTGAACTTTGTAAGGGTACCTAAAGAGGGAAGAAATAAAACTCATTGATTTCATTTTACTTTTTACTTAAAAATAATAATTAAAATCAATCTACGAAAACACAACTTCCATTATTCGGTATAATTGGAATACGTGGTGTAAGTACACTTTGTTCCTTGGCTTCTCCCGTTAAAATGGTTAAAATCGTGCCCTTTACGATGTGCCTATTTCCCGAATTAGGTGCATAATTGACAGACAATTCGGGCATTGTCGTGTATCCGAGTCTAAGATCCGAGTAATACAAAAACTTTATGCTCTAATACTGTACTCGGCGGTAAATAATTATTGCCCATCGGTCTTTAGAAAAAGACAATTCAACAATTGGCTGTTTACGACGATTTCCTAACACTGGTGACCGTCCATCAATCATCGTTTAAAATTAAGAGGAACGAACGTATTTCACGTTTATAATATTATTAGGATTATTTATATAATGTTGATTATACTATCTTTGCATACTCAGTTATTACTTTATTTTTATTCACTTACCAAGCGGGGGTACATAGTTCAAGCTCGTACTATTTTCAGATGATGTGCGTATCGAAACGTGATACCTACCTGAAGGGCTACTCCGATGTTGGAAATTTTACTGTCGTATAGTGCTATTCCATTCACTAAAATATTCTTTGACAGATGATCGAGAAGGATGGCGCTATTCGACAGTCAAATTTTGAACATCGGGGTAGCCCTTCTGGCATCACTGGTTTGACATGTCTTGCCAGATGGGTGTGTGATGTCGTCAAATCAAATGTCATTGTTTTAAATTTGTAAAATTGTATGTATTTTATTCTTGAAATTACGCGATCAATCGAATTTTGCGGTTACGTGTTTCTATATCAGAATTTATTGTTTTTTTACAAAGAATAGTTTGGTATGCGTTTCGTGAAGGTCTATCGTAGGCCCAGACAAAAATATTATTATATTGATTAGTTTACGTCAAAACGATGACATGTAGGGAATTGTTGCAACTACAATGATTTGCTCTCCATACAAATTTTAATCCCGTTTTTCGTCCCTAAAAGGGATAAAACTTGATATAAATGATAGCCTATGTCCTATTCTGATATATAAGGTACATAACTGGAAAGTTTCATCATAATACGTCCAGTAGTTTTTGAGATTAAGTGAAACGTACATACATACATCCATCCAAACTTTCACGTTTATAATATTATTAGGATTAGGATTAGGATGTAAGTAATTTTTATGTTTAAATAAAACATACACAAATAGTGAAATGAGACGAAACGGAACGTAGTAAACAAACATCGCACCTAACGTCATCTATTCACTTTTTACTGTATCACTTGGAAGTTGGAATGTCGTTGAACGCTTGACGACTGTGTTACTTCACGCTTGCGCGTACCGTACGGTAGGGATTGAAAAATGACGACTTTTGAATGAATTGAGACCCTTAGCGGCATCTAGCGACGTAGAACGATAGTAACTAACGGAGTACGGTGCGTAGTATGAAGAATAGCGGTCTAGGGGTATCTTGTCTGTGATCGGGGTTAACAAAAACTGGGAACCAAATAAACTAAATATATAGGTACGAAAATAGGCACCTTGGATGTCGACTTGCGGAAAATGCCCAGCGCAACTAACTAACTAAACTAAATAAATAAATAAATGTATTGAACAACCTCACACAAATCAATCTAGTCCCACAGTAAGCTCTAGTAGGCTTGTGATATGGACACTAGACGACGATAAACATACGTATATAGATTAAATACAAATAACATCCATGACCCAGGCACAAATATTCGAGTTCATCACACAAATTTGCCCTTGCCGGGATTCGAACCCGGGACCGTCGGCTCAGTAGGCAGTTGCAGGGGTGTAGTGGACTCATGGCGTCTATTTCTGCTAGCAGATTTTTACATATTGTAGAGATGGTAGAGATGTGTTAATTTCGTCGTCAGTTCATAAACTCTCTCCAGAGGCTCCAAGTAGCTATGTTGCGCATAGCATAGCGGCCACACCCTGGTAACCGTGTCTGCTCACGGGCTAAACCTGGATGAGGGGCTTGCCTCCTTGGCAGGCAAGTTTAACGCAGCTCCTCCCTGCGCTTATCTGAAAGTCTGAGCCGGCGAGGAAGGCAATCCAGCGCAGATATGCAAGGGCATTTGGCGGAATCGGCGGCTCAGTAAGGCAAGGTGGATGGCCTAGGGCGACGGTAGGGGGCGTATAGTTACCGTCGGCCAGACACAGCATCTGAATCCTCCTTCAGTCGTAGCGGTTTCCGTTCCACTGTATTTAGGGGGGAGAAGACGAGTGTGTGCGCCTGCGTTTGCGCGGACGTTTGCGCACCTTAATATATCCTGCGCAATAGACCGCTTTCGTTGAATTGACTCCGATCTGTTAAAGTCCTGTGGCGATGGAATGAAGTAAAGAGGTCTAGCTTGATGCAAGCTAGGCTTTGTCTGATTTCTGCACATGGGCGGTCCCAGGGGTGTGAGAACATGCCGTGGTCGTTTCTGCGTTGCACATTAGGGGCGCCAATGCGGACTCGGCAGCACCTGGGATGACAAAGCAGCCCTATTTAGGGAGGCTCTGCTTTCCTCGCTCAGCCGAGGAGGGGGCTAGAAAAGGTGCCCTAAAAAAAAGCGCGTTCCTACTTAGAAGGTGGTAGTTACCACGGCTGCCATCGCATCAGCTTAATTCGTGGTCGACGTTACAAAAGAAATAATAATACAGTACAAACACCTATTATGACATTTGGCGCATGGAACGTGAGAACGCTTATTGATCGTGATTGCAACTCCTGCCCTGAACGCAAGACCGCCGTAGTAGCTCGAGAACTCCGACGCTACGACGTGGACGTAGCTGCTCTCAGTGAAACGCATCTTGCTGATGAAGGAGAGCTGGTGGAAGATGGTGGCGGCTACACCTTCTTCTGGAAAGGTACCACAACCTCCGAGCCGCGCCGCTCGGGTGTTGGATTTGCAATCAAAAATCATTTAGTAAAGCGACTAGAGGAGTACCCCGTACATATCTCAGACCGCGTGACCACACTTCGCCTTCACTTGGACAAAGATAATTACCTTAATATCATCAGTGTTTATGCTCCAACGCTGGATAAGACTGATGATATAAAGGAAAAATTTTATGAAGAAGTTACTGATTGTCTCGACAGCATAAATGCTAAAGAGCAGGTTTTAGTGCTGGGCGATTTCAATGCCAGGGTAGGTCGTGACTATGAGGCTTGGCCTGGAGTTCTAGGTAGACACGGAGTTGGCAACATGAACAGTAATGGTCATTTGCTACTCAGTCTTTGTGCCCAGTATGAGCTGGCAATATCGAACACTATGTTTAGGCTTGCCGCCAAGCACAAGACAACGTGGATGCACCCAAGATCCAAACACTGGCATTTGATCGATTATGTTATCATGAGGCAAAGAGATATCAGTCAAGCGCAAGTCACTCGCGTTATGCGCGGCGCACACTGTTGGACTGACCATCGACTTGTGATCACTAAGCTGCGACTGCGTCTCCGTCGTCCACGCAGATCCGTAGTTAAAAAGCCTTTATCTCTGGACTTAGATAGGCTGCAAGATCTTGAAGTAAGGGGAAATTATGCAAAAGCCTTATCTGAGAACCTGTTGTCAGTTGAAAAGGCAGGTGATGTTGATGCTGCTTGGGAAGCTTTGTCTTCTTATCTTACAGAAACCGCTTCAGTTGCTGTGGGTTCAAAATGCCGGCAAAACGAAGACTGGTTTGATGAGAATGATGAAGTTCTCAGGGTAGCATTTGACAAACACCGTATTCTCTTGCGACAGTATCGGAGACGTGGTGGAAGCGCGGAGGCGGTGAAAGCTAGTGATCACGATTTGCGCAAGCTGTCTCGAGAATTAAAGGACAAGTGGTGGCAGGAAAAAGCTTGTCGCATGCAATGGCTTGCTGACACAAACCAGCTTGGGGAGTTCTATACCGAGGTGCGTAGGCTGGTTGGTACGTCCTATCGAGCGAAAGTGCCTTTAAGGTCTGCAGACGGTATGCATTTGCTAACAACTAAAGAGGACGTACTAATGCGTTGGGCTGAGCATTTTAATACTCTGCTCAATGTAGATCGATCAGCTGATCTGCATAATATCAGTTTAATTCCTCAACTCCCCTCTGCCATTGAGCTGGACGAGCCTTTGTCGCGTGATGAAGTTGTAACTGCCATCAGGCAGCAGCAAAACAAGCGTGCGACTGGCATTGACCTTATACCGGGAGAATTGCTGAAGTATGGTGGTGAAGAGTTGCACAACGTGGTCTGGGAGTTGTTTGTTCGTATGTGGGAGGAGGAGCGCGTCCCGAACGTTTTTAATGTGTCGCGTATCAGTGCCCTTTACAAGAACAAAGGAGACCGCTCCGACTGCGACTCTTATCGCGGCATTTCGCTTCTATCAGCCCCTGGGAAGGCCTTTGCCAGAATTCTGTTAAATCGCTTGAAGGATCTGTCTGAAAAGATTCTGCCTGAAAGCCAGTTTGGTTTCCGTCCTGACCGAGGCACCTGCGAAGCTATCTTTTCTGTGCGTCAACTGCAAGAAAAAAGCAGAGAACAAGGTCGCCAGTTGTATCTCTGCTTTGTTGATCTGGAAAAAGCTTTCGATAGTGTGCCTCGGGAAGCGCTTTGGTTGGTGCTAGGGAAGCTCGGCTGCACTGAAAAGTTTGTAAGACTTCTTAGACTCCTGCATGACGATATGCAATGCTGCGTTGCCGTAGGCGGCGAACAATCAAAACTCTTCCCCGTTACGTGTGGGGTAAAGCAAGGGTGTGTTCTTGCACCCACTTTGTTCGCCCTATACTTTGCAGTAGTAGTCAGGGAGGTCTTACAAACAGTTTCAGAGGGGATTCGCATCCGCTTTCGCACAGACGGCAGTCTTTTCAATTTGGCCAGACTTAAGGCTCACACTAAGGTCTCGTATGCATTGATCTCAGAGATTATGTATGCTGATGACTTGTGCTTCTTAGCAGAATCCCCAGATGGCCTGCAACAGTTAATGTCTGTTTTCCACCTAGCCTGTTGTAAGTTTGGGCTCAAGATCAGTGTCAAGAAGACGGAAGTTTTGACCCTAGATACGCATGGTCATGAAGCACTAGTCATAAGGGTTGGTGAAGATGAGCTGAAGCAGGTGGATAAGTTCCGTTATCTGGGTAACACTATAACATCCAAGTGTGACCTTGACGCTGAAATAAACAGCAGGATAGGTGCTGCAGCTGCAGCATTTGGAAAGCTGTGTCCAAAGGTTTTCTGCTCACATGACCTGAAGCTGGCCACCAAAATATCCGTGTACATGGCTATTGTGCTGCCAAATCTCCTTTACTCCTCAGAGACGTGGTGCGTGTATCGCCGTCACATACGCACTCTGGATCATTTCCACCTTAAGTGTCTTAGAACGATCATGAAGATTAGATGGTCCGACCGTGTGCGTAATACCGAAGTCCTGCGACGAGCCCGTGTTGGTGGCATAGAGGCCTACTTAATGCGTCGACAGCTTCGGTGGTGCGGTCACGTGTCACGTATGGCGGACGAGAGAATAGCTAAGCGCATCTTCTACTCGGAGTTGGAGGAAGGAAAGCGGAAGCCTGGCGGGCAACTCCTCCGGTACAAGGATGTCCTAATGCGACATATGAGGAGTTGCAATATAGATCCGTCTCAGTGGGAACGTTTGGCAGCACAACGGCCAGAATGGCGTAGGGTTGTTGATGGGCGAGTTAGCGAGTTCGAGGATAACCGCAAGGCTGTCCTCGATGCTAATCGCGATAAGTTGAAGGCCCGTCCACCTGCTGCCATAATATACAATTATGTAGACGGTGAACTTACGTGCCGACATTGTGCGCGTAAATTTATCGCGAAGATCGGCTACATAAGCCATCTTCGGGCGCATGAGCGCCAAACAAATTAGGAGTGGAAGTGGTCGCCATGGCCGAAATCGGTCGGAGTTATTGATTGATTGAGGCAGTTGCTTAACTACTGCGCCAACCGCGTCGTCAAACTACCACTAACTTTTAGACATTATACTATTTTTAATTGAAAAAGAAGACGTGGTTGTGACTACTGATTTTTATAACGTCACAAGCCAGTATCTGCAAAAACCTTTATGCTAACAGGTCGTTTTTGACGTTTCATAAAGAGTAGCTGATTTGAGCTATCATCAAATACCGTATTGAATTCAGGTCCTAAGAAATGAAGCAAGAAACGGACATTGCCCGCACAATGTCAACTGTGAATAATCTTCAAAGGGCAATTGAAATACAGTTCTACGATTTGAATCAACAATAGAATCGTGAGAGCGAAACGATTTCCTTATTAAACATTGACGTTGAGCGTTGTCTTAAAAAAGGAAGAGGGGTTATTTAAATTACGACAACGCTATTTTAAGGTATCGATTCGTGGCCGACCGCAAACAGCAGCATCAGACGACGTGTCGCAGCAACATGAAACTGTTATAATACTTATGATCGAGCCCGAAAGCCGACGGCACGTCCGTATCCCAGTTGGTTCCGAGTGCACTACTGGCCTGCAGTTACTGTCGTCGCTAGCTTGGTGTCGCTAATAACGAATGGTATTTCATAGAACATACAAACCAGTAGTTTCGCAGCGACGTCGCATTACGATCGTTGCATGCGCGCGAAACTGCGCAGGATCAGGGCCCTCGTTTCGGAGGAAAGAGAATTCGTGGGTCGGTATGCCTAAATATTTATGGCATTAACAAACAGATGTATCTGGAAACTCACCTTCTAGTCGCTTCAGGAGTTATGTTCGAGACAATGTTCTCGTACTCGTTCTGCGTGTGCGTCGGCGACGTCTCGACGCTGCCGCCGCCAATCTTGTAGCACACCATCTTGCCGTTGATCTCTCTGAAAAATTATGCCCGTATTTAATATTTGACCTCACATTTCGCCAAAATATTGTTCGCAAGCTATCTAGCAGTTTTCCCTCGGTGATATCAAGAGTAATGAACCCTCTTGACGCCTGTATCATCCGCGAACATCACGATCACATCCATTACGGGAGGCGCACGCGGCTCTGCGACCTCCTGGCAATCCAGGCGCACTTATTGTGTAAACACGTACGATCTCAATCATGGTCACGGCACCAAACTGTAACGCTCACAGCATGCATCTGTTTAGCTGATACTGGATGGATAACTCACCCAGCGAGTATGAACCCTCTTGGCGCCTTTATTGTGTAAACACGTACGATCTCAATCATGGTCACGGCACCAAACTGTAACGCTCCCAGCATGCATCTGTTTAGCTGATACTGGATGGATAACTCACCCAGCGAGTATGAACCCTCTTGGCGCCTTTATTGTGTAAACACGTACGATCTCAATCATGGTCACGGCACCAAACTGTAACGCTCCCAGCATGCATCTGTTTAGCTGATACTGGATGGATAACTCACCCAGCGAGTATGAACCCTCTTGGCGCCTTTATTGTGTAAACACGTACGATCTCAATCATGGTCACGGCACCAAACTGTAACGCTCCCAGCATGCATCTGTTTAGCTGATACTGGATGGATAACTCACCCAGCGAGTATGAACCCTCTTGGCGCCTGTCTCATCCGCGAACACACGATCACATCTGTTACAGGGGGCGCGCGCGGCTCGGCGGCCCCCCTGGACACCCTGGTGCACAAGCGTCTTTTGCCCGCGCGCCCCGCCACGCTGTAGCCGGGGGGCGCCGCTTCCCGTTCGCCAACTACCGCTATCCCGTCCATCACGTAGCCTGGGACACCTGGGGCCAAAGAAAAAGATCCCTTAAACTAATGCCATCTCTCTGAGTCAATTCCTCGAGTATTGAGGATCGTAAAACTTTTTTTTTTGCACCAGTCGGAAGCCTCCATTGAACTATATTTGAACGGTTTTCAGTAGTAGTGTATACCACGAATCGTGGTCTAACAAACGGCAGGTGTCGAATTACATAAATACCGAGAGGTTTCAGCGCAGCACAATATTTATCAATACTATGTATTTCAAAACAAACAATTTAAACAACCTATTCACGACAAACGCGGAACTCACGATAGTCACGAACCCTGGTTTATCTTATCACATGTTATTGGAGAACTTTTTCTTGTTTTGGTCCATTTTCATTACCGATTAATAAACCTTCGACGTTAATAAATTTGGTGATAGAGGAAAGGCGAGTTTTCCCACTTAATTTGTAGTACTACTAAATTAAGTAAGTAAGTACCTAATCACGATGAATCTTAGTGGTGCCATTATATTGTATTTTACTTAAATATGCCCAACTTTTCGAAATAAATGACTAAACTTGTTTCTCGTAGACATTTAATCTTTTAAGTTTTTTCAATTTCCTGTTATAAAATTATTCGTAAAAACTGTAAATTAAGAGGATTACTTCGTTCATTATCGTTTCCCAGCGCAACCCATGAACTCAACTTATCACAAGTACAAATATGGACGTATCTGCCGCAGGATATCAAAATAAATACAACTCCAGCACGATACCCATTGAGACGGGAATCGAGTGTCCAAGTAGATTTTTGTGACATTTGGGTGTAATAAGTCAAATAGCTTATCGGAAGCTCTTATCAAAGTATTGACTTGTATGTAGTCGGACCAAGCTTGGAGAAATCTATAATGAGGTAAGCTAATTGAATGGTTCATTATATAGAAGGCTAATGGTATACGTAATTAGAGTATCTTTGGAATATAAACGACCTAACTAACGTGAACAAATTACTAAATTAGATCGTAAAATGCGAGCAAAATCGATTGAAATGATGTGTCACAACAGTCCCTTCAATGAATTTAGCTCGCATTTAATCAACCCTGATTATGGCCATTCATCAAAAGATTGATCTAAGTTCATTTAGCATTAGCAGCTTTTTCTCTGCGTTTATTACGGAAATATTTTAACTAAATTATGTGGTCACAAATAATAAATATTAATAGACAATCTTACACACAAATCGACCTAGTCCCAACCAAGCAAAGCTTTTACCATGGGTACTAGACGACGACATAAATGTGTATATACCAGTTGAAAACATCCATGACCCAGGTACAAATATTCGAGTTCATCACACAAGTATTTGCCCCGGCCGGGATCCAAACCCAGGACCGCCGGCTCAGTAGGCTGCTGGTGCACTACAAACTACGCAAACCGCGTCGTCAAAAAAGACCTCAAAGAAGCTCAAATTGATACAAACGCTGTACAAAATCGTGGTCAGTGGAGGATGCGGCCGAGGAGGCCGACCCCAAGTAAATGAGATTATAATAGTATCTAGTAATATCTAGAATATCAGTGACATTAAATTTGAACCTTAATAGTTAATACTATGACGATACCGTTTATTTTTCAATATGAATGTTGTAGTGGCACGTGCTAACTCGGTAGCTATCGGCTTTGCGATAATAGAGACAATGGCCTTTGTTTGAAAGATTAGGGCTTGAAGCGAAAAATTTACCTGGGAAGGAAGAGCCGTACTATACTAGTCTAGGAGAAAGAAGACATTTTTGCTCATAAAAATAACTCGACTACACATACACATATCGTCTCGTAGGCTACTTTAAAATTAAATATTTTCAAAGCTATGACATCACGTCATCATACTCGCAGTTAATTTTCCTTAATTTGTTGGTACAGTTCAACATTAACTAACCTATCTGACGTTAGCCAAGCTAACAAGAATAGGTAAGCTGTTTTTTTTTATATAACAATCGATTTTATTTTTTATTGGCATCAAATGCCTAATATGGGACTAACTTTTGACGACGCGTTTGGCTCGGTTTGTAGACACCTGCCTACTGAGCCGGCGGTCCCGGGTTCGAATCCCGGCCAGGGCAAATATTTGTGTGATGAACTCGAATATTTGTGCTTGGGTCATGGTTGTTCTATGTATTTAAGTATTTATTTATCTATATAAGTACGTATATCGTCGTCTAGTACCCATAACACAAGCCTTCTTGAGCTTAATTTGGGACTAGATCGATTTGTGTGGGGTTGTCCGATATTTATATATTTCTTTATATATAAAAAAAAAAAGAACTACATTTAGTCTGCTCTAAAAGTCAGAAATTACCGTCATAGTTTATCATTTCTACGGGGCGCTAAAAACGTTATATACAAATGAGCAGATGACCACATAATCGAGCCAGCAAGTGTAATTTGCCAGTTTTAACCGTGAAAAAATGCGATTGCATGCACTTATTGTTTTGTTAAATTATGAGGATTCTGAAAACAATTTAAATATTTCTATTGGATAAAAAAAAAAACATAAAAATTGCGTACCTTTGAAGTCGCATATTTCACAAATAATGTATCTTTTTTGGATTATTTCATGACTCATAGAGCTAATTTAAATCATATAACTACAGTATACTGTAGAATTTAACATCAGTCATCATCGCTAAGGCATCTGAGTAGTGGCTAAGTTATCTTATCTCGTATTTTGTGTTCTCCTATTCAATAAAATGAAAATGTAAATATGTCCATACCTAATCTGCGATAGCGGCGGAGATGTATGAACTCAAAGTTTTACACACAAATCTATCTTAATAAAAATAATCATTAAATGTGTTGCTAAGCGCATAAGGGTCATTTTCAAAAAACATGTACATAGTTAAAGGCTTAATAAAAAAATTGGGCAAGTGGGAGTCCGACTCGCGCATGAAGGGTTCCGTACCATAAGGGCCTAATCACACTTGCGATTTGCGAGCGTATTTTCTATACAAATAAGCGACGCGGCGAACACGCTGCGCGATCGCCTTCATACAAAATACGCTCGCAAATCGCAAGTGTGATAAGGCTCTAATCTATAACAAGTTTGTTGTATGGGAGCCCCCGTTAAATACTTATTTTATTTTATTTTTAGTATTTGTTGTTATAGCGGCTGTCTAGCTATCACCGTTCTTGAGATACAGCCTGGTGACAGACGGACGGACGGATGGACAGCGAAGTCTCAGTAATAGGGTCCCGTTTTTACCCTTTGGGTACGGAACCCTAAAAACAAAATCACGATCGCTTCTTTTGTGTTACGAAAGTTACTCATACAAAAGATATGGGTAACTATCGTTACACAAAGGAATCAATTAGTTTTGTTTTAATTAAAGCCCCTAACTATGTACATGTATTTTGAAAATCACTCATAAGTCATGTACATTACCTACATTAGACGAGGAACTGAAAAAAAAACGGCGAATTAAAAAACCTAAGATACTTAGAAATAAATGATTTAGATATTTTTCTTATTCTAACGTGCTTTTACCTCGTAAGGCCTACTGTACACTACAATGTACAAATTCATAACATTCTTAAAATGACAGTAAGAGTCTAATTTTAGTAACACGAACACTGCCTTGGGCCATACGAGGCTAAGAAAGAGGAAACGCGTACTTTTCCACAATACTAAGACCCGTATTGATATTTGAATCCGCCGCATTGTTTTGAAGGGTCAGCTTTAATTATATAGTGAATAATAGTTTTCCATTGTATTTTGTCGGGTAAGCTCTTTTTAATATTGCCATCTCAACTTTTTCACCGAAGTTGATAGAGGAAACATGCTAAAACGAACTTTTGCGACAAATTACGATGGAAATTTATTATTCACTACATCTGTATTACACTTTCCTAAATTAGTTTACTGCCGGATGCAACAATAGAAGGAGTGAGATGGCCATACCTCCATACATGTCACTTATTGCGGCATTCCTCACGTCAGTGACTTGATTTAGGAAAGTGTAACAGCCGCATAACTCGCATAAGGCTGTAATGCAATATTGTTTTTAACGCAAAAAGCTTCTCGAATGCCTTTGCGACAATTATTTTATACGACATTAAATGTTATGGAGAGCTTTCGTTGCGTCCGAAAGTTGCATTATGAGGCTTTCTCTATACCTGTAGCAGACAGAACAGTGTACAGTCGGTTTTTTTTTAAACACACATTTGACACTTCTCTGTTGATCTTTGTGGTGATGTAGCAAAGATATATTATCTAACGATTATAAATGGTTGATCGAATCGATTTTACCGACTTATTTTTTTCGAACATGCATATATTTTTATTTATTTTGTGTAAATCAATTTTTTTTTGAGCTACGAGCCGTCGGACTGTGCTGGACTGACTGGAGCTTTCTATGTAAAATAGTTATTTATTTCATTGCTCTTTCTTCAGGTTATAAATTTATCGATTTAATCGATTTCTACCAATTTACAGAAAGAGCACATAGATCGAAACGCAAGATTTGGTCACAACACAGCTTTAAAAAAAACACGTAGTACGTAACTGTTTATGCAATGATTCACTATCGTTAAATACTTCAACACCGTGATAAGAAAGAAATATAACATGAGCTCGACAATCTGCAGCGACAGCAATGGCCTTACCTTCAGACTTTGACAAACAGATGTAGTGGCTCGGCTTCTTGCCGAACAGCCCGTTCTGACGCAGCAGCCCCGCGTCCGCGTCCTCATCATAGGTCTTGCTGACGGCGACATAGCCGGCCGGGCATTTGGCGACGGTCTCCACAATCTGCAGCGACAGCAATGGCCGCTCGTCGGGCAACGCCCCGTTGAGAGCGCTTAGCACCTTGGACATTGTCGCATCGTTCTGGAAAATTCGTTCGAATTAGAATTTGAGACAAAATACGGTTGGTTCGGTTTGTAGTGCAGCTGCCTAACTGAGCTGGCAGTCCTGGGTTCGAATCCCGGCCAGGGCAAATATTTGCGTGATGAACTCGAATATTTGTCAAGTCAAAGTCAAAGTTCTTTTATTTGCTAGATTCATGTTCGTGGGTCATGTATGTTATCTATATATGTATTTATATATTATGTAGGTATATCGTCGTCTAGTATCCATAGTACCAGCTTTGCTTAGTTTTGGGACTAGGTCGATTTGTGTAAGATTGTCCCTTAATATTTATTTATTTAATATTTAAAAAACCGGCCAAGTGCGAGACTGACTCGCGCGCCGAGGGTTCCGTATACCTATCCCATCTTGACTGGCCGGATTAAGTTAAGTTTGCACCGGGTATGTATGGCGCCGGATAAAGATGAGGAGCAAAAAGTTAACGCAACTGATCACGTTTGTAGTAGTGATTATATGCTCTTTGGTTTGTTGTATGGGAGGCGGGAGCCCACTTAAATATTTTTTATTTTATTCGGTTTTTAGTAGGTATTTGTTGTTATAGCGGCAACAGAAATACATCATCTGTGAAAATGACACCAGTTTAGCTATCGCGGTTCATGGGATACTGCCTGGTGACAGACGGACGGACAGACAGACATACGGACGGACAGCAAAATCTAGTCCCGTTTTTTGCCTTTTGGGTACCCTAAAAATAGCTGTAAAAATATGTAGCTAACTGAGATTCTATCCTTAAAACCATTCATTAGCATTGCTTAGTTTGGGACTAAGTAGGTCTATTTGTGTAAGATTGTCCTTTAAGGCGCTCTTCTCCCAGTAGACGCCGAACTCACTCATTTTGGAATGAGTCGTAAACATATACTTAAGGATCTTGGGATTGTAAAATCGTTTTCATCAACATGATAACCGAATACCGAATAATTACCGAATATTCGGCGCATCTCTAATACTAACATTATAAGTAAATTCGCTAAGATTGTCTCGATAAAATTATTTATTTAATCACTCGTCGTGCGTCAGCGCTTGAAGAGGACGAACCTGCGTCAATTTGTGCCGCGTCGGACAATATCGCCTTAATACTTATTTATTGTTATCCACTAATATTATAAAGGCAAAATTTTGTGAGTGTGTGTGTGTTTGTTTGTTACTTCTCACGCCCAAACGGCTGGACCAATTATAATAAATTTTGGTATGAAGGTAGCTGACACCCTGGATTAACACATAGGCTACTTTTTATCCCGATAAATGTAGTGTTCCCGTATGATGAGCGGGTAACACCGCGCGGCGCAACTAGTTAACCCACATGTTACTGAGCATACCAGATACTTCCGATCAAATGAAAGTTACGTGATGTAATAAATAACACTACACGGGAAAAATAATAAAAAAAATGTATTCCTCATGAATAACTGGAAAATAGGTGTTCTTTTAAAAGGACGATAGTAACATGTACAACCATGACTGTATAGGATCCCTTTCAATGACAAACGTTGATACAAATAATAACAAAGCAATATTTATGAAAATTTTCAAAACAAAACTTAACTTTTCATTTTAGGCGCATTAAATTTGTTTTTTATGGCATTCAATACACCTAGGCTGAGTATCTCTATTATAGTATCTCTATTATATGCTTTATTATGTGATTTTTCCTATCGACGGCACATTTGGGAAGTACGTGTATCTTTATGTTAATTTTTTTTATAGGTTTCAAGAAAAACTGTTTCACATACTTATTTGCGAAAATTCAGAAAGTCGATTTCACCCCCATCATTTTTGTATAGTTGCCACGCATTATGTCTAGTGCGTGACACATCAAGAAGAAATACCATTAAAATACAACTTCTAATTATATTTTCAATGTAAAATACTTATAACTCGAAAGTAAACACTTGTTTTTGCTATATTCTTATTTTTATAAAAGTATTGCTTAAAATGTTATTCAGAGATACATACCTAGAACTTTCCATCGGTAATCAGCGTAATTAAATACGTAAAATAAAATATGAAACTGTTAATAACACGCACAATCAACTAGGTGTCCACTTCCAATACTTGAAACGTTTCTAATGTGTATAAACAAAAGCTTGATAAGTACCACCATTGTTTGTGAGAATTTTAAATTGTTGACGTCCTTTTAAAATAACGATAGTAACAAGTGGGTTAATTATAAATAAGTTTCTGTCAAAAATTACAATTTAGTGGCAAGCTTTTATAGCCGACTGTACTTTTCTTTGGATATCCATCAAATGCTCACTGAGACGATTCTAAAGAGCCCAAGCTCGGTAGGATTGCTTTTTCTATTATAGAGTTCCTATGGCCACCTCCTGGCTCCATCATCAGATCAGCCCCATGGTACCATATTATTGCATTGTCATCAAAGTTAAGTACCTAAGTATGCAAAATTTCAGCTCAATCGGTTGACGATATCTGCTTCAAAATTTAGTTGCAAGATTTCACCCGAACAAACATACTTTAAACATACAATGCAAGTTAAATAAAAGCTTGTAAAAAAGACCTCGCAGGCATTTCGCTCAGCGCAAATGCGTTAAAACTTAAATGTACATATATAATGCATGTGTCATTTCAATAAAATACTTAGCATTTGTTTGACTATTGATTCGTATCTACACTTGTTACTTACGCGGTATTGCACTATCCCCGACAATATACCTAGGTAGATAGAAGATAAATAAAATAACTGTAAGTATTGGCTGCGAAGGGCAGTCTCGATAAAACTACTCCACAATATACCTAATATTCCCTCGATAAACATCGAAGCGAAATCCCCAGTCAATACAGACTCACTTGAACCACTTAAAACCCTTCACACCCCAAACGACCTAACCGACACTCGTCTCGTCCAACCCGGTACAGTTAACTTTGTACCCGTATCTATGGAGTCGGGTAGAATCGAGGTACATACTTAACTTGACCGGGTAAAGCTAAGATTTCATGAGTGTCAGACTGCGCTAGTCTAGACAGCTTAGCCGTAGACGGAGTTTACGATTAACTCTCTCATTCTTAGTAGGGATACGACCTTTTACGAGTTTAGGAACGTACTAGAAGCCGCTTCGTCCAACAGATGAAAATTACAAATCTCTTTTTCTCAAACATACAACGAAATGTCGTCATAAAATGCGTTTTATCAGGCTCTCTCTCTCTATTTTATTTTTATTAATTGGAGATCAAACAGAAACAAGTACAGGATAGTCTTACAATCTATATATACAATTAAACAGTAACCATGCACTTATTTGCTAGACAGTTCTCACTAAGACACTCTAGAGACAACTGTAAAGGAATTTCATTCAAAATTGAAGTTTTAAACTTGTCGTTTATGTTCTTGAACAGGCTAAACAGCTGTTTTTTTTTTCTGAGGTGTATTTTTTTATTTTATTGCATATGTTTGAGAAAAGCGCTATATGTACATGCCTTAGCCGAGAAAATGGCTTGTCCGCTTCGTATTACTATCCGTCAATACCTAAATACAAACATTTCTCCGACTAAAATTATGTCATTTATCTGGACCCCGACGAAAAAAGATTTACATGTGTATCTGTAAAAGGGGTTATAAGTTTAACATGTGTATCTGTCTGTCTGTACGGCATAGTAGCTGCCAAACGGATAGACCAATTTGAGTGCGGTTTATTTTCATCGAAAGACTTGTCCGTCGAGATGGTCCTTAGCTATGTTTGGTGGAAATAGGACCAGTAGTTTCCAAGATATTCAGCTGTAATTGGAACAAGTGACAAGATCCCAGCCAATATTGAAGCTGAGAACTCCGAATTTTGTAGTTATGTTCAGTTTTAGTAGCGTTTTCTATATCACTATTGAATGAGGGTCTCATGATGACCAGCAACTTGTGTTGGGTGTTTTAAATGTTTAATTTAGGTTATTCTTCATAAGCAAGTTCTTGAGATCTATAAAAGTATACATTGTGCAATACATGATGCAGTCTCGCCTTGAATTATTACTCGTAATCAATGCCAAAATACCAAGTGAACAATTATCTACACGCAAGCTTAAAGATGCGTCGTGACGTCGCCGGCAATAGAAAAAACCGGCCAATTGCGAATCGGGTTCGCGCATCGAAGGTTCCGTACAACTAAATATTTTTTAACTTTTTTGTTTTCTGTGTTCGTTGTTATAGCGGCTAGAGAAATACAATACAATACAACAATACTTTATTGCACACCAACAAGAAAAATATTACATGAGAAATCTTAAATTAAACAATGGTAGACAATAGGCGGTCTTATCGCTAAAGAGCGATCTCTTCCAGACAACCTTTGGGTAGCGGAGAAAACAAAATTAAGCAGAAAATAGTAGGTGGTGAAATAAGAACATAAGTAATTTGAGAAGTAATAAATAAATGTCATACAAAATATCAAAGACAGATAGGACATACACATAAATACATAAAATACATCATCTGTGAAAATATAAACTGTCTAGCTATCACGTTTCATGAGATAAAGCCTGGTGACAGTATAGAGCAAAAAACGGCAAAAAATCACGTTTGTTGTATGAGAGACCCACTTAAATATGGGATATATTTAATTGCACATCTATATAATTTTTCAGTACACTAGGTAACCCAACTAATTAACTGAATGCATACCAGAAAAACTTATGCTGTGAAAAAAAAACAATTGATTAACTGAACATGTCCTACAAAAAAAACTTAAACATCATACAAAACGAGATGACCTTTTTAACCGAATTCACACCAAAAATATGGTTCGTACATCAGATATATTTGAAAGTTTCACCAAAAATACTGACTTGCGCACTAATTATCCTCGCACTGCACACTAAGATCCGACTCGGCCGGGTTAGGTTAGGTTAGTTTTTTTTTTTTATATCCAGTAGAACAGTTTTGCAAATACCTTTAAATAGTATATTGAATTCGCATTATTTAGTGTGCATAATTAGTGTGCAAGTCAGTATTTTTGGTGAAACTTTCAAATATTTTGATCAAAAAAAGGGAATATACAGATATCGATTTAAATACATGCCCTTAAATATTAATTTTATTATATTTTTAGTATTTGTTGTTATAGTGCCTTAGTCTTAGTTTAATTACTGTAATGCTGTGCAACTAATTTGAATAAATAAATAAATAGTGGCAACTGAAATACATCATCTGTGACAATGTCAACTGTCTAGCTATCACGTTTCATGAGAAGTTTCAGTATCGAGCAAAATTCGGCAAAAAATCACGTTTCAGAGACAGACAGACGGGCGGACAGTGGAGACTTAATAATACGGTCCCGTTTTACCCTTTGGATACAGAAACAGAACCCTAAAAACGTGTAAATTTTGGCTTGGCGGTTAAGTTTTAAGACATGTACTAAGTACTATGCTACATCTGTGACTACGGCGTGTAGAGCCCCGCCGAAACGTTAGGTTATGAACCTTCATATGAAAATAAGGAATATCGCGATAGCCCGTTATAATATGTTAATTTATACATTTTATAACTACGTGTACCTACAAACTGCGAGAGTACTAAGTGTCATATTGCAAACCAGAATCAAAATGTTTAATTCTGTAAGAGCCACAAGGGCACTTTTTACAGGTCTGAATCTACCGGCATTTCACTGTTGTTGAGAAGAAACCCGAAAGAAACTCAACATTGTCATTTTAATAATTTCAACATGGTAAATCACTACATAGTATAAAACAAAGTAGCCCTGCTGTCTGTCTGTCTGCCCCTATTTATGTTTAGATCTTTAAAACTACGCAACGGATTTTGATGCGGTTTTTTTAATAGATAAAGTGATTAAAGTGGAAGGTTTATATGTATAATACATGCATAATTTATCAACATTGCACCCGTGCGAAGCCGGGGTGAGTCGCTAGTTATATACTTAAAACTATTACAATTATATTATACATAACTAGGTAATTGATGGGTGAATCAACTTTTTTGTGTTGTTTATTCTGTCCCCGTTGTCCAAGTGATATCTTCATACTGTTTCATAGAAAAATGCTTAGGTTGTCCGAGGGACAAATTTTGCGTAACCATTGCACTTAAAAGTTGATTCACCCTGATACACATAATGCAACGCAAGTTTTAAGACAAACCAATTTCGGGATTAGGATAATATTAATTGGTTGTTAAATTAGGTGACGAATTATCCTTACTGTGACTAATGAGTCATAATCATAACATAACTCATTAGATACTGAGGATTGTTACTTAATTAGTCACATTTTTCTTGGAAAACTATTATGAATTTTCTGTCTTCTGTTTAAGAGGCCATATGAGCATTTCTCAAAAATTTTGCCTGCAATTAAGACAGAAATTAAGGTCCAATATATTGGAAATCACAAAGAAAATTGGTAAAAACTCCCTCATTCCTTTTAAAAAAAAATTTTTCATATTATGACAAATATACTGATAATAATTTCAACCAAGTTTTTGAAGTGAATAATATTTTTCTCCGAGTTCTAGGTAGTAACTATTTTAGACTGCACGCAATGAAAGCATGAATTTCATTGCGTGCAGTCGAAAATAAGTTGAAAAAACAAATTTTCCTCGTAAATTTTGTCAATTTCGAGTAGTTTTTCAAACAAAAATTTTCAATGAAAAATTCTAATATCATAGATATACCAATAAATCCCGTACTATGTGAAGTCCGATGCCTCATATCACATATGTCTTACGTAGTTTTATCCAAAATATGGTGCAAGATTTAGTGTGGGTGTAAAAAACAGTTAGTCAATTAGAAAGGAGGTCATATGACAATTAGTACTATTACAGAGATCTTACTGTCAAATTAGCACCTATACCATGTTTCTTACTGCATTGGGATAAGGTATGTTTACATGAGGTTTACATTTGACTCGTCAGTCACAGTTAATACTGTGAGGTTAATGAACTTTTTTGTGCATTTTTTCGTATTGCGAGTATTGCATGTTTTTGTAATACTGTTTGTTTCTTGTTGTTAGTATTAAGTAGCCATAGTAACCATAGTATTATATTTAAGTTTTTACGCGTAATTTAATCTGTCAATTATAATTTCACAGACAAAATCACAATAACGCACTTTTTAATACTGTACCAAAATTCTATACTCTATGGTACCCGCTACAGAACTTTAATATTCATTAAGACATCTCTCTACTCAACTCTAATAATTTCAAAAAGAGAATGTCAGAATATTTGATTTAAAAAAAAAGCACGCTACTGTTCACTGATTGGTTGAAATTACTTGTCCAAAAATTTAACCAATCACGAGGCACCCGTCATGACCATCGCGATCATCTTTTTTTTAATAGGTCAGTTTTAGTTGAACGAAAAAGGTTGCATCAAAGACCTCAATTAGTCCATTGAATGAGTCCCTCCAAGGGGGGTCTAGAGTGCGTGAGTTAGTAACGTAAGATGTTTCTTCGGAAACATGTCAAGAGTCCCTAGGTAATAAACATACTAAAACCCCGGGACACTAGGAGGAGCCCCGGAGTGGGGGGAGGGGGGGAAAGGGTCCATTTTTTAATTTTTCGCTTAAATCTCAAAAACGGTACATGTTAGAGAAAAACTTTCAAGGAAAAGTTGAAAGGCCATAAAATTATCTACAAGTTGTACTTAAATATTTTTTTCCTATATCCTACCGTTTCTGAGTTACACGCAGTAAAAAATGGTCAAGTTGCGTAACTACCCTAATATAATATTTTGACAATCAATTCCTCCTAAAGGCTTCCATGGAGGAATGTGTTTTTTTTACCAATGATAGAACTAATTAAGAGCAATCTATCAGTACCGGTCACAAGTTGCACTTTTGAACTTTTTGGAAGAAAAAAAATTAAAAGTTCAAGTATCGTAACTACCCTAATAAAATTCAATTCCCTGTAAACGCCTCCGTGGTGGAATCTGGTATTTTTATCAATGATAGACCTAATTATGAGCAATCTATCTGTACCGGTCACAAGTTGCACTTTTGAGTTTTTTTGGAAGAAAAAATAAAAAGATCAAGTTCAGTAACTCAAACTACCCTAATATAATATTTTGACAATCGATTCCTCCTAAAGGCTTCCATGGAGGAATGTGTTTACTTTACCAATTATAGACCTAATTAAGAGCAATCTATCAGTACCGGTCACAAGTTGCACATTTGAGTTTTTTGGAAGAAAGAAATATTTTTTGATCGATTGATGTGATAAACATGGGTATGTAGTATGGGGAAATTGTTTGAGCCAAAATCATTTTTGACTGCGTGTAACTCAGAAACGGTAGGATATAGGAAAAAAATATTTAAGTACAACTTGTAGATAATTTTATGGCCTTTCAACTTTTCCTTGAAAGTTTTTCTCTAACATGTACCGTTTTTGAGATTTAAGCGAAAAATGAAAAATGGACCCTTTCCCCCCCTCCCCCCACTCCGGGGCTCCTCCTAGTGTCCCGGGGTTTTAGTATGTTTATTACCTAGGGACTCTTGACATGTTTCCGAAGAAACATCTTACGTTACTAACTCACGCACTCTAGAACTTTTTATTCAATGGACTAAATGATCAAAGATAAAAATTCATAGTGGGGAATGACGATAAAAGTAATAAATGATTTTCTGTGTTTTGCTCGTATAAATAAGTTTATGGAACATGTTTTGTTCCATTATTTTTACTTTTTTATCAATGGTTCAAACATTTATTATTATGGGAACTATGTTACAGTGTAAAATTTCAAGAGTTCAGTGTTATATAAACTGATAAACTTTAAATATGTCATACATTTTAAAATATTTCTTATTATTTAAACACAAACATTTCTTTGCATGTGCCTATATTATTCTTCTTGATATTATTTAACAGAACTTTATTAGATATTAAGCTGTTTCTGTATACTATTTGAGAGCAATAATGATCTATCTATCTATCATAATCATACCTGTGCTAACTCGGGGCACGCTCTAGGGATTTGATATCGATAAAAAAGATGTTGATATATATTAATACGTCTCATTGAAAGTTCTCGATTACTATAAAACGGTGCGATATCACGTCTAATGAAGTGGATATTTTCATCAAGACAGCAATCTTTAATACTGACGAATATGGTAAAAAAAATTGATTGTATACTTACTATGAAAATTATTAAAAATAAACAAACGAATACACACTTTAATTTTTTTATTGTTTTCATTCTGAAATGAAAAGAAAAAATATATTTTTATGTTGATTAACATTTAGATGTTGACAGTAACATCGATATATTAATTTGTCGATAAAATATTTTGCTATGTTACTTTAGTATCGTTGCCCCGAGTTAGCACAGGTATGGTCATAATTTAAGACAACTGGAAGTGGGTAAAAATGTATCTGAAAATGGATCATTTACTTCCCATATTGTTAGTGACCCAAAATTCCACCTTTGCAGATGGGTGAATCAACTTTTAAGTGCACCTTGTAGCTATGGTTATGCAAAATTATGTCCCTCGGACAACCTTAGCATTTTTCTATGAAACAGTATGAAGATGTCACTTGAACAACGGGGACAGAGTAAACAACACAAAAAAGTTGATTCACCCAGATAACACAAGTTTGATAAGTGTGGCATTTGACAATAGTGAAAATAAATTATATCATTGAAACCAGTACAGTCAAAAATATGCAGAACTAAATAAACTATCACTAACTTTTGGACATTATACTATTTTTGATTAGACAAAAACTAAAAAGAAGACGTGTTTGACTACTAATTTTTATGACGTCACAAGCCAGTATCTTCATAGAAACACCATACAAAAAAATCGTTTTTGACATTTCATAAAGAGTAACTGACTTGAGCTGTCATCAAATACCGTATTCTCTGATGTAGCTACAGTTTAGAGAATGTGAGTTGTTTTTCATAGAAAACCGGAAAAAAATCTTCTGAATATTGTTTTGATATATTCAAGAAAAAATAATTCTTACCTAGGATAAATAATTATTAATTAATAAGGGACAATCTTACAGAAATCAACCTAGTCCCAAACTAAGCAATGCTTGTAATATGGGTACTAGATGACGATAAACAATATACTTGGGTCATTGTCAGTTCAAAAAATAAAATTCGTCCCTTCGGTGGTCAAAAGTTAAGAGCTTGTATGAATCTAGGTTATGATGCTATTACATCGGATTATAGAAGAGGGAGAGGGAACGTTCTTTATTCTCACAGGCATTTATTCAGAAAATTAGGCCCTGGAATCCTTAATTTTTCAAATGTCCACCGGAAAGACACGCACCTAAATCTGACAATGACCCACTTACATAATCTTTTCTATTATAAAATTCTTGATATGTATTAAAAAATTCTTTCTTTCTTCTTTCTCAAAATCAGTTATAATATAATATTTATCCTTGCCGGGAGTCGAACCCAGGACAGCCGGGTCAGTAAGCAGCTGCATTACAAACTGTCTCAATCGCGTCATTGCTAAAAGTACGAGTAAACTTAAACATTAAATATAAATATCATAGAGGCAATTTTGCATAAATCTATCTAGTCTGAAACTAAGCATTGCTTGTACTATGGTTACTAAATACAATATACATAACATACATACATAGAAAACATTCATGACCTTTACGCAAATACTTGTCCTGGGATTTGAACCCAGGAGTGCCAGCTTCCTAAGCAGCCGCACCACAGTAAAATTAAGTCTGCAATTTGTATTTATGCAAAGTATATATAAACTGGTAGAGTATACATTCGCTTCTGCATTATCAGTAGGAAGAATTTTAAAGCTTAAAGCTAAATAGCTTAAATTAAAAAGTTATCATACCCCGGAGTTTTCGGTGCATGAATGATTTGACGCCTAGTGTGTTCAAATGTGGATTAAATGCCATGAGTAAACCTGGACCATAAAATTCATAATGCATAGCCAGCTTGTTGAGAAATAATCATTGCGGTAAGGATTTTTTGGATACTGTATTCTAAGAGCAGCATCACAGTGATGTCAACAAACTAAGGGTAATAAATAAATAAATAAATATCGGACAACCTTGTGTCTTCACTAACATTGTCATGGAAACCAGCCAAATTTTGGGCTAAATTTGTGACTAGAACATTTAAATCTAGTAATCTAGCTACTAGATGTAAATGTTTTACATCAGTTTAACATGAATATTATGTTAAATCTTCTAAGAGCTTAGAAACAAAGATGATAGGCTAGATAGGTACCAAAAACCAGCTGATATCCTTGCATTAAAAATAATTAATAATACAAAATGAATCATACCACTTTATCTCTCAACACGCACACAAAAGAGAATAATTCTGATACATGTTATTTTTCAATTGATTGACTAATCACAAACAAACATCACTTAAAAGCTGAGATAACAAGCAGTTCTTAAAAACTGCATAGTTTTATCACAACAGATCACTAGAATTACGCACTCTCAGTTTGTTACGTTATACGGGAGACTTGGCACTGGTCCATGTCCATGCCCATTGCACTCACGAGAAAAGTAATTAAAATCAATTGAAGAGAAGGATGTCGCGCGAATACCGAGTGCAGCGGGGACGTACAATAGTGAAGCTAAATCCGTTATTAGATTATTTACTCACCAATTCATGACATCACGAGCCGCTTGCTAGAGGCTGAGACCTCTTTCTTTTCGATTGTATCCTTCAAACAATGAACTACTTAACGGGATATGTAGACAATTTTTTAACAAATATCCTGAATTAAAACTTGTAAATAATAAATTAAACTAGCACACTATGTCACATTGTACTATTGAAGATATTATGTTAAGTTATTTTTAATTTCATTAAAATATTATGACAACAAAACTCAGCCGAGATAAAATGGCAGGTTTGGCAGCGGCGAGTGGTGCTGTCAGACTAGACGTAGACTCAGACTCAGACTCACCTCACCCTTTTTCACTGACAACGACGGCATAACCTATATTTTTTTGTGCTGCTCTGTGCTCGCAACTTTAAGTTGTTCATTATTTTAAGTACTTATAATGAGAACAATATAATAATATAACAATATTCAAGCATCATTAGAACTAACTGTTGATATATATTTGGAAATCTTGGTGAATTAACGCCTCATAATTGACAATAACTTATCAATAACTAAACGCAGAACTGTCACTTTGACGAGATCGACATATACCCATGGACCTAGTATATACTATAGTATACCTGGACTGCTCATTGCTTCGTTCGAACGATCCAAGTAAGAAAGCCGCCAAGGGGGCAGTTTGTCCCACTCTGCTGGGGTAACCAAATATTTAGCATTATAGAGGGACTCATCCTTACTCCATTTTATTACAAGTTTGCCTCGGTTTGTAGACACCTGCCTACTGAGCCGGCGGTCCCGGGTTCGAATCCCGGCCGGGGCAAATATTTGTATGATGAACTCGAATATTTGTGCTTGGGTCATGGTTGTTCTATGTATTTAAGTATATATTTATCTATATAAGTACGTATATCGTCGTCTAGTATAACACAAGCCTTCTTGAGCTTAATTTGGGACTAGATTGATTTGTGTGAGGTTGTCCGAAATTAATAAAAAAAAATGAAAAAAAAATTAGTCTAAAAATGTATATTGGCTGGCACTGCTAGAATTTATTTTATATACCTATGGAAACTCATAATAGTTCGTTTTCTATTGGGAAACAGTATGACATTTTGGAGTACAGTAATGCCATTTGGCATGAATATTATACACGTCTACCTGAGCCCAAAACACCCGGTAGCCAATCTGAACACCGCGTCAGAAGGGGGGAGGGGGGGTTCAAAATACAGTGCTCCCGTCGTTCAGAAAAAAAAATCTGGCGGATTAGTTTGGACCTTTAAGTCAAGTTTGGTGGCGTTATCTGGTAATTAGATGATGCCCAATTCATTACCTGTGCCAGTTTTTTAGGGTCCCGTAGCAAAATATGGCGCAATCCTTAAAATAATAAACTTTCAGTACTAATAAAATGTAAACAAACCCTTATATTTTCATATTTTTTGTATGAAACTTGGTATGTAAAAAATTCTATCCAAAAGCCAATTTAATACTGATTCTAAAAACATTAACAATAAATATAAATTTGTCTATTCTCAATGAAAAATAAAATATTGAAAGTACTGCAACGTTCGTCAGCGCAGCGTAGGGAACGGCAAAAAGACCCGAATACCAAAGTAAAATAAGTATTACTAACAAAAAAACCCAGTCAAGTGCGAGTCGGACTCGCGCATCGAGCGTTCCCTACAAATTTTAACCTTTCTCATCCCATCTTAACTGGTAGGACCCGGTTTAAGTTAAGTTTGCACCTGGTACGTATGGCCCTGCATACAAATGAGGTATAAACTTAATCCAAACGGGTAGTCCGCATATAACTTTTGAAAGCACATTTTTTTATGTTTTAATTAGAAATGTATAGTTTTCAGATAATTACCTGTACTGGTGGTATAAGACGACATTAGTTGCTAAATTTCATAGTTCTAGGTCAACGGAAAGTACCCCATATACTTTGATTCTCTTGAGAGTGGCGAAATATAAATATACGGCTGTATCGTTTTTTTTTATTAATTTAGAAAATTGTTTTTTTCACGACTTTAAGGGATTGTAGACGAGTAAATGGTTTAAATTTTAACTTATATCTCCACGCGTTCCCGAGATAAGGGTGTTGACACACATACGGACCGAAGGAAAACAAAGTAATTATATAAGGTTTCCGTTTTTGCCGATAGAGGTACGGAACCCTAAAAATAAAATATGGATATCTTCTATACTATCTATATGTTAAAGTGTTTACAATTATATCATAATTGTAATATATATTCTTTTATTTATTTTCTAGTAAAACAAATCCGTGCATGGCGTGAAGAACTTGATTACTCGACTTATACGTTTTTTTTTTATTGGAGTAATGGCTTTCTACGGCCAAGGTTTTGTAGGAAAAAAATTGACAACTCGATATCTATGATACTTTTGAAGATATGGCCTGTTACATCATATTGATATCTCGATATGTCTCGATTTGGTAACAGTATTACCTGATTTAAAAAAATAATTGGAGGAGATAAATAGTACATAACTGCAGAGGCCGGGAAAAGTCAGTTCCTATTTGAGTATGATTTTGAAGGAAGTCAGAGTCCTTAAATTAATACGAATCCAAGAACTGTCATTTCCACCGAGACCTGTATAGTGCTTTTCTCCAATCTACATTTTGAATGGTTAAATCAGCAACTTCTAAACGCACGTTTTTTTTTTAGAAACCATACCCTATTATTCATTCGGAGAAGATCACAAGTCCAAAAGAACTTTTATATTGATTTGGACGGAATCATTTCTGTTTTTTTTTATTTGCCTACGTTTGGTATACTTATTAACTTACTCTAATTACTCAATCGTGTGGTATTATT
This sequence comes from Apotomis betuletana, assembly GCA_932273695.1. Taxonomy (NCBI): domain Eukaryota; kingdom Metazoa; phylum Arthropoda; class Insecta; order Lepidoptera; family Tortricidae; genus Apotomis; species Apotomis betuletana. The sequence continues at coordinate 57,137,691 of OW026298.1, read as the reverse complement.
TCCCGGCCACGGCCAACAATGTTATTTTATTTCATTAACGTATTAATACGATATCGAAGGATTGCGCGGTCTATTTTTACTACATTAATGGGAAAATTTCCAAGCAAGTCGGAGAAAAGTATGTTTCGATACTGTGACTTTCAAAAAGCTGTACGTTCAACATACAGATATTAAATTTTTATGTTTTTTTTTATGGTATAAATAGGTAAGGATATTTATTAATCAGCAATATACATGTTTTGTTGAAACTGTTTTACTTACCGATTTATATTAAAGCTTTTTAATTAAGTTATACGGTCGGTTGATCTCCATTCGTCACTCGTAGGGCTTGCAATATCGGAAAGGTTTTCCAATTTTGAAATTAACTGATATTGGCACTCAATTCTGGAATTCTAGAACTGGTTCCGGAATTGACTTACCATACCAAAGTAAACAAAAAACGAGTTTTAACATTTTGTTTACTATTAAAGGCGGAAATCGATATACTGATTAGACGTTTCTGAGGTCGAGAAATTTAACAAGGCTTTTTGTCTTTATTTAACTTTATTGTATAAAACAAAAGTCAAGTACAAATGTTGAATTTAATGCCAAATGGCATTTTCCACCTTTCAACCATTGGACCAATGCAAAGGTACTTCTAGTGGGTGTAGCTGTAGAGTAGAAATTGAATCGTTCTGAGAGTTTTGAAGATACAAGTGAATACAAATTAAGCTATTTATGCTTAAACAAACTTACCATCCCTAAAATATACAAATTAAGCTATTTATGCTTAAACAAACTTACCATCCCTAAAATATCTCTTATTACTGTCTAGAAACTACATCAAATAAAGTCGTTTAAATTCCGGAATATTAGACAATATTGAGCTTGCTCAATTTCGGAATTGTAATATCGGAGAAATCATCCGGAATTTCGGTTTTTCGAAATACCGGAATTCCGGAATGCAAATAGGCACTTCAGTCACGCACAACAAGAACGCATGAAGCCATCGAAGTATCGTTCCAGGGGCGCGCGGTCAGTGGGGAGAATAACGTTAGTCTCCACCCAAATCGCCTTAAGAAAGCCATACTCGCCTTAAGAAACACTTTGATTTTGCATTCAGATTTTCACTCCCCAAAAATGGTATTGGTGAAAATTATTAAAATAGTAGATTGTTTGATAAGGGCCTAAAATAAGCCATGGTGACACGAAGTGATTATTTGGACGAGCGAACAAAGAAAGCGAGGACAAATATAACCTAAGTGTCATAATGGCTTTTAGCCATGTGTTTACACCGCTTTTCACTTCGACTGCGAGGAAGTGAAAAATAATTTAAAAATTTAAATTGTTATGTCAGATCACAACCCAGCATACAATTTTTGCCAGTGCCCATAAACAATTGAAAGATTACGAAAATGCCTTGGACCTAACGTTATCTTTGTAATTTTTCCAATTTTAACTGGAGTGTATATGAATATGATTGTATATCATTATTTTCAAATATTTAAACTTATTTTGTCATTTAATACTACAAATATAATATAATACAAAATATTTAAGATTTTCTTACCGTACAAGTCAATAAAAACCTATCTTATGGCCTTTTTTATGTGGAATGGTAAAACTACCATTTTGATGTGAATGTCAGTTCGTGGATTCGTATTAATTGAAGGACTCTGACTTCCTCCAAAATCATACTCAAACACGAACTGACTTTTCCCGGCCTCTGCAGTTATGTACTATTTATCTCCTCCAGTTTTTTTATCGTTACCAAATCAAGACATACATTTCGTGAGACTTGTAAAAGTAAATAGCACTCGATGCTTTATTAGTGACTATACAATCGTTTTTTAGGGTTCCGTACCCAAAGGGTAAAAACGGGACCCTATTACTGAGACTTCGCTGTCCGTCCGTCCGTCCGTCCATCCGTCCGTCCGTCCGTCCGTCCGTCCGTCCGTCCGTCCGTCCGTCCGTCCATCCGTCCGTCTGTCACCAGGCTGTATCTCAAGAACGGTGATAGCTAGACAGTTGAAATTTTCACAGATGATGTATTTCTATTGCCGCTATAACAACAAATACTAAAAATAAAATAAAATAAATATTTAAGGGGGGCTCCCATACAACAAACTTGTTATAGATTATATATATATATATAGGTACGGAACCCTTCATGCGCGAGTCGGACTCGCACTTGCCCAATTTTTCTTTTTGTTTGTTTCTTACTTCTTTTATTTCCTTTTTTAATTTTTTTAACATCGGAAATGTTTTTTCGATCGCGTTGGTAGGGGACCGTTTTCAGCGAAAGTGCGACATCGCTCTGGCGTCGTCAATTTTGGGGCTACGCGGGTCAATGGGGTATCAAAAGACGTGTCTTGACGAGATCTACAAGATTGTGTAAAAAAAATTGAAAAAGTCAAAAGTGCAAAAATGTCGAAAAATTACGTGATTATTTTGCGACTTCTCAACTTGAATCGACGATATCTCAAAAACGAAAAGCGATATCGAAAAAATTAAAAAAACACTCGGGGTATTGAGTTGGGCTACAGTTTGCAAAAAACGGAACTTTGCTATCTGTAATGGAGTTGGAGAAAGCTTTACCTTTATTTGGAGTTTTCGCGGCGTGCGGGCGCGCGTATATTAGTGAGTTTCGTGTACTAGTAAGTTTAATATTTTTTTAGTTAAGTTGTAAACCTTGATGTTTTTAGATTACATAAAAAAATAAAAAATTTTTTTTTTTAAATAAATATGAATGATAAAATTATATTTTTAACCCCCGACGAAAAAAAAAGGGTGTTATAAGTTTAACATGTGTATCTGTGTATCTGCGTATCTGTGTATTTTTTCATTTGTTACAAGATAAATTGTTTGACACATGAAGTAGAAAGTTCCTTCAAGTAAAAAAGTATGATTATTATTTCTATACTTCGTCTTCTCGAACGTAGGAATAGCGTGGCTTGGGTAATGCTGATGATTCCACATCTGGCGGACGAAAGCGTGTGTGCAAAAGGCGAAAAAAAGGCTGAGCTTTGTTAAAGGGCGTAGTCCGTTTATAAAAAATAACGGTACTCGCCGGTACCTGCTACTAACCCTTGTGTTTCTCTTGCGCAAAGAGTTGTTTTCATTATAGTTTGCCCTATCTAAGTGCATTTCCAATGTACCAGAAGGTCGTGAAAGGCACGAGATCTGTGAATTTTTTTCGACTTAAATGACGTGAGGAAACCCGTTTCATATGGAGCCTCACGGGAGTTTGCAATCTAAAATACTATTTATAGATTTAAAAGATACAAGTATATTGTGATAACAGTATCCGTACTGCGAGTAAAATTTCCCTTTAATATTATAAAAGTGACAGTATGTGTGTATGTTTGTTTATTTTTCACGATAAAACAGCTAAACGGATATGTATGCAATTTGAAACAGAGATAGGGTCTACTTATTATCCTGACAAAAAAAACATCGTTCCCGTAGGATAGTGTATACATAGGTTTTAACGCAGGCGAAGCCGCGAGCAAATGCTAGTAACATATTTTTATCAAAATTTTACATTGGCTAGATTACAAGCCTTAGGACTTAAAATGTATTATTCACCATTTCACGTATCTACTCGCCTTAACCTAAGGCAATAAAGCTCTTGTTTGAAATCTTGAATGACATGACGTGGAATTACTTACCCAAATATAATTCGAGATTGTATTGGTGCAATGTGAATAGAACTAACTTTTCAAACCTATTTATTTAGATGATGGGATAGTACTCGTATTTGTAAACAACCTTAAAGTCAAATTTATATTTCCAAGAACCGATTCATTTTGTTAATAAAGGTTATCTTTCTGAAAGATGAATGTTTACATTACAATTTGTCCGCATCAGATAGTTCAATTATTGCTTGGTATTAAAGGTCCAGATTTATCAAAAAAATATTTTAATTGTCCATACATTTTTACAATGGCGGCCGCGCGTTGATCTAAATAAATACGCATTCCTCGCGCTCTATGGGTCAGTCGTTAACGTTCGGCGCAGTCTTAACTTGATGCAAAGCGTTCGCGCTCAAATTTAAATGTCGCGTACAACTGATAAAGTAATATAGCTTGTTCCCGTGGGTGAATTGGTTAGAATTCTATGTTATAGATTACTTTTATGAAAATGAGTTCACTACACCGACTTGACAATTTTGCGTAAAATTTTGTGGCCTAGAGAACGATTTAAAAATTCAATCGTTTATATAAAATAAAGCTATTGATAAATCTGTTATAAATTAAAACTGTCATTACATTTCATAGTTCTAAACACATTTTCGTTGCCAAAAGTCACTTGTATAATCTTTTCAGGGATTTATAATTTTTTCATTCGTTTCGTATCGCGCTGACATAATCTCTCGACAAATATGTTAGACAACAATACGGAATGTTAAAACTGTAAAATGCGATGCCCTAGTGCAGAAGAAATGCACTTGAATTTTTTTTTCTAAGATTTACGGAGGTCGCTTACAAAAACTTTTTTTATACCTAACGCACACTCAAAATCCGTTAGAAAATGTTCATACCCATTAGTACTCAATCTACTCTAACTGACTACAAAAAATCACGCACTTGTATTTTATTGAAGTTCAGAACTGTTCCCGTATCGGGCTACACTAGGGCATCGCATTTTACAGTTTTAACATTCCGTATTGTTTACTAACAGATTTGTCGAGAGATTATGTCAGCGCAATACGAAAAGAATGAAAAAATTATAAATCCCTGAAAAGATTATACAAGTGACTTTTGGCAACGAAAATGTGTTTAAATTTATGAAATGTAATGACAGTTTTAATTTATAACAGATTCATCAATAGCTTTATTTTATATAATATAACGATTGAATTTTTAAATCGTTCTCTAGGCCACAAAATTTTACGCAAAATTGTCAAGTCGGCATAGTGAATTCATTTTCATAAAAGTAATCTATAACATAGAATTCTAACCATTTCACCCACGGGAACAAGTTACATTACTTTATTAGTTGTACGCGACATTTAAATTTGAGCGCGAACGCTTTGCATCAAGTTAAGACTGCGCCGAACGTTAGCGACTGACCCATAGAGCGCTAGGAATGCGTATTTATTTAGATCGGCATGCGGCCGCCATTGTAAAAATGTATGGAGAATTAAAACATTTTTTTGATAAATCTGGACCTTTAGCAATAATTGAAATATTTGATGCGGACAAATTGTAATGTAAACATTCATCTTTCAGAAAGATAACCTTCATTAACAAAATGAATCGGTTCTTGGAAATATAAATTTGACTTTAAGGTTGTTACAAATATTATCCCATCATCATAAATAAATAGGTTTGAAAAGTTAGTTCTATTCACATTGCACCAATACAATCTCGAATTATATTCGGGTAAGTAATTCCAAACATCATGTCATTCAAAATTTCAAACAAGAGCTTTATTGCCTTAGGTTAAGGCGAGTAGATACGTGAAATGGTGAATAATACATTTTAAGTCCTAAGGCTTGTAATCTAGCCAATGTAAAATTTTGATAAAAATATGTTACTAGCATTTGCTCGCGGCTTCGCCTGCGTCAAAACCCATGTATACACTAACCTATGGGAATGATGTTTTATTTTTTCAGGATAATAAGTAGCCTATTTGTTAAGTTAGGGTATAGACTATCTCTGTTTCAAATTGCATACATGTCCGTTCAGCTGTTTTATCGTGAAAAAGAAACAAACATACACACATACTGTCGCTTTTATAATATTAAAGGGAAATTTTACTCTCAGCACGGATACTGTTATCCACTCAATTGCTTCGAATTTTGAGTTGGACTCTATTTATATAATAAAATAAGAGCGGTGACAGGTAGCCGTAGTTACCAAAAGCAATCTAGTTATCACAATATATTTCTATCTTTTAAATCTATAAATAGTATTTTACATTGAAAACTCCCGTGAAACTCTCCATATGAAACAGGTTTCCTCACGTCATTTAAGTCGCAAAAAAAATTAAAAAAGAAAATAAAAGAAGTAAGAAACAAACAAAAAGAAAAACGATTGTATAGTTTCTAATAAAGCATCGAGTGCTATTTACTTTTACAAGTCTCACGAAATGTATGTCTTGATTTGGTAACAGATAAAAAAACTGGAGGAGTTAAATAGTACATAACTGCAGAGGCCGGAAAAAGTCAGTTCGTGTTTGAGTATGATTTTGAAGGAAGTCCGAGTCCTTCAGTTAATACGAATCCACGAACTGACATTTCCGTCGAGGCGTGTACGTTCAATATATTTATTGTATAATATAAATGGGTGAGATATTAAGTAATCAGCAATTTTTTTTTTTGTTGAAACTGATTATTTTACTTGTCGATTTTTAAAATTCCTTTAAACAAGTTATACGGTCGGTTGATCTCCATTCGTCACTCGCACAACAAGAACGTATGGCGCAACCCAATGAGTTTTATTGTAAATTAATTAAAACATCATAGTAATGGTTTTTTTGCGTAAATTAATACATCAAAATGGTAATTTTACCATTCCACATAAAAAAGGCCATAAGATAGGTTTTTATTGACTTCTACAATAAGAAAATCTTAAATATTTTGTCCTGAAAAACAGTATTAAATGACAAAATAAGTTTAAATATTTGAAAAGAATGATATACACTCATATTCATATACACTCCAGCTAAAAATGGAAAAATTACAAAGATAACGTTAGGTCCAAGGCATTTACGTAATCTTTCAATTGTTTATGGGCTCTGGCAAAAATTGTATGCTGGGTTGTGATCTGACATAACAATTTAAATTTTTAAATTATTTTTCACTTCCTCGCAGTCGAAGTGAAAAGCGGTGTAAACACATGGCTAAAAGCCATTATGACACTTAGGTTATATTTGTCCTCGCTTTCTTTGTTCGCTCGTCCAAATAATCACTTCGTGTCACCATGGCTTATTTTAGGCCCTTATCAAACAATCTACTATTTTAATAATTTTCACCAATACCATTTTTGGGGAGTGAAAATCTGAATGCAAAATCAAAGTGTTTCTTAAGGCGAGTATGGCTTTCTTAAGGCAATTGGGAGGCACACTAAAAGGTCAAGGCAGATGTCGCCACTATCGACTGTACCTTGTTTACGTTTCGTGTCAAGAGTGTAGTTGCGATTTTTTCTCAAATCCTTGCGATTTAAATGAAAATATGTTCTCGTTTATGACTGTACGTGAGCTTCAAGCTGAGCTTCGAAGGAGAAATGCGGCAGTTGCCGGAAAAAAGGCTGATTTGATACAAAGGTAATGAATTAATACATTTGAGGTTATGTTCCGTATTTTTAGTGTTAATTTATTTTTTCAATGCTCATGTGCGTCTTTTCTTTTTAGATTAGAGGCGTACGATCGAAACCTAAACTTTGTTGCTAACCTGGATGTTGAGGAGGATCGTTCATATGTGTGCCCACCATCTGATACTTACAGAGATATTAACGCCGATTCGCCTATTCCCAACATCTGCAAGCACGAAATACAAGAATATTTCCAACGGTACGTCAACAAATTTATTTCGTAACTTTACATATTACTATTCATAATCATAATGTGCTGAAATTTGACATAAAAAACCTAATGTCTGTGTAATTATTTTATTTTCTTACAGATTCAACACCCATCCGAAGGGGCAACTTCTATACGAGTCGCGTCATCTAGTGACGGCTCGTTACTCGTCCGATGGTATGTTCACCTACTTACGCGGACAGTGTAAGGCTAGCATGAAGAGTCTTACATATGTTGTGGACGTGAAAGTCTCTCAAGAAGGTTCTATAGAAGAATGTCACTGTGAGTGTGCCGCAGGGAGTGGTACAGAAGCTAGCTGCAAGCATGTCGCTGTATTGTTGTTAGGTGCACATGATATTGTAAACAAGAGTTATATATTACTACATCAAGTATGCACCCAGCAGCTGATGACATTTAGAAAACCTAAAAAGGTTTTCCAAAAATCACCTATCGCTTCACAAAACTTACCCAGCAAAAGATTAAAAAGCTGCAATTATGAACCCCTGAAAGAGGACTACATTATGCAGAATTATGAATATTATGTAAGAAATTTGGCCATAGGATATGGGGAGTCATCTATGCCTATCCTGCAAACTTATGAACCTGCAAATCCTCATGGGTTTGAATGGGATCACTCATATGTTCACAATACTGTACAAGAACAAATCTTAAATGATTTGTATCTAAAAAATGTATCTTCTGAACAAATAAAGGAGGTGGAACAAAAAACAAGAGGACAAGATGCTTCTTCAGATTGGCATGAGATGCGATCCTGTAGGATTACTGCCAGTATGTTTTATACGGTGAGCCATAGCACTCATATTGGTAAAAAGGCTATAATCGAGAAAATTCTCACACCAAAGCCAGTGTACACAAGAGCCGTCACCCACGGCAAAATCCAAGAGACAACTGCAATACAAAAATATGAAGCGATGTATGGTCTCGACGTGCAAAGGTGTGGAATGTTTATTTCACAAGAATATCCTTTTCTTGCTGCATCACCAGATGGCTTGATAGGAGAAGAAACTGTCATCGAAGTGAAGTGCCCATATGCTGCACGGTACAGTGTGATCAGTGAGGTAACAGTGCCTTATCTAGAAAATATAAATGGTAATCTACAATTAAAAAAAAGACACCCTTACTATGCTCAGGTACAAGGGCAGCTGTATTGCAGTGCCAGAAAATATTGCAATTTTATTGTGTATACTTTTAAGGACATGAAAGTAATGTTTATAGACCGGGATGATTCCTATATGAATGAGATGCTCACAGGTTTAATAAACTTTTATATTCATGACCTTGAGTCAGCAATATTGAACAAATACATATATAGAGATTATTTGTCTTTAATAAAAAAAACATTAAAATGACAATTTGATTTTATTTCTTTTTCTTCATTATACATTCTCTAAAGTTGCAACACATAAAACATACAAAGAATATTTTACTTGCTATTGGAATGTAACTATGGTCCAGTTCAGATTTTAATATTTTGTAGGTTTTTGTCAATCCAATAATCCTTTCTATGTGGACACGTTTACTTGCAAGTTGTCTATCTTTTATGATTGTTATACCTGGTAACTGTGATTTTCCTTTTAAAAAAGTCGGTATTTTTACAGTAATATTTTTGTCTGCAAACATATCTTGTATTGTAAATCCTCTGTCTGCTAGAACACTGTCACCACTGTCACACTTGGACACTAGACCACTCCGTTCAACTGTCTGTCTGTCACTTATAGACCCTGCATACGCTTGTGAGCAGTAAGATAACAATCCACCTGGTGTGGCTCCTACTAAAACTTTAAGAGTGTTTGCATGTTTATAACTACTCCAAGAAGCTTGCTGGGACATTGGATTTTTTGGTTTCTGAACAGTTATTTCAGTTCCATCTAAAATTACTCTAATATTTTCATCATATTGCTTGAAATGCTCTGGCATGTAGTATTTAATCAATTCTTTTCTGGGCCAAATATTTATCCTACTCCATAGTTGATGAATGAAATTTATCCATGTTATAAATATATTTGACACAGTTGTTTCGCTAATGTTAAAAAACCTGCTAAGTTCAAAAATACATTTATTCTGCCGTAGTTTCGTTAGAGTAAGGAAAAATTGGTCCTCCGTAGATATGCTAGTTACATTGCTACCAAAGTACCTTATCTTGGGTGCCATTGGGCTCAGTGTGGAGTACACAAAATGGAATTTCTTGTATGTTTCGAAGCCTGTATAGAAGAGTATTGCTTTGTCATCAAGTTTATACCTGTTTATTGAACCATACACATGCTCATGATCAACTTGAGTACCCTTTGACAAATATTCATGATTTGTGTGTGCGGTTTCAACAGATACTTCAATTTCCTCAATAGCACATATTTCTTCTTCTCGTCCTACAACTAGATCAACATGGCTCACTATTGCTTCTGTGCTGGTTCCAGGTTCTATTGCTTCTCTGCTTGTTCCGGGTATTGTTAGTTTATTATCTTCAAATAGTCTTCTTTGATTCCTTTTTCATAACGCTCCTGACGTATAAGTGCTGCTGGTGATTCCTGTTTCATTTTGGTGAAACAGAATATGGATGGTACAGCACTTTTTTTCAAAAACTTTGCTACTGGTTCATTGTCTGAAAATGTAAATAAGCTTTAGAAAATAGAAGTGGTACTAATACTAATACGGACCTAGGTATGTTAAGTAACAGTGCCATGTGAGGTTATGTTAGAAATCAAGATAATTTTGTCGAAACTTATTAGTATCTATTAATATACTTACCGGTGTATCTACTTTTTCCAAAATAATCATCTTCTTTAAAATGCATCTCACATAAACGGGCAGTATCACTTGCCCTGAAATTTTTGATATGCAGAGCAGTTTCCCAACGTTTTCTCCGTGTTGGGTCCTTGGGAAATAAGTGAGCTCCTCTGTTTTTACAATTCGGCGCACTACATTGAGGCATTCTTGAAAAATTTGTAGAAGTTTAAAATTACTTATAATAAATGTATGTGATTTGACAGTTCTTATGTCAAACCTAGGTACAGTCGCTTATGGCGAAGGGATGGGCAAAATAGTGAAATCGAGCCGTTTTCGTACAAGTTTTTTGATGAAAGTACATAACGTATTGCTCTGGAAATTTGTTATTTAGAGCGCAGATACCCTTAAATATGGGCTAATCTTAGTCAGTTACTTCCTTTTGTTATTATTAGGCCTACTGAGTGCCCTAAAAAGGACGGTTTTAAGAAAATGTTATGCAAATTTTAATCCACCTGGGCAGAATTTTACCCAATAAAATTTTGAACGTTTACTTTTAGGAATTGTACCTATCGACTGATCTTAATGATGATCCTCTAAATAGTGTTATACGTATTTTTGGCACAAAACCTTACAAACTAAATTTTCGCCTACAGTATTTCTATGTAATCAACGCCTGATGCATTGCTCGGAAAAAAATTGTAGGCGTGTAAATTGGAAGCGTGATTGACGAATGTTTAAGTAAAAACAAAATAAAATACATAATTTGTTTTAAAAAAATATGAAAATGATATTATATTTTTTTCGTACAGGGATTTGAATTCAAATTTTTACATAAATATCAGACTGGCTAGTTTGCAGCAGGGAAAGCGACGTTGCGTGCTCGCTCGCCGTCGGCGGCACGTCATCGCATGCTCATGCGCTGTTGCCAGTTTGCAATGCATCGCAGTTTGATTTGACAAATTCAACAAATTGTGACATTGACATTGCGTTCTACGACTCCGTACGAATTTGCAGTTCTTGTAGCGTTGTTTATTTGGTGGATTTGTTGTTTTTTTGTTACTGTTGTTATTTCTGTTATCGTTTTTGTTATTGAACTATCTGGAAGTCACACCGCCACCTAAACGTCGCCGTCACATTTAATTAAATAAAACTTAAAATATATCGTCGACCGTAGGTTCAATTGGGGTAAGGGACAAATACGATTTTTCAGGAGAGGCTGACAAAGTTTTTTTTTTAACTTAATCTTTCATAACTTTTTTTGTAGTCAACCTTTTTTGGGCCTGATTTCATACATAATCTTGTATTTTAGTGTTCTGTCTATCTATGTAGTGTTCGTTTTAATAATTTAGATATTATAGAAAATGACATGTCCCTTACACCAACTTATTTCGCTGCTGATGTCCCTTACAGACAGAGTATTCTGTAGTCTCGTCCCTTACCTTAAATTTACCTATTCATTGTATCCACTATATTGATGAAGAAATGGCGTAAGGGACTAGTTGAGATTATGTGTGAAAGAAAAAATAACGCAAAGGGCTCGTTGTAAAAATAAATAAATACCTTTGACGTAAGGCATATCTTAACACCGGAAACCTTTAAAACATTCATGTAAGAGGTATATAAATGTATTGAAACCGTGTGAGCATTTTTTGAGTGTCCGTTACATGCATTATTTGTATCGTTACACGTAACGTTTCTATCGATTGGAATAACCCTCATTTTAATTTATGTTAAAAAAAAAAATATTATCACATTAATTATTTCTCAGCCTCTATGATCGAATACTGAAATAAACAACCAATGTAATTTATACAGTAAAATTATTAAAAGTTTAGGGCTTGTGTTGAACGATAAAAGTTACAAAATTAAATACAATTCAGAAATAATCATTTTACATTTTTACCTTTTTTAGGAGTCCTGTTAGATAACATAGTATTTGCTCACAATTCAGTGCCTCCAGTTAATAAGGGATAACTAAAAAAAGGCACCTTTCAGAAGAAACAAAAAACTATTTTTCAATAGTAGATATTTAGAACTTGAACTTTTTAAGATTTTTTATACAAGCTATAGTGTTTGGCTTTCATGTTATAAATAAAGAACTAATGCATTGACCCTATAAATATGTTTTTTTTTTATTATAGCTTTTGTTCGCGAGTATTTAAAGACATAGGTACTAACTCAATTTATTTGCACCAATTTTATCGTTATGAACGACGTGCATAAACGAAAGAATACGACTTGTACCTGTGTGAACGACATGCATAAACGAAACGAAACGACTTATTCTATTATTTATTATGGTATTTTATAAATTATACTAGTTGTCAAACTTGAAACTTGTTACCTAAGGAGTCAAATGAGGCTGTATAATAAAATTACCATAAGAAAAGTTCTTGTTTATAGCTATAAAATATAATCAATATCAACATCAATGTCAGTCAATGAATAGCAAGAGCTCTAGTTAGATCCTTTGATTTCTCAACACTTATCGGTAGCGGAATTTCAGATAATGACTATTAAAGTGTGTCATACTTAGGAATGCCTTTTATTTGTCAGTAAAAAATTTCCTTTGCAATTCATCAAGTACCGAGACGATTTTAAGAAGCCCAAACTCAGTAGGATTACCTTATCGTTATCTATAAAGTTTTACCCATGTCGACTATCCGGCCTCATATACCTAATTTCAACTCAGCTAGTCCTCGGAAAGTCAATCTAATCTTCCTTGAGATATTTTTAATCATACAAGGTGTAAAGTTAATTAAAAACTTTTAATAAAGAACGTGTTAATACCTCCTCCAGTATTCCATTGGTTATGGCTTTTTTCGACAATCTTAGCCCACTATATGCTGAACAAAACACTTCACGGGTAGAATAACAATCACGAGCTGTCGACAAAGAGTTCAGTACTTACTGTCGTTCAGAGACGCTGAACTGACGAATTATACCTAATAACATAAATATATACAGTTATATTTTTTTACCAAATTTATTTGAATACCTTCATTTATCGTGAAAGTTTGCATGTAAATAAGTCAAACTACGCTAGTAATTTCAATGATTTAGTAAAGCCAAAAATTAACATCCAGTTTACACAGATACCCGTATAAACAAAGGTTATAAATCTGATGAAGGTTTTTATTGCAACATAACACTTTCTTTATTATTTTTTCATTATTCATGAGCAAAAAAAAAGCATTAGTGTAAAAGCCAATATCATAAGATTGTCTTCAAAAATAAGTCATGTAAAGGTAATTCCTTAATTGGAAAGACCTTTACCTTATTCAAAGTGGATTGGTGGCAGTAGATACCCTATTTGATGTTGCTTTATTAAAATAAAAAACAGATACATGGTTTTTGTGGGTCAGATTTGATTTTGAACCCATAAAAATCAGAAGTGTAAGGAAAACTTTTTTCAAGCTAGATTTTTTTTATATACACCATTCGATAGAGCGGAAAATTCTGAAAAAAACTGTATATTCAACTCATTTTGCGTATTTTGTCCCTTACCCCAATTGAACCTACGGCCGACGAATGTTACTTGTATTATTTTATATACGTCGTCGTCATCGTCATCATCATCAACAACATCATCATCTTTTTATCATGTTGCGTTAAAAGTATTTTGTAACTGTATAGAATACATTTTGGAACATGTATATAAAATTACATTTCGTAATTTGTATTTCAAATACATTTTGCCCAACACTGCTGTGTAGTAATACCGAGAATACCGTACCTACCAATACCAATTTTTAGAGGAGTGTTTTTTAAAGTTTAAATATAGAGCTAAAAACTTATCTAGAGATGAAACCCTCTCCACATTTGGATAACAAATAATAATGAAAACACACTGTAACTGGTGAGTTTCATTATATTATTATCGTAGAATGACGTTATCACCCTTGGATTTAAAGGGCTTAAACGCCAAGTAATTCAATGCGTTTACGACCCTTTCAGTCTAAAGGTATTGATATAATTGACACAAGAATCACGATGTGGGCGCCGATAACTGTGCGCAATTGTTTGACGAACGGTAATGCGCTATCGTTTGTAATTCTGGACTAAAAACATAGATGGCGCAGAAATCAAACAAAAGAAATCGAGATCGTCAAGGTCACTTGCCCTACCCTACCCCTTATGCGAAACCTGGCGTGATAAAATGTCAGTTTTTCTCCCAATTTGGATGGATACTAACGTTATTCTCCCCACTGACCGCGCGCCCTTGGAACGATACTTCGATGGTAAAACTCATACCGCTTCATGCGTTCTGGTTGTGCGTGACTGAAGTGACTATTTGCATTCAGGAATTCCGGTATTTCGAAATACCGAAATTCCGGATGATTTCTCCGATATTACAATTCCGAAAGTGAGCAAGCTCAATACTGTCTAATATTCCGGAATTTAAACGACTCTATTTGATATAGTTTCTAGACAGTAATATGAGATATTTTAGGGATGGTAAGTTTGTTTAAGCATTAATAGCTTAATTTGTATTCACTTGTATCTTCAAAACTCTCAGAACGATTCAATTTAACTACTCTACAGCTACACCCACTTGAAGTTTGCATTGGTCCAATGGTTGAAAGGTGGAAAATGCCATTTGGCATTAAATTCAACATTTGTGGTTGACTTTTGTTTTATACAATAAAGTTAAATAAAGACAAAAAGCCTTGTTAAATTTCTCGACCTCAGAAATGTCTTATCAGTATATCGATTTCCGCCTTTAATAGTAAACAAAATGTTAAAACTCGTTTTTTGTTTACTTTGGTATGGTAAGTCAATTCCGGAACCGGTTCTGGAATTCCGGAATTGAGTGCCGATTTCAGTCAATTTACAAAAATTGGAAAACCTTTCCGATATTGAAAGCCGTACGAGTGACGAATGCAGATCAAACGACCGTATAACTTAATTAAAAAGCTTTAATAAAAATCGGTAAGTAAAACAGTTTCAACAAAACATGTATATTGCTGATTACTAAATATCCTTACCTATTTATACTATAAAAAAAAACATAAAAATTTAATGTCTGTATGTTTAACGGACAGCTTTTTGAAAGTCACAGTATCGAAACTTGCTTTTCTCCGACTTGCTTGGAAATTTTCCCATTAAGGCCGTTCCCTGAGCCAGATTTGCAAAAATACCCCAAAAATTATCCTATTTTTCTACGAAACGTTGATATTAGTAAACGAGGGAAAAATATATATCATTCTTGATTATATTATCTTTAATAACACAGCATTCGATACACGATTCATAACACTTCGCTCGATACAATTAATTCCCAAAGTAACCTCCAATTCGAATTTTTACTCCAACTTTACTTGTTTTTTTTCTACGTGACACTATGAAACAAAAAAAGGAGAAAAATCAATCATAACTAAAATAGTAATTTTACAGCTTCCGAATTTCAATAATTGAAGCCAATATTTTTAAAATAAATAATCATCGACAAATTCTTACGAAAAAAGATATCGCCTTACGACCCGCAAGCTCTGTCTCCGTCACTCTTTTGAAATGTGACTGTGATGTGACAGGGACGGGTGGCCTGAGGAGGGGCTCGGGGTTCTGGCTCAGGGAACGGCCTTAATGTAGTAAAAATAGACCGCGCAATCCTTCGTTATCGTATTAATACGTTAATGAAATAAAATAAAATTGTTGGCCGTGGCCGGGAAATAATACCACACGATTGAGTAATTAGAGTAAGTTAATAAGTATACCAAACGTAGGCAAATAAAAATAAACAGAAATGATTCCGTCCAAATCAATATAACAATATAAAAGTTCTTTTGGATTTGTGATCTTCAGCGAATGATAAATAGGTTATGGTTTCTAAAAAAAAATCGTGCTTTTGAGAAGTTGCTGATTTAACCATTCAAAATGTAGATTGGTGATTATTTTCAAGCATATTTGGAGATAAGCACTATACAGGTCTCGGTGGAAATGACAGTTCGTGGATTCGTATTAATTAAAAGGACTCAGAATTCCTTCAAAATCATACTCAAAGAGGAACTGCCTTTTCCATATGTACTATTTATCTCCTCCAATTTTTTTTCAAATCGGGTAATACTGTTACCAAATCAAGACATTATAGCAAACCGTCCGATGAACACATCCGTTTTGCCTGTGCGGGTGACTCGCGGCCGTGTACCAACACGATATACAACGTAGCGCTTTCAGCGCTTGCTGTCTCGCTCGCGCCCGAACGGCCTAGCCAGTTGCTTTGGGAGCCTCGTACCGAGCGGCCACTGTATACACGCGCGCTATCGCACTATACCTAAATTGTTACCAGATCTTTCTAAGATTAGGGCCTACGTCCCACCTGTGTTTTCTACATTTAATGACTTTCCGTGTAAACTGTGTATAACGAATTAGACTTTTTCTCAACCTATCTTGTGTTTCATGGTCAAACCCCTGAGATACCCCTCATATATGGCGCTCCAACGTTTTATGTGACTTTTTAGTGTAGTGCAGTGAAAGAACATACTTTCTTTTCGCGTGTGTTATCCAAAATGCAGACGAGAAACAGGGCGAAGAGTTTAAATCGTCTCGAATCTGAACGATCGACTTCGCCGCGCAGTCCGCGCGCGCGCGCCTTTGAAGAAGACCGCGCCGCCGCCGACGCCGGCCCCGCCGCCCGTTTTTCGCCGCGTACGAGTTCAACAACAGCCGACGTAACCATGTTTTCCACTGAAAGCGTGCAGACTATTATCGCTTCACTGCAACGTTCACAAACTGAAGCGTTCAAGGAACTGCTTGATTCAGTGTCGCGAGCGCACGCTTCCACCCCGGTTTCGGCGTACATGGTTCAAGGTCAAGGCCAAGGCACACTCACCGGCTGCAAATCAACATTTTCTGGCCTACAACAGGAATCAGTTGAAGCATTTATTGACGCTATAGAAGCGTATAGTGAATGCGCGCAAGTATCGGACACGAATATTCTACGCGGCCTATCGTATTTGTTCAAGGACGACGCAGCCACGTGGTGGCAGGGCGTGAAAAACCAAATATCGTCTTGGTCTCAGGCTAAAGATAACTTAATAAGTGCCTACGGCGATCGCCGCCCGCCCCATCGGATTTATTTACAAATATTTTCGTCACCGCAAACAAATGAAAATATCGACGTGTTCGTCGCGCGCATCCGTTCCCTGTTCGCCCGACTCCCGGAGGGCGATATCTCAGAGAGGGCCCAGTTAGACATGCTATACGGCCTCCTGAGCAACAGAATAAGAAAACGTGTTCGCCGAGAAGACTTCACAAATTTCAAGGAGCTGCTTCGTCGTGCTAGGAGTGTTGAGGATTCTTTCGACGAGGGGGAGAGGACGACGGCTTCGCAGACAACGAGCTGCGCGGCGCCCTCGAACCAACGAGCGCCTCCCACTCTCGCGGCCGTGAGCCGCGCGGTTGCCGCGAACGACGCGCCGCGCGCCACCGCGACGCCGCCAGCGCCACCGCAGAGCCCTACGGCGCCTCGCGCCGCCGCGCTGCCGGAACGCTCGCCGACGCCGCCGCCGCCGCCGACGATGACATTTCCCGCGCATCGGCCTGCCGCGGAGGGCGGCGTGAAGAAGCATCGTCTTGTCTGCGCGTATTGCAAAAGGTTTGGACATTCTAAAGAAGAGTGCCGTAAACTTTTGAACTCGGGTGAGTCAAATAATAATAACTTTGCAAATGTGCCAGTTAATGATAAAAGTGAACAAAGCTTTTATAGTGTCGAATCTCGGTCGTGTTTAAGTGAAGTGCGTAATATCGATAACGATTATCGACGTACAACTCGGTCTTCGAATATTATTTCGAAAGTAAATGTCGGGAATAGTACTTGTTCTGAAAATATTATGCAAAATACCTACGTGCCTTCTAATGAAAATAGTGATGCATGCAATAATTCGCGCGTTTCTCAACAAAATAATAATTTTGCGAATAATTTAACTTGTTATCATCGCAGTGGAATTTCAAATCATGTTTGTAATAATAATGTTACTGCATGCAGAACTATGAGCACGACATGTTTGTGTTTTTATGGACCATCGGTTCATGGTGATAACAACGTTACTTGTAATACGAACCATGTTTTGACTGACACCAATTCGTGTAACGAACATTTTTGTTTTTGTTCTCGCACATTAAGCGAAGTACCTAGTTCGGTTATAGTTTCGACGGGTTCAAGTGATAGTGTTGGTGTCGCTTTGAATTCCGTCGCACAAAAATGTTCGGCGGTGTATAATGATGATCACAATGTCAATGTCGCCCTTCTGGCAAATGATACCGATCGCGTGGTACGATCGGGTCGAAATTCCCGCCCAATTTTTAAAATTGGTATTTTAGGCGTAAACGGCACCGCGTTAATTGATACGGCGGCTAAGCAATGTATTGCGGGTCACACGCTGTATGCTCTCCTTCTTCGTCACAACCATCCGCTCCGGCCTTCAACGCAGAACGTGAAGCTTGCTGACGGGATAGTGCGTACGATGGAAGTGCTGACTACCACGCTGGAGGTACGTCTAGAGCAACAGGTAATTAGGGTACCGTTTTTAATTTTCCCAGAGGCGACGAATAACGAAACGTTATTAGGCATTGATTTTATTACCGCTGCTGGAGTTGTGATTGATTTTCACAAAGATGTTTGGTATTTTAGTAATAATAATACAACTAAATATAAATTGTGTTTCGAGCCTACCTCTCGTGGCGTGTCCTGTGCTGCTGCAGATGTCCTCAGGAATGATGAGGGCACTCATCTTAAATCAGCTGAGCGGCAGGCGCTCGCTGATGTCGTCACTCGTCACGCGCACGTCTTCAAAGCAGGGGGAGCTCCAACACCTTATGCAGAGCACCGCATCGAAACAGGTGAGCATGAGCACCCGCCTATAGCTGTTCCACCTGATCGTGTCAATCCCTCCAAGAAGGAGATGCATGACTCTCAAACAGCTGGCCACCCAGGCGTTGACAGGACTTATCAGAAGGTAGCTCAATTGTATTATTTTACAGGTATGCGGAGAATAATCACTGATTATGTCAAAGCCTGCATACACTGTCAGCGCTACAAAGCCGCCAACGCCAAACCAGCAGGTCTGTTACAAACACCTCTTATGAACCAGCGCAATGAAGCGCGACGCGACGGACCATACCGTATTTCTGAAAAGGTTAGCCCCACGACATATACTATCTCAAATACCGACCAACCTGATGTAGTGTTGGGAAGGTATCATTCTCAAGATCTCACCCGCTACCAAGGTAGTGATGACACGCCTCCCAAGCCTGTTGTTCCAAAAAGGAAACGCGGACGTCCAGCTAAGGTTTGTAAAGAGCTAGCCCAGGAGCGAGGGCGTCATCCAGGACTAGAGGGGGAGCATATAGCAAACCGTCCGATGAACACATCCGTTTTGCCTGTGCGGGTGACTCGCGGCCGTGTACCAACACGATATACAACGTAGCGCTTTCAGCGCTTGCTGTCTCGCTCGCGCCCGAACGGCCTAGCCAGTTGCTTTGGGAGCCTCGTACCGAGCGGCCACTGTATACACGCGCGCTATCGCACTATACCTAAATTGTTACCAGATCTTTCTAAGATTAGGGCCTACGTCCCACCTGTGTTTTCTACATTTAATGACTTTCCGTGTAAACTGTGTATAACGAATTAGACTTTTTCTCAACCTATCTTGTGTTTCATGGTCAAACCCCTGAGATACCCCTCATAACATACATTTCTTGAGTCTTGTAAAAGTAAGGGCCTTATCACACTTGCGATTTGCGAGCGTATTTTCTATACAAATAAGCGACGCGGCGTAGACGCTGCGCGATCGCCTTCATACAAAATACGCTCGCAAATCGCAAGTGTGATAAGGCTCTTTTCACGACACTGCTCGAAAATGTGGTTATAGATTACCTGAATCCAGTACACAAAACTGCTTATATATGTTCATTTGTAAACTGTATATCTATGTTAGCTCCCAACACGACAACAATGTTGGACCTTACGGTAACAGTTCGTATCTACACTTGAATTTCATAGTAAGATACGACTTTTTAGAAAATATTCCAGACTAATTTTCTCGGCCGGCTTAAACGACAATTTAACCAATCAAAGCTTAATCGTCTGCTGCATGTCAAATTAAATTGACCAATGAGAATGCGTCATTTATGAGGTGTATTTTTTTCTTAAACTTATAAATACCCATAAACGAGTTTATTTTCTTAAGTAAGATAATACTCCTCAGGTTTATTTTTTAATAAGTCTTTGTTAAAAAAGTTTTTACTCTGAAAATCATGAACATTTATATTTTAAAATTAGTTATGGGGCGTAAAAAAAAATCCAAATTTCTACAATTACTAATTTCTCAACAAATAAACAGTTTTCAACAAATAAACACTTTTAATTACTTATATAACGATTGAGGTCATATTTTTTTTTATTCGGCTGAAAAGCTATGGCTCCATTGCGACGAGATGCGATGCGCGTATGCGCTACGGGTTAGCCGGCCATATTTAAAAAAAAAACAAAATGTATTGTTCAGTAAATATCAATATTGTTTTTGTAATGTGATAATGTGATTAATTTAATAATGTTCACATTGACTCATGAAATATATAATATTAGGAACGTATGTTAATATTGCGTACCGTTACAATGACCCTTCAGTGTAAGTATACAATGTATCGTAGGGTTGTTTACCTGAGTGTAACCTAGACTAAATGTTTAAATGTCTAAATTAAGTTGAAAGTGAGGTAAGTTTGAATATTTTTGTTATTTCTTCATAACTGGGTTGAAAATCGTCTTTATGTCGTTTGAATCTGGGGGCACGATCAGCTTTATGTTAATAATAGCCCTAATTTTTACAACAATGAGGCTGCAACAAGGCGCCGAGTTTAATGACCAATATGAAAAACTCGTATTATAATATATTTCCTCGTGTCGTGAAAAGCACTATGTTAGCTTATTTATAGAATACTTAAACATAACTGTAAATATAACGTGAATAATATACTTTAAAGATACGATAAGGTATTCAATTACAATTTACTTGGTAGGATATGAGTACTATAACTAGTTTAATGACTGTTAGCGCAGAGCGCCCTCTGTAATGTTTCTTTTTCGTAGGATTACTGGATATTACATTGATAAGTTATTTGTATGCTCTATTAAATCAGTAAATAATTATTGTTAAATGTTGTTAATGATTTATGATTCGTATATTAAATTTATCAATATATGTATGCCTCTCGAAGACCTTTCGGAAGTCGTTAGTACGGTAGTTTTTGACTAGAATCATAGCGCGCCAAAAAACACGACTACCGAGGGATGGTTGAGAGGGGGATTTAGAGTAGAAGGCATTATCTAACTAGCAACTGTACAAGGCAGACGTTAAAAGTGATTAAACGGTGGTGAACCAGATCTATGCTGAATTTATTTTAATCTTCCGAAACTAACTCCTACAGTTTCAGAAGACGGGATAGAAAGAATCAATAGGATTCTTACCACGCCACAAAAAATGTAAGTACGTTTTTATTTCTCTTCCCCTAGTTTCCTTGGTATTGAGGTTATGTATAGTGAGTTGTTTAAAGGTTTTGGCTAGTTGTTAGGATAGGCTGTTGAACTATATTTCCCGTAACGGAGACATTCCGGAGGTTAATATGGTTAATCACATATGTTTATCTTGCCACGGGTACTCCCTGGAGATAGACATATGCGACTTTTTTTTTGTTAGTTACATACTTTAAACCTGAACTATATTTTCCGTGACGGAGACATTCCGGAGGTTAATATGGTTAATCACATATGGCTATCTTGCCACGGGTACTCCCTGGAGATAGACATACGTGACTTTTTTTTGTTAGTTACATACTTTAAACCTAAACTATATTTTCCGTAACGGAGACATTCCGGAGGTTAATATGGTTAATCACATATGGCTATCTTGCCACGGGTACTCCCTGGAGATAGACATACGTGACTTTTTTTTGTTAGTTACATACTTTAAACCTAAACTATATTTTCCGTAACGGAGACATTCCGGAGGTTAATATGGTTAATCACATATGGTTATCTTGCCACGGGTACTCCCTGGAGATAGACATACGTGACTTTTTTTGTTAGTTACATACTTTAAACCTAAACTATATTTTCCGTAACGGAGACATTCCGGAGGTTAATATGGTTAATCACATATGGTTATCTTGCCACGGGTACTCCCTGGAGATAGACATACGTGATATATATATATATATATATATATTTTTCTTTTGTTAGTTACATACTTTAAATCTAAACTATATTTCCCGTAACGGAGACATTCCGGAGGTTTATATGGTTAATCACGTATGGCCATCTTGCCATGGGTACTCCCTGGAGATGACCATATGTGACTGTCTGTTTTGTTAGTGTGGAATTTTAATTCTTACTTAATTAGTTACGGAGGATTCGTGCAAATATGTGTCTTGCCATTACTAACCCCTGACCGAATTGTTTCTTTTTTACTTTATATGCAAAAAAAAAAAAACAAAACCTAATCTTAACCTGCTAATTATAGTATCCAAATAAAAGCTTTATAAAATCCAAATATTTGTATAGAATCTTTTTTTTTTTATCGATTCATATTTTTTATGTGGTAATACCACATTTCTTAATTTACCTTTGTGTCCGTATTTATAAAATCCAGTTCAAATAATATAATGTGTACAAGAAACCATGGCCCCTCCCCATAGAATATTCATGTTTGATACAGATATAGATATAGAATTTTAAAACAGTATAGATTATGTTGTTAACCTTTTATTGTATTTTATTGTATGCATATGTCCTTTGTTTTGTGAGGTGTACAATAAAAAGTATTTTTATTTATTCGTATCAATATTCTTAGCTCGATAATTCTAAGTTACAGATAATGGAGACTGACGACCCAGGAGCGCCCAGGTCACAGGGCCAGGGTCCTGAAAGCACCAGCCCAGGAGAGCCCAGGTCACAGGGCCAGGGTACGGAAAATATTAGACCAGGAGCGCCCAGGTCACAGGGCCGGGGTCATGAAAGTACCAGCCCAGGAGCGCCCAGGTCACAGGGCCGGGGCCCGGAAAGCACCAGCCCAGGAGCGCCCAGGTCACAGGGCCGGGGCCCGGAAAGCACCAGCCCAGGAGCGCCCAGGTCACAGGGCCGGGGCCCGGAAAGCACCAGCCCAGGAGCGCCCAGGTCACAGGGCCGGGGCCCGGAAAGCACCAGCCCAGGAGCACCCAGGTCACAGGGCCGGGGCATGTACTATGATGATCCAGGAGCACCCAGGTCACAGGGTCAGGATCTCGAACAAACCCACAGTAACGGTTCGAATGTAAGTGGTTGGGAATGGAGGCAACACGACGTTATACTTCAGCGTGACTACGAACCCAATGAAGGTAGACACTCTCAACCAGATGAACGTCCAGGTTGGGAAAGCCGCAGGAGAGGGAGGGATTCCTCGGAAGACGCCAATGAGTCAAATCCTAGTAAACGTTTAAGGCTATCTGATTCAGTAAGTAGGGAAAGTGAATCCGCTATTTTAGACAAGTTCCTTGACATTCTAAAACAGTTTAAAAATTCTGATAAACCAAAACTTACTTTTAACACCAATGTTATTCCTGAGTTTGACCCTATGTCCAAGGAGCAGACTGTACTAACGTGGCTTACTAAAGTAGAAGAATGCGCTACCATATATCACTGGGACGACAGGGAAACTATTCATTATGCTCTTCCCAAACTAAAAGGAGTGGCTAAAACCTGGTACCAGGGTCTCCCAAGTGTACTGTTTACATGGACTGAATGGAAAAAGAAATTAATCTAATCGTTTCCCTGTCGTGAGGATTATGCTGAACTACTTACAGAAATGTTATCTAAAAGGGTTAGGTACGGCGACTCCTTTGAACAGTACTATTACGCTAAAATAAATCTATTGAATAGATGCAGAATTTATGGCAGGCAGGCGGTCGATTGTATCCTCTACGGTATAGATGATCGTGCTGTAAAGGTAGGTGCTCAGGCGGCACAATTCTCTGAACCTGAACAGGTCTTGAAATATTTCAAGACTGTGAAGGTAGGAGGACAAAGCAGGGATAGAGACAATCGAGACCCATCTCACAGGTCTCGTTATAACGAGCAAAGGCAGAATTCCACGCGTCCCAGCACATCATCGG
Organism: Apotomis betuletana; assembly: GCA_932273695.1. Lineage (NCBI taxonomy): Eukaryota > Metazoa > Arthropoda > Insecta > Lepidoptera > Tortricidae > Apotomis > Apotomis betuletana. The sequence continues at coordinate 57,113,295 of OW026298.1, read as the reverse complement.
CTAGCATCAAGTGCTACAATTGTAACGAAATGGGACATCGCAGCTCCAAATGCGGTAAGAGCGCTGTAAAATGTACTCTATGTGAAAAATCCGGTCATTTAGCAGAGCACTGTTACAAGTACAAGAAAGTGCAACTTCAATCAAAGGACGACGCTAAGGGTAAAGAACGCGTAGAAAAGCAAGTCGCAGCTTTACAGATAGATGACGCGAAAAACAAATATATAATGGATATCAAGGTCAGTAACTCCACTGTAAAATGTCATATTGACCTTGGTAGTCAGTGCTCACTTATCAAAATAGGTACAGCCCAACAACTGGATCTTAATATTGAAAAACCTGCAGACTTGCCAGTCCTGAGAGGCATAGGAGGTAATCTAGTAACTCCTGTAGGTATGGTAACGACCAGCGTAGATATACAGGGTATTAAGGAAGTAATCAATCTGTACGTAGTCGAAGACTCTGTGATTGCTCACCCAGTGTTAGTGGGTCACTCTTTCACAGAGAAGCCTGACATTTTAATAACTAAAACTCCAAATGAATTGCTTTTTCAACGAATTATCAACGAGAAGATTCATTTAAAGGTACGTAAAGAACTCTCTTTACCAATCAAAACATTGACACCCGTTTCTGTTGAATCTTCGTCCTTTGACACTGGCACAATCATCGTTAACGGATCGCTACGGGGCCCAGAAGGCAATGAATACTTTTTGCTCCCTGGGCAGTATGACATCAATCACGGCGTGAGTACTGTCCTTATTTTGAATACGTCACCAGATATTATCACCCTCGAGACCGGATCTTTGCTCACGCGCGCTGTTTTAAAACAAGGTACCGGTATAACGTACGACTGCTGCAGTGTCGTGTTCAAGGAGAATGAAATTGATGGAGCTGTAGACTGCGGAGAAAGCTTGACCGAAGAAGAACGTTTAAAGCTTCAACAACTTCTGTCAAAGTACGACGACTGCTTTTCAAAGAGCCTCGATGATCTCGGCGTGACAAAGGTAACAGAAATGGTTATTGAACTCGAAGACTCTCAGCCAGTGGTCTATCGCCCCTACCGCATGTCATACGCTGAAAAATTGCTGGTAAGAGGCATGGTCCAGGAGATGATCGATACTGGGATTGTGAGGGAATCTTCCTCACCGTATGCGAGCCCTATTGTCTTGGTACAAAAAAAGACCGGAGATAAACGCTTGTGCGTAGACTATCGAGCTCTAAACCGTAAAACAAAAAAAGACCATTACCCCCTTCCCAGAGTCGAAGATCAATTGGACCAACTTGCCGGCAATACTTTATTTACGTCCTTAGATTTGGCCTCTGGTTACTACCAGATTCCTATTGCGGAAGAATCGCGACATAAGACGGCCTTTGTGACCCCCAACGGCCAATATGAATATAACCGAATGCCATTCGGACTGGTGATGCACCATCAGTATTTCAGAGAACAATTAACAAGATCTTGTCGGAGGCTAAAATAAAGTACGCCATTGTCTATATGGACGACATCCTAATTCCGTCGAAAGATGTCGCCGAGGGGTTGCAAAGGCTAGAAGATGTTTTGCGGTTGCTAAAGGAAGGAGGCCTCACGTTGAAATTAAGTAAGTGCAACTTCTTTAAAACTAGAGTCGACTTCCTTGGCTTTGAGGTTAGCGCCGAAGGTATCCGCCCCGGATCTAGAAAGACTGATGCAGTTTCAAAATTCCGTACTCCAAGCAACCAACACGAGGTTAGACAGTTTCTGGGCCTGTCAGGGTTTTTTCGGCGTTTCATTAAAGGCTACGCCCAAATCACGTCCCCGCTCACAGATCTCTTACGTAAGGAATCAAAATGGACGTGGGGAGAAGCTCAGACGAATGCGTTTGATAGGATAAAGACTTTACTGACCCAGAGACCACTTCTAGCATTGTATGACCCGCAAGCTGAAACCCAACTACACACTGATGCCAGCAAGGATGGCGTCGCGGGGATACTGCTCCAAGCTAACGCAGCGGGGGTATATCAGCCTATTTCTTACTTCAGTCGCAAAACTACTCCCGATGAGCGCAAACTGCATTCCTATGAGCTGGAAACTCTTGCTGTAATAGCATCCCTCAATCGGTTCAGAGTGTACTTAGTAGGGATACCTTTAAAAATATTCACCGATTGCAATGCCCTTAGGTACACTCTGACGAAACGTGATGTTATTCCAAGGGTTGCGCGATGGTGGGTTCAAATACAGGAATATGACTGCACCATCGAGTACCGACCCGGTGCACGCATGCTACATGCGGACGCACTGAGTCGGAACCCCATTGACGAAAAAGTACCAGAAAGTCACGTTCTTGATGTGCTTACGGCTGAAGAGATTGACCAAGACTGGATCACTACCGTCCAATGTGCAGATGCGGAAATTAAAACTATAAAAAAGAAGTTCTTAGCGATCCGAATTCTGAACAAGTTCAGGATATCGTTAGAAATTACAAATTAAAAAATGGGAGGGTTTACCGCATCGTAAACGACGAACTTAAATGGTTGGTACCAAAAAGTGTGCGTTGGCAAATCCTCCAAAAGAATCATGATGATGTTGGGCATTGTGGTTTTGACAGGACCTTGCAGCGCATTAAAAACCATTACTGGTTCGCCAAAATGCGACGTTTTGTAAAAAAATACGTGACTTCATGTCTCGAGTGCGCGCACCACAAAACTCCCGGTGGGAAACGTGAAGGCGAGCTGCACCCCATAGAAAAGGTCAGTGTCCCATTCCACACCATCCATGCAGACCACCTGGGACCTTTCGTAAAAAGTAAGAGAGGTAACTGCTACTTGCTAGTAATAATAGATGGGTTCACCAAGTACGTAAATATAACTGCAGTCAAGAATACAAAATCTGTAACATCTATTAGGGTCATTAAAGAGCATATTAGCTATTTCGGGGTCCCGTCCCGCCTCATCACAGACAAAGGGACTAGCTTCACGAGTAAGACGTTCAAAGAATTTGTCTCTTCATTTGGCATTAAGCATATTGAAAATGCAGTAGCAACACCACGCGCAAACGGCCAAGTAGAGAGATTTAACCTTACAATTCTCAACGCCTTGTCCACTTCCTCTCATGGAGACGACGAGAAGAACTGGGACGAGTATGTTGCAGAGATCCAGGTAGGTCTCAACACAACAACTCATAAAACCACACAAAAGTCTCCATCGGAACTTTTGTTTGGATTTAATGTCACGAGCAACTCGCAGGTCATCCTTAACTCCGTGATACGTGATACCTTAAACGTCGTAAATCCTGGTGAGTTAGGTGATATTAGAGAGCAGGCCTAGGAAAAGATAGTGAAACAACAAGAGAAGGATACGAAGAGGTTTAATAAATCTCGCAAACCAGGTAAAGTTTACAAAGAAGGTGACTTGGTACGCGTAGAACGACAGTCTGCACACGATGGTAAGTCACAAAAACTTGTGAACAAATATCAAGGTCCTTATCGCGTAAAAAAAATACTCCCAAATGACAGATATCTCATTGAAGATACTCCCCTAACTCGGAAACAGGGTCGCCGCTACGAAAATGTAGTAGCTATTGACAAAATTCAACCCTGGCTTCACTTTAACAGAGATCTTGATAGTGATATTGACAATGAAAGCTCTAGTACTGGTCAAGAAGAGTAATTTCCTATCTAATTGGGTCAAATTCAGGACTATATAGGGTTTTGTCTGTTGTATATATATATGTCGTTAATTCTAATTACCATTAACTAACACGTAGAAATATTGATAGATGTTTTTTATTAATCAAACTCAATGCTCATTAAATAGACTATCTAATTAACTATTTTGCATATTTCATGTCCCATACTCTTTTTCGTTATGTGCAGCGATGGGACTCGCTAAAACAGGATGGCCGAGCTGTTAGCTTATTTATAGAATACTTAAACATAACTGTAAATATAACGTGAATAATATACTTTAAAGATACGATAAGGTATTCAATTACAATTTACTTGGTAGGATATGAGTACTATAACTAGTTTAATGACTGTTAGCGCAGAGCGCCCTCTGTAATGTTTCTTTTTCGTAGGATTACTGGATATTACATTGATAAGTTATTTGTATGCTCTATTAAATCAGTAAATAATTATTGTTAAATGTTGTTAATGATTTATGATTCGTATATTAAATTTATCAATATATGTATGCCTCTCGACCACCTTTCGGAAGTCGTTAGTACGGTAGTTTTTGACTAGAATCATAGCGCGCCAAAAAACACGACTACCGAGGGATGGTTGAGAGGGGGATTTAGAGTAGAAGGCATTATCTAACTAGCAACTGTACAAGGCAGACGTTAAAAGTGATTAAACGGTGGTGAACCAGATCTATGCTGAATTTATTTTAATCTTCCGAAACTAACTCCTACAACTATGTTAAGTCTCGGCTGAAAGTGCAATAGATTAACAGGTACTATCGAAGGCCTCCCCTGCGGGTCGGCCTTCGAAATTCACTCGTTAATCTATTGCTTACTTTACAGCCTGTACAACAATGTACTATAGATTTGAGCGCGAACGCTTTGCAAAGTTAAGACTGCGCCAAGCGTTAGCAAGTGACCCATAGAGCGCGGGGAATGCGTATTTAGTTTCATTGACAAAATGAATCGGTTCTTGGAACTATAAAACTAAATTTGACTCTAAGGTTGTTTACAAATATTATCCCATTATGCAAATAAATAGGTTTGAAAAGTTAGTTCTATTCGCATTGCACCTGTACAATCTTGAATTTTATTCAGGTAAGTAATTCCGAACGTCATGTCATTCAAAATTTCAAACTTAGGTTAAGGCGAGTAGATGCGCGAAATGTTGAATAATACAGTTAGTCCTAACGCTTGTATTCTAGCCAATGTAAAATTCTGATAAAAAATATAATTATGTTACTGTCATTTGCTCGCGGCTTCGCTCGCGTTAAAACCTCCTACGGGAACAATGTTTTGCCAATTTGTTAAGTTAGGGTATAGAATATCTCTGTTTCAAACTGCATGCATATCCATCCAGCCGTTTTATCGTGAAGAAGAAACAAACATACACACATACGGTCGCTTTCATAATTAATGGGAATTTTTACTCGCAGTATGGATAATGCTATCACATAACAGAAATAAAAAATAAAATAAAAGAATTAAGAAAGAAAAAGATTGAAGATAAACGTTGTTATAATAAGTCACCAATAAACATCGAAAGTGCTATAAATGTCGCGTACAACTAATAAAGTAATATAATTTGTTTCCGTGGGTGAATTGGTTAGAATTCTATGTTATAGATTACTTTTAAATATTTCGATAATGATCCTTACGTTTTTTATTGTCTTCTACAATTTTTGAGATAACTGGTATATTGGAGATTTTATCTTAATGTTCAGTAGGTATATATTATCTTCTCGCTGTAAAGTTTCAATTGTGATTGCAAATGTGATTAGATTTTTAATATTATGATAAAAAAATAAAACGTATACAAGTTCTTAAAAGTAAATGGAAAATTACTCGTATTTACCATTTACTTTTAAGAACTTGTCTTTTCACTATTGTTTTTTCTTTTTGAATATTAATTGGCTAAAATCATTTGGTCAATTTCTTACTGTTAAATTGTATATTTTATCTATTATTATATGATATACAACCATACAACACTCATTTATTCGGCAGCAAAAATACGAAAATACCTATGTATAAACTGAAATTAAACAACAACGAAACAAGTACCTATACGTCACACTTACAATTAAAAAAGAGTAAAGCGGCACTAAAACTAAAATAAATCACTACCTAGCGGCATGGTACATTAGTATTAGTATCATCGAAATGTTAACCATATTTCGTGTTTTATTAAAAATAATATGAATATCCGTATTACCCGCTGTATCCGGATATCCGGATAGTAAATAATTTTAGTACTTATTTGAAATATCCGGATACGAAAAATGGACGGATATTGCAAGCCCTATTTCCAACCGTCTTGTTTTTTAGACCGAAGAATTAGTTTTGTCTAAGCTGAAATCCTACTAAGCTCAATAAAGTTAGCCAACGTCAGATTACGATGATATTCAACTTCGGCCTTTTTTCGTTCCCTTATTGCATCAGTGCACTGTGAGTCCCACCACGGTCCACGGCGGAGACGCAAGTTTGCCAGATGCAGCATTTTTAAGGGGAAAAACCGACTCCGCACATTGATAAATAGCATCCGAGAAGGCTAAGGCACACTCATCAATATTATCAGAAGAAATTTCCAACAGTAAAGGAGAAAGAAGATTAAGCTTTTGTTTGAATTCATTCCAGTTAGCATTAAAAATGATAAATTTGAGTAGGGGCTCGGGGGGGCTACATATATATTTAGAAAAGAGGGGAAAATCAATTGCAATAGGGAAATGGTCGCTTCCAAAAGACGAATTTAAAACCTGCCATGATAATTGTGAAGCTAGGCCAGGGGAACATAAAGAAAGGTCTATTGCACTGTTCACCTCGTTCGGACGAGATCTTCTGGCGGCGGAACCAGTATTTAAAATGCATAAATTACATCGGTCTAATATCTCAAGAAGCTGAAGTCCTGAATCATCAGTTTTGCCACTACCCCACATTGTATGATGACAGTTAAAATCACTTCACTCAGTATTAAAACCGGAGTGGGGAGAGATGATAACATTGACAGTAGATCGTTTAAAATATTATTTGAAGGATGATTAGATTAGATTAGATTTATTTATTTCATAATATAAAATGTCAGTATAAATTACGCTAAGACAATTTACATGCATTTATACTATGATCGTCATAAAGATAAAAATGAGATAATATAATAATAGTAAAAAACATAACAATTGATTGGAACAAAAGATATTTACATGTCATAATCATAATAGTAAGAATATCTCCTTAAGGGATTGTCAAAAATTCTAAAAATACCAACTACCAACAATATTTATACACGGTGCGAAATACAACAATTATTATATGTTACTACGTCAAATAATTTGAAATTAAATATGTCAAAGGTGTCTCCTTAGAGGATTGTCAACAATATACAATATAAAAACACAAAAACAATATAAAAACAAAAAATATAAGAAACAAAAAACAATATAAAATGAAATATAAATTATTTATCCATGTACTCATTTACTGAGTAGAATGGATTATCCAATAAAAAGTTTTTCAATTGGTGTTTGAACTTCTCGTCTGATGCCTCGGTTCGCAACTCGTCGGGTAGATGTTCATAGAACGTTGGGCCGATGACGCGCGGGTTTTTTTTTGCAAGTGCCATGCGACGCGGGACTGTCCTAAGTCTCCCCGTAGAACGTATTAGTTTGCCCGATACGTGCAAACATCGACAAATTATTTCGTACATACATTAATACCTCGAATATATAAAGTGAGTAGTGAGTCATAATGCGGTACTTTATGAAGAGATCCCTGCAAGAATACCTGGGTTCTACTCCGGCCAGTATTCGAAGTGCTCGTTTTTGGAGTATCAAAATTCGCTGTGCATCAGTGGAATTTCCCCAAAAAACAGTACCGTATGATATATCTCCATTGATATCACACAAGCAACATTCCTTGGCCAGGAAATTGCTATTCACACCTGGATTTGACTTAAAATGTCCCCATGAAAATAAAAATTAAGTTTTTATTGACATCATGGGTCATGTTGAGATGATTTTTTTCACTCATCAATATTTTCAACTCAAGTGTTTGAAACACTTCCTAGCATCTTCGTCAAGCGTTACTGATTGAAACTGCAGTCAATCAGATAACCTTAAGCTTGAACTTAGATTTAAATTATTATAGGTTAAATAATCTTAAGTACTAGATTAGGAATATTTAAGCTTACATTTCTAGAAATAAAAATAACTCTAAGTTGTATAAAACACATAGAATAGGGTTAGCTATTAACTGTGTAGGTACAGTAACATTACATTTTATAAACTTAGGAATTTTGAAACTTAGTCTTAGGTGTAAAAGTTAGAAATACTTAGAATAATTCTGAATTATAAGTAGTATTCAACGGACATTGGTTATAACCACTAACGTTATAGCAATGTCCGGTTATATATTGGCGTGATTAAACATAGTCTAGGAATACACTATAGTTAAGGCACGTTATTTAAAAAAAATTTAACACTCATGTAGGCATATATGTGCGCATTACGTTTGTATGCACACATATATACGTACATAGCATATATGAAGATATGATAGGCTGCTAGATGGACAGTGATCCCATAGGCCCCTCGTATCAGTGCGTTTGCCAAGCCTTTTGCTTGACAACGTGACGCCAAGATTCCTTAGCGTATCGCAGGACTAACACGAGGGTGTCCCTTCAAGGCATGCTTGAAGGCGCGACGCCAAGGAGTCCATTTGCTACACTGTCCATGGCAGAGGTGGATGCGTAGACAGGTAGAGTTATTTACGGCTACTTGTAGACAAAAAATACTCGTAGTTCTTATATTTTTTTTTTCTTCGGCTTACCCGGCTGAAAAACGGATCACCGGGTTTCTCCGTTTTTTTTATCGCGATGGGGAGTATTGTAGCGGTTTTCTTAGCGAAATCGCTACTAAATACAAACCAGATCATTCACTCGCCGAAAACACAATACAACCTCGTTTCCACAAGCCCTGTGCATCGTTTCTCAGCAATTTAAGCATTATAAAAACCATTAACATTCAATTCAATTCTCATCAGATCTCCTCATGGACCTAGTAAATACTATAGTATACCTGGACTGCTCATTGCTTCGTTCGAACGAGCCAAGTAAGAAAGCCGCCAAGGGGGCAGTTTATCCCACTCTGCTGGGGTAGCCAAATATTTAGCAATAAAGAGGGACTCATCCTTACTCCATTTTATTACAAGTTTGGCTCGGTTTGTAGACACCTGCCTACTGAGCCGGCGGTCCCGGGTGCGACTCTCGGCCGGGGCAAATATCTGTATGATGAACTCGAATATTTGTGCTTGGGTGATGGTTGTTATATGTATTTAAGTATATATTTATCTATATAAGTACGTATATCGTCGTCTAGTATAACACAAGCCTTCTTGAGCTTAATTTGGGACTAGATTGATTTGTGTGAGGTTGTCCGATATTTATAAAAAAAAATAAAAAAAAATAAAGTCTAAAAATGTATATTGGCTGGCACTGTAGATAGAATTTATTTTATATATACCTATGGAAACTCATAAATAAATATAGTGAATGTTAGCTACTATGCCAGCAATAACACACTTTTGGCTCCTGTTATTTTAACAGAACGCAGCAATCCCGTAACTTTTTATTTGATTTGATAAATGACAAACTCCGTTAAGTCATACTTAAAAACAAACAAAAAACATATTCTGATGTACGTGGACATGAACTCATTTATGAGGATATAAAAAAAGTGGTTATTTGTAGGGTACCATAAATTAATTAGGGAGGTAAAACTGTAAGTATACCGTTATTTTATAAACTACCTGTATAACTCTGTTTTACCAATGCAAGACTACGCAATACTTTTTATTACTGTACTAACGGTTACTAAGTATATGGCGAAATAAAAAGCAAAAAGAAAACCGACTTCAAAAAAAACTAAAAAGCTAAAAATAACCCATTAAGTACAGATTACGTTTGAATCACGTTTTGAAGACGATTCCAAACCACTCATTTATTATATTTTTATATTATTTAAGTATATTTTTTTGTTTTTAGTGATTCATATAAAATACTTATGGCGGGGTGATCTGGGAGGTCTTAAAGGCATACATCTCGTTTGAGTTATCTCCTAACTTCGGTTCTACGATTGCTACTACTACTACGATTACTTAGGCGGGTAGCAACGTTCTAGGTGGGCTCGCCCTGCGGGCCCTTGGGCTCGCGCGCTACGCCGTCTCTGGGACGCTCCGCACCTTTGGTGCTACATGGAGCTCGGCCTGCGGCCTCGTGGGGGGACGTTCGCCCTTAAGCCTGCGGCCCTCGGTCGAACTAAAATATTAAAGTTTGTTGTCCGATATTTTCAGAATTTGACCGAATTTTTTAAATTCGATTTCAGATTCCGACTCGGGGGCCCCAAAAACTGCCTGATACCGAATTTCAGCCCCCTCGGACCAATATGAAATTTTCTCCATACAAATCTTGTTTTTCCGATATTCTCCGAATTTGACCGAATTTTCGGACACCGATTCCAGATTCATATTTGTGAGCCCCAAATGCCCCCCGATATCGAGTTTCAGCCCCCTAGCACCAACTTGAAATTTAGAAAAAAAAGTCGCCATTTCGATTTTTTTTTTCACGATGTACTCGGGTGGAGGCCCCCTATGACATTTGGTCAAGCACCTCCCACCTGAGCCAACCGTTTACGAGATACGGGTCTCTTAAAAAAAATCCCATACATTTTTTTTATGATAGAAAAAAAAAACTTTTTTGGAATCAGGGGGCCCAAAGCCCCCTACATACCAAATTTCAGCTCGCTACGACCATTTTGAAATTTCGACGCCTATTAACCACCCTTAGATAGCGAAGGATTATCGTAGTATAGTTAAAACGACATTACTGCAATAGTGCAATGCTCAGATTGTTTTAGTACGAATAATATTTTCGAAGTAAAACATAGATCGTAATTATCCGGTAATTTTGTAAATTCATTGTCACTCTTTTAGTACTTTATCAAAGTTTGACATGCTTTCATATTAATATATGATACCATATATTACCTGAAAAAATATACTATAGCCACCAAAACATTTCCTTTTGCAACCTTTAATTCCAGTTACCATGATGCAATTATAAGTATGTAATTTTTTAAATAATCAGATAAGATACCATTAAGCACTGTCAAAAATGCTGACAGTTTTCAATTATATTAATAAAATTTCAAATTTAAAGGTTTTATCCTGCCCTAACATAAAATTATTTTTATATACTAACGGATTGTATAACTTTCATAATTTTTTCCGTTAGTTTCTTTGGTGACGCGTAAGAAAGTTTAGCGAATAAAATATTTAATTATTTGAAGTGAATAGTGTTAATTTAAAGAAAAGTATATACTACTAATAACTACCATTTTATTTGAAAACTACTAATTATTACTATTTTTTATGACTGGCAATATTAGAAAGGGACACACTACCCATCTGCGAGCTGTCTCTGTCTTCCCGTGACCCCTTCACCCGTAAAATATACTTTATGTATCTATACTAAGATTTAATTTTGTGTAAACACTTATTCTGAGTTCGCACTCCTGTTGTCTTAAATATAAGCTCCTTGGATCTCCTATACAGATCGACTGCCGACTGTCACTGTCAGTGACAAAGTGTCAACCTGACAGCTGACCGAGCTGTTTGAGACAAACCAACGAACGCTTCAACCGGGAGCGTTCCTTAAGTATTAGTCGTTCTTTTCCGTGCACGTCTCCGGCACCTGTCACCTTAGGAACTATCATCAGTGTGACCATATGTGGCAGGTTCCTGCCATTTTGGCAGGATTGGGACCTAATTTTAGCCTATGGCATGATCGGTTGACGGTTTAGAAAACTGGCAGGTTTTGGCAGTATTGGGGTATTGAAAATAAATTCTATTATCGCAACTCAAAATTCCGAAAATGGCAACCTATCCTTGCGAGCATGCGGGGGATTTCCCTGTATTTTTTGTCTTATGTGCGTGTACTATCAATTATCTTTGTATTGTGTGCGGAATCTCGATTTTGTGATTCAGATTTCAGTCAGTCATAGATGCTTGATGCTTCTGACTTGCATTAGATTTCATAGTTTAATTGATAACATCTTGTTAGAGTGGTATTACGTGGGCGATGGTTATTATTGTTGGTGGTGATGAAGCGAAAATATGAAAGAGTGTATAGAGCGGAGTGGAAGCAAGATCCTTTACTTTCATCGAAATGCAAGAATACGATGCAAATGTTTAATTCAATAAAATTTAGCATATACATATGTGTATTTTTATTTTCTATGGTTTAAAACAACAGTAAATGAAGTTGGCAGGTTTTAGGCATTTTTTACTACAGGCTTTGGCAGGATTTGGCAGGTTTTTAACCAAAGTAAGGCAGGATCTGTAGTTTAAATATGGTCACACTGACTATCATGTTATTATATTAATATTAAATTGTTTGGGGTGTAGTGGGAGGCTAGATAGTGCTGGGCATATCAGGTAGTTGTTTGTCTCCTTGTGGGGAACACAACTCCTGCATTCAGCGCTTCTGGTAACCCATAAGCTCTCCATTAGTGGCTTCACGTAGCTGCAGTGTACGCAGCGGCCACACCCCGGTAACCACGTTGACTCGTGGGCTAAACCTAATGGAGGGGGTTGAATTTTTCAACTAACACGGGTGATCCCCCGAAAGTACACAAAGACTGTCCCGGCGCAGTAGGCGGGCACCGTCGATAGGCAAATGCTACCGGCTGTTGCGGCGATGCAGCAAGGTGATGTGATGCGCCTAAAAGGGCGCCAGTCAGGATCTTTTATGGTCTGGCGGCCAATTCACTGCATCCTTCCTACCGCCGATCGTGCCAGATCTCTGGTCCATCGGATTCCGGTAGTTTGGGACGAGAGAGTGAGTTTGCACCAGCGCAACCGCTTACTCACTATAAACTTTTCCCGCGCCGAAGAACCTTGGCATGTCTTTGGATCATGAGCATGAAAGTCCTGTGGCGATGGGGCGACGGCGGTGGGAATTCGGACTACGGTGTGTTCGATTCTTAGTCGTCTTCCTGCACATAGGCGGTCAGATGAGAGTGGTCGCTCCTTGACTCGAATGGGGCGGGAGGACAGGTTCGGCAGCACATCTGACGACTAAGCAGCCCTATTAAGGATCGCTCTGCTTACCCCTGCACAGGGGAGAGGCCTAGAAAAGGTGGCCTAAAAATAGTCCGTCTCACCCCTTTCCACCCGATGGCAACCGCGGTCGTCGGGCACCGATCTAACCGCGGTCGAAAAAAGAAAAATTTTGTAAAGACTTCATCCTCATCTTTTAGTTTTGCATGTTGGAATGTCCGTACACTTCTGGACAATCCCACAAATCTATGTCCCGAGCGCAAAAGCGCTCTCATTGCCAGGGAACTACATAAGTATAATATTGATATAGCTGCCTTAAGTGAAACCCACCTCTCAGATAGCGGAGAACTGCGTGAGGACCGCGGAGGGTACACTTATTACTGGTCAGGCAAACCGGAAAATGAACGTGCAGGTAGCGGAGTAGGCTTTGCTATTAAAAATGAATTAGTAAAAACACTTGCCGAAACACCTAAAGGTATTAATGACAGACTGATGACTTTACGACTTCATCTCAACGGCACCAAATACCTCCATCTAATAAGTGCCTACGCTCCTACCATGACTTACAGTGACGAAGACAAGAATAAATTTTATGACGATCTAAGAGGTGTTTTGAAAGGTATTGCTTCCAGTGATAAAATCGTTTTATTAGGTGATTTTAATGCTCGTGTTGGCTCTGATTTTCACGTCTGGAAGCAGGTCCTTGGGAGGCATGGAATCGGAAAGAGTAACTCAAATGGAGAACTGCTCTTATCTCTATGTGCAGAATTTAACCTGTGTGTTACTAATACTTTCTTTCGCATGCCCGACAAGTATAAGACTTCCTGGATGCACCCTCGCTCTAAGCACTGGCATCTCATTGACTATGTCATTGTGCGCAGAGCTGATTTAAAGGACGTTCTTATCACAAGAGCTATGCGAGGCGCTGAGGGCTGGACAGATCACCGGCTGATAAGATCGAAATTCCACCTCAGCTATAAACCGCCTCGCCGAGCAAAGCACAAAATACCAACGCGTATGGCCTTTGAAAAGCTAACTAAATCGTCAGTTATGCAAGAAAATTTCAACACCGTGTTCAGTACAACTTCTCCCAACACAGCGGGCTCCATCGATGAACACTGGCGCTCTCTAGCGCAATCACTTCATGATGTTGCCCAACAGGTAGTTGGTAAGCCAGAGAAGAAAAACCAAGATTGGTTTGACGACTCAGATGCAGAGATCATGGCACTAGTCAGCGAATCCAGGCGTCTCACTCGAACTTCCTGCAATGACTCCCGGCGAAAAGCCGTTCAGCAGCAGCTCAAGTCCAAAATTCGTGATCTGAAGGATCGCTGGTGGAAAATGAAAGCATCTGAGTTGCAACATCTTGCTAACATTAAGCAAACTGGTCTCTTTTTTCAATGCCTTCGCACCGTTTTTGGTCCTCGCTATAAAAAGATATCGCCTATCTTCTCTCGCGATAAATCAGAACGCCTTACTGACCGTGTTGACATCCTTGATCGTTGGGCGGAACATTTTGATGAGGTTCTCAATCCACCTGGTCATGGAGCTGATATTACATATATCAACTCCCTACCAACCCTGAGTTTGTCACCGGAGCTCGATGACCCACCATCTTTTGTCGAGTTTCATGCTGCGGTCAGTCGTCTCAAAAACGGAAAAGCTGCAGGTGCAGACAGTCTACCAGCTGAACTATATAAACACGGAGGTTCTTGTGTTCAAAATAGACTTTTTGAGTTAATTCTGCGAGTTTGGGATAGTGGTATAATTCCTCAGGCTTGGAAGGACGCCACTATTTGCAAGCTTTACAAAGGGAAAGGTGACATTTCCGATTGCGGATCATACAGGGGTATCTCTCTACTCAGTGCGGCTGGAAAAATCCTGGCCCATATCATAAATCGTCGCTTGACAGTGCTCGCAGAGCGCATCCTACCAGAGAGCCAGTGCGGTTTCCGCCCAAGTAGAGGGACGGTCGACGCTATCTTCATTGTCAAACAATTGCAGGAAAAGTCGCTCGAACAGCATCGACCTCTGAATATGTGTTTTGTTGACTTAGAGAAAGCGTTCGATCGTGTGCCGAGATCTGCTCTGTGGATCGTGTTGGCGAAAGCCGGATGTCCTGAGAAGTTCGTTAACTTAGTGCGTCAATTTCACGATGGCATGATGGCCAGGGTACAGCATGAAAACGACTTCACAGAACAATTCATGGTGACTAGCGGCGTCAAGCAAGGGTGCGTGATGGCTCCAACTCTCTTTGCTCTTTATTTTGCTGCCGTACTGAGAGATTCGTATGGCGACGGTTCCGGGCAGATTTGCCTAAGTGTCAGGACAGACAAGGGCGTGTTCGATCTGAACCGTTTTAGAGCTAAAAGATCGGTACATGAGCTCTCTATCGTGGACGCCCTTTACGCCGATGATGTCTGTTTAATGGCAGATGACGTCAGCAGCTTACAACAATTTCTTAACCGGCTTGAGGACTCGTGTCAGAGATTTGGTCTGATCATTATAATTCAGTGAATAAAGGATTTTGACCTTACAAACGGTCCGGTAGTTTTGAATTTTTGATATGTTGTCTAGGATGGTTAGTCAGTGTTTAAAATGCAAAATGCACAATTCCCCCCCCTCCGCGCCCGCCGCCATATTGAAAAAACCAGCACTCTCTTCATATTTTTGCTCATATCTTCCTTTAGGAGCATTTTAGCTAGAAGAAAGCTTCGACAATGTTATAGAGAGTTAAATTTACTACATTTTCCATTTTATATTTTGTTTCTAGGACAGATAGTTACGGAGATATGCACATTTAAAAAAACTTAAGAAATTGCAATTTCCAACTCAAAAACAAACTTCTGGATTATATCTTCGTTTAGGAGCATTTTAGCTAGAACAGTGCTTGGGTAATTTTGTAGAGAATTAAATTTACTATAATTTATATTTAAAATTTTGTTTCTAGGACAGATAATTACGGAGATATGTAAAAAATAAAGTCACATTTTCCGAAAATGTATGTAAAAATGGACATGAGTTTTATAACCAATTATATTTCCTACATGTTTTAATTTGTCCTAGACTAGTCTCTAACTGAATGACAGCGTTCTAAACCAAGAATTTTGAAAAAATTTCGGAAAATTCGACTTTTCCTGTTTTTTAAATGTGCATATCTCCGTAACTAACCGTCCTTGAAACAAAATTTGAAATGTAAATTATAGTAAATTTAATTCTCTACAACATTGCCCAAGCTTTGTTGTAGCTAAAATGCTCCTAAACGAAGATATAATCCAGAAGTTTGTTTTTCAGTAGGAAATTGCGATTTTTTACGTTTTTTTAAATATCTCCGTAACTATCTGTCCTAGAAAAAATATATAAAATGGAGAATGTAGTAAATTTTTTTCTCTATAACATTGTGGAAGCTTTTTTCTAGCTAAAATGCTCCTAAAGGAAGATATGAGCAAAAATATGAAGAAAGTGCCGGTTTTTTCAATATGGCGGCGGGCGCGGAGGGGGGGGAATTGTGCATTTTGCATTTTAAAACTGACTAAACATCTTATACAACATATCAAAAATTCAAAACTACCGGACCGTTTGTAAGGTCACACATAGTACTTTAGTCTCTATTCACCGTGTTATTAGCGTAGCAAAGACACAAGTGCTCAAACAACCCGTACGTGGTTCCACGCCAGATCCAGCACGTATTACTCTGGGCGGTAGAGCGCTTGAGGAAGTAACATCCTTTCGGTATCTCGGTAGCTTTATTCGCGCCGACAATCGCCTTGAAACTGAAATATCCTCGCGAATTGCAAAAGCTGCAGCGTCCTTCGGAATGCTTCGGAAAAGAGTATGGGACTCACATGATCTCAAACTCCACACAAAGATTGCTGTGTACAAAGCAGTTATCTTACCAATTCTGCTGTACGCGACTGAGACATGGTGTCTCTACAGAGGCGACATTAAACGTCTTGATACTTTTCACCTGAGGTGCTTGCGTTCGATACTTCGCCTTAAGTGGCAGGACCGAGTATCGAACACTGAAGTATTAAGACGGTCAAATCTTGGCGGTATGGAGTCCCTGCTCATGAAAGGTCAGCTGAGATGGTGCGGGCATCTCGTGCGCATGGATGATACCAGACTACCTAAGGCTTTGTTTTATTCGCAGATAAAGGAAGGTAAGCGTATGCCAGGAGGTCAGCTCCTGCGATATAAGGACGTCATCAAACGCCATTTTACCGCATGCAACATCCCATGCGATAGTTGGGAAGACCTTGCACAACAGAGAGGGGTATGGCGCAGCTCTGTTCAGAAGGCGGTCGCTGTTTTTGAGGAGCGTCGCTTGCAAGACCTCGACGCAAAACGCCTTAACATAAAGACTCGTCCAAAGCCTTCCTATACATATACCTACAACAACAAGGGTGAGTTGCATTGCGTGCCGTGCAACAGAACCTTTAAAACCAAATTTGGTTTTGCAAGCCATATTCGGGCACATGATCGCCGCTCGTGAAGGTCATGGAGCCAGGTTCGCCATTGACGGACACGTCAAGGAGGACATCATCATCATCATCATTAAATTGTCTCACACTCTCATACACATTAAAATAAACTTGATTTATTACCGTTATTATTAACAATAAATATAATTAAAAGTAAACCCATAATTCCAATAATTAAACCTCACTTCTATATACGGTTGTCTATGCATAGAGTTGAATAAAAATGTGACAGGGAAGCGTCAGGTCTCTCTGGTCGGGACGACGGAGCGAGTGAGATTCATCCGTGAGTTTTCCAATTGGAAGTTAGAATGGAATATGTAAACTGGTGTTTTAGCTTATAAGAGGCGGCCGGTCAACCCGGCGGCTGTCCTCCGGAGCCCTCCAGGGCTAGTTGTGTACTCGTGTGGTGAAGTGTCACGTCACGCCGACCGCGCGCGTCGACGCGGCCTGCGCCCGCGTTCCCTCGGGACCGCGCTCCTGCTCCGCGCCATCCGCCCGCAGGCTGTCGGGCAACCGGCGAGCTGCGCCGCGGTTCTATCCCGGCGTCGCCATGCCAAGGGCGTGAGGGCGCGCGACCAGCGTCCTTCTCCGTCCTTCAGACGTCGTGGCGTCCTCCGGACGCTGCCTTCATATGCGCGCCGCTACGCGCCGCGCCTAACGCCAGCCCCGGCCGCCCCCGTGACCAGCGCACGAGTACGGCCGAGCCTGGCCTTCTGCACCGACACGTGCTGCATCTCGTGCCCGTGGCACCTCTGCCGTAGGGCGTTTTCTGCGTGCCTCGCCAGTCGAGGGGACTCCTGGTGAGGCGATCCCAAGGCAGCGGAGGCCTGCTCTTCGCGTCCAACCCCGACAGTACTGTCAAAGCGTTAGAGTGAGTCGACTCCTTATTTTTCTATGCGCATAGAACCTTAGCATCGCTAGTTGATAAGAGCCGTGTACCTCTGAAATTGCCAACGCCACCGAAGGCCATGTCTCGCGGTCCCCATTGTAAAGTGTAAATACAATTGCATGCCACTGAAAGGTCTGTTGTATCATTTCACCGACTAATACCACACCTGTGCGAGTAGCCATCGAACGGCCCTTGACCTAAAGGGAAAGTGCCCTCCGATGAGTTGATATCCGGTAACTGTTTCCTTATTCACAGTCGCACTCTTGGACTTAAACCCCGAACTATCAATCTTTTTCTTTTTATACGCGACAACTTGGTGATGCACAGGGTTCGGAAATTTGGATCGATATTTACCTAAACTTTGGCGGCGGCTTTGTTATTCGGTCGTAGGTATAGGCGGCTTTGTTTGACGTATGAGTGAGATAGCAATAGGATAATGTCAACTTTAGTTAAATATCGATCCGAATTTCCGAACCCTGGTGAATGCACCTTTAGTCCCATTCCAGTGTCAGGTATCCAACTGGCTGTAGCATCTAAGTCTGAAATTGTATCTTTAAGATTGTCTTCATGATATCGTTTGTCGACAACCAAAACTCACTAAGTAACATACATACTCGTACCTACTTAAAGGGGCTTCTAAATGGGCCATGTTTTGATGCAATTTGTGGCCGGCAACTATTGCCGTCCCTCTCTAACGCCCTATGCTAGAGCAAGATGCAAATAATGGCCGGGCCACAAATTGCAGCAAAACATGGCCCGTTTAGGAGGTCATTAAAACAAAGCTCGTATTTCAGTGTTAATCTACTTACTAGATACGAGGTTTTGAAGAGCAGTGACAGAAATTTTAGTGAGTTTTGGTTCACCAGCCGATATAATCTATGAATTTATTTTATGCTACACAATATATGGGCGTTTTATAAACTTTTATTATGATGTCATTCCAACTGTAGACTGAGGCTTCCTTAATTTAATGTAGTCTTAAAAAAATTACATTCAATTATTGTGAGCCCCTACGGGCCATCGTAGTCCAACTTGTACAGCTGCCGACTTTAAGTTCCGCAGGGTAGCATCCTTGGACCTACGCTTTTTCTTATTTATATCGATGACATTCTCAGACTTAATCTTTGCCGAGCGGAAACCATTTGTTATGCTGACGACACAGTAATACTGTTTCACGGTAAGTCATGGCAAGAGGCAATTAACCTCGCGGAACGCGGTCTAGTGCAAGTTAAGTCTTGGCTGGATAAAAACCTGCTTACCCTAAATGTGGACAAATCTAACTTTCTCACGTTCTCCAAAAACTCTGTTTTGTCCAGTCTCCAGGTTGCAGATCTCAAGATACATTCTAGCCATTGCCAATCCTCCATCCCAGCAAATAGTTCTACCCCGTGCACCTGTCCCTCCATAGTTAGATCTGAAAGTGTCAAATATCTGGGCCTTATTATTGACAACAACCTCACTTTCAAGCATCATATTTCTGCCCTGTCTACTAAAGTTAGGAAATGTATTTACATAATGAAGAAGCTTCGAGACTGCACCACAGAAGATGTGCTCCGCCTAGTGTATTATGCACTGTGTCAATCAATCCTGCAATACTGTGTGGCAGTTTGGGGCAGTGCCGCAAAGACCACCTTGTTGCGAGCAGAGCGGGCGCAGCGCGCAGTTATCAAGGTGATGTTTAAAAAGCCAATACGACATTCTACTGACCATCTGTACTGGGACTCAAAAATCTTGAGGGTTAGGAGCCTTTTCATTCTAAACGCGACCACACGAGCTCACAGAGTGATAGTAAATATGTCGAGCTACGCTCAGCTGCTGTCTAAACGCATATTCAGAGTACCCCTTCCTCACACTAGATCCGCATTCGCCCAACGCTCCCCTGCTTATATACATTTACGCATCTACAATAACATCTGTAAGAAATTTAATATTCACCAGTACACTACGGGAAAGGTTAAAGCCATTGTGAAAAAGTGGCTAGTGTCCTTATCTTACCTCGACACGGAGGCTCTTCTTCTTTGCGCTAGTCAGTAACACACACATACTCTCATAAACACACACACACACACACACACACACACACACACACACTCACACCCCGTGCTTACCTTACCTTTTAAGTTTTTCAGTGTATGTTCTTTCTTTCTTATTTTCCTATTTGTTATCGCTCACGCTTAGTTTACACTTAATATGTACGCAATATTTATATTCGTGGTTAATGCACTCCTAGGCCCCGAGATACAGGCCCAGCCTAGTTCGGGGCCTGCAAGATATATCATTGTACCTTATTCTTGTGTTTTGTGAAATAATTTTTTTTTATTTTTTTTTTATTTTTTTAAGTAGATTGCGTGAATGTGTCAAATGAAGTCATCGTAGTGCAATTTGTACAGCTGCCGACTTTAAAGTAGATTGCGTGAATGTGTCAAATGAAGTCATCGTAGTGCAATTTGTACAACTGCCGTTTTTAAAGTAGATTGCGTGAATGTGTCAAATGAATTTCATGGGTGTTCATATCATAATGATGAAATGTCGTTATGAAAACGGCAGATCTGTTATTCTGAGGAATGACGCGTACGTAGTTGCCGCATCCTAGAGGAGGTATGGGTCGCGATATTTGAGCTCCTGAAATGTTGTAGAACCGCCCTATGCGACCCGAACTGGATCTAACTGGTTCGGAAATAGGGTGGAGGGGCGAGGCAGCCGATTGAAACAGCGAAGTGTACGCTGTAATTCTTAGGAAATCTTTAAATGCAGAATTAATAAATAAATAAATAAATAAAAAAGCCTTTATTTCCAAATTTCCCATTTTTTTACATTAGAAGTTTTTCGGTTAGTGAGTTTCTTATAGTTATTTGTTAGTGTTAAGTTTATGTTTGTTATGTACTATTTATTTATTTAATTTGGACCCCTCTTCGGGTGTAGGCCTCCTCCAAATCTCTCCATTTTTGCCTGTCTTCCGCTTTGTTTAGCCAGTCTTTTCCTGCAATTTCTTTAATATCATCTAGCCATCGTTTATATGGCTTTCCCACTTTCCTTTTGCCAATAGGGCCTCTCCATTTTGTTGCTAATATCGTCCATCTTTTATCTTTATATCGTGCGATATGTCCTGCCCATCGCCATTTTAATTTGAGGGCTTGAGTTAGTGCGTCTTGTAGGTTTGTTTTTTCTCTTATAGACATACTCTTTATTTTTTGTATCTTTTTTATGTTGAGCATGCTCCTTTCCATGGCTCTTTGGGTGGTTCTTATCTTTCTCTTTATCTTATCTGTAAAAGTCCATGTTTGGCACCCATAGAGCAGGCTCGGTAGAAGGCATGTATCCGCCACTATCTTTTTTAGGTTTAGGCTGTATTTGCCTTTTAGGATTTCCTGCAGTGACCAGAATTTCCTCCAGGTTATGTTAGCTCTTCTTTCTACCTCTTCTTCGTTGTTTGTTTTTGTGAATGACAGTTGCTTTCCTAGATATATATATTGGTCTACATAATCTATGTTGTTGCCGTTGATATTTATTTGTATTTGTTTGCTGTTTGTCATTATTTTAGTTTTATTTGAGTTCATTTGTAAGCCTACTTTGGTGCTTTCTTCGTCTAGTTGTTTTATAAGCTCTCTTAGTTCTGTTGCAGTTTCGGCTACTATGACTATGTCGTCTGCAAATCTCAAATGGTTTATGAACTGGCCCTCCAGGTTAATACCTTTTGACTTCCATTTGAGATTCTGAAATATGATTTCCAGGACAGCAATAAAGATCTTGGGTGATAAAGGATCTCCTTGTCGGACCCCCCTCTCTATCCTTATTTGTTTTCCTCTTGTCTCCAGCTTGACTCGGCTAGTGCTTTTCGCATATATATTCTTTATAATATTGATGTATTTTTGGTCCACACTGAGCCGTTTCAATGCATTCCAGATTGCGCTGTGGTTGATGCTATCAAATGCCTTGCTGTAATCTATAAAGGCGACATATAGGTTTCTATTAAACTCTTTATACTTCTCTATTATCTGTTCTAGCGCTTGTATGTGGTCAGTGGTGCTGAAACCTGCCCTGAAGCCAGCCTGCTCTCTTGGTTGTGAGTCGTCAATTGTTTTGGATATTCGCCTTAACATTATTGAGGAGAAAAGTTTGTAGATGCTCGCCAGTAAGCTGATTGGCCTATAGTTACCGATGTCTAAGGAATTGCCTTTCTTGTACAGCAATATTATATCGGATGTACACCATTGCTCTGGTATGGTTTCGGAATTAAGTACCATATTGAATAGATGTGTTAGATGTTGAAGCAGAACTGGTGCACCATGTTTTAGAGCTTCGTTTGTTATTCCATCTGGACCTGGGCTTTTTTCTGTTTTCAGCTGTTTTATGTGCTCATACACTTCTTTTTCTTCGATCTGCTTTACTGACAAGTTTACGTTATTCGCAATGGGTGTTTCCTTGTGTATGTGGTTGTAGTCTTTCATTCTGTAGAGTTCTTCATAAAAGTTTGTGGCATGATTTATTACGTCCTTCCTTGTTTTTGTTTCTTCTTTGTCTTGTCCAAGTTTTTGTATCCAAGATTTGTTTAGATTAAGTTCTTTTAAAGCTCTCTTTGTACTTCTGTGTTTCTTGAGGTTTCTTGTTATTACTTCCTTCCTGTGATTCCTGTAGTCTATTCTTATAGATTTCTTTGTTTCCTTGAACAGCCGGGTAAGTTCTTTCTTCATGTCACGGTCTTTGTCTTTCTTAAACATTAGTTCTGTGCGTTGTTTTATTAGTTGTTTTGTATTGTCGCTAAATATATTGTTTATTTTTGTGTGGTCAGTCTTAGTCTTCTGTGTTACGCTGTCTATTATTGACTTTTCTATCTTATTGTAGTAATCTTGAACACTTGTATCTTCTGTTTTGTTTCCTAGTTTTGTCTCTAAGCTTCTGATATAACTATGTATTTCCTCTTCTGTCTTTAGGCTTTTAAACGAAGACTGGAAGTTTTTTCGACTCTTTTTTGGAAGATTCAAGTTAAATGTTGCTCTCAGAAGTCGGTGGTCTGATGGAAATAGTACGTTATTCAGGACTTCGAAATTAGTGATATGTGCTGGTCGGTTTGTCATTATGAAATCTATTTCATTTCTGGTGTTTTGATCAGGAGATATCCAGGTCCATCTTCTGTTCGGTCTTTTGTTATAAAAGGTATTCATTATGGAGAGTTTATTTCCTAATGCATATTCTATGAGTCTTCCTCCTCGTTTGTTTCGGTCTCCGTAGCCATACTTGCCCATAATTAGATTTTCTTCCTTCTTGGGGTAGCCTATTTTTGCGTTAAAATCTCCCATGACGATTATTTTGTCGCCGGCTAGAGAGTGAGCTTTGTCTATGTCATTGTAGAAGTTTTGGATTTCATCGTCGCTTGATTTTTCTGTGGGCGCGTACACCTGAATTATCGAAAGTTCTACCCCTTCTATATTGAGTTGAAGCAGTGCTACTCTTTCTGAGAGTCCTGTGAAATTTGTGATTTGGTTTTTCAGATTCTTTTTTATTATAAATCCCACTCCGTTCAATCCTTTGGTTTCTCCATAGTAGCAGAGGATATAGTTTTCGTACTCTTCTATACTGCTGCCCGTTCTTCTGACTTCACTTAATCCTACTATGTCATGGTTTATTTTACCGAGTGCGTTGTTTAACTCTATATATCTTTCTATTGATGCTAGAGATCGTACATTATAGGTGCAAATTTTCAATGTTGTCTCTGTTTTAATGTCATTTTGTGGTGTTTTTCTGCGTACAGGCTCTTCATTTGTTTTGAAATTGTTTCTTTGTTTAAGGTTCTGTTGTGTAGTTTTTTGTTCTTTTGTTTCGCTGGGTTTACTGCTTAATGAATTTTGTTGCGCATGATTTGTTTTATTTGTTTGTGGTTCCTTCGTTGGAGGGTTGCGGTCAGAATTCCCCACGATGACCGCTGTTCGTCTTGGGGAATGGTGGTTTATGTTGGTTGTTTCATCTACTGTGGTGTATTTCCGGGGGTCCGTCGTTCGTTGCTATTGTTTGCTCGTGCCCTGGTACGAATTTGCCCTTGGGCGGTTCATGAGATCGAAAGCATTTGTTTTATTTATTTTATTTGGTGCCTTTTGGGGCACTTCTTCGTGGGAGTCTTTTTTTGTTGGTGTTATCGATGGTGACCTTTTTCTTTTTTCTGTTGCGTTCGATTTTTCTCCGATTATGAGTCGGTCATAGCGAATCACGGCATTGTTGCCTTTTTTTATCTCTTCTTGCAGCTTTACTTTGAGTTCTTTTCTTGTGTTTAGGACGTCTTTTGGGAAGTCTTCTGTGACATAGGTGTCCAGGGGGAACTTTTTGTTGTTTTTTAGCAGTTCTGTTCTTCTCCATGCTAGGGTAAGTTTTACTAGTATGGGTCTATGTTTCTTTTCTTGTTTTCTGCCCAGTCTGTAGACGTCACTTAGTTCCCACTTATCGAACGGTTCTGATCCCGCAGCTGTGCATACCGTGCTGAATGCCTCAATGACCAGTTTTTGGAGCTCGTTATTATTTTGCTCTGTTTCATTGATTCCATGAAGAATAATGTTGTTCCTTCTTATTTCTTTTTCCAGGCTTCGGACTTTGTTGTTTAGAGTTGCTACTTTATCTTTCAATACCATATTTTCTTCTAGGAGTGGTTTCAGCTTATCATCGATTGTGGAAGCCAAATCGGTGGTGAGTTTTTCTGTTTGTTCCTTTATTTGGTCTTTGAAATCTTCCTTCATTTTATTTATATTTGTGTTCATGGTGTCCATTTTTTCTAGTAGTTGTGCCATCTGTTTTTCCATAGTTGTTGCAAAATTCTACTAAATGGTAGGATTTTTTTTATATCGTGCAACACTGGGCAGTGGTTGGTAACACTAGTCTTGTCTTTGGTAGCTTTTTTGTACTGGCAACTTCTTATTGATTTGACATCTCAAGTGTCATAGCACCGGATATCGCGTTTCGATATGTGACAGTTCATACGTTATGATAACTAGTTATACGTATAGTTATGTTTATTCTTGTTTTTTGTTTTCACGCTTTTCGGTTTTAACGCACTGTTTTTGACACTTTTAGTTTGTGATTTAGTTGCCACTAATTATAGTTCATACCGCCGTACACTTTCCGTAACGCGATAGTGGTTATTTCACTAGATTTTTAATTAAATTTACGCTGTAGCACAAATACGGTTCGTTACTTGACAGCTCCCGGAAGTTCTCCTTAAATGCAGAATTACTAACTTTTAAAAATAACATAAACTCTTATTTCAGCAATTTATCCTATCTACGATATTTAAGGTACTTTCCCTTGATGTCTCATAGTCTTGGGCCGCCCTGTATAGTTTACAGGCTGGTAACAAATTGCTATCGAGTTGAAAGCTGTTTTTTTTTCTGCTAGCTCAGTTCGGGTTGTTCCGTTCGATTCCACTACACTTCGGGAGCTCAAATACCACCCTGCTGTTTCTTGAATACGGCACTGCATCTACGCGTCATTGCTTTATTTAACTATATTATACAAGAAGGTGCTTGCGAACTGCGTTCTTTCAGAAAAGTTGGTTTTGATGTATTGCTTTTCCTTAGTCGGGTAAAAAGTATCCTATGACCAACAACTAAGGATGCCTGACTTATGCGAATGTTAAAAAGTTCAAAACTTTTTAACATTCGCATAAGTCAGGCATCCTTAGTCCCGAATCTGTCCAGCCGCGACCGTTTAGTCGTGATAAGAGGACGAGGATTCATTTTTAAAATTGTACACTATAATAAAACTCCTTTATCGAAAGCACCTTTACAGGCCTGAAGGGAGACAGCTACCTGTTAGTGGTGCTGGTGCATTTTTCTTCGCAGCGGTGAACGGCGCCCTTAGGAGGGAGCGAGATACCGCACTCGGACGTTACGCAACTACAGTCCGACCAAAAAGAGTAGAAATTAAAAAGTGGCAATACTGTAGTCCTCCCTTTCTAATCAATATGAGAAAACAGGGACGACACTACAGAATTGCCACTTTTTAATTTCTACTCTTTTTGGTCGGACTGTACCTGTGGCCCATGCTTGCCCCCAATGTGGCCGGTTATATGTTGGCACTCGATGTGACGTCATCAACTAAAGTAAAAGCTTTGCTTATTGGGCTGACCCATTGCTGAATGACCGAAGGGGCCGAAAAGTTTATAAAACTACCAGATTTATTTAGTCTTTTTACATTTATGAACCAATAGTTGTAGTTTTGTACTTTTAGAATCAAATAAAATAAATTGTTTATATCTTTAATATATGCCTGTTGATAGTAATGTGAAATAATATCAGTAATAATTGAATATAGAATTTGTTATAATTTAAACCACTGGTTTTATTAAAGTCCCAGGTTACGTCACCCTATTATAACTGTGGCCTTGCAGTATTTTAATCTTTTAATTTATTGAAAATCTTAATAATCTCAATTTTTTTAATAAAAGTATATCAGTATTTCAAATCCTTTTTATATCTATTTTACCCTGAAATCATTAAATCTTTGATTATTTGTTAATGTCGTCATGCCTATTGTCCGATTTATCGGAAGAAATCGGATAATGTGTAGTACAATTGACAACATTTCATATTTTTAAGACTATCATTTTATTACTTTTCTGAATTCTGCTTAAAGATGAAGTAATCTCTGTTTTTATTTATTTTCTGGGATGATTATTAATTTTATTATTAATTTATAAAAACATACTCATTTTAAAATGTGGCAACACCAAAACCAGAACTTAATGGAACGGTTACTTAAGTCGGTTTTCTTATTTAAAAAAAAGTTAATAAAACTTGGTATGCATCTGTCAACTATATTTTTTCGCTCTTTGGTTTAGACAAAAACCCTATTCAGCCCGTATTGTCTTAGATTGCAGTTATTTGATGTATTTTCTTATATTTCTTTAAATACAGAAGAATAAATTCAAAGATTTTTTTTCAAGGTATACACGACATAAAGCCCTGTCGATCTCTATATTAATTTCCACCTGTTATAAATATGAAATGTTGTCAATTGTTAGGATATTTCTTCCGATAAATCGGATCGGATCGGAAGGTCTGGAGCGGGTTTAAGACGTCGAAAAAATTTCGGAGTAGAACGTAGTGATTACATACTCTTTGGGAGTAGCCCTCTAGAACGAGTATAAATTCAAAATGTGTAAAAAAGAAATAATGAAGTTGTCAAAATTCATTATTTCTGTCAGTCATTTAAAATTCGCAGTTTGGGCTGCCATTCTTGGCTAATAAGAAAATTTTTAGAAAAAAATATTTTAAAATTATCAGTGAAACATGCATTTTGCAATTGTTTACGTTAACAACGGTGAGTTTATTTTTAGATTTTTGTAATGTGATAGCAATTTACAAAAAACCGGCCATATGCGAGTCTTCTTTGATGCTTTTTAGGGTTCCGTAGTCAACTAGGAACCCTTATAGTTCTGTTTGCAATGTATCAAATTTTATTACTAGTTTGTGTATTGGGCACATATGTTTTAACTCGTACTTTCAGGAAACTATAGGTCTTTTTTTAGGGTTCCGTAGCCAAATGGCAAAAAACGGAACCCTTATAGATTCGTCATGTCTGTCTGTCCGTCTGTCTGTCTGTCCGTCCGTATGTCACAGCCATTTTTTTCCGAAACTATAAGAGCTATACTGTGGAAACTTGGTAGGTATATGTATTCTGTGAACCGCATTAAGATTTTGATGCAAAAATAAAAAAATAATAATAAATATTGGGGGCTCCCTACTACTTAGAACTAAAACTCAAAATTTTTTTATTCATCAAACACTTACGTGTGGGGTATCTATGGATAGGTCTTCAAAAATGATATCGAGGTTTCTAAAATATTTGAAAATGTTTTCAGGTACACGAGATACACAACAAACAAAAATCGGACCAAATGTTACCACAGGAACAAGGTAATAATCAGAGGTCGGCGTCGGTGAGCTATTTTTACGTCATTAATGTCATATAGTTGTTTCTTGTAGATATTAATATGGATAAGGTGTACCTACCCATAAAAAAAAATATAAAAAGACAACACTGAAATGATTAAGAAGACGAAAAATGTCGATAATATCTCAATTATATTATAATTGAAACTTATTATAAATACGTTGTTGCCGTGTGGTCTAAAGTAGGCCGCAAGTAAGCATAAATAAATGTACGGTAATGAAACCGTACAGGTATATTACAAATCAGAACAATATTTAATTGTTAAGGCCTTAACAGGCCTGTCCATCATGTCCATGTGTGCGCGCAGGAGGCGCACGCACACCACAACACGGCGCCGCCGCGCCGCCCGCCGCGCCCCGCTCCAGTGCCCCTCACGCGCCCGGCGGCGGCGGCTGGGTATTGGGCGGGGCAGGCGTAAGCGAGCTTAAGCCCAAATTGCCAAATACATGTCAACGTGATGTCAACAGTCACTTAGTTACCATCCGAACGTGCTTGAGTAATTATGTCCCCAAAAATTAGAAATATGCCGAATTGTGCCATTATAATCGTCACAGGCGAGATCTGCATACTCAAAAAGATACCTGGTACAGTTTAATTTCACTGGGAAGTAATAAAATTCGTTATTTTGTAATATTTCGTAAAATATTGCCGTGCATTATGACAATTATACATTACTAGCTTGACATGGCAACTATTCACGGACCTACACCAAAAAAAAAAAAAAGGACGTCGGATGAGTAAGGACTCATTACAGTTCGACAATTAACAACCGTTTAGACGACGATGTCACCATGAATTGCTACAGATGCAAGATACTGTACATAATATTAGTCACGAATATTTAGTTTTAGGAATGAAAGGCCGATATGGATGAACAACAGTATAATCAACTCAAGGTATTATATTGTACAGGTAGTTAATATATATCTATCTATTAATCAATTCATAGTCTACATTCTCGCTCGAAGTCCAGTACAAAAGTGATGGCTGTCGGGCGCGTTCCTCCCTCCATGCCTTCGCTGCAGGGTCCCCACTAGTGCATCCAGCTCGGATGTGACGTCAGCCAGTGTTGCCGTTTCATGGCGACAACATCCGGCCGTCCTGCACACGCAGTCGTCCTCGACTGCGTTCATGTCTGATGCATATATGCTGCGAACAATAACACTTGTATAAGTATATATCCCACATTTACATAATTCAAGAGGCACCTCCCCTATAAATAAGTTCATATGCCACTGTGTGTATCGGCTATTCCATCGCCGGTTAGCCTTGACAGATAGACATCGTCGTTCCAATGCTAAACTTGCGAATCTGTTTTTTTTATTCTTTTGAATTTAGACCTAATTTTGTAGGGTTTTAGGTTAAATTTCCAAGTTCGCGAAAATTCAGATTGGCAAGTTTAGCATGGGAACGACGACATATCCACTCATTTACACGCGAGGTGTCGGGTGTAGGGTGGTTTATATGTACAACAAAGTATTCTATCCCATCGACGGCCAGTCCACTTAAGTGTACATATAAATAATTCCTGTCAGCAATAAGCATCATGTACGACTATGGTGCATTCACATTTAATTTGGCTTAACTGTTCCATCGACGGTCAGTGTGTATCGCCAACCCAATTTAACTTAACTGTTCCATCGATGGTCAGTGTGTATCGCCAACCCATGTAATACACTCACATTCGTAGCATTATATGCATTAGACACTATTATCTCTATCATTTATAATCACGATTAAGATATCCCTTTATTTACACATCTAAACATTGTAAACACCAAGACAAATTAGGACGATACAGGTACCATTGTAAATACTTGACAACATCCGGATCAAACTGAATGTCTCGTCCTCTACCTGTATATCCGTGATGAGAGTTTAATGCGGTTTCAATTTCTTTACACATGTGACTCCCTCGTATCGCCTCGTGGACCGCTCAGCGCCTCTCATGTCTGCCATCTTGTAGCGGTCGTGTCCCAGCGCTGCTGTAACTCGGAAATAAGGGATTAAACACTGGCAATAATTTCATACTACACAGCGATAGTAATTTATTTATGCTAGAATTAATAATACTTTATTGAATGTCAGTAATATGAATGTCCCATTGTTAATGTACATTTACTACCTCCGTACTTAACGCTTCAAAACAGTCGGAACGGAACACTTGCTTTTAATACAGAAATCGCAAAACAACTTGGACATAAAATCACAGCACCAGCACATAAGCAGCGTAAAAGCACCAGCGTCAGGATTGCAAAAACTTAAGTTTGTTCAACTTATTTATTACGAACTATATTTATTGTAAGATTTATTCCTTTTTTATTATCATTATTATTGACGTCTTTGAAATAAATGCATTTTAAACAGTTGTTTTATACACTACTTTTTATTTATATGTAAGCAAACCCATACTTATTTAATTTTTATTCATTTCAATTGTCCCATCAACCACAATATCATCATGATTGGCTCTTCTCACTTGTCATTTTCATTGTTTTGGTTACTAGCCCGCTTTTACAACATATTCAGTTTTAGGATATACTTTATTTTCTACCAATTCATACTTGTTAAATCTGTTTATGCAACTCGGCCTCTCCTGATGCTAAAATATCGGTCATTAAACAGTACTCGGGTCATGAAACTGCACAGATAAGAGTCAATCAGTTTCCGTAATTGAGATTATCGTCACGTTTTCGTTACTATCTAATTACTACTTACTGGTTGCGGAGTATATCTGAGCTCCCGGCCTATGCACGGTGTCAAAGTAAAATCCTTGCGTGCATAACACACCCTACCTACATATATGAACGTTTATTTCTTGTTTTGTGATAATGTACCTTATTACAATTAGTTACAATCATAAATTGGTATCCCAGCAAATAATGTCCAAATTTCTTTAAATCGACAACAATTGGTAAACCCGGGCTCCAACGCTTTTCTTCAGCTATTAGAAAACAGTTCCACTATATAAGTACCTGACCCCTTTTTTAGAAGCTTCTATATATTGAATTACAGGTAACTTTGTGTCAAATATTGTAAGCAATGCGTTTGTCAATAATTCATTTTTAAATTTCCTTACTGCTTCGTTTTGTTATAAGCCCTATTCCCGTAAACACGTTTTTTTTTACCACTGTACAATTTTGTAAGCGGACCACGCAAAAACGCACAATTTCTCACAGATTTCCGAATATAATTTACTGAACCGAGGATTCTCTCTGGTGTTGGGACATCTTCGATTCTAGACAGTTTTATTTTTATTTTTTTATTCGTTCCCTTCACTTCTAACTCCAGGATACTCCGAGGATATTAAATACAGAAAAAAAAAAATCTAAATTGATTATTAACCCGTTTTGTTAAGCTATCCGGACAGGCTCACTCAAGCCGTTTTAATTTAATATATATTTTTTTTTTTTTAGGGTGGGGTTTCTATCTGTTGCTACTATTAAATTGTTCATGAAACGTATCGAATAGAAATTTACCCGCCATCATATCCATTAATTTCGGAAATACTGCAAGCCCGTTAGAAAATCCCGGAAAACGGAACCCGAACGCACTCTCAGTGACCCTTTGGCATAATAAAAGCAGTCCTAGGGGTATAATCTTCCTCGATTTTTATCCGATAAGTACCCAAAAAAAAAAAAAAAAAAACACTTCCAACTGCTTCATCTATGTATCAGATCTTCTACAAACAGGCCTAGCCGGGTATCTTTCTTTTATAGTTATTTTGTTAAACTGTCTATATATACAACGTCTAAAAGTCTATACACACAACTGTCGACACATAATCGCTTTTGTTCATTGAGTTTGTCAACTAATATTGGAACCGGACTCGCGACTCTCGCGTATTATGCTGTTTTTCCACAAATATTTAACAGTTCCCGATACATACGATATAGTTGTTAGCATACAGAGGTTTAGTAGTGGTAACTTTGATATCAAGCTCGACGGATGATGTTTTGTCCAAATTTGATAAATCCTTGGCTACGCACTTCGGGTATTTAGAAAATAAATTGCCTAGAATTTCCACATTTTCCGCACTGTCTGTCCTCACAATCAAAAATATTTGGTCCTTAATTATTTTATAGGTTTATATTATAGGTTGGACATTAGAGAGTTACGTATGCCTATACATAATATTTTAATTTTTGGTACAGCTTCTACCAATCAATGTCACACCCGAGAGTTCTCTAACTAATGGTCCTGTGAGCTGTAGATAGACCTCGCGAGTTTGTTTCGAAATTACTGAAATTAGTATTAGGTATTTTTCTTTTACATTTTCTACCCGCATCGAAAAACTGAATCGACACAAAAAAAACACTGATGTACTTATCGAAGATACCCAAAAAGTCATGAGGTATTGGCTGAGAAAAGCGTCCCGTAGGCGAGAAAACCGAAAATCTAGCGAAACTACAACAGAGCCGTTTCACTCGCTTCGCACGCTTAGACAATTACATTCATAGATCTACAAATCAAAATGAACCAATCAGATGCGTGTCGTTTGCGAGTGAGAAATCCAACTGAACTACCTATATCTTGTCACTCATATCTGTTAATCACACACTCACTGAAGGACAAACCAAATCGCTATTATGTCGGTACATCTCTCGTTTATAACTCATCACTCAATATGCACAGAATTGAATAATACTATTTGACATTATGAGGTTGTACTCTTACTTATAGAAGAAATTAACGAGCAATCGCTAAAATTTTTGATATTTACACTAAATTTTACTTCAACCGACTTTTCAGTATTAGGCTATGCTTTAAATCTACATGTGGCCTCTATATATGATTTAGGTACTAATTTACTCTTTTCTAATAACAGACCCGCCATTCGGCCGAAAAGTTCGCTGTTTCGGTACAAGATTAGTCGCGTTCGTTTTATTTGTCAACTTCTATTTCAATGTCGAATGATTTTACTTTATAAAAATTAAGGTAATTCATTACAAGCGAAAACTACCTGCACCAGTTTTTGCACAAATTATGTTTATTACCAAATACCCTACGATAACCGCTATATAACGTATTTTCCTTTATATACTAAGCTACTTTTTATTTTATTTTATTAATTGTGTCTTGCGCTCGTAACGTGGGCGTAACGATTGATATTTTACTATTTTATCCGATCATCCAAATGCTCGGGCATTAGCATTAACAACGTTTACCCAAATGTATATGTCCTCAGCTAACGTGTTCGCGTGAGGAGGACAATAAAACATTTTGACTCACTGTCAACGAGCGGTTACCAACTCGTTTATGCTTCCACCGATGCCTTCTTCTGCGGCTGCTAGAACCACTGCCCGTGCTGGATGATGACGACCTGCTTCTGGAAGACGCACTTGACTCCGAGCTCGAATTTTATTTACTTATGTCAACATTTATTCTGTTTCTCATCTATTTTGTTTCTACTTTTAAGAACACTGTGTTTTCATTTGGCCATTGGGCGGTTCGGACACTTCTGATTTTAGGAATGAAAGGCCGATATGGATGAACAACAGTATAATCAACTCAAGGTATTATATTGTACAGGTAGTTAATATATATCTATCTATTAATCAATTCATAGTCTACATTCTCGCTCGAAGTCCAGTACAAAAGTGATGGCTGTCGGGCGCGTTCCTCCCTCCATGCCTTCGCTGCAGGGTCCCCACTAGTGCATCCAGCTCGGATGTGACGTCAGCCAGTGTTGCCGTTTCATGGCGACAACATTAGCACGTAGTATGTCCGATTGTGGAGCTAAGCCTAGGTACTTAGGCTTAGTTCAGTTAGACGTAAATAATCAATGATGTGGTTTAAATATATAAACTAAATTAAAAAAAAATCACATCACAATCACATATACTCAGGTCTAGGGTCCCTTAAAGCTGTGAAAAAAAATAAAGCTTCTACGTTAACGTGAAAAAAAGATACGGCCGTTTATGTCGGCAAAAACGTACATTTCGACACTCTTAAGGGAATCAAAGTGATAGGGTACTTCCCGATGACCTAGAACTATGAAATTTGGCAAGCACTACAAATACTTATAAAAATCTGAAATCGCCACATATACTTACTACAAATACTAATAAAAATCTTAAAAAATATAGTCATTTTCAAACATCAAGTCCACCTTTTGTACGATACGTTTACTTTTGTGCAATAAAGATTAATTAAATAAATAAATCGGTAAATCATATTTGGAGAACTTGGTTGCGTTAAGTTTGATTCAAATTCAAATTTAAATTCGGTTATTGCAAGAACATAGTAATAAATTAGGTGATACAGGTATATACAGTGTTGCTTATGTTCTACCAAAAAGGCATGCAAATAAAATAAAAAAGTATTTAAATACTTAATTGTTACATATTTCAATTTGTTACTTATGTCAAAAATAAGGGATCACCTCTAGTGGAATAAAAATTCTTGTCATAAATTTGACCGTCATAACTCATTTCGCATAATGGCTTTCCTCATACATGTTATTTGTCATAAATTATTATTTGCATAACAAAGTCTCGCGCTTGCGCTCAGCGGTGACGCATGGACGCATTGTAAACAGTGACGCGCGAGTGCCGTAATTATGTCGAGTACAGTGAAATGTAACGTTTGTAATATCGTCATCGACGAAATGTTAGCTTATATCCAAAATAAGCTATCCGTGGTTGATAAAGACACGATAGTTAAATTATGTTCGACGTCGTTTACGAGTGAGGAAATTCAAATCTCGAAGACGTTATTATTTAGTGCGCTTCCAGAATACAGACACAAAATTCAACGCAAAGGAGAAGGCAAAGAGGAACGTGATTTAAATGATATCGTTGGTATATTTCGAACAGTTGAACCTGAAGAAATTCCGGTGTTCGTTGCCCGGCAGTTGGATAAATTGCCACCGCTAACGTTAGATCACATAGACTGCAGCAAACTACTAAAGGATCTAAACCGTCTTCAAAACGAAATTAATATTGTTAAGTCTACGTACGCCACAACTCAGGATTTAGACGCTCTGAAACAAGAAATGCAAACTATGAAAGATCCTATCCCGCCAGCTCAGTTATCGTCATGTAATGTAAACAATAGACGCGGGGCATGGTGCATGGACAGTGGGCCTATAGGACTATCGAATTTACATAACTCGACACTTAATGAGACAGGTCATACCATAATAAACAAATCATCATCACCTAGTAACGTCAATGGAAGTATAAATGACCAGTACCGATCGATTGTAATAGCGGGTAGTCAGACAACTACGACAAAAGATAAGTCGGTGCCAACCGTCGACCCGTCCGCGATGAGTCAGCGCGCCGATCAGCCGGCTGCGCAGGTTGGTGAGTCATGCGCGGAGAGTGTCGATGCACCTAATAATACATCTGACGTTATCACAGCGGAGCGGGAATGGCAAACTGTTGTTAAACGTAAAACGAAATCTAATCGCCGTAAAGGGCAGATTGGGATTGCGAATGTAATTGAAAGTAATTTTAAAGCAGCAGAACGTAAAATTCCTATATTTATTACAAACGTCCACAAGACAACTGAGGAGATTGAAATAATTAAATATATTCAGGAAAAAACTAACGAATCCGTAATACTTGAGAAGATCATCACCAAGAAACCAATAGATCACAAAGCATTCAAATTTTTTGTTAATGAATCGAAAACATCGTTGTTCATGGACAAGAATTTATGGCCAAAGGGCATTATATTCCGTAAATTTGTACATTTCAAATTTAAAAGCACGAAAAGAGGCAGCTCTGAGTACGGTCCTACTTCTAAACAATAATGTCTGTCACGACTTATAATTTTGCTAGTTTTAACTGTAAAAGTGTAAAACGCGCCGTTGACAGCATTAGGGATTTATGTCAGTCGGCGGACATCATAGCCCTACAGGAGACGTGGCTATGAAATGTTGCCGGATGAAATACCATACCTCAACGATATTGACAGAGATTTCTGTGCTACGGGAACATCTGCTATTGACACGGCGGAGGGGGTGCTGCGCGGGCGCCCGTACGGTGGTGTCGGCTTATTGTGGAGAAGTGCAGTTTTTTACAACGTGTCAGTGATACAGTGTAATAATCCTCGTTTGTGCGCAATCACAGTAATCACAAATGACAGGCCGCTAATTGTTATAAGTATTTATATGCCAACGAACAATAAGGATAATCTGATGGATTTTACGGACTGCCTTGGAGCGGTGAGTGGTATTATTAGTGAATATGGAATAGAATCGGTCTACATAATGGGTGACTTTAACGCACATCCCCATGAACTTTTCTTCGATGAATTAATGAACTATTGCCTAGAACAGAGATGGTGTTGTGCCGACGTTCAAAAGTTAGGTGTTTCATCGGATACGTATACATACATAAGCGATGTTTACCAATGCAGGCGCTGGTTGGATCACTTTGTAGTAACGCAGGCGGCATTAGTCTCTGTGCGTAATGTACATGTGAAACATAATGTTACTTGGTCTGACCATTTCCCGATTGTGTTAGAAGTTGATTTAAGTACGATAACACCTAGAGTACAGAATGAAACTTTGATTTATAATCGATCTGTTATGTGGGGAAATAGAACAGCTGAGCAGATATCTCGTTACAGTATAGAATGTCGAGATAAATTAAAGCTTATTGATTTCCCGGTGGAATTACGATCTTGTGCTGACGTTTACTGTGATATAGTGTCTCATAGAAGTGTCTTAGACCGTCTTTACTGTGACATTGTAACTGCTATCACAAAAGCCGCGATTGTAAGCTTAGGAAATCCTAAGCCAAATAATAAAAATAAGAGCCAGGTAACTGGCTGGAATAAACATGTAGGAGAAGCATATGCGGTGGCTAGACAGAAATTTCATACGTGGATCCTGCACGGGAAACCTAAAATAGGTTTTCTTTTTAATGAAATGAGTGAAAGTCGGAAGATTTTCAAATCACGATTGAAATGGTGTCAGGATCATCAGCAACAGATAGAAATGGACAAAATTGCCTCACACCATGCAAAGAAAGATTTTCGTTCTTTCTGGAAGGAATCGAATAAAATGAAATTTCAGTCTGGCCTCCCAGTAAGCGTAAACGGCCAAACTAGTAACAAAGACATCGCTAACCTCTTCAAAAATCACTTCTTCGTTAAATCTCCCTTAAACTTGGTGCCAGAGGAGTTGGCTAATGCTGAGACCAACGTCGAGGTAGTTAGACCTGGATTTGCGGCCAGAGACGTGGAAAAGGCCATTAAATCCATATCTGGAGGTAAATCCCCTGGTCATGATGGACTCAGCATTGAGCACCTCCAGCACGCTGGGCCACATATAACAAGACTGTTAGCGTTGTTCTTCACACTATGTGTAAGGCATTCTTACCTGCCGGATGATTTAATGAGAACCATTGTTGTGCCTATAGTCAAAAATAAAACAGGCGATCTATCGGATACAAACAACTATAGGCCAATATCTCTCGCAACGGTTATTGCCAAGGTGTTTGACAGTTTGCTTAACTCACAGCTTCAGGAGTACGTACAATTAAGCCAAAACCAGTTTGGCTTCCGCCCGAGGCTATCTACGGAAAGTGCAATCCTGTGTCTTAAGCACACTGTCAAATACTACGTAGACAGGAACACACCCGTTTATGCTTGCTTCCTTGATCTGTCTAAGGCATTTGACCTGGTTTCCTATGACATAATGTGGAGTAAGCTCAAGGATGCTAAACTTCCACCTGAAACAATACGTATCTTCAGATACTGGTATGGAAATCAGGTCAATGCCGTTAGATGGGCGGATACTCTGTCCGATCCTTATAAACTAGAGTGTGGGGTAAGGCAGGGAGGACTATGCTCTCCTACATTGTTTAATTTATACATTAATGGTCTTCTTGAGACGCTCAGCAGAATGCATGTTGGCTGTCACATTGACGATATATGCGTTAACAACATAAGCTATGCCGACGACATGGTTCTGCTGAGTGCCTCAGTGTGTGGCCTAAGAAAACTGTTGCGGGTTTGTGAAAATTATGTACAGAGTCATGGATTGAAATACAACGTGGCAAAAAGTCAGTATATGGTCTTTGAGGTCGGACGTAATCGGACAGTAGAGGTACCACGCATAGACCTTTATGGTATGCCTCTAGACAGGGTCGATGCTTTTAAATATCTGGGCCATTTAGTAACGTGGGACCTCAAAGACGATACTGACATAGAACGAGAACGGAGGGCCCTGTCGATCAGAGCGAACATGATTGCCCGCAAGTTCAGGCGTTGTTCGAGGGAGGTGAAGATAACCTTGTTCAGGGCTTACTGCACTTCCCTCTACACGTGCAGTCTGTGGTTGCGGTACACGCAAAGGGCCTACGGGGCTCTCCGGGTTCAGTTCAATAACGCGTTCCGGGTGGTTGTGGGGCTGCCTCGCTTCTGTAGCGCATCAGGGATGTTTGCGGAAGCCAGAGTAGATTGCTTCTACGCTACTGTGACGCCTGCTGGGGGATAGCTTCAGATGATGAATAATAAGAGCAGAGGTACTTCGTTAAAACTGTTTATTGCCCAGAGGCCAGACGATAACTAACTATACATTTTATATTTATGACTCATGTCATACGTCTTATTCTAAATCTAAAACTACTTTATTCTTAAGTTGACGGCCAAGCACCATCCGTGAAGCACAACCTTCACATTTCCCGCCGTCTCGGGGTGGACGAGGGAAATTCATCTTAATACAGACACACTAGACAGACTACTCCTGCCTAACACATAATAAGTCCCTACCTATGCAGGGATACCCATACATTCATACCCAGATGGTCTCTTGCTAAGAGATAACCAGGGTCAGGACATGAGCAGACACTAGCCTATGGCATGTTACGTAATCTGACATGTTGTCTGACACTGGCTTCGCCTTGACAAAAACCCTGCTAAAAAGGCAAGGCACCAATCTGACTACCCCAAGTGTCATTCGACTTATTCTAAAGCATAGACCATTCGATACGATATTAAAAAGATAGGCTTCCACAATTTAATCGCCTGGTGTAAAACCGGCTTAAATAAATTACCCGATTAAATCGCCCCGAATGTTCCCACCTTAACTGCCTGGAGTATGACACACGTCGCATGCTCCAAACAATTGTACCACGATATGTCACTGCCCTTATATTAGATGTCTGACACATTGTCTATGACACTTGTCTCAGTCATCCAAACAAACAGTGACAATCGTCTACTACTAGCTTAATATTAGAATCCTGGTGCATATATATTAAATATGCCCCAGAAATCTGTACCTTAACTACCTCTTATCCTAAATAAATACCTGGACTAAAGTATTATCTTTAGTCCAGCTATCTGTACCACTCCTAAACAAAAAGAAATTACGACCTCATAATTGATTTTACGACCATCGACGATAGCGGTACACGTCATAATGACATGTCAAAATGCTATGTCACTGTCGAAAAGTCAATTATTATTAAAACGCGAAACGAAAGTTATTTTTATTAAAGAAATCCTACCTAACATTTAATTAAAATTAATAAAATTTATTATATTACAGACATGAAAATCAAATAAAATCTTCAGTCTGCATTGGCCTGATGCAGGGTGCAGAGTCCTTGGCCCGACAGGCCAAGACCCCACGATCCTGCCGCCGCCTGGATGAAGAATGCGAGCCGCATTCAGTCACACCAGTAGCTGAAATCCCAGGGAGCTGGGACAGCTATGTATGGCCTCCGCAGTGTGATACATGAAAATAAAAGATTATTATAACATGTGTAAACATTAAAGTTCTGAAAAGAAAATCAGTGTTATAATTAATTATTGGAATTCTGTGAAAGTTATAAGTTATTATTATTACAAGGAAAGGTATTGTAATTGCAATAACTTAAAGTGCAATAAATTTATAGTGCAAGAAATTAAAAATTGAACTTCCTATAGTAATATCTTAGAAATGCAGCTAATATATAGTGGAAAGAAATTAAATTATAGTTACAACAGTGACACTTGCAAATGCAACAAACATAACTTCATCCTTGTACAGTCAGCCTGAATTAAAAATTGCTGAAAAATAATAGTTTTATTATTTACACCCTAGAAATATAGAACTGTTTAAATTTATTTTTAATTAACGATTGAAGAATTTCTTCAATCTTTTAACATGAATTATTACATTTTTGGCACGACCATTAGGAGTGAGTCTTTGCACCACATAATTCCATGGAGATAATCGGTGGATTATTTTATAGGGTCCTATAAATAATCTACAAAGTTTTAAACTTCTTCCAGTCAACCGTCTTGGTTTTATAATCATGACCAAATCATCAGGCTCATATTGAACTGATTTTGTCTTCTTGTCATATTGTAGTTTTTGAGAGCGCTGTGCCTTCTCTATATTCTTCATTGCTTTCTCTGATAATTCTTGTATGTAATCCACTTTCTTCTTTAACGTAGTGTGTTCTTCCTCATGTAGTCTTAGCTTCAAATCTTGATTAAAATGCGGTTCCCGTCCAAAAACTATATGATATGGTGTAACGCCTGTAGATGCTTGAATTGAGGTATTGTATGAGAAGACAATTCTTGGCAATGCTGACGACCAATCCTTCTGATCTTCTTGTATACATTTTGACATAGCTGTTGTCAATGTCTTGAAGAATCTTTCTATTAAGCCATTCGCCTGTGGATGGTATGCCGTCGTATGAAGAAGTCGACCTCCAAATTCTTCTACTGTATTTTGCACCAGTTTTGAGGTGAAGACTGTACCTCGATCTGTGATGATTGATTCGATGCTCCCGAAGGTGCAGAATATGTTCTCAACAAGAAACTGTGCGAAATACAGTAGAAGAATTTGGAGGTCGACTTCTTCATACGACGGCTTCTTCATACGATTGCTTCTCACACACAGACCTGGTAAAATCACAATATATCAGAGCGTTGTAACCATATTGATTTTAAAGATGACTGACAAGAATTCAACCACTGAGGCAGAGGCAGCAGGAGATTATGGAAATATCCACTTTATGCCAATCAAGGCAGGGGTTGAGGGTTGGCTCAGCCAATCTAAACCAACAGACACGGGGGATGCAGGGCCTGTTGATGCCAACTCATCCCCCATCAAGCAAGGGAGGAGCGCAGGCCATACACGGGAGTCCAGTCCTGATCAAAAGCGCAATCAGCCTGGATCTGGAGGCCAATCAGGAAAACAGCCACCTGAAGTTAATAGGGATAACAAGCCCTCATCTGGGAACCCGTCAGGTGGTGCACCTAATCCCCCTGAACCTGCTGGTTCTGGAAGTAAGGACGACTGGAATATTCTGAGGAATTTCCTGAATCTATCTGAGGGTGAAACCAACATGGTAGCCAACGGCCAATTACGTCAGATAAACCCATCTGACCAGGATTTAGTGAGGGCTGCCATAATAGGCAAGGTCACTAAGTCCAATTTTGATGCCACTATTGGCCTGATCAAGCTATTAGCATATGAAGGGTTCAGCCCTGTAATTACAATAAATACTATGTTAGCTAACCTAACAGCATTTAATGCATTGCAGAATAGGACAGCAGTGTGGACTCTCAAGATGGACAACATGGATTTTGTTGTGAAGGAGCACGCAGATTTGGCTGAAGATGCACTATTCTTAATTAGTGTTTTCGTCACCAGGGGCAATAACCTAAAGAAAATCATGAATAGCATAAACAAAGATGTGAAGGAACCTTTAAGATCCAAGATTTCTGCCTACAGCATAAAGAATGATTCTGATGAGGAAGCAATCAGAAGAAAGAAGAGTGAGAAGGTTGAGCTTGGCTCAAAAGATATAACTCTCAGCAGAATTGCTGCATCCTTCCCACATCTAACTCTAGCTGTTGTAAAGAAGACTGAAATACCTGGAAAAGTGGACATGACCTGTATAAGGTTGAAGCACCAGGTAAACACTTCTAGAGTGAGTGAGCCACCAGCAATCCTCACCCATGGTTTGATTCCATCATTGCTGCCAAAAGCTGATAATGCTTTGTTCATTGAATTGAAGCAATTTTGTTATTTTTTCAATGTGGAGCAGTCGATCACATTGCAGACGCCTGCAATGAAAAGGCAGATGGTCAATGAAAGCATGGTGAAACTGCTTGAATCATCAGAGAAGTTTGTAAATGCAGCAGTGAACGGGCCACTCAATGAGGACAATGCCAGGAAGGTTCTCCTAAATCACCTAGGCCTGGATACCCCGCACCTCCACCAAGTGTGACGCCTGCTGGGGGATAGCTTCAGATGATGAATAATAAGAGCAGAGGTACTTCGTTAAAACTGTTTATTGCCCAGAGGCCAGACGATAACTAACTATACATTTTATTTTTATGACTCATGTCATACGTCTTATTCTAAATCTAAAACTACTTTATTCTTAAGTTGACGGCCAAGCACCATCCGTGAAGCACAACCTTCACACTACTATGCGCAAGAGGGCCGCATCCCTGGTGCGCCGGGTGCGCGGTAGTCCCAACAACATCCTGAGAATGATCGGGGATAGGATCGATTCTCCATATTTATTGAATTGCGACAAATTGCACGTCCCCAGTGTACATAAAACAAATTAAATGTTTCTAACAATTAGTTTTAAGTCTTACTAACAACATATGAGTGTAACTTACTTGAAATAAACATATTATTATTATTATTATTATTTTATATGTCATAATTGTTGTTTGGCAGGCTTTTCATAAGCATAATTTAGTATGGCACAAAATTTCAAGTAATATTATTGAATGTCATAATAATTGATAGTACGAAGAAGAGCAACGCATAAATTATGGTTTTCATAATTAATGGCAATAGAAATTATATAGTATAAGTTATATCACATGTACCAATCATAATACTTTATAACATTTGAAATAATGATACAAAAGTTACATGAGCACAAAAACTAAAAGGGGGGACGGGGGAGCGAAGCCCCCCACAAGGGGGGCTCGGGGGGCAAAGCCCCTCGCATTAAGAA
The DNA here is from genome assembly GCA_932273695.1 of Apotomis betuletana. Taxonomy (NCBI): domain Eukaryota; kingdom Metazoa; phylum Arthropoda; class Insecta; order Lepidoptera; family Tortricidae; genus Apotomis; species Apotomis betuletana. The sequence continues at coordinate 57,070,278 of OW026298.1, read as the reverse complement.
ATCCTTCTCCACACTGACCTCTTTGTTGTAGGTTAGGTTACGTTAGAATTGTGAACCTACAAATACGAACATCGGCCAGAAAAGTAGGTTAGGTTAGGTTTGAAAGAACTGCGACCCCCTCAGAAATGAACTGCTGCCAGAAAACCAGGCGGATGTTGAAATAAAAAAATAGGAACTTGATATTTATGTTCTTCAGTATTATGCGCCAATGCACGCTATGCATAAGAACATTATGACGATTAATGATTATGATTCAGGTTGATATGCTCCAAAATTATATGAAATTCCTTACTTATGCGTAAAAACATTATAGTCATAAAATTTATGCGGATCAATTAATGACTATACCTACACCTTATGCGCAAGGACTATTATGACAAAAGTGGTTATGCGCACCGACATTATGGCTTTAAAATTTATGCAACCCAATATGGAACCCAAAAATAATTACTAAAACTCAGAATTTGCAGATTAAATTACATTAATTATTACATTATTTTTATAAGTATTTGCACCTCGTTTGTATGCGGCGCCATACATTTCAGATGCAAACTTAACCCAACCAGGCCAATTAAGATGGGATAAGTGAAAGTTTGTATGGAACGAAGTTTGCGCGAGTCAGAATCGCACCAGGCTGGTTTTTTTTTAATTCAGACAAGTAATTTTATTACCTACAGCGATATCAATAGCAGTGGGTGACAAAATCATTAGATTAAAACAGTATTATTGTTTTGCTAATCCACAATATAATAACGTGCTAGTCAGTTGACGACGAGGTTGGCGCAGTTTTTATGCACCTGCCTACTGAGCCGGCGGTCCTTCGTTCGAATCTCGGCAAGGGCAAATATTTGTGTGATGAACTCGAATATTTTGTTCCTGGGTTATGGATGTTATCTATATGTATGTATTTATATAAGATAGATAAGATAATATTTTATTCATCACACAATGCGTAATACATTTTATGTATTTATGTATCCATGAACACTGTTATACTACTGCAGGTGTGACTAGTCACTTATTACATATTATTTGTAGACATTAATAAAAAAATAATAATAATTATAATTATATATATATATAAGATTATACATTGCAGTCTTATTAATTTGATTACATTTGAAATTCATTAATATTGTATATTGTTTTATTAGTTAATAGATCTTTTAATTTATTACGGAACACCGTCAGTCGTTGTTCTTCCTTCATCGATTCTGGCAGTTTATTGTAAAGTCGTCGTCCAGTGACTCCAGGCATCTTCTTTGCCATGGCTAATTTATGTGGGCTTAAACAGAGGTTGTTCGGTTGCCGACTTGGTCGTGTAGAGGATCCCTTCTTCCGAAAATTGTGAATATTTTCTCTGACGAACATTATTGTTTCGAATATGTATAGTGCCACCGATGTCATGATGTTGAGCGTCTTGAAAAATTCTCGACACGAATCTTTGTAGCCAGCGTTCATTATAACTCGTATTGCCTTTTTTTGCATTTTCAGTATTCTCTCGTGATCTGAAGAATTTCCCCATAAAACTATGCCATATGACATATTCGAGTGCACGTAGGCGTAATAAGCTTGTATGAGACATTCCTTTGATATAAGTGGACGTAGTTGTCTTAGTGCATATACACCAGTTGCCATTTTGCTGCATACAGAGTCTATATGGGTTTTCCAAGACATGGCAGGATCGATATTAAGTCCCAACATTTTTACTATGTTAGAGCTCTTTACATAGCTCCCACCAAATAGATCGATTTGGACTTCTTCGTTTATACTTGTCTTGGCATTGAAATATATGACATTGGTCTTGTCAGAGTTTAAAGTGAGGCCATTATCAGAAAACCATTTCTGGACAGTCACCATGACAGTTTTAATTTTCTCTGTGACGATTTGAGTGGTTTTACCATGAACGATTATTGTGGTATCGTCGGCATATATTATAAATTTTCCATCTATGTCAAGCAGTGCAAGGTCATTCATAAATAATATAAATAAGGTATTGCCTAGTGCTGAACCTTGAGGGACACCTATTTCAGGGACGGGCAAAGGGTTCGATCTCATTTTCTGTCCCTCTAATTGAATTTCTACTGTCTGTTCTCTACTTTTCAGAAATGACTTCATTAATTGCAGTTCCAATCCTTTAACGCCATATCTTTGAATTTTGTGTATTAATAGCTCATGGTCGATGCTATCAAACGCCTTAGATAGGTCTAGAAATATTGCAGCTACTTTTTGCTGATCATCAAGAGTTGTGATAACTTTGTTCATAAGCTCCAAAGTGGCAGAAGTAGTAGATCTTCCTTTTCTGTAGGCGTATTGTGAGTTAGTTAAGAGATCATTTATTTCCACATGGTTCATTATAGCACTGGACATCAAGGATTCTACTATTTTAGATATTGTGGGGACAATGGTGATAGGCCTGTAGTTAGTAGCCGATTTCTTATCTCCCTTCCCTTTAAACAGTGGGCAAACGCGGGTTTTCTTTAATTCACAGGGGTAGCAGCCTGATTTAAATATTGTGTTGATAACGTGGCATAGCAGGTGAATTAGTTCATCAGATTGAGCAATGTGATTTAAGAGATTGCCTGTTATATCATATATGTCTTTTGTTTTGGACTTGGATATTTTGGTCTTCATAGTTTCTTTTAATTTTTTTGGGCAAGTAGGGTGGAAAGTACATACATCTGTGACTGTAGGTATTCTCGTTAAAGGTTTAAGGGCTTCAGATAGGTTGATAGAATTGTTTTTTATAATATCATTACCAATCTGAATAAAGTATGCATTAATGTAGTTAGGCAGTTCATTTGGTTGTACTGTTTTTTTTGTATTATGATCTTCTAAAACCCAATGATTCATGTTGTTAATTTGATTAGTTTCTTCTTTAATAACCTGCCATATTTCTTTTTTAGGATTACACGTATTCTGCAGCCTTTTTTCGATGTAGCCCTGTTTTGATTTCAGAAGACACTCGTTTCTACTCTTTATTTTGTCTTTAATGTAGTCGTCTAAATATAATTCAGGATATTGACGTTTGAAGTGGTATAAATCTTTTATATCTTCTTGTAGTTTTATTGTTTGGCAGTTTATCCATGGTGCCTCAGAGTTTGGTCTTGACCTATGTATTTTATTTGGCAGATGTATGTCTATGTTAATTACATATCTATTAAAAAATAGTTTAAAAGGCGTTTCCTGACTTGTATTAAGTAGTTCGGGCCAATCATATGACAACATTCCTTTGCTTAAATTTTCCATATTAGTTACAGTATATTTTCTATGCTTAATGTTGTTAGGTTTTCGTTGAGGCTTACTGTTATCTACAATTTTAACAATTTGAGCATCGTGATCTGATACTCCAGCGACTAGGGATTCTGCGTAGATAGTCTCATCTGGTATGTTTGTGGCTACAAAATCTAGTGATGTCTTGCTTGTTCCTTCAATTCGTGTAGCAAAATTTATAATATTTCTTATATTTACTGGGGACATTATATCAATCAATGCTATTTTTCGATTACTTTTCACCAGAAAATCTACATTCCAATCGCCCGTTAGTATAATATACATATCTTTAGGCTCTCTGCGCGATAATACATCAAATATTTCTTTTAGCGTTTCTAAATATATTGTTTATATCTATATATATTCTCTTATTATATCTATATATATAGTCTCTATATATATTGTTTATATCATCGTCTAGTACCCATATTAAAAGCATTGCTTAGTATAAGGTCAGGGCGAGTTGTGTACGATTGTCGCTTAATTATTTTGTTTACATTTTATATGATGAAATAAATAAATCCACTCCGTTTATAATTTACCTACTACCTGTTCCAAATTTTGTAAGGTGATGTTTTTATTTTTCATATATCACTATATATGTAAACATTTTGAACGATAGAAAGATTGAGATGACGCTTCCATTTGATTTCGTCGCCAAAAATTAAAAGGTCTCATAATTTAATTTACGACCGTACAAAATAAATATTTTCAACATGCATTATATTATAAACCTATACATATTATTATTTTATCGATATCGACTATTTTGATTTGATCATGCCCTTAACCTTTAGAATCAGTAGATGCATACCGCTGATTGAGCCCACATTACATTTTCTGGGTCGTTAAAATTAAACCTCGTGTTACGAGGATAAGGTTCAATTTTAAATGTTTAAGAATTGTAACATAAAACCTTGTGATTTATTGCCAGCGTTAATATCAAAAGTGACACTACCGAATTGACGGAAGTAGAAATCAATTTCTTGTCAATTCGAGACTTTGTCGTACTGAATCATAAAGTTTCATTTGCCTTTTATTTTATTTCTATTTAAGTTATAATAAAAATAAATTCATTGTCTGATATGCATATAAGGGCTAAAATTCTCGATACTTTGCTCGTAGTAGTGTATGACCACGAAAATCGCACACATTAGCTCAGCCAATGTCAACTCACTTCTGTTTGTTGTAAAACCTTATTTTAATACGAATATAATTGTGTGCGTGTAAAAGTCGGCTACAGCGGTGCTAGAACAAACTGCGCTGAATGCCATCTCCATATACTCCGTGGTACCAGCGATTCGGTAAATGTGGTGGGAGTGATTTATACCCTACTACCTGATAAATTGCAATGTACCTACGAACGGTTTTTTGAACTCTTGAAACAACATTTAGGAATAACTATTAAATAAGATAAAATGCGATTATGAAATTGCTATTATAAATGCTTTAAAAAAAGCATTTCCGCTAATAAATATATCAGGATGCTTTTTTCACCTAAATAAAGCTGTTTGGAAAAAAGCTGAGGCTTTGAAGGCCGATGAAAACAAGGAGTCTAGAGACTTAATCGGAATTTGTGCAAATTTTCCTCTTTTACCTGCAGCGTACTACACTGAATGTTGGTTGTACATTAAACAGCACGCTACAGACTCTGACTGTATGGAAAAGTTTCTCAATTACTTTGAAAAACAATGGCTTAAACCAACTGTGGACATGAGCTGCTACAATGATGTGTTTCGCACAAACAATCCCATAGAAGGATGGAATAGACGATTTAACTCCAGAGTGAACAAAAAACCAACATTTATACTGTTTCTTGATGCATTAAGGAAAGAAGCGAAATGGCAGGAAATGAGATTTAAAAACAATATATTTCATGGTAGTAAAAGGAAAAAGGTGGACATCAGTTTTAACATTAAGTACTCAGAAGAGTTGAAAAAATTGGAAGAAAAGCGTATCATACCCTTTGAATTTTTAAGAAGGGTTACTACTATTAAGCGGATTTTAAATATTGATAATAACCACGTCTTTTAAATACCTAAGTAATTGGCAGACCTGTTAATTGTAGATAGTAGGTATATATATAATGAAACAAGTTTAGTGAAAACATAATTTATAGAGTTTTATTTTTAGGGGTCCGTAGCCAAAGGGTAAAAACGGGACCCTATTACTGAGACTTCGCTGTCCGTCCGTCCGTCTGTCACCAGGCTGTATCTCAAGAACGGTGATAGCTAGTCAGTTGAAATTTTCACAGATGATGTAGGTATTTCTATTGCCGCTATAACAAAAATAAAATAAAATATTTAAGAGGCCTTATTCCTTTTAAAATGCTGATTGCTTTGACATTTTTCTCTATGATCAAACATGTTTCTTAACATGTTGTAATAAAATAGAGTAAGGATGAGTCCCTTTTATAGCTAAATATTTGGTTACCCCAGCAGAGTGGGACAAACTGCCTCCTTGGCGGCTTTCTTACTTGGATCGTTCGAACGAAGCAATGAGCAGTCCAGGTATACTATAGTATCTACTAGGTCCATGCTCAAGACATAATCGGTTTTTAGCAAAAATGCAAAAAGGTGTTGATTGTTGACTGTGGCCTGGTGTTGAGTTTAGGTTAGAGACTGGCCTGTTAAAAATTCTAATTTTTTTTTTAAATAAGTGATGAAGCGAACCAAAACTAGAAAACGGGATACCACTACAGCCATCTCGCGTGGAGTAGAAGCAATGCACGCTTAAACCCATTTAGCACGACAGCGGGACTACTCGCGCCCTCTAGTGACGGGAGGCGGAAGGAAATTAATACTTGAAGATCCTGGTAGATGTCGCTGTTCCGTGCAACGACCATTTCTACTTCGCGCAGGCAAGATTTTTCCCGATTTCATGAGGTCCGTCCAGTAAAAAATGTTTGTGTAGAACCATAGGGATCGACCTATACTACGTAAAGCCCCCTGCTTCCCTTGTGGAACTACGCGCTTATATTTAATAACGGCCGGAAAACGTGCAAGCCCCGCCGCCGCCATACAAAAAGGGCCGCCGCGGCGGCGAAGCGGCGACAGCGGCAGAGGTCAAACAAAAATACGGCCCCCTTTAACAGTTCCTCCTAGCCTTTGTCCCATTTTTTGAGAATGAATTCTCAATCGGGGTCGGCTACCTAAATCCCAAGATGTGGCGTAGGCACTAGTTTTTACGAAAGCGACTGCCATCTGACCTTCCAACCCAGAGGGGAAACTAGGCCTTATTCCCCCCCCCCCCTTTAACAGTAAGTCTCAATATATTTAATTAATAAAATTTTAAAAACGACACCTAACGCTTATACAGAGACAGTTGAATCACGTGATATTGTTTAAAAGAATTAATGAAGCGAACCAAAACTAGAAAACGGGGTACCACTACAGCCATCTCGCGTGGAGTAGAAGCAATGCACGCTTAAACCCATTTAGCACGACAGCGGGACTACTCGCGCCCTCTAGTGACGGGAGGCGGAAGGAAATTAATACTTGAAGATCCTGGTAGATGTCGCTGTTCCGTGCAACGACCATTTCTACTTCGCGCAGGCAAGATTTTTCCCGATTTCATGAGGTCCGTCTAGTATAGAGTGTATCACAATCTCGTCCGAAAGTTCTCTGCGCACAGACGTGTCACGCTAGTGCTGCCTGAGTTTCACGATTCGACCGCATTCCGATTCCGTACAACCTCGAGCGCTCCGCCGCCACGCGCCTGCGCGCCATTCTCTTCGCCCGATCAACTGCACGTCACACTACGAACTGCGCGAGGATTTATTCATCTCAAGCCGTGCCACCGCTGAGCTCCGCTCGCGGTGGCAAGAAAAAGACGGCCCAGCATCACCGCCGCTCGAGCACCCTTACAGCTCGCGGCGGAGAAGCACATACCCAAACCATCCACAAAATGATGGACCGAAGACCGGGTGCGTTGTCGCGCGCCCGCGACCCCGATACTGCATTCAAGGGCCTCATCGCCCGCCGCAATGCCCGCAAGTCTCCGGCGAAGCTATAACGGCTAGCCGGGGATCTTAGCAACTTCGACGAGACGAACTGCGCACCACGGCCACGCCCCTGCCACGCCCGCTCGCCCGCGCGCCTCCGACGCACTACAAACTGCGCTACACGGACGGCCACGCCCACTCTCAAGACGCCGATACCAAGAAATCATAGTCCCCGAGCCACTACGAAGAAAAACTCCACTGTTTTGGATGCCCACACCGGGGTATGTGCTTAGGGCCCACGGCCGGTCTTGTTTTAAAGTACTAATGCCTAATTAAATTAAATTTGATTAAACTAAATTCATTATTATAATTGTAAATTCAGTGATTTAAATTAAATTCATTATTCATCTAACTAAATATTGATTAACTAGTAAATTCCATCTTTTTAAATTTTTAAATTAAACTCCAGAGTAAACTCACTATTTTCCTTATCATGTTTATTTTAAATTTCAATTTTAATTATGTCAATTACCGCTGCATCCGCTAGTCAACATTAAGTTCACATCACACCGAGCCGCTTTTTGCGGCTCGCCCTCAACACTCTAACTTACTATTTTTATTGACTGTCACCATGTCCAGGACACCCCTGATGGCCCCCCTGATTAATGCATTGGGCGGGAAATCCGGGGATGAAATCCTCCAGCTCTTTGCCAGGTTCTTTGACCAGGATGAAGAACTGGGTGCGCGTTTCAAGTCCTTTATTGAAAGGCAAGCTCTGCAGAGCAAGCCCTCTCCTAACGACCAACTTACAAACCAATTGACGCCCCCTCAGGGCCCCTCCCCCCCTCAATTTAAAGCCCCCCAAACGGTCTAGCAGGCGACCTATTCTAATTCAGTGACAAGAGCCCATAAGGCAAAGGCCTCCAACGAGGAGAGGCCTATCACGCCTGCTGCTCCGTTCCCAGCTGCTCAGGCAGCCCCTATCTCAGACCCCTTCACAGAAAGTATCGATTATCAAGCTCTGGCTAGGAAGGGTGGGCGAAGGACCCCGGACCAAACCCAAAGGGGACAGGTCAGGGCTCGCTCGTCCTCCTCCTCATCCTCTTCAAGAGGAAATGTTCATGACCCAGCGCGCAGGAGGGCAACGGACCGCGGCCGCGCTCGTGATAACTCTAGGTCCCCGCTTGGACACAGAGGTTCCAACCTTCCGGTGATCATCCCATTGGAATCCCCTCAGGATAAAATAATAGACCACTCAAATGCAAGCGAAGCCGCTGCCCCCCCCCCGCAGCTCCCACTATAGACCAAATGGAGGTATCCTCAGAGTTACCTCATTCTCAAAACTCGGACTCAAATTGGACAACTGTCCAAAAATCAAAGGGCAAACGCCCCCGGCCCAAATCGTCCTCACGTCAACTGTCACCACAGGCCCCGGCCCCGAAGGCCCAAAAGACCCCACATGGGGCCATCCCCTTACAGGATGCACCAGTAGGTTTTATAATAATAATAATAATAAAAGGAAAAAAAAAAAAAAAAAAAAAAACCCAAAAAAAAACCGCTGACGTTGACACATGCCTTTTTGTAATCTTGCTCCTTTTTAATTTTGTAAAAGTGTTTTCATTTCGTGTACGCTGCAATTTTATACGTCCATTTATAACCTTTTATCTTATTTACCGTTTTCGGCAATGTGTACATACTGCGAATGTAATTTATTTACTAACTCTGAAAACGAAGACAATTCTGACAGCGGACGTATGTCACTTAAAGGCGAAATAATGAAAATAATATTAAAGGAATAAGTAATGATTACGAGATCAAGGCGCAAAAAAGCGGAACAAACAAACGCACGACCACCACCCCCGCCCGCCTCGTCCAGCTCCTCGCCATCATCGTCTGGCGACGAATTCGCTACTGCTGCGGACACCAGCGAGTCGAGCGACGAGTGCGGGCCGCCGCCCCCGCCGCCACAACCACCAGCACGACGAGGACGGCCACCGCTGCCGGCACGCTTGGGGCCTACGGGGCAACCTGTCCCGACCACGGCTCCCGCTACCGGTGGTATAGTGCGTCGCATGCGATGGACTCGAGTAATGAACGAGAACTGCATGCGCGCCTACTACGGGGCTACAGAGGGAGGAACCAACCTGTCCGCGTACCGGGACAGGATGCTGCCTCTGTTTCAGACGTTTGATCCGACCATCGCCGTATCTGCGCAACGGCTATCCGATCAAGTGCGTTTCATTCAGCGGCGCAAGCTGCTGGACGACGCGACACTTGATCGACTGCGCCTGGAAGTACTGGCCGCTCGCGCGGTTTCCGTGCCGACCCGGGATCCGCCTGCTATGTCACCGGTTCCGGCGCCAGCGCCCAACCTGGTGCCGGGGGTGCCGCTGACGGATCCTGAGGCCGATGTGGAAGACTACGCGAGTAGCGTAAGTACCCAGGCCAATGAGCAACTGAGGAGGGCTTTGGAGGAGGCGATTAGGCGCTATCGATCCGCACCTGACTCTAGGCCGCGATTACCACGCTTACCGATGCATAAGCGTAACGTAGCGTTAATGGGAGCCCTGGATGCTTTGCTAGACCCGTACCTTCGGGCTAGCGAAGATTTAGCTGATACCCACTCGATCATGTACTGTGGGGCCATCGCGGCGTGCCGCGTTGCTCGTGTCAGATTCCCGGACACTGACCGAGCACCGCGGACCGCCGGGGGTGTTCCTGCCTGGCAAGTACGGATCGAGCGGCGTATCAGCTCGTTTAGGACTCTCATTGCCAAGCTAATCTGTTTTAGGGGGGGCAATAACCGCCCCCGTGTGATGCGCTACGTGACACAAGCCTTCGCGGGGACTGGCACCAGGCCCTGCGATTACATGGCATGTATCACGGAGCGCATCGACTACCTAAAGCAGAAAGTGTATGCATGGGCAAGCCGTATTCGTCGCTACAGAGAGCGTGTGGATCGATTCCAGCAGAATCGTCTCTTCCAAAGTGACCAAAGGAAGGTATACCGAAAGTGGGAGGGAACCGACCAATGTGTGAGCGACGGGCAACTGCCGGATCCTACTGCCATGATTAACTTCTGGCGTAGTATCTGGTCGGTGCCAGTCGAGCACACTGAGGGCGAATGGATGAATGTTGTCAGACGTGAGTGTGAGCCGATCGAAGCCATGGGGGCTGTGACTATCAGCCCCGATGATGTAAGCTGTGCGACCCGTACGACCCAGAACTGGAAAAGTCCTGGGCCGGACGGGTTGCACAACTTTTGGATCAAGTGGTTTCGATCATCACACGAACGTCTGGCAACACAATTTCAAGACGCCCTCGATCTTGGTTCCCTGTCATCTTTCATGACTACTGGTGTTACCTTCCTGCTCCATAAGTCCGGTAGTACCACGGAAGCGAAAAACTATAGACCCATCACGTGCTTGCCCCCACTTTATACAAGCTCCTTACGTCCATTCTGAGAACTAAAATTAACACGCACATTGTTGCGAACAACGTTTTGGCCTTTTCTCAGAATGGGTGTAGGGTTGGGTCCCGTGGTACTAAGGAGCTCCTCCTCATTGACACGACCATTTGCCAACAAGTCCGGCGGAACAGGGGGTCTCTCTCGACCGCTTGGATTGACTATAAGAAGGCCTATGATTCGGTGCCTCATTCATGGCTGGAGAGGATCTTAGAGCTGTATAAAATTGATACAGCTCTGAGATCCCTCTTAGGCGCGTGCATGAGGCAGTGGACCACAGTCCTTCGTCAACCAGGTGGCGGGGATGGCCCCCCTGGCCCGCAGGACTTGATAAGGATTGAGAGAGGTATTTTCCAGGGTGACAGTTTGAGTCCTCTGTGGTTCTGCCTAGCCCTGAATCCGCTCAGCACTCTGCTGAAGGATTCAGGACTAGGTTGCCGGCTTCGAAGAGGAGGTGAGGTCATTTCTCATCTGCTGTACATGGATGATCTTAAGCTGTATGCACCAAAACGCCAGGATCTGGTGGAACTACTGGAAGTAACTGAAGCCTTCAGTAGTGCCATCAAAATGGAGTTTGGTGTAGACAAGTGTGCGGTCATGCATGTACAGCGGGGGAAAGTCGTAAATTCCGCGAACTTACAGCTTTCTGAGACAATGTCCCTCAGGTCTATCTCCGAAGTTGAAACCTACAAGTACCTTGGTATGTCACAGTCATTGGGTATTGCGGACGGAGACATTAGACAGGCGTTGAAGGAGCGTTTCTTTTGTCGTTTGACAAAAGTACTTAACAGTCTTTTGTCCGGTGGCAATAAGGCGCGCGCCTTCAACGCTTGGGTCATGCCTCTGCTCACTTACTCCTTTGGCATACTAAGGTGGACTCAGACTGAGCTGGACGCCCTGGATACGAGGGTCCGTCAGCTGCTCACTACACATCGCATGAGGCACCCACGCTCGTCAGTTATGAGAATGTACATCCCGCGTAAGTGTGGGGGCCGTGGCTTTTTAAATGCCAAGGACCTCCATAACCGCGAGGTGTGCAGTCTCAGGGAGTATTTCCTAAACAACGAGTGTGGGATTCATCGCGATGTAGTAGCAGTTGACAAAGGCCTCACCTCTCTCTCCTTAGCAAACGAGAACTGGCGCAGACCAAAGGTGCTTAGCACCGATGACCGCAGGGCTGTATGGAAGAGCAAGGAGCTACACGGGCGGTTCTACAAGGCCCTTACGGGGCCCGATGTAGATCTGCTTGCGTCGGTGAACTGGCTACGCTTCGGGGATCTCTTCGGGGAAACCGAAGGTTTTGTCTGTGCAATTGCGGACGAAGTAATGATGACGAACAATTACCGGAGATATATCCTGAAGGACGGTACGGTCGACATTTGTCGGGCATGCCGCCGTCCCGGCGAGTCACTCAGGCATATAATCTCCGGTTGTTCTCATCTTGCTAACGGCGAGTACTTGCACAGACATAACCAAGTAGCCAGGATCATTCACCAGCAACTTGCTCTTCGATACGGTCTTGTGGGGTCTGAGGTGCCGTACTATAAGTACGCACCGATGCCAGTTCTCGAGAATGGTCGTGCCACGCTCTATTGGGATCGATCTATCATCACGGACAGGACTATTGTAGCCAATAAGCCTGATATCGTGTTGGTAGATCGATCCAAGCGCCAGGCAGTGCTCGTCGACATCACCATCCCACATGACGAGAACCTCGTGAAAGCCGAGAAGGACAAACTCAGCAAGTACCTTGACTTGGCTCACGAGGTGACTGCCATGTGGGATGTTGACTCGACGATCATTGTCCCGATAGTCGTTTCGGCGAACGGTCTTATAGCGAAGAGTCTCGACAAACATCTTAAGAGACTCTCGCTAGATGGCTGGATCAAGGGCCAGATACAGAAGGCGGTACTCCTGGACACGGCGCGCATTGTCAGGAGGTTCCTCTCTCTGCAGCCCTAACCACCGGTAGCCTGGGCCCTGCCTCGCTGCCGGCGGCACCCTAGGTTAGGTTTTTTATAATGTGTTTATATATTTTGTAATTTCTTTATTGTATTTTACTTTTTATATAAATTTATTGTTAAAAACCTAGCCTAAGAAGAAAGATTAATAAAGGAGATAATAATAATAATAATCTTTATTTCAGAATAAAATTCCATAGTATGTTAGTAATGCTTAGCCTAAGTTAGTGAATTAAACTAAATACAATTTTATTTTATAACTTGGGCCAATCCCTTAATTTTGTCAACCCAATGTGCCAATATTGGGCTGTCATATCTGGGCTGTTTTGATCCCACCCAAGATATGGACTGTAACAATTTTAATGACAATAGCCAGCCCCAATCTCAATCCAAAATGAAACCTGATTACATTTTGATTAAAGATAAGCATAGATGGTCAGCCGTAAGTAAAATCATCTTGCAGCGCGGTATTGAGATTGCGGCCGCCTATATTATGGACGATCCTCACAATAAGACCAAACAAGGCATTAATCTAAAAATTTATGGCCCAGACAACTTTAGAGCCGTTTGTAGAATCCTCACAGATTTAGGAGTTAGATTCGACAGGAGCCAGTTCCAGGAGGAAAGAACATACGATGTATGTATCCGGGGAATTCCTAAGGAACTGGCCCTTGACGACGTCAAGGAGGACCTTTTAAACAAGGGTATTCGAGTTAGGGAAGTCTGCAGACTCCACAATAGACAAAGGGGTCAGTTCGATATAGTGAGGGTCAAGATAGATCCTGACCCGATCACCTGTGAAGACATTTACCACATCCAGAATATTTGCTTACTGACCGGTATCAAAGTCGAAGAACCGGATCAAAAAGACCTGCTTATTCAGTGCTTCACTTGCCAGTGTTTTGGTCACGGGCAAAGACGCTGTTTTTCCCCGCCAGTCTGCTTGATATGTGCTGGCCCACATCGAGCCAAAGACTGTGACAACAGAGATAATCCTAAATGCAGCAACTGTGGAGGCCAGCACATAGCCAGCTTCTGGAAATGCCCCCTCAGGCCAAAAACTAGAATAAGTAGCAATAAGTCAGCTAATAGGAACACAAGATGGACCAACCAAGATAATCAGTACCGCACACAGCCCCAATATCAAAATCAAGCCGAGCCCGCGCTCATACCTAATACGACCTCAGTCTATCCACCACTATCGCAGTACCCACAGTCTAATCCCAATCAAAACCTCACATATAGTCAAATGCCCCAACCGCCAAGCCAACAGTTAAATACTCAAGAATATTCTCAAATTCTCACGCTCTCGGACTCACAGGACGAGAGACTCATTCCTCTAAGCCAGCCGTCCCAACAATCCCAATCTCAAATTTACTATAGCCAACCCTCACGTCCAGCCTATGCCCCTAAATACTCTCAAGTTGTCGGTAACAACACCGCCACCTCTCACAGACAGACCCCCCCAAACGCAAAGCCCAAACCGGTGCAAACTGTAGCGAATTCCCCGCAAGTAACCCCTCAAATGCCAACACGGAACCCTATCGGAGGCGTGGAAATGCCGTCATTACTGAGGGGCGCTCTCATTTACAGAGAGCGCCTCGCAGACATTGACAGGCGTCTGCGCGGGGCCGATAGGGATGCCACGTTGGCCATATTGAATGAATATGACGCAGCTTGGGCGGAATACCAAGCACACCAGAACGTATCAAATAATGCATAGCTCAGATAAAATCAAACCTCTTTCCATTACACTCTCCACGTATAACGCCAACGGGATTAGCGGCTGTAAAGACGAAATCCTAAACCACGTCAACAAACACAATATTGATATACTCTTGGTCCAAGAAACATTCTGGAAACCACACACTAAGGCATTCAGACTCCCCGGCTTCACCCTTGTCAGGAACGATAGGATAGGACGACCAAAGGGTGGTACAGCCATCTTTTTCAGATCCAGACTCCACTGCATAGGCATGGACCCTCCCACACTTACCAACTTAGAAGTCTCAGTATGTCGTATAGCTATAGCTAACCACTCCCCAATAATAGTTGTCTCAGCCTATCTCCCCCCTCATCATGAAATCTTGAAGGAGGACCTAGACGCGGTAGCAGCTCTAGACCCCTCGGTATTAATAGCAGGGGACCTTAACAGCAAGCACACACAGTGGAATTGCATCGCCACCAACAGAAACGGTACTAGATTAGCTTATCTTTTACACAATGGACTTCCGTTTGACCTTATTGCTCCCCTAGAACCCACGCATTTTCCCATAATAGTTGACCACAGACCGGACATACTAGACGTCACGCTACTAAAGAACGTAGCTCTAAAGCTACGTTCTATAGTAGTCATACACGAACTTAGTTCAGACCATAGGCCAGTCTCGATAAGTTTGGGCCAGGACCCCGTAAACTCTGTCCCTGCTACCAAATCCTTAGTGAATTGGGAACAGGTCAGAGAAGGCCTCTTCCAGGCAATGCCTCTTATAGAATCTCTCCCACCGGACCTATCCACACCGACAGACATCGACAATGCAATTTCACTCCTTAGTAGCTTCCTTCGCGAAGTGGTGGGCAGATCCTCCAAGGAGGTCCCAGCCGACCACGCGCAGCACAGGCCTCTGTCGCCTGAGCTAAAGAATCTATTAAGGAGGAAAAACGACGCCCTTAAGGCATTATCTAGACACCCTTCTCCCGCAAATCGCAGTCGGCTTTGGGCTCTACAGAGGGAGACCAAAGACCGCATTCGCGCTTTCCGGGCGAACGAAATCGATAGCCTGCTAGGGGAGATCGAGCCGAGCCACGTGGCTTACTGGCAATTGGCGCGTTCTCTCAAAGCAGACGCTATCACCTCCTCCCCGCCCCTAAATAGACCCAACCAAACACCTGCTTTCGAGGACTCCGAAAAGGCTGAATGCCTGGCCATCAGCCTTGAGAGTCAGTGCTCACCAAGCACCTTGTACCCCATATCTAATCACACAAACATAATAGAAAGTACAGTTAAGGACAGGCTAAACCACCCAATTGCAGATGAACCTAAATTAAAATTAGTAGACTTCGACGAACTATATAAACTAATCCGCAATCTGAAAGAAAGAAAGTCCCCAGGAGAAGACAGGATTACGAACAAACTACTTAAACACTGCTCTGATGATTTAATACTAATTTTAACATGGATCTTCAACGCCTGCCTCAATATTTCCTATTTCCCCATAGAATGGAGGAAAGCAACGGTTATAGGAATCCCCAAACCGGGGAAACCTAGAACCGAACCGTCAAGCTACAGACCTATCTCGCTCCTGTCTTCTCTTGGGAAGCTCTTCGAAAGAATAATACTCGCACGCATCCATAAACACCTTATAGACAATAACTCCCTAATAAACGAACAATTCGGGTTTCGCCGCAAACACTCATGTGTCCATCAGCTACTTAGAATTACAGAACATATCCTAGAAGGCTTCTCCAAACACGCCGGCCTCACCACAGGGGCGGTATTTTTAGACGTGGCCAAAGCCTTTGATAAGGTTTGGCATGCCGGACTCATACATAAACTGTATAAGTCGGGCATGCCACACAGGCTCATTCACATCATAAATAGCTACCTATCTCAAAGGACATTGCGTTACAGGGTCGAGGGGACTCTGTCTCCCCCCCACCCTGTCACAGCTGGTGTACCGCAAGGTTCTACCCTGTCGCCTACCCTTTATAACTTGTACACAAATGATATCCCCCGCGAGCACCCCAAAGTCCACCTAGCCTTGTTCGCGGATGACACGGCACTTTATACGACGCATAATGACCCGAGAACACTGAAGCGAAACCTTCAATCCGCCATCGACACCCTCGAGGAGTGGTTCCGCCGATGGCGGATTGAGGTGAATGCCAGCAAGAGCTCAGCCATCCTTTTTAATAAGTCAAAAGATTTAGAATCTAAAACCAAACCCATCAGAATGGCTGGGTCTCCTATAAAATGGGCTAGTAAAATCAAATACTTGGGTGTCGTTCTTGATAAAAAGTTGTCCTTTCGCGCCCATATAAAGAAAGTAAAAGAAAAAGCAAATTTCATAAAGGGTAGACTAGGCCCAATGATTAACAAGAACAGCAAAATGTCCACTGCAAACAAGTTAAGACTATATAAAACGTGCATCAGACCCATTTTCACGTACGCTTGCCCTATCTTCGCCCATATCAGTAAATTAACTCTGAAACCGCTACAAGTACTACAAAATAAACTGCTTCGTAGTGTACTGAAAGCCCCTTGGTACCAAACCAACCTTTCAGTGCACTACGACTCCCGAATGCCAACTGTCTACAAAATAATTAAATCCCATACTAAAAACCTTCTAGAAAATATACCGAATCACGAAAATCCCCTTATTAACAGCATTCTTAACTACAGCACCCAACCAAAAATTGCGCCAGCTACAAAAGACGACTTAACCAACATGACAACAAGACAAAGACGACACTACGAACGACTGACTCTCAGACGACCCAAGCACAGCCTTGAAGACCCCGACGACTATATTGACCAGACTATAGATAAATGGAACGCGACAGTTGTACCGACAGACTTCGACGACAAGACTTTGCTGGACGACCCATCCCTGATCCACATTAGACGGAGGGGCCGCCCACCAAGATAACAAAAATATCCTATCAATATATAATTATATATACTTACTGACACACTACTTACACACTACACTACACTACAAAATTAATAAAATCATACTTACCTTCACAAATATCACCTCAACTTTTAGACGCAATTATTTTATCATAGTGCTCGAGGACTATACGGCCCGAGCGGCCATTAATCTCCACACTGACACTCACACATAAACAATGCGCTAGGCGCAAGCACACATTTCCGCAGGCTCGGCGGGTAAGCCCCGCCCCCTGTAACATAATGACTAGCGGATGCAGCCGCAAAAGGCTTTCCGTCATTCAAGATAAGGAAAAAAAAAAAAAAAAGTGCAGTATAATATATGGTGTAATGCACGCGTGCGCAGCCCGACGCCGCGGGAAAGAGTCCACAACATTGCGGATGGGCATTCATTGATGACCAGTACCATTATTATTGGTTTGATGGCCCCCACAGTCCATCTCTTGGAGAATTGTCTGCTGATGTTCAAGGTAGGTACTCTTCTTATTTTTCTAACCTATTAATAATTATACTCCAAAATGTTAATTTGCCTAATTATTTTGTTACAGAATCAGATGACATTTATTCTGACGATTGCGACGAAGATGAAGACGTTATTCAAGGCGAAACTGATGAAACGTCGACGTCGGAATCCGACGAAGATTAAGATTGTATTTAATTATATTTATAATTGTATTTTTTTGTTTCACTTTGGCAGATCATATATAACTAACAGTTCATACAACTACAGTTATACTATTTAAAAACCAAATATTGATTATGCTTACAAATATATGTGTCCCAAGTTTGAAGTTACCAAAACTACAACTACGAAAAATTTTTATTTTCAATATTCCTGTAGGACTAGCGATAGATACCCATTTTTTGATAGGACACTGTTTGATTTCGGCAAAGAATGCACTAACTGAACATGTGTTTTTTTTGTCCTACGGTTATTAATGAAAAAAATGTTACCGTGGAATCGACAACTTCCAAGCGTAGGACTAGGAAAACCATGGAAGAAAGAACCAATGGAATTGGCATGTAGGTTAAATCGTACGAACCGCTGTCGCCAAACTCATACAAATAAAGGTAAATCGTTACACTTCACACTATTACAACTCTTTTTTCATTGGTTTTAAGTAACAGCAATATCAACAACAAAATGTCACTTAAGTTAAGTTACGTCAGTTCTAGTTCAAAAAATTACAGGCCTATTTCTCTCCTGCCAACACTATCGAAACTGTTGGAAAGACTCATTAAGGACAGACTGATAAAGCACCAGCGAACGAATAAAACATAGAAGCCTAACTAGCGTCGGAAAATGGCCCCACGGATTTTGTGTCAGTTAAGGCGGGGCGTAAATTTTGTGTCAAACGGCTGTCTAGTTTGCAAATGGCGACGCAGCCGAACAGTTGCATTACGTGAAATAAATGAAGTCTCAAAGTAACAAAGTAAGCCATAATGTTCAGTGAAATGGTGTATTAATCACTCAGGAAAACACAAAAAATTATGGTATCAGTTTTCGTACGTAAATAAAGCCGTACACATATTAATTTAATTTATTTTACGGAACAGATTTTGTATAGGGATGGTGTTATGCCATATTACTATATATACGATGTCTGAAAAAAGTAATGCAATCAGTGGCGTGCCTAGGCTTACAGGAGAGGGCGAGCCCAGGGATTTGGTTTGGTAATTTTTAGTGGGTAAATCCATTTTATTGCCGCATTAAAAGTACAACTTCAATAATACACAGGTTGGGCGTGGGTTTTGGGGAAAATATGAGCTGTTTTTTTTGAGCGAAATTATGAAACACGTTACGGCGCGTAATTTTATATTGTTCAAGTAAATAATTTTTTTTCGTTTGTTATTTTACTAGGGCAAGCCGGGCGTGTGTCCTTGACCGTCCCTAAAAGGCTATGCGTTTTCCGTCAGTTCGGCAGGAAAACGTATAAGTTCCTAATTATGTTTGATATTTCTTCACTACAAAGATTGTATCGACTTTACATATAAAATATTAGTTATTACAAAGAAGGAGAAATAATAATATATACAGCACGCATTAATAATAATTATTCAAAGTACTACTATTAAACAACAAGGAACAAACAAGGATTCCTTATGAGATGTAATTTTTTTTAGAAATTCGTATGTTAACAAAAACCTTAACATTCAAGATTTATAATGAAGTAAACAAAAATGGCTCTTTAGTGCATTAACGATTCACCAATTATGAGTTTTCACTGTCACCGCCATATTACCATAGACAAATGTCATGCGTTTTGTCGAATCACAGCTGGCCATTCGGAAATTGACGAAATCATTTATTTGTTATGCGTAATTGAAAACATTTGAGTGGCTGTGATTGGTACACCGGTGAGCATGCGCATTTCGACTGTTGGGGGCCGGTTTTTGATTGTAATTTTGTATGAAGCTCGTGTTCTATGTTTTATACGTTCGCTGTAAAGCACCTTTATTTTTACAATATTATAAGTGAAAGGCAGTTTGGCTATCAAAAAAGCAAGGGCACGAATGAAGCCATTACCACACTGCTGGAGGATATAGTCTCTCTACTTAATAATAAAAAGAAAGTGGCAGGGCTATTCCTTGATCTGAGTTCTGCTTTTGACACAGTCGATCACAATATCTTGCTTAAAAAAATGGAACATTATGGTATAAGAGGTAGAGTATTATCCCTTTTCCAGTCCTATCTTCGAAACAGACAGCAGTTCGTCGAAATAAAATGGGTTAAAGACGATGAAGAAACTGTTCATAGATCCGAGATTACCAAATTAGAGAGAGGAGTTCCACTAGGTTCCATACTAGGTCCAATATTTTTTATAATTTTTATCAATGACTTAATACCGTACATGCTTAATCTTACTCAGAACACTAAACTGGTGGTTTTCGCTGATGATACAAATGCCATCGTATCTGCAGAGAACATTAAACAATTGAACGACAATGTAAATTTCGCCTTAGATGCTTTAAATACGTGGTTCAGCTCAAACAACCTAAGACTGAACTGCACTAAAACAAATGCATTGCTATTCAAAACCACTGCAAGACACAATGACTGTCTACAAATTTCATCAAATGATACAGCAATTGAACAAGTGGATTCAGTAAAATTTCTAGGTGTTTGGATTGACTCAAGTTTAAATTGGAAAAAAGAGTTGTTCTCAATAGTACCTACATTCCATTAGTTCCGCTTGTTATGCACTCAGAAACCTCCGGGAAGAAGTGAAGTTGTCCCAATTAAAGATGGTTTACTATGCTTTGGTCGAGTCCAAGTTACGATATAGCATCAAGTTCTGGGGAAACAGCTATCTGTATAACATCAATTCCGCCTTTGTTGCTCAGAAAAGGGCAATTAGAACCATTGTTCGGATACCTCAGACAACGTCGTGTAAGGCCTATTTTTCTGAGTTAGAGATCCTTACGGTACCCAGCTTATATATTCACGTGGTTCTTTGCGATTTAATATTATATTTCGTCGCTTCTTTCTCGATATAATAAGTAACAATGTAGTCCTTTAACCTACTAGGCAACTCTTCGCACGTAATAGATAGTAAAACCTCAAACAGTTTTAATACCACTCAAACCTAACCGTCTTGTGACATATAGCTGTATCGGTCTTCATTCTTTTTCCGTGCGAGGCAACGAACGCACATATTTTAATCGAATTAATAATACGTACATATATTCTTTAAAGCTTTTTCCCTGTCGGTATCTTACTGTGAAAAAAGCAATGCCGAAACGAACTGCGGCAGAAAGAATTCAATTTTATAATTCAAAATTGAAAAAACTGCAGGAACAAGAATTTAAACCTAGCCGTCGTAGAATTTTCAACCGTCGACTTCAACACGCCCACGAAGTCAGGGAAACTGGACAGGGCCCGCTCGCTTCCAGTCGTCGAACAGGGGGGGCCGAGCAGGGCCTCAGAAGACCTTCCCATTTCCAACAGGCCGCAGAGCAGCGCCAGCAGCAGTTGCGTCACAAACCAAGACGTCTGCGGCCTCTGCGGGCCACAGCAAGCAGCGGACTCAGCCTCGGCAGTAGCGCAACTACAGGTACATGGCGGCCGTTTGCAACATTTTTATGAATGTTGGACAAAAATAACTAATAATAGCATTATTTTAAATTGGATTAAAACTGGACTCACAATACCTTTTTTAAGGCAGGTATCTCAGCCTGTCAAACCTATAAATACACTCTCGGCTAAGGAAAAACCTGATATGTATTTAGCTATACAGAACTTAATCAACTTAGGCGCTATCACTCCATGTGAACAATGCGATGAACAGTACCTTTCAAAAATCTTTTTAGCTCCTAAATCTAGTGGCGGTTATAGGTTTATCTTAAACTTAAAACCCTTAAATAAGTTTGTTTTAAATTCTCATTTTAAAATGGAAGACTATAGGACTGCAGCGAAATTAATCCCTAAAGATGGTTACATGGCAACCATCGATTTAAAAGAAGCATATTTAGTTGTACCTGTGGCAGAGGATTATCGAAAATTTCTAAGATTCGAATTTGAAGGCATTTTATACGAATTTTGTGCAATGCCGTACGGACTTTCAATTGCTCCTAGAACTTTTACAAAAATAATGAAGGAGGTTGTCACCCACTTGAGGAAACGAGGTTTTACCTCAACTGTTTATCTTGACGATATTTTATGTATCGGCAAAGATTTTAAAGAATGTATGCATAATTTAACAGAGACTATTCAACTTCTTGAATGTTTAGGATTCGTACTAAATTTGAAAAAGAGTTGTTTGCAACCTCAACAATGTTGTAAGTTCCTCGGGTTTATATATATAACTCTGTAGAAATGTCTCTATCCCTGCCTACTGAGAAACGCAACAATATAGCACAGTTGACAAAAAGATTCTCTCGTTTGCCAGTTTGATTGGTGTTCTCACAGCTGCCTGCCCAGCAGTGAGATACGGCTGGTTGTACACTAAGCTACTTGAACGGCATAAGTTCCTTGCATTTCAAGGACATAAAAATTATGATATGAAAATCAAACTTTCCCAAGAAATTTTACCCGATTTAGTGTGGTGGTCTAATAATATAAACCTTAGTCGGTCTCCACTGGGTTTACCAAAGTTTGAATTAGAAATCTTTACAGACGCGTCCAGGTCAGGCTGGGGTGTATTTTGTGATGGTGAACGAGCGAATGGAACATGGAAAGAACACGAGTTATCATTCCATATAAATTACTTAGAATTACTTGCAGCTTTTTTAGGTTTAAAATGTTTTGCTCGTTATAAGCATAACAGTACTATATTGTTGCGCATTGACAATACTACTGCGATCAGTTATGTTAATCGCATGGGGGGGATTCAATTTCCTCATTTGAATAACTTAACAAGATTAATTTGGCAATGGTGTGAAAAACGAAATTTATGGTTAGTAGCTTCATACGTTAATACAAAAGATAATTTAGAAGCAGACAAGGAATCAAGAAAACAAAACCCTGATATAAACTGGATTTTATCTAATTCAGCCTACCAAATAGTCAAAGATAATTTTGGAGAGCCGGAAATCGATCTTTTCGCCTCTCGTACTACTGCAAAATGTCAAACTTATATTTCATGGAAACCAGATCCTGATGCTTTTGCCATTGACGCTTTTACTGTTAGCTGGTATAACCAATTCTTCTACGCTTTCCCGCCTTTTTCAATCATTTTAAAATGTCTACATAAAATTATAAATGACGCTGCAACAGGTATTTTTATCTTCCCTTATTGGCCTTCCCAACCGTGGTTTCCACTTTTATCAAAATTAATAGTATCCGATATTATATACTTCGATTCAAACAAGCACATTGATCAGTTCTGTTGTTCCAGAACGCGATCCCAGCGATTCAACCAGTTTACCCTGGCTGCAGCAATGCTCTCCGGCACGCGTTCTTGAGTCGAGGGACTCCTGAAGCATCATTAGATATAATGTTGGCTTCACTATCCAAAAATACTCTGCTACAATATAATGTATCTTTCAAATTATGGTGGACATTTTGTACTAATAATAATTTAATTTTTTATCAGGGCACGACTTCCGCTGTCTTGTTGTTTTTATCTGATCAATTCAATAAGGGGTCATCTTACGGATCTTTAAACAATCATAGATCAGCACTGTCTTTGCTATTAGGGAGCAGCATCTGTTCAGATGCCAATATTAAAAGATTATTTAAAGGTATATATAAATTAAGACCAACTGTTCCTAAATATACTAGCATTTGGGATCCCCAATTAGTATTGGATCATATATCGTTGTGGTTTCCAAATAAGGAATTATCTTTGGAAAAAATTACAAAAAAATTGTCGATTTTGTTAGCCTTGTGTACTGGCCACAGAGTACAAACACTATCATTAATTAAATTACAGAATGTTCAAGTAAATTCGAACGGCATAAAAATTTTAATTACAGATATTATTAAAACTTCAGCAGCAGGTCGTGATCATCCAGTTCTGTTTCTTCCTTACTTTCATGAAAATAAAAACATTTGTCCGGCCACTGCATTAGTAGATTATCTCAGTATTACATCTGTCAAAAGATCTCCGTTAACAAATCACCTAATTATAACGTTTAAATCGCCTTATAGCAATGCATCTGCTCAATCCATCAGCAGGTGGATTAAGCAAGTGCTAGCGGCAAGCGGGGTGGACGTGGCCACGTTCAGTGCGCATAGCACGCGACACGCAGCCACGTCTGCAGCCAGTCGTGCAGGAGTTTCTCTCGATACTATTCGGAAGGCAGCTGGCTGGTCTAACACTTCTGAGACCTTCGCCAGGTTTTACCACAGACCTCTAATTGATGAAGGTAACTTTGCAAGGGCAATTTGCCTTTCCGAAAGTGATCAAATAATATAGTTTATTTCTTTTAATATGCATATAATATGTATATACATTTGTTTTATCAATATAGATTTTGTTCTTTCAGTAATTTTATTTGTTTTATTACATACACAACAAAACTTTCCGCTCTAAACATCTACATTGTTACTTATTATATCGAGAAAGAAGCGACGAAATATAATATGTGATCAAACGAACTTCTCAAGTGAAGTTCGATCAATATTATATGAGTACGCTTCTTTCGAAGATATAATCTCCCTCCCGTCCCCGCCCCGGAGGAAAGTGTTTGTTGGTGCTGAATCTCTAAAGAATGAAGACCGATACAGCTATATGTCACAAGACGGTTAGGTTTGAGTGGTATTAAAACTGTTTGAGGTTTTACTATCTATTACGTGCGAAGAGTTGCCTAGTAGGTTAAAGGACTACATT
This sequence comes from Apotomis betuletana, assembly GCA_932273695.1. Taxonomy (NCBI): domain Eukaryota; kingdom Metazoa; phylum Arthropoda; class Insecta; order Lepidoptera; family Tortricidae; genus Apotomis; species Apotomis betuletana. Next base: position 57,045,689 of record OW026298.1, on the reverse strand, counting down.
GTTACTTATTATATCTTCGAAAGAAGCGTACTCATATAATATTGATCGAACTTCACTTGAGAAGTTCGATTGATCACATAAAATATCTTAGCTGCATAGAAACGCCAGAAGAAAGACAAGTGCGCCTAGCCACGAGGAGAAAAGACTTGCCTCGTACGATAGATGCCAGACTTAAGGTGGTTAAGCATTCTTCGGGTTTTCAGTCCATTGCGCTCTTTAATAGGTTACCGATAGAATTAAAGACAGTGACAAGTGTCAACATATAAATAAACTGAGGTCTTTCTTGCTGATGAAGTGTTTTTATTCGGTTGATGAGTTTTATCAGCATAAAAATGTCAATAACTGAAACTTATGTATAGTAGTTAATTGTTTGTTATGTTAATTGTTTGATAAAGTGGACATCATCAATATCTGTTAGTTAATTAAAATTAATTATTAATATTTGATTAATTATTTAAATATTGACATTTTAATTATTGCATATTTCATTGTATTATCTAATTTTAGTGAGTTATTATTAATTATGGTTGTTTATTTTATTGTTATTGTATTTTTTATTTTTATTAATGTGATTTCAAACGCAATGTAAATTGTTAATTGAATAAATACTTATGACTTACTTATGACTTATGACTTTGGTCTCAAAAAAGGACTAGAGGAGTATTTTGACTCATATGCCTATACTACTACTACTACTACTAACTGAGCGGAACGACCCAAAGTGGATCTTGGCCTCCGACACCAGATCACGCCACGCTCCACGATCCTATATATATGCCTATACCTATTAATAAACACTTGAGATCAAAAAAATTATGCAGTCTCATTACCCTCTCGTTCCAAATTACGAACTAAAACATTGGTTGATGTACTCGTATATAAACACTCCTATAAAATAATCTACAAATTTTTAAAAGCGATATGATTAAGCAGCTATTTAGGCATAAAAATAAAAATTCTCCAAATTTTTTAAACTATTACATATTAGAAAGAACGAGCATTAAAATTTTGTCACACGAAAATTAACATTACCTTCCGTGAAGCTAAAACTTTCAATTGTGAATAGGTCCTTCATTGAGTCGTGGCAGTAAGGGCATTATTCCAGCGCCGCACCTCTTCAGTATGCCTACGTATCTGGTAGAGTGACGCCGTGCGCACCATTTACGAGAAATTTCCAATTTACGTTCACGAAACATAGTTTGTCACAGTTCTGTGCTCATTACCTTCGGCCGTCTTAAGGTACGGTCAGACGTGCTCATTACTAGCACGAAAGCATGCTTTTATTGAGCAAGTGCTCATTAGTAGCACGTGTGACACAACGTTGCTAGTAATGAGCAAGCTTATTTAGAGCATGCTGAAAAATCAACCGACGTTTGATTTTCGAGCATGCTACCTGAGACGCGGGTGGAAGGGGGCGTGCTCCGTGCAAGTCTGAACAGGTTTGCTTATTAGCATGCTATTATCGATTCGATCGCGATCCGCGACAGTTGCAATTCAACATGTCGCGTTGGGGAGAAGAAAAAACTTTGCTTTTTGTATCATACTATCGAAGTTACCAATGTCTGTGGAACGGGTGCGTCCCATGAGATATAACTACATAATATATAATTTCATATTAATAACGTTCACAAGATATAATAAACTTTTGCTATAACATCAAAATCAATATTTTTATAAGGAATAACGGTCAATTAGCATAATACTCATATTGTAGAATGATTTTTTATATAAAACTCAAATACTCTAAATTCAGTTGATATAACATACATAACGTATATCGATCATAGTATATACTTTCTTTTAGTATAATGATTAGAAAATATAATAGTGTATGATATACTAAATAGGTTACAACTGCTACCCCTATGCCCCTAAAATGGAACATGGGTCAAAAACCGAAAACTGTAGGTTAGGTTAGGTTTGTTTTATGACCATGGATAGCGGAGCGAGCAAAGCGAGCGGAGCGTCAAAATGCTTGCTTGCATGGAGGTACCTACATTATTTAACAGCGAACTATTGCATACGATTTACGTATGTTCACAATTGATAATGGCAGATGAAATTCTGGCAAGTAAGAGTATAGGTACCGTTTGGAAGAACTGCGATAAAATGGAATATGGGTCAAAAACCGAAAACTGTAGGTTAGGTTTGGTTTGTTTTATGACCATGGATAGCGGAGCGAACGAAGCGAGCGGAGCGTCAAAATGCTTCCTTGCATGGAGGTATATTAAAATTTAACAGCGAACTATTGCATAAGTATGTACACAATTGATAATGGCAGATGAAATTCTGGCGAATACGAGTATACCGTTTGGAAGAACTGCGACAAAATGGAATATGGGTCAAAAACCGAAAACTGTAGGTTAGGTTAGGTTTGTTTTATGACCATGGATAGCGGAGCGTTAAAATGCTTGCTTGCATGGAAGTACATGTATTAAAATTTTACAGCGAACTATTGCATAAGTATGTACACAATTGATGTGCAGGCGGTTATTCTATACGAGCATTATGCATTTTGGTGTTAGATGTATTGAGTAATATACATTATAAATCTGAGATATTATGATCGTTATACGTTATGATCGTTGTATACAATGATATAATACTTAAATAACGTTATACTTAACAAAAATATATATTTTGATGTTATATCCAACGTTCGTTATACACCTTGAACGGTATACAAAACAAGCTTATACAATATGAGCGTATATAATATGAATATTATAGCATAAGTTCTTATATTACTTAGGTACCCCTGTGGAACCCAAATTCTCCTTTTTTTTAGTTCTTTTCTTTTTCACCAAAATGCTCTTTATCAATTCCGTTGCAAGCAATATGATTATTATATTGAGTTCTGCGCGGATAGCACTGTCACTATATCTATGTACATCCATTTTGGCCGAGATAGAAGTGCCAAATAAGTACGTATGTCCGTACGGTTGCTTTAAGCATGCTTATTTATGAGTGTGCTTAAAACAAGCATGCTTATTGCTGGCAAATGTGAACAGTTGCAGAGCATGCTAATTTTAAGCAAGCTTATGAGCAAGCTTTTTTTTGAGCACGTCTGTCCGTACCTTTATACAGTAAATACTTATTTTAATTTTCTGTTTTATGTCTCATTTAATTGCTTCTTTGTAGAAGATTTAATGATATAAATATCACATTTTCAATTACGCTCGGTATTTAAATTTACCTAGACAAACCGTCAAAATCTCATTCATCTCCATATCATTACCATCCTTACCCTCCAATTTTTTGCCGGAAGGTAAAGATCGTGTTTGGATGGTAGTGATTTAAAAAAGTTTTTAGTAGTTATGATTTTATGAATAGCATAATTCATGATTTTTACTAAACAGCACAAGAATGCGTTTACTAAACCACAAAAATGCATTTTACCCAGTAGTTTTTTGTGCCATAAGCACGTGCTTACTTTATCTCTTCTTAATAACTTCGGGAAATAAATGGCGTCGGCAAACTAATTGATGCTAAGTTTCTCCTTCATATATTGTGACTATGGGGTATTTTAATAATGACATTTGTCAAATTTTAATACCCTGTTTTTAAAATTGATTAAAAAGCAGTACTTATTTATTTTATAGGTCAGTACAAGGAAATAAAAATGCCGATAGGGCAAGAAAAAATTGCAAAATAAAAATTAGACTAAGCAAAAAACAAGAATACTTAAGTATAAAAAATATCCCATATAATATAAAAATTAAAGAAGGTTTCTCTTAAGAAAGTAAGAAAATAAAATTTATAAAAAAGGATAACGACAAATTCAAAACATTTTAATGGAAATTTGGCCTCCAATGACACCACTTGTTAGTGACAGGCAATAAATCTGGGAGCATCAGCACTTGTTTTAGACATATCAATCCTTTAGCTATAAATAATACAAAAACTCTTGGTGGCATACGCAAAAAAAAAAGCATTACTCAGAATAAATCGGGATCAATAGGTACATGAAATTAATCAATTGTATCAAGCGTTGCTTTGCAGAAATCGCATTAAATCTTTGAGTATTTATATTTAGACAGGAGATGCCATGCATGGGCGACCCCCTCCGGCAAAATAATTGGTCAAATGGTCAAGCACGTTATATAAAACTACTTAAAGTCACTTCACTGTCATTTTGCATCATTCCGTGTCGCGTGACATTTCTCTTCAAAAATGGTGAATTGTGCAGTATTTTCGTGTAAAAGACGATCCGACACCTCAAATTCGCCACAAGATCGCGTTTCCTATCACAGGTTAAGTGTTTTTATTAACTATTAAATGTGTATTGAAGTACAATCTCCATTGAAAGAAAAAACCGTTGCGATACGTAAAAGACAGAAAAATGTAAACATAAAACGGTGGTACAGGGGCGAGGGATGTGACAAAGTCAAAACCACGACTCAACATTTGAATGAATCATTCATTCATTCGATCACTGCAGTTCGTTTAATAGTTAGTGTATTATTAGATACTTGCGACCCTCCCGGCTTCGCACGGATGCAAAACTGATAAATTATGCATGTATTATACATATTATAAACCTTCCACTGAAATCACTCTATCTATTAAGAAAAACTGCGTCATAATCCGTTGCGTAGTTCTAAAGATCTAAGCTTACATAGGGACAGACAGACAAACAGGCAGACAGCAAGAAGCGACTTTGTTCTATACGATGTAGTGATTGAATTTAATAATAGGTATAGATGTATGTTATTTTTAAATCTTGCAAGGTGAATTAGAAATATTATCTTTCTCTAGACATACGGTGTTGAAATTTAATATGAAAAGGAAAATAATTCTTTGCTAAAAGTATATTATCTAGATAAAAGGAACATTTAATGCTGGGCTAGCCTATGAGTATATGCGTTATTCATATACTATTATTTATAGACTTTATTTCATATTCTTTCCATGTTCACTGCTGCCTCCTTATTTCCTTATTCTTCTTTTCTTTTATAGAATGAGAAATGAGGATATGCCGCAGAAGAGCCAAGGTAACCGGCATAGCTCACAGGACTGCGCACGATTGAAGTGGCAATGAGCAAGCCATGTAGCCCGGAGAATCGATGGCCGTTAGGTCAGCAAAGTGCTAGAGTGGCGACCACGTATAGGAAAGCGCAGCGTAGCGAGGGTTGTGACGATTCTTGGGGAGGCCTATGTTCAGCAGTGGACGTCTGTGGCTGATAGATAGATGAATATATTTACTTAATTATAACTTTTTTTTATTTTATTTTATATGTGGTAATTCTAATTAAATTAATAACAATTTGTTTTATTGTTTTCTCTTTACTCATTATTTACTCATATCTTTAAATCACTTTATATGTTGTTTCATATTAATCACCTTTATTTTTAGATGGGCGTATGTTCTTTTCCTGAAGGTTATATTCACTGACCTCTAAACTACAAGCACGTTGGACTAAATATTCCATAGGGAATGACACACAGTATTCCAAAGACCCTTCAGACCGGACATTTTTAACTGACCCCGCAGATTGACGTAGTTAGTTATACTGAGCAATTGTCTAGAAGTAACCCCTATTCAAATATGGATAGTTTTCGAGAAAAAAATACTTAAAGTTCGCTGTTCCGGAGGGACCAAAAAATTAAAAATATTTTATATTTACTTTGTTATTGTTTTTTTACAACTATTATTTCTATTATGAATGTGTCATTCAATTGCGAGCTCCTTAGGCTTTTTAGAAAATAAAAATCGGTAACAGTTTAGAAGATATTCAAAGAAATTAGATTTTCGGTTTTGATTTTTTTTTTCGAAAAGTATGCAGTTTGCGCACGAACTATTTTATGCTGATAATACTTCAGCTTTATAACTACCTAAGAAAAAAAAAGCAGCTCAGGATCTTGCGGATAATTTGAGATATTCGCGATTTTAATTTTGTGTAAAAGTGCCTGCAATATTGAAGAAGAAAAATTTCCTGCTTCGTTATTTTGATTAATTTTTGCTTATACATTAGACCAAGTTGAGAACTAGGGAGGTATAGACGTAATATTTAACTTGGTCTAATGTATAAGCAAAAATTAATCAAAATAACGAAGCAGGAAATTTTTCTTCTTCTTCACGACTAAAAAGTACCTACATTATCTAACCGATTTGTATTCAGAAACTGCAAAGCAAAATTTTCAATGCAACTTTGCTATGACCAATATTGCAGGCACTTTACACAAAATTAAAATCGCGAATATCTCAAATTATCCGCAAGATCCTGAGCTGCTTTTTTTTTCTTACCACCACCAAAAAATTAAAAATATTTTATATTTACATCTATATATATAAATGCAAGTGTCCTGACTGACTGACTGACTCATCAACGCAGAGCCGAAACTACAAATGCTAGAGAGTTGAAATTTGCACAGTAGGTTCCATTTATAAAGTATACAAGAGATAAGAAGCGATTTTGAAAAATTCAACCCCTAAGGGGGTTAAAAAGGGGATGAAAGGTTGTATGGGGTACAAGTATTTTTTTATGTTAGGAACTTGAAACTTCGTAAAAATGTATTAAAATAAAATAGAAGAAAACTATTTTCAGCGTTTTTGAAAATTCATCCCCTATGGTGGTAAAATAGGGGTTGAAAGTTTGTATGGAGATCAAATATTTTTTTGAGTGCGGGACTTGAATCTTTGTACAAAGGCATACTATTAGATTACGAGAAAAGTAATTTCAGCGTTTTCAAAAATTCATCCCCTAAAAGGGTTAAAAAGGTGTTGAAAGTTTAAATCCATTACAAATTCTTTGAAACTTCTTATAAAGGCATATATAATAAAAAAATAACATTAATTGATCGTTATTAAAAATTCAACCCCTAAGGGGGTTAAAAGGGGGATGAAAGTTTATCTTGGGGTTCAAATTTAATTTTAAGCTAGGAACTTGAAACTTCGTAAAAAGGTATTAAAATAAAATAAAAGAAAACTTATTTCAGCGTTTTTGAAAATTCATCCCCTAAAAGGGTTAAAAAGGGGTTGAATTGAAAGTATGTATGACGATGAAAAATTTTTTTTAGTGCGTTACTAGAAAATTTATATAAAAGCATATTATAAAAATACAAGAAAAGTAATTTCAGCGTTTTTGAAAATTCATCCCCGAAGGTGGTGAAAAAGGGGTTGAAAATTTGTATGAAGATCATTTTTTTTTTATTGCGGGATTTTTAACTTTGTATAAAGGCATTTAATAAGAATACAAGAAAAACAATTTCAGCGTTTTTGAAAATTCTACCCCTAAGGGGGTTAAAAAGGGGTTGAAAGTTTGTATGAAGATCAAAAATGTTTTTGATTGCGGGATTTTAAACTTTGTATAAAGGCATATAATTAGAATACGAGAAAAGTAATTTCAGCGTTTTTGAAAATTCTACCCCTAAGGGGGTTAAAAAGAGGATGAAAGGTTGTATCGGGTATAAGTTGTATTTTAAGTTAGGAATTAGAAACTTTGTAATAAGGTATTTGATTAAAAGATAAGAAAACTTATTTCAGCGTTTTTGAAAATTCAGCCCTGAAGGTGGTGAAAAAGGGGTTGAAAATTTGTATGTAGATCAAAAATTTTTTTGAGTGCGGTACTTGAAACTTTGTGTAAAGGCATTATTATACGAATCAAAGAACTTTGCGGTACTTGAAACTTTGTGTTAAGGCATTATTATTCGAATCAAAGAATTTATAAACGTCGTTCTTAACTCATCGAATTTAGTAAAGCTATTCGTTCGTAGATGTACCTGATTTTATAATGATACCGCGTAATTAGAGCAAATTAGCCGAAGAAAAAGTAAAAAGAGGGCCCAGAGCGAGTCGGACTCACGTAAGAATGGTTCGTTACTATTTCGTAAACAATTGAAAAAAAAAAAGCACGTTTAGCAATTTCAACATTACTTAGATCTGAAAATAATAAAGATTTTTCAACATAAAGGTTCCACGCGGACGAAGTCGCGGGCAACAGCTAGTATAAAATATTTTTAATTTTTTGGTCCCTCCGGAACAGCGAACTTTAAGTATTTTTTTCTCGAAAACTATCCATATTTGAATAGGGGTTACTTCTAGACAATTGCTCAGTATAACTAACTACGTCAATCTGCGGGGTCAGTTAAAAATGTCCGGTCTGAAGGATCTTTGGAATACTGTGTGACAGTTGTTTTCAGTGCCCATTCAAAGCATCCTGCGTGAACGTCTACTAAAATTGTCATTTCAGGCAAACCGTTCTGTAAGGTCCGTTAAGTATGGATAGTCAAACCTTATTGATTGTTGTATTTGTTTTAATAATTCGCACCATTATAATGTCATAAAATATAAAACATAGATTTATAATAGCCATAGACTTGGCAGGTCTAGGCTGTATGCGTGTGGTGCACTGGTCTAGGAACTGATGGAGGGAACGATGACAGATGTCAACGTCAGATTTGGCGCGGCGTGAAGGATAGAGGATGGGATTTATTGTGTTTAATGTAATATGCTGGTTTTTATGAAAAGTGTTATTGATGGGAGCGAATACAAATGGAATTGTTATGCGTGCATCATGTGGTTTCATTCCTGACCGAGGGATATACCCTTACAGTTCTTTGATCTGTGACGATCTGTGAATCTCTAATATTAGACCCATGGACGCTCACACAACTTGCACATAGCTATCAGCTCCAAAATGGCGAAAATGAAATGGTTTCATTTTAGCAACGACAATATGAAGTCGAGTGTACTTGTTTTAGAAGTCCGTGATTGTTTAAGCCCGAAACAACCGCGGGCGACAGTTTTATTTTACAGTTTAGTTATGCGAGAGTGATAAGGACACAATAAATATAGACAGATATACATAGAAACCAATTATTTATTGGATAACATCTTCAATATACTGAATTTACAGTTTTCAAATTTCACAATAGATAGTACCTATAAGACATTCAGTTCATTCATTAAAATGATTTGACTCATTCTTCATATGTGTCCCATCACTATGTTTTTCTTATGTATGCTGCACAGTTACGTGAAAACAGTATCTGTGTGCATGTCATTTTTGATGTGTTGAATTTTGGTGTAGTGTGCGTTTATCGCAACAGCAAAATTTGTGTCTGTTGAGTTATTCGTCTTTTGGTGGTGTGCTGTACGTGTTTACCTCACCCCCCGCTAAAATTGGCGAAAAAATTTGTTCGAAGAGTTTACGTTATGACATCTCCATTGTCTATAAATACTCAAAGCATTAAATGCATGAAAAAATACGCAAATAATTATAACGAGTTAGCACGAATTGACTGGCACGTTGTTATATCACGGATTAGCAAAACAATATTATTATTTTTATTTAAATAATCAAATATGTTAAGAAACAAATCAGCAAATTGCATAAAGAGAAAACTGCGTTTAGAAAGCGAAGAAAAACACTAGAGGAGCAAGAAAAGCAAGTACAAAAACAATTGAAGTTAGCGTGAAAAAAAAAACGATTTCCTAAAAGATATACGGAAAGAAAAAGTTCAATGAGCTATTATTTAATGAAACTATTAGTAAACGCTGAACAAAAATTACAATTTCTGAAAGATATTTTGCAAAATAGGAAGTCTAGATACTCTAGATTGAAAAAATCTAAAATATAGTATGATAAGAAGCACAATTTTACACAAAACTAGTGCCTACGCCACATCTTGGGATTTAGGTAGCCGACCCCGATTGAGAACTCATTCTCAAAAAAATGGGACAAAGGCTAGGAGGATGATGAAGAAGCACAATTTTTGTTATAATGTTATTAAAACTATTGTGAGACATCTTTACTAATTATAAAAATATTTTTTGTTGATCTCATATATAATTTTTTTTTTTTTTTTGTAAAATGCTTAATGTTAGATTGATCTTTTACGTTTTAATATATAATATTGGAAGAATGTTTAATGCTAAGAAGCATTTTATCTTTTGGTGACCTCTTATGTGTTAATAAAGATACCTATTATTTTTAGAATGTTTAATGCCAAGATTACTTTATCTTTTGTGGATATCGTAATGCATAAAATGTTTCATGCTAAGCATAGCATCCTATTATTGCTGAATATTTTAAATTTTGAATCCTGAAAATTTCTAAAACATATTTTATTTTATAAAAACAGCACTTCAAACCATAATCAGTCATTTTAGATACTTTTTTATCACCCTAATATTAGTTAAATTATACAAAACTTATGAAAATCACATTACCTTTCAAGCACTCTTTATTTTCCATGTATAATATCCTAAACCGTACATTGCACAAGCATGCCTTCTGTTTTATATTACTCTAAACCATATTAATACATTAAAATCATAAAAAAACGCATTTCTAAAAAAAGTCAAAATTTACAAAATCTGAACGACTCGCGAGAACGACCCTGATAGTCCCTGGAAGATACCACGGGAATTATTTTACCCGTGGTCCCTGAATTTTGTATAAGCCAACTAATTTAAAAAGGTATAATAACTTAACTGTATATTATTAAGGAAAATAATAAAAAAAACATAAGCAGTGTAATAAAAAAAAACAAAGCACATGTACAGCGGATCCTCTTAGAAATGAAAAAGATAGAAATATTGCATGTCTTCGGAAGGTTGTAAAGATCTCTGACGAACCCATACCAAAATTGTACGACTGTACTCTTAAAAAAATATTGGATGATGGAAAAAAATACGTGGCGGAACACTTTCCAGAGTTGTCAAGTGTACAACATTCGCTATATAGTATAGCGACAGAAATAAAGAAGCTGGAGTTCGTAAGTTAAAAATTAAATTACATGGTCAAGTTGAAGTTCCGGAAAAGTTCGAGGACTTCATTTTAGCATATTACAGTAGTGACAAAGGAGAGCGTATCATCATATTTTGTAGTCCAGATTCTAGGCAATTGATTGGAAATATAAAGGAATTCTTCGGGGATGCAACGTTCCAAAGCTGCCAGAAAAACAAATGTCAAGCCTCTGATTTATGTGTTAATGCCAGATAAAAAAGAGCATACATATTATGTAATGTTTCAAATGATATAGTCACAACTGAAACAATGGAACCCATTAAAAATGCATTGTGATTACATTATAAAAGTGTTTCCCGACATACTTATTGTGGGCTGTTATTACCATTGGGAAAAGTGCATGTGGAGAAATGCGAAACTCCTGAAAATGGATAGATACAAACAGGAAACAAGAATAGTGGCACCATATGCAGCATTACCACGTTTACCCAAAGACGTGATTTTGAAGGGATGGGGAAATTTCCGGTATGTAGAAATTCCTGCGTTATGTTAAAAAAATGGGTAAGACCGAAATACATAAACTTTATAAGTGTTTTTGCCAAACAAATAATGTTGCCGAAGGACTAAACGCCAAGATTAACAAAAAGAGTTCACAAAAACACAGTTAACATGATGCGTCTTTTAAATGTATGACGGACCATGGTATATGTAGGTACTTATGTTTTTTTTATTGTTTTCTTTAATAATATACAGTTAAGTTATTATACCTTTTAAAATTAGTTGGCTTATACAAAATTCAGGGACCACGGGTAAAATAATTCCCGTGGTACCTTCCAGGGACTATCACAGGGACCATGGGCAACAAAGGAACAGATGACACTGTGGTCAATAATATTTTAAGTTAAAACGTGATGGTACCTAAGATTACGTATGAATTATCGATAGTTTCGTCCTCGACAAAACAATATGAAATTCCATAAATGGAAGTCAATTTATAACAAAAAAAAATTGCATCATTCCAACACATTTATAACTCTACGGTAGTGATATATTTTACGTCATATGTTACATATTGTCTGGTAACGAAAAAATAACACTCCTAATAAGCTTTTTAAAAACAGTCTTGCCAAACTAGTCTATGTCTAAGTATCCTAACTTGCCTGAATAGAATAGAATAGATATATTCTATTCTATTCTATTCTATTCTATTCTATTCCTGCAATCCGTGCAAAGCACAGGGCCGGTTACTGTTCCTTTATCCTAATAGGCGGTGATCAGAATAGGGAGTGCTAATTTACCTGTACTTTGCACGAGGTCGTCACATATGAAGGTTCTAAAAGTTTGTCAATAAAACCACATTTAATAAAAAAACTTTTACGAAACATATTCAACATATAATACATATTTACTATATAATACTTTTTAATACTTTTTAAGACGGAGCCAAAAAGAAGGGTATTTCTAAACGGTAAGATAAGGCAGCCAACTTAAGCTACAAAATTTTTTTTTGCGTAGGTCTCCCCTTAATAAATCTTCCATTATTTAATTTCAGTTATCAAATTCGAAATTGGTATCGACAATAGTAGCGATAGTAACATAGCCGCATCCCTACTTGAGTAGCGTTCACTTTGACGGCTTGAATAGCGAATTTTCTCGATTACTGTTTAATGTAGATAACAATCGATAATGAACTGTACTTCTTAAGGAATAAAGTTGTATTCTACTAACGTGATAACTCAAATAACGATCAACCAAATGGAGAAAAAGGAAAGAATTGAATTATTATTTAAATAATACTTTAGCGATTTTACGAAATGCCTCCTTCAGACAGTTTTTGCCAGGGGTTGAATTTCGGCAGCTTATTACTGCACAACACGGCATGATCAATTTAAAATAATTATTTTTTATTGTAAATTTGATTTCACACGTCAAATCTAGTCTGCGTTTGACTAGCGATTGACGACGGAGAGGTGCCACGGCACATATGCTTGGAAACACGGGAACGCCTACTTGCCACTTCCATCAGTCTCTTTCTTCCATGAGGAAAACGTACCACTACATTTGTAGGACTTTGTGGCCATTCAATTATACTAATATTTACTAAGCTGCATACAACAATCCGCTGGTTATTAATAGTTTTTATGACCTCGTTATTTCGACATATTCGGCGTGGAGGACGCTCCAACTCAAACCATCGATTTTGTAGGACAATTGTTTTTGCGAGTTTATTAACATATTATCTTAAAATTTCAATAAAAAAACTACTGTTAGTCAGACAATTTCGACACCCTACCAAATCGACATGTTTTACATCTGCGCAGTTCAGTAGCTAAAGCTTGGCCCAGAAAAAAATGTCGCTCATGTGAGATAGAGTTTGTGCGTGAGGATGAAGCCAAATAGGTTTGAAAACTATGTACCCCGATAGCGGGCCATTTATTATGCAAATTAAATTTAAAAAAAATAAACCCATCATTACAAAGTTCAAAGATGTCATCGGTACGAGAGAAATTACATGAAAAAAATTTGTACAATATGTTCATTACGGAGGTATTTCAGCAAAAAAAGTGGCATCGGTGCTAAATGTATCTGTAAGAACCGTTCAAGGGGTATTAAAACGGGTCAGAGAGACTGGCGGAGTACGGCGACGGCCAGGAAGTGACGTAAACCAGGTTTTGTGAACAAGAACTTAGAGATGAAAATTCTAGTAGCTTTGCAGAAAAAACCTACCCTTTCGGTACGAGATTTGGCAAGAAAATTCAAAACGTCTAAATCTACAGTGCAACGAGTAAAAAAACAAAATTCTATAAAAACATTCAAACAAACGAAAGTACCTAACAGAAATGCAAAACAGTCAAAAGTGTCTAAAACTAAATCTAGAAAACTTTATTTCAAAATGGTCAAGAAAAATTATTGCATTGTTATGGATGATGAAACTTACTGCAAACTAGACTTTAAATCACTTCCAGGACACCATTTTTATTCTGGGACTGATAAAAAGACTGTTAGTGATGAGTATAAGGTCACCAAAACGGATAAATTTGCAAAAAAAAAATCTCGCATGGCAGGCAATCTGTTCATGTGGCAAACGTAGTACACCATATTTTGCAAAAGGAACGATAGATGGTGATGTATATCTGAATGAGTGCCTTAAAAAACTATTATTGCCATTCATCAAGAGGCATACTACACCTGTCCTATTTTGGCCTGATTTGGCCATGTGTCACTACACAAAGAAAGCAATAAAGTGGTACAAAGAGATTAATGACGATTTTGTTGAAAATCAGCACAATCCGCCCAATTGCCCTGAGTTGCGACCCATTGAAAAATATTGGGCTCGCGTGAAACATAAGTTGTTAAAACATAAAAGTAATGCCACTTCAGTTGAAACCACTGATGATGATGTACAAAACTTAATGGCAGGGGTCAAGGGAAAACTAAGAAGATTCTGGATGAATAAATCTTAAACTGATCATCATATGCAAATAAATATTATTTTTAGAGTTATCAATGATTGTCTATTGAAAAAATTGGTTAAGATTGGTTAAGAGAAGAAAGTTAGATAAATAATTTCTACAAATTTATTTGCGACATATTTTTCTGGGACAAGGTTTACTTCTTTGAGAATGTGCACACAGGAAAAACTTGGGCGTCTCGTCGAACCGAACGAACTCACGAAAATTCAGCCTGTTATAAATCACTGAAAAAAAAACAGGCGGTGGCTGCTGGACTATTTGATGTTTGTAAATATCTTGATGTTAGTTACAGTGGAATATTAAAATCCTTTACATGACAACATGTTTTTCATTTGACTGTACATTTTTTGCCGTAAAACGATTCTGTCTAAAACAGATTCTGTCCAATCAAGATTCTGCCGAAAACAGATTCTGCCGCACACCGCTGGGTGTACATTCCGTATTGTTTACTAACAGATTTGTCGAGAGATTATGTCAGCGCAATTCGAAACGAATGAAAAAATTATAAATCCCTGAAAAGATTATACAAGTGACTTTTGGCAACGAAAATGTGTTTAAATTTATGAAATGTAATGACAGTTTTAATTTATAACAGATTCATCAATAGCTTTATTTTATATAAACGATTGAATTTTTAAATCGTTCTCTAGGCCACAAAATTTTACGCAAAATTGTCAAGTCGGCGTAGTGAACTCATTTTCATAAAAGTAATCTATAACATACGTCTGTCCATTGGAACTATTTTGCCAATGTCAAGGTTTTAAGAACGTTGTACGGTGAGTTGAGCTTTTTGTAAAGTGATAGCGATTTACAAAAAACCACACGGACTATCGGGCCTTGACCCAGGAAGGGCTATGAACGCTTCAAGTTGAATTCTTCATTAGCTATTCACTCATACGTTAGATCACTGCACAATACGCTATAAATACTACACATTGAACAACAAAAATGAATAAATAATGAACAACGAAACTTAAACGCATGCGGCCATCTTCAGTCACGAACCGGAAGCCCCACTTTATTAGTTGTACGCGACATTTAAATTTGAGCGCGAACGCTTTGCATCAAGTAATCTGTGACCTTAGCAATTTTTTTTTGTTGTTAGGTTGGTACTGTTGGTAGACACCTGCCTACTGAGTCGGCGGTCCCGGGTTCGAATCCCGGCTGGGGCAAATATTTGTGTAAAATATTTGTTCTCGGGTCATGGATGTTATCCATATATCTATTTATATATTATGAATATCGTCGTTTAGTACCAATAGTACAAGCTTTGCTTAGTTTGGGACTAGGTCGATTTGTGTATGATTGTCCCTTAATATTTGTTTATTTATATTTGTATCAATCATTTAATTGAAATAAAATAAATGTGGTGTGTTTATGTTTTCAAAATAAGGAGACATTACATGTTTCAAAAATGTATAATAAGGTAATCATTAATAGCGAACTATTATGCTCAAGATATTTTCTGTGGTGTCGGTGTGTGTGAATTTAAGAGCTACGCACTTGTCCGTGGAGCAATTTCCATGCATCTCGTTCTTGAGCCTTCTCCTTCCAAGCCTGGTACGAAACTACTTTCAATTTCTCCTTTATTCCATGTAAGCTCTCCTTGGTCTTCCTCTCTTTCTCCTACTTTCAATTTTAAATTTATTGTGATTTCGCCAAACGGTATGAAATAAACCTCACGCCTTGCCGTTATTCCTTTTGCAAGACCACGCAATTACTCAGTTTTGGCGGGATATATACTTACATGTAGAATCAAGGAATATAATACTCACAAGGTTTAGACTTGTGAGTATTATATTCTTTGGTTTAGACGCTCCGATTATATCTTGTAGCTAGGCGTATAATAATTTTTTTCCGGGGCCTTAAATTTTTATGCCGGATCTAGACGTTTTGCT
Organism: Apotomis betuletana; assembly: GCA_932273695.1. Lineage (NCBI taxonomy): Eukaryota > Metazoa > Arthropoda > Insecta > Lepidoptera > Tortricidae > Apotomis > Apotomis betuletana. Next base: position 57,029,624 of record OW026298.1, on the reverse strand, counting down.
TTTCGGTTTCCACTAAGTGCACATATAGGTACACATCTATTTAAGGTATATCTGTTCGTTTTAAAAATGCATTACATTGCTAAACAATAAATTTTAATAATTTTTTATATGAGAGTTGCGCGAGGATATGTAAAAAAGAGTATGTAATCACTACGTTCAAAGACTACAATGTAAGATTTCTTTTTTTTCTGTCATACTGACACATTTATAGATAAAAATTTGAAAATTTGATGTGTGGTGCCACAAAGCAAAAGCAAAGAAGAAGGAGATTTTAATTGCATTGAAGAGCGAAGAAGAATTCATTTTAAATGTCGTGGTTATTGACTGTCTGCAGGTAAATAGTGTACACGCTGTCCACTAGGTTTTTATCGTATATAATTGTATGGGCTGGGCCTCATACACTTGATTTGTAGGTTGTAGTTAGATGTTTGTTGAATGGAGAAAGATAGTTAAAGTTAAAGTAATTTATTATAGTAACACAACAAAGTAAATATATCAATAATTCTTTCTCTTGATGCTTAGTGCTCGGATGTTAATAGCAATCTCATCCATATTATAATTGAAACTTATTATAAATACGTTGTTGCCGTGTGGCCTAAAGTAGGCCGCAAGTAAGCATAAATAAATGTACGGTAATGAAACCGTACAATAATACTTGAAAGAATGTAAGCAAAAAGCTAGGTATCAGTGGCCAAACTAAAGCGTGTTATTATGTTTTCAGATTTATGTGTGGCGCACTGCGGCCCCACAATGGGGTAGAAGACGGTGAGTTGCCTATTCAATTAAATTCAATTCAATTCACATTTAAATGTTGTTGTAAGACAGTTCCTATAATATTCTTAAGTATGAAAAAAAGATGATTAAAACTTGTTAAAATGTAATATTTTGTGTTACTTGCATGTGTTCCAACTGACCACCATCATTGTTCCAACCGCCCCTGGGATGGGGACGGTTGGAACAAATCGAATTTCTTTTTTAACTTGACCTACAACAAATATTAATGGACTTAGGGCTAAAATTTAATTACCTATTAGTAGGTAAAGACACACTCCTTCATTTGATACATTTACTTCATCTCTCAGATAATAAACTGAAAAATTGCGGACGATATAAGCAAAATTGTTCCAACCGTACCCAGTCTACCCTATCGTATGTTACAGTTAGTAATAAATCATACTTAGAACCAAACACTTGTTTGCATCAACGCCCATCCTTACACACGCCTCGTAATAAAGGGGAACAAACACTTGTACTTATCATAATTATTGTTTTCAGAAATGATAGCCATGCGCCATAGATTAGATCGCATCGAGACTCTATTACTGGAGGCCTTGGCTAGAGACAGGTGGGTGAAACAAACTTCAGGTTTATCGTGCATTATTTCTTTTGTTTATAATTTCAATTTCGTTGATTATAAAACGTGCTAAAAGTCGATCTGCACGGCTAGCATAACTTTGACACGCGACTCTTTCCCGCGCGGGATATACTACCTGTCTTTATATGTACAGTACTACTATGAAATAGTGACGGATGATGCTATCTCGCGCGACATGAGTCGCGTGTCAAAGTTACGCTAGACGTGTTGATCAGTTTGCGGGTTGGTTTATTAAAAGCTTTTATTTAACTTGCAATGTATGTATGTATCTAGGGTAATTCCGGGGTAGATGGCCATAAGGGAGAGATGGCCCGTCGAAATAATTCCTGAACTGTTGGCTAGATGGCACTTGTAATAGTTTAGTTCGCTTGGCGACACGCGTAGAAGCAAGGGTACGTGCAACTTTTTGGCGAAAAAAAATCAAAAAGTAAGTAAAATCTTTGTTATTTGTTTTGTGAAGTGGAAATATTTTTCAGAGGGTTATTGTTTTAGGTAGTTATGATATTAGTTTCGTAAAATAATGGTTATTTTTGGTTTGGTTGCAAACGTATACGAGTAACAGTTTGTCCTAACCTCAAAATTACTCGCATAGTGTAGTGACTTATTTTTTTATAGTTGTGGTCATCTCTCCCGGAAGAAAAGGAGAGATGGCCAGTGTTAGTCGGTATATGATGGCCATATGGCCATCCGAAGAAAAGCTATCCGATGACTATCTGATAGCAGTAACAACGTCCCTTAAAATTGATGGCAAATTAGAATAAGGAAAAGAAGTTAAATGAAAGAGATATTTGCCGAGGATTTGGAAAAAAAAAATTATGAAACCATTCTTTTCGAGAACTGGCTTCAATGAATGGTATGCCAATTTTGACTTACAAGAAAATTGCACTGAATTTGAAGACATGTGCTCTGATCGTATCGCAGAGAAGAAAGGCTTTAGTAAAAAGGATATAAGACCGACAACTATGTAACAATTAGAATTAAGGATATGGCCATCTTACCCGTTATGCCATGGTCATCACACCCGGACACCCCGGGTGAGATGGCCAATCGTGAATTTAAAAGACGCATATTTTTTAGGCTATCCTATTAGAAATTGTTATTTTTGTTTGTATAATTTTAAAGTTGATTGATTAAAGTTTAATCACAAATAAAGATTTCTATAATAATGTGTAAGATTTTTTTTTAACAGCATTTTAGAAAAACTATGGCCAACTACCCCGGACTTACCCTATGTATGTATCTAAGTATGTTTGTTCGGGTGAAATCTTGCAACTCAATTTTGAAGCAGATATCGTCAACCGATTGAGCTGAAATTTTGCATACTTACTTAACTTTGATGACAATACAATAATATGTTACCATGGGGCTGATCTGATGATGGAGCCGGAAGGTGGCCATAGGAACTCTATAATAGAAAAAGCAATCCTACCGAGCTTGGGCTCTTTAGAATCGTCTCAGTGAGCATTTGATGGATATCCAAAGAAAAGTACAGTCGGCTATAAAAGCTTGCCACTAAAATGTCATTTTTGACAGAAACTTGTTGCATAGTAGTATGTAGATTATATGGTTTTTATTTTGCCAGGCGGTTACGGAGCTGCCCCGTGTGTCGCGAGCGTCGGGCAAGAGAGGAGCGGAGGCGCATAATGCGCCTCACACCAGAGGAGAGAGAGGCGCACCGCGCCCAGCATGCTGAACGGCAGCGCCAGCGCCGCGAATGCGCCTCACACCAGAGGAGAGAGAGGCGCACCGCGCCCAGCATGCTGAACGGCAGCGCCAGTGCCGCGAATGCGCCTCACACCAGAGGAGAGAGAGGCGCACCGCGCCCAGCATGCTGAACGGCAGCGCCAGCGCCGCGAATGCGCCTCACACCAGAGGAGAGAGAGGCGCACCGCGCCCAGCATGCTGAACGGCAGCGCCAGCGCCGCGAATGCGCCTCACACCAGAGGAGAGAGAGGCGCACCGCGCCCAGCATGCTGAACGGCAGCGCCAGCGCCGCGAATGCGCCTCACACCAGAGGAGAGAGAGGCGCACCGCGCCCAGCATGCTGAACGGCAGCGCCAGCGCCGCGAATGCGCCTCACACCAGAGGAGAGAGAGGCGCCCAGCATGCTGAACGGCAGCGCCAGCGCCGCGAATGCGCCTCACACCAGAGGAGAGAGAGGCGCACCGCGCCCAGCATGCTGAACGGCAGCGCCAGCGCCGCGAATGCGCCTCACACCAGAGGAGAGAGAGGCGCACCGCGCCCAGCATGCTGAACGGCAGCGCCAGCGCCGCGAATGCGCCTCACACCAGAGGAGAGAGAGGCGCACCGCGCCCAGCATGCTGAACGGCAGCGCCAGCGCCGCGAATGCGCCTCACACCAGAGGAGAGAGAGGCGCACCGCGCCCAGCATGCTGAACGGCAGCGCCAGCGCCGCGAAGCGCGGCGCGGCGCTGGCGCTGCTGAGCCGGCTGAGCAGGCTGAAGCTGAGCCGGCTCAGCAGGCTGAAGCTCAAGATGAGCCAGCCCCATAAGGCGGTAAGTGCAGTCGAGGTCAAAACAGGGACCGGAAAACCCCTCTTAAAGTTAAGCCTAATATAAGGTAACCCTAACAATTTGGTAACCATAACCACATAGAATATCTCGGTTTCAATCTGCATGCATATCCATCCAGCCGTTTTATCGTGAAGAAGAAACAAACATACACACATACGGTCGCTTTCATAATTAATGGGAATTTTTACTCGCAGTATGGATAATGCTATCACATAACAGAAATAAAAAATAAATCAAAAGAATTAAGAAAGAAAAAGATTGAAGATAAACGTTGTTATAATAAGTCACCAATAAACATCGAAAGTGCTATAAATGTCGCGTACAACTAATAAAGTAATATAATTTTGTTTCCGTGGGTGAATTGGTTAGAATTCTATGTTATAGATTACTTTTAAATATTTCGATAATGATCCTTACGTTTTTTATTGTCTTCTACAATTTTTGAGATAACTGGTATATTGGAGATTTTATCTTAATGTTCAGTAGGTATATATTATCTTCTCGCTGTAAAGTTTCAATTGTGATTGCAAATGTGATTAGATTTTTAATATTATGATAAAAAAATAAAACGTATACAAGTTCTTAAAAGTAAATGGAAAATTACTCGTATTTACCATTTACTTTTAAGAACTTGTCTTTTCACTATTGTTTTTTCTTTTTGAATATTAATTGGCTAAAATCATTTGGTCAATTTCTTACTGTTAAATTGTATATTTTATCTATTATTATATGATATACAACCATACAACACTCATTTATTCGGCAGCAAAAATACGAAAATACCTATGTATAAACTGAAATTAAACAACAACGAAACAAGTACAGACAGACAGACAGACACACAGAGACACACAGAGACACACAGAGACACACAGAGACACACAGAGACACAAAATGCACAATTCCCCCCACTCCGCGCCCGCCGCCATATTGAAAAAATCGGCACTCTCTTCATATTTTTGCTCATATCTTCCTTTAGGAGCATTTTAGCTAGAAGAAAGCTTCGACAATGTTATAGAGAGTTAAATTTACTACATTTTCCATTTTATATTTTGTTTCTAGGACAGATAGTTACGGAGATATGCACATTTAAAAAAACTTAAGAAATTGCAATTTCCAACTCAAAAACAAACTTCTGGATTATATCTTCGTTTAGGAGCATTTTAGCTAGAACAGTGCTTAGGCAATTTTGTAGAGAATTAAATTTACTATAATTTACATTTCAAATTTTGTTTCTAGGACAGATAATTACGGAGGTATGTAAAAAATAAAGTCACATTTTCCGAAAATATATGTAAAAATGGACATGAGTTTTATAAGCAATTATATTTCCTACATGTTTTAATTTGTCCTAGACTAGTCCGTAACTGAATGACAGCGTTCTAAACGAAGAATTTTGAGAAATTTTCGGAAAATTCGACTTTTCCTGTTTTTTAAATGTGCATACCTCCGTAACTAACCTTCCTTGAAACAAAATTTGAAGTGTAAATTATAGTAAATTTAATTCTCTACAACATTGCTCGAGCTTTGTTGTAGCTTAAATGCTCCTAAACGAAGTTATAATCCAGAAGTTTGTTTTTCAGTAGGAAATTGCGATTTTTTACGTTTTTTTAAATGTGGATATCTCCGTAATTATCTGTGTTAGAAAAAAAATATAAAATGGAGAATGTAATAAATTTAACTCTCTATAACATTGTCGTAGCTATCTTCTAGCTAAAATGCTCCTAAAGGAAGATATGAGCAAAAATATGAAGAAAGTGCCGGTTTTTTCAGTATGGTGGCGGGCGCGGAGGGGGGGGAATTGTGCATTTTGCATTTTAAGCACTGACTAACCATCCTAGACAACATATCAAAAATTCAAAACTACCGGACCGTTTGTAAGGTCACACATAGTACTTTAGTCTTTATTCACCGTGTTATTAGTATTAGTATCATGGAAATGTTAACCATATTTTATAACCGTGTTTTATTAAAAATAATATGAATATCCGTATTATCCGCTGTATCCGGATATCCGGATAGTAAATAATTTTAGTACTTATTTGAAATATCCGGATACGAAAAATGGACGGATATTGCAAGCCCTATTTCCAACCCTCTTGTTTTTTAGACCGAAGAATTAGTTTTGTCTGAGCAGAAATCCTACTAAGCTCAATAAAGTTAGCCAACGTCAGATTACGATGATATTCAACTTCGGCCTTTTTTCGTTCCCTTATTGCATCAGTGCACTGTGAGTCCCACCACGGAGGAGACGCAAGTTTGCCAGATGCAGCATTTTTAAGGGGAAAAACCGACTCCGCACATTGATAAATAGCATCCGAGAAGGCTAAGGCACACTCATCAATATTATCAGAAGAAATTTCCAACAGTAAAGGAGAAAGAAGATTAAGCTTTTGTTTGAATTCATTCCAGTTAGCATTAAAAATGATAAATTTGAGTAGGGGCTCGGGGGGGCTACATATATATTTAGAAAAGAGGGGAAAATCAATTGCAATAGGGAAATGGTCGCTTCCAAAAGACGAATTTAAAACCTGCCATGATAATTGTGAAGCTAGGCCAGGGGAACATAAAGAAAGGTCTATTGCACTGTTCACCTCGTTCAGACGAGATCTTCTGGCGGCGGAACCAGTATTTAAAATGCATAAATTACATCTGTCTAATATCTCAAGAAGCTGAAGTCCTGAATCATCAGTTTTGCCACTACCCCACATTTGATGATGACAGTTAAAATCACTCAGTATTAAAACCGGAGTGGGGAGAGATGATAACATTGACAGTAGATCGTTTAAAATATTATTTGAAGGATGATTAGATTAGATTTATTTATTTCATGATATAAAATGTCAGTATAAATTACGCTACGACAATTTACATGCATTTATACTATGATCGTCATAAAGATAAAAATGAGATAATATAATAATAGTAAAAAACATAACAATTGATTGGAACAAAAGATATTTACATGTCATAATCATAATAGTAAGAATATCTCCTTAAGGGATTGTCAAAAATTCTAAAAATACCAACTACCAACAATATTTATACACGGTGCGAAATACAACAATTATTATATGTTACTACGTCAAATAATTTGAAATTAAATACGTCAAAGGTGTCTCCTTAGAGGATTGTCAACAATATACAATATAAAAACACAAAAACAATATAAAAAATATAAGAAACAAAAAAACAATATAAAATGAAATATAAATTATTTATCCATGTACTCATTTACTGAGTAGAATGGATTATCCAATAAAAAGTTTCTCAATTGATGTTTGAACTTCTCGCCTGATGCCTCGGTTCGCAACTCGTCGGGTAGATGTTCATAGTATAGAACGTTGGGCCGATGACGCGCGGGTTTTTTTTTGCAAGTGCCATGCGACGCGGTACTGTCCTAAGTCTCCCCGTAGAACGTATTAGTTTGCCCGATACCTCGATACACGTGCAAACATCGACAAATTATTTCGTACATACATTAATACCTCGAATATATAAAGTGAGTAGTGAGTCATAATGCGGTACTTTATGAAGAGATCCCTGCAAGAATACCTGGGTTCTACTCCGGCCAGTATTCGAAGTGCTCGTTTTTGGAGTATCGCTGTGCATCAGTGGAATTTCCCCAAAAAACAGTACCGTATGACATAATTGAATGAAAATGTGCAAAATATACAGACTTTAATGCGTTACTTGATATTAACGGTTTTAATTTCTTTAAAGCAAAGACAGCACTACTCAACTTGTCGCACAGCATGTCTACATGGCACTTCCAGTTCAAGTTTGAGTCAAGCATGAATCCAAATACAAATACAAAATACAAAATGATTTATTTAAACAAAAATTCAGTTGAAACATAGAAAAAATGTGTCCGTCAGTGACCAAACTAGGCTGAGCCTGTATCTTGGCCATCTGCGAGTCCGGTTAACATATGCGGTTTATACAATAGTAGGCAAAAAATTAAGCAAAAATAAACATCAAATAAACTATTATTAATTAATTAAAATTCTGTGAGTGTGTATGCGTGTGTGTGCGTATGTAAGTCTGAGTGTGTGTGTGTGTGTGTGTGTGTGTGTGTTTGTGACATACAGCCCATGATACTGTTTCTGTTTTCGGTTATTCGGTTTTCGGTTATTTTATCTTGGTTGATTTAATTATGTCTTCAGTATCACAGTACGACAGTGTATATAACCATTGTTTTACTTCCTTATTTGCTTTAGAGACAGGTAAAAGTTCAATGCTACAGCTGTTGCATACAAAATTGTAGATGCTAGAGTGAGCGTAAGACGGCGACCTCCTAGCGAGAGCGGATCTGTAAGGCGGGAGCGAAGCTTTGTAGGTACGCTTCTGTAACATTTCCTCATGGCGTGCGGTGTTGAAGATCTTCGCATGAGCTCGTGAGATCGCTTTAATAATGTAGATCTGACGAACTCTGAGCAGTTTGGTTTCACTGTACAGGAGATTCGTGGGATAGCTAAAAGATTTTTTAAGCATAACCTTGAGGACTGCTCTCTGCGCGCGTTCCAACAGCAACATGTGGGTTTTGGCAGCGCAGCCCCAGACTGCTATTCCGTACTGCAAAATTGATTTCCCTAGGGCGTGATACACTTGGCGAAGTATTTCAGGGGGGGCACAATACCGAAGTCTCTTCATCGCGTAAATGAGTTTCCTCACTCTTCCCGCCAGAGTCGTTATGTGTTGAGCAAAAGACAAATGTTGATCGAAGAGGAGACCCAAGTACTTAACAGTGCTTTGCCTCCTGATTTCGCAACAAGTGCAGCCGGCAGCAGGGGCCGATGTAAGTAAAACGGATGTACCAGGATTCTGACAGGTGTGAAATTTCATGGTATAAGCAGTCGAGGGCGACGCAGTTGCAGTTTTAGAGAACGCCACATAGTTTGTTTTACCCACGTTCAATGTCAATAAATTACTGTTTAACCAACAGGCAACCTTTGACAGTGCATTCTCAGCTGCAGTATATGTACCATCCCATGTTTTGCCACTCACTAGAATAACCGTATCATCCGCATAACACACAACGTTTGAGTTCGGGATGGGGATGTCAAAGATGTCATTCATATATAATGTAAACAGTAAGGGACCAAGAATGCTGCCCTGAGGCACCCCGAAACTCACCGGAAGGCACTCACTTAACAGATTACCTATCTTAACCATTTGTGTCCGATTAGTAAGATAATCAGAAAACCAATTGAGAGCTATACCTCTGATTCCTATATATTCTAGTTTTTTTAAAAGAATGGTATTCGAAATGGTATCGAATCCAAGAAACCTGCATTCACTACACAATGGCATCGGGACGGCTTTAATGCATGGGGGCATTGCGATGTTCCGGCCCGAGAATACCATGACATTAGACTTTGATACATTTAATAATAAACCATTCGACGAAAACCATTTCTGCAGTTGCACACAAGCTTCATGAATTTTACCGGCGAGCTGTTCGTATGTTTTTGCGCTAACTATGACTGTGGTATCATCTGCGAAGAGCACCGATAGGCCATTCTTAATTGCCGAGGGTAGATCGTTAACGAATAACGTGAATAAAACATTTCCAAGGGCTGATCCTTGAGGGATACCCAGCCTTACGCAGCCGACATCTGAAATTAACATTTTGCCATTGGAAGACACTTTTATAACCTGTTTACGATTGGACAGAAAAGATGATAACAATTTGTGATCAGAACCTTGAAGACCGTACAGACTTAATTTATTTAGAAGTAGCCTGTGATGCGGCACGCCGTGTGCGGGGAGACCGGCGGTGACGCACAACTCGCCGAAGCGCTCAATAATTACTATCTGTCTGTGGTCCGCGACACTCCTCAGACACCTGATATCACAGAGGCGATGCGTCTCCTACGGTCTATTATATTTCGTCGCTTCTTTCTCGATATAATAAGTAACAATGTAGTCCTTTAACCTACTAGGCAACTCTTCGCACGTAATAGATAGTAAAACCTCAAACAGTTTTAATACCACTCAAACCTAACCGTCTTGTGACATATAGCTGTATCGGTCTTCATTCTTTTTCCGTGCGAGGCAACGAACGCACATATTTTAATCGAATTAATAATACGTACATAATAATAATAATAATAATAATACAATACTTTATTGCACACCAATAAAAGTTTACAAAAGGAAACAAGACAAATACAATTTATAAATAACGGTAGACAACAGGCGGTCTTATCGCTAAAAAGCGATCTCTTCCAGACAACCTTTGGGTAGTGAAATTGATGAAAATTCTAACTTAATACAGAGTAGGTGCAGCAGAAGGTGAAGGGAGCACATAATTAGATACTAACAGAAAACAAGTACGCATATGGGTAAATATACACATACATAAATAGATATACATAAACTTACATAATACCTACATAAATACAATAATATAAATAGACACTAGACATATACGAATCTTATATAACACAACGCAATACAGTCAGTGACGAAAAAACAGTTTCATAATATTAAACCAACAATTTTATTGTTCGAGAGATAGGTAATGCTCTTTAATCTTATTCTTAAATATAGACAGGGACTTAGCACTTCGCAATTCAACTGGCAGCGAATTCCATAGCAGAACGGCTTGGATAGTAAAAGAATTACATATATTCTTTAAAGCTTTTTCCCTGTCGGTATGTTACTGTGAAAAAAGCAATGCCGAAACGAACTGCGGCAGAAAGAATTGAATTTTATAATTCAAAATTGAAAAAACTGCAGGAACAAGAATTTAAACGTAGCCGTCGTAGAATTTTGATTATGTCAGATTCCTCGGATTCTGAATACAAATCCGGCAAGTTATATTCGTTTACTTATATCATATCATATTAACTAAACCATCCCGTTGACCGCGCGTCAATATGTGGTGATAATCAGCCCGGGGGCTGGCCGTGAGTCAGCACGAAGGCAATTCTTACTTGGGGGTTGGCCGTGAGTCAACACGAAAGTATTTTCTCGCCGGGGGGTCGTCCGTGAGACGTCACGATGGCAATTTAAACAGAGCGAACGATCGTTTTGCGACTGAATCGTTTAATTTGTTTATTTGAAACTTCTGCTAAAATGTTTCTCTTTTACGCTGTAGATAATGAGGAGCAAACTCAGGGCAAGGTCCCGGAAGCCCCATTAATCGGTCATGACGAAATAGAAGTACCTTCCGAACCGAAAGATCCTACAATTGAGGAAAACGTAACTATCGACCCTGACTTTTTATCTGCCCTTGGAGATCCTGCAGAAGAGTCTCCTACATACGGAGAGAAAATTAGCCCCTTGCTAGCAGACCGATGGCTTCCCATCCTGCGTAAGGGCATCGACTCTAAGGAGTGTAAAGATAAGATTTTGAAAGTATACAAAATACCGGAAAACTGTAAATTGCTGAAGGCTCCAACTTTAAATGCCGAGATAGCTGCGGCAATAACGGACATAACAAGAAATCGCGACAAGAAGATTGAATCAGCCCAACAACAACTTGGCGTCGGAATCTCCGCTATTAACAAAGCCATGACACTTCTGTTGACATCAGATGACAAATCAAACAAGGTACAAGCGCTGAAAATTCTGTCTGACGGATGTAGAATTTTATCAGACTTACACTTCACAGAAACCCAGGCCAGAACTAAGTTAATTACTCCGGGTTTGGATAGATCCTTTCTCAATGTTATGCAGGATTGTGAAAGAGATGAAACCTTGTTTGGCAACAAACTTTCAGAAAAGATTAAGACTTCCAAGGCCATTGAAAAACAAGGACTTCAGATTAAAAAGAGTCAGGCCTGTGTCAAGAGTTCCACACCTAGCACTTTTCAACCGTCGACTTCAACACGCCCACGAAGTCAGGGAAACTGGACAGGGCCCGCTCGCTTCCAGTCGTCGAACAGGGGGGGCCGAGCAGGGCCTCAGAAGACCTTCCCATTTCCAACAGGCCGCAGAGCAGCGCCAGCAGCAGTTGCGTCACAAACCAAGACGTCTGCGGGCCACAGCAAGCAGCGGACTCAGCCTCGGCAGTAGCGCAACTACAGGTACATGGCGGCCATTTGCAACATTTTTATGAATGTTGGACAAAAATAACTAATAATAGCATTATTTTAAATTGGATTAAAACTGGACTCACAATACCTTTTTTAAGGCAGCTATCTCAGCCTGTCAAACCTATAAATACACTCTCGGCTAAGAAAAAACCTGATATGTATTTAGCTATACAGAACTTAATCAACTTAGGCGCTATCACTCCATGTGAACAATGCGATGAACAGTACCTTTCAAAAATCTTTTTAGCTCTACATCTATTGGCGGTTATAGGTTTATCTTAAACTTAAAACCCTTAAATAAATTTGTTTTAAAATCTCATTTTAAAATGGAAGACTATAGGACTGCAGCGAAATTAATCCCTAAAGATGGTTACATGGCAACCATCGATTTAAAAGAAGCGTATTTAGTTGTACCTGTGGCAGAGGATTATCGAAAATTTCTAAGATTCGAATTTGAAGGCATTTTATACGAATTTTGTGCAATGCCGTACGGACTTTCAATTGCTCCTAGAACTTTTACAAAAATAATGAAGGAGGTTGTCACCCACTTGAGGAAACGAGGTTTTACCTCAACTGTTTATCTTGACGATATTTTATGTATCGGCAAAGATTTTAAAGAATATATGCATAATTTAACAGAGACTATTCAACTTCTTGAATGTTTAGGATTCGTACTAAATTTGAAAAAGAGTTGTTTGCAACCTCAACAATGTTGTAAGTTCCTCGGGTTTATATATAACTCTGTAGAAATGTCTCTATCCCTGCCTACTGAGAAACGCAACAATATAGCACAGTTGACAAAAAGATTCTCTCGTTTGCCAGTTTGATTGGTGTTCTCACAGCTGCCTGCCCAGCAGTGAGATACGGCTGGTTGTACACTAAGCTACTTGAACGGCATAAGTTCCTTGCATTTCAAGGACATAAAAATTATGATATGAAAATCAAACTTTCCCAAGAAATTTTACCCGATTTAGTGTGGTGGTCTAATAATATAAACCTTAGTCGGTCTCCACTGGGTTTACCAAAGTTTGAATTAGAAATCTTTACAGACGCGTCCAGGTCAGGCTGGGGTGTATTTTGTGATGGTGAACGAGCGAATGGAACATGGAAAGAACACGAGTTATCATTCCATATAAATTACTTAGAATTACTTGCAGCTTTTTTAGGTTTAAAATGTTTTGCTCGTTATAAGCATAACAGTACTATATTGTTGCGCATTGACAATACTACTGCGATCAGTTATGTTAATCGCATGGGAGGGATTCAATTTCCTCATTTGAATAACTTAACAAGATTAATTTGGCAATGGTGTGAAAAACGAAATTTATGGTTAGTAGCTTTAACACAGTGAATAAAGGATTTTGACCTTACAAACGGTCCGGTAGTTTTGAATTTTTGATATGTTGTCTAGGATGGTTAGTGAATGTTTAATTGCAAAATGCACAATTCCCCCCCCTCCGCGCCCGCCGCCATATTGAAAAAACCGGGAACTTCTTCACATTTTTGCTTAATTCTTTGTCTAGGAGCACTTGAGCTAGATAAAAGCTTAGACAATGTTGAAGAGGATAAAATTTACTATAATTTACATTTTAAATTTTGTTTCAAAAACTGATAGTTACAGAGATATGCACATTTAAAAAATCGTAAAAAATCGCAATTTCCAACTCAAAAACTAACTTCTGGATTATATCTTCGTTTAGGAGCATTTTAGCTAGAACAGTGCTTGGGCAATTTTGTAGAGAATTAAATTTACTATAATTTGCATTTCAAATTTTGTTTCTAGGACAGATAATTACGGAGATATGTAAAAAATAAAGTCACATTTTCCGAAAATGTATGTAAAAATGGACATGAGTTTTATAAGCAATTATATTTCCTACATGTTTTAATTTGTCCTAGACTAGTCCGTAACTGAATGACAGCGTTCTAAACCAAGAATTTTGAGAAATTTTAGGAAAATTCTACTTTTCCTGTTTTTTAAATGTGCATATCTCCGTAACTAACCGTCCTTGAAACAAAATTTGAAGTGTAAATTATAGTAAATTTAATTCTCTACAACATTGCCCAAGCTTTGTTGTAGCTAAAATGCTCCTAAACGAAGATATAATCCAGAAGTTTGTTTTTCAGTAGGAAATTGCGATTTTTTACGTTTTTTTAAATGTAGATATCTCCGTAACTATCTGTCCTAGAACAAAAATATAAAATGGAGAATGTAGTAAATTTAACTCTCTATAACATTGTCGAAGCTTTCTTCTAGCTAAAATGCTCCTAAAGGAAGATATGAGTAAAAATATGAAGAAAGTGCCGGTTTTTTCAATATGGCGGCGGGCGCGGAGGGGGGGGAATTGTGCATTTTTTATTTAAACACTGACTACCCATCCTAGACAACATATCAAAAATTCAAAACTACCGGACCGTTTGTAAGGTCACACATAGTACTTTAGTCTCTATTCACCGTATTACTTCATACGTTAATACAAAAGATAATTTAGAAGCAGACAAGGAATCAAGAAAACAAAACCCTGATATAAACTGGATTTTATCTAATTCAGCCTACCAAATAGTCAAAGATAATTTTGGAGAGCCGGAAATCGATCTTTTCGCCTCTCGTACTACTGCAAAATGTCAAACTTATATTTCATGGAAACCAGATCCTGATGCTTTTGCCATTGACGCTTTTACTGTTAGCTGGTATAACCAATTCTTCTACGCTTTCCCGCCTTTTTCAATCATTTTAAAATGTCTACATAAAATTATAAATGACGCTGCAACAGGTATTTTTATCTTCCCTTATTGGCCTTCCCAACCGTGGTTTCCACTTTTATCAAAATTAATAGTATCCGATATTATATACTTCGATTCAAACAAGCACATTGATCAGTTCTGTTGTTCCAGAACGCGATCCCAGCGATTCAACCAGTTTACCCTGGCTGCAGCAATGCTCTCCGGCACGCGTTCTTGAGTCGAGGGACTCCTGAAGCATCATTAGATATAATGTTGGCTTCACTATCCAAAAATACTCTGCTACAATATAATGTATCTTTCAAATTATGGTGGACATTTTGTACTAATAATAATTTAATTTTTTATCAGGGCACGACTTCCGCTGTCTTGTTGTTTTTATCTGATCAATTCAATAAGGGGTCATCTTACGGATCTTTAAACAATCATAGATCAGCACTGTCTTTGCTATTAGGGAGCAGCATCTGTTCAGATGCCAATATTAAAAGATTATTTAAAGGTATATATAAATTAAGACCAACTGTTCCTAAATATACTAGCATTTGGGATCCCCAATTAGTATTGGATCATATATCGTTGTGGTTTCCAAATAAGGAATTATCTTTGGAAAAAATTACAAAAAAATTGTCGATTTTGTTAGCCTTGTGTACTGGCCACAGAGTACAAACACTATCATTAATTAAATTACAGAATGTTCAAGTAAATTCGAACGGCATAAAAATTTTAATTACAGATATTATTAAAACTTCAGCAGCAGGTCGTGATCATCCAGTTCTGTTTCTTCCTTACTTTCATGAAAATAAAAACATTTGTCCGGCCACTGCATTAGTAGATTATCTCAGTATTACATCTGTCAAAAGATCTCCGTTAACAAATCACCTAATTATAACGTTTAAATCGCCTTATAGGAATGCATCTGCTCAATCCATCAGCAGGTGGATTAAGCAAGTGCTAGCGGCAAGCGGGGTGGACGTGGCCACGTTCAGTGCGCATAGCACGCGACACGCAGCCACGTCTGCAGCCAGTCGTGCAGGAGTTTCTCTCGATACTATTCGGAAGGCAGCTGGCTGGTCTAACACTTCTGAGACCTTCGCCAGGTTTTACCACAGACCTCTAATTGATGAAGGTAACTTTGCAAGGGCAATTTGCCTTTCCGAAAGTGATCAAATAATATAGTTTATTTCTTTTAATATGCATATAATATGTATATACATTTGTTTTATCAATATAGATTTTGTTCTTTCAGTAATTTTATTTGTTTTATTACATACACAACAAAACTTTCCGCTCTAAACATCTACATTGTTACTTATTATATCGAGAAAGAAGCGACGAAATATAATATGTGATCAAACGAACTTCTCAAGTGAAGTTCGATCAATATTATATGAGTACGCTTCTTTCGAAGATATAATCTCCCTCCCGTCCCCGCCCCGGAGGAAAGTGTTTGTTGGTGCTGAATCTCTAAAGAATGAAGACCGATACAGCTATATGTCACAAGACGGTTAGGTTTGAGTGGTATTAAAACTGTTTGAGGTTTTACTATCTATTACGTGCGAAGAGTTGCCTAGTAGGTTAAAGGACTACATTGTTACTTATTATATCTTCGAAAGAAGCGTACTCATATAATATTGATCGAACTTCACTTGAGAAGTTCGTTTGATCACATAAAATATCTTAGCTGCATAGAAACGCCAGAAGAAAGACAAGTGCGCCTAGCCACGAGGAGAAAAGACTTGCCTCGTACGATAGATGCCAGACTTAAGGTGGTTAAGCATTCTTCGGGTTTTCAGTCCATTGCGCTCTTTAATAGGTTACCGATAGAATTAAAGACAGTGACAAGTGTCAACATATTTAAAAATAAACTGAGGTCTTTCTTGCTGATGAAGTGTTTTTATTCGGTTGATGAGTTTTATCAGCATAAAAATGTCAATAACTGAAACTTATGTATAGTAGTTAATTGTTTGTTATGTTAATTGTTTGATAAAGTGGACATCATCAATATCTGTTAGTTAATTAAAATTAATTATTAATATTTGATTAATTATTTAAATATTGACATTTTAATTATTGCATATTTCATTGTATTATCTAATTTTAGTGAGTTATTATTAATTATGGTTGTTTATTTTATTGTTATTGTATTTTTTATTTTTATTAATGTGATTTCAAACGCAATGTAAATTGTTAATTGAATAAATACTTATGACTTACTTATGACTTATGACTTTGGTCTCAAAAAAGGACTAGAGGAGTATTTTGACTCATATGCCTATACTACTACTACTACTACTAACTGAGCGGAACGACCCAAAGTGGATCTTGGCCTCCGACACCAGATCACGCCACGCTCCACGATCCTATATATATGCCTATACCTATTAATAAACACTTGAGATCAAAAAAATTATGCAGTCTCATTACCCTCTCGTTCCAAATTACGAACTAAAACATTGGTTGATGTACTCGTATATAAACACTCCTATAAAATAATCTACAAATTTTTAAAAGCGATATGATTAAGCAGCTATTTAGGCATAAAAATAAAAATTCACCAAATTTTTTAAACTATTACATATTAGAAAGAACGAGCATTAAAATTTTGTCACACGAAAATTAACATTACCTTCCGTGAAGCTAAAACTTTCAATTGTGAATAGGTCCTTCATTGAGTCGTGGCAGTAAGGGCATTATTCCAGCGCCGCACCTCTTCAGTATGCCTACGTATCTGGTAGAGTGACGCCGTGCGCACCATTTACGAGAAATTTCCAATTTACGTTCACGAAACATAGTTTGTCACAGTTCTGTGCTCATTACCTTCGGCCGTCTTAAGGTACGGTCAGACGTGCTCATTACTAGCACGAAAGCATGCTTTTATTGAGCAAGTGCTCATTAGTAGCACGTGTGACACAACGTTGCTAGTAATGAGCAAGCTTATTTAGAGCATGCTGAAAAATCAACCGACGTTTGATTTTCGAGCATGCTACCTGAGGCGCGGGTGGAAGGGGGCGTGCTCCGTGCAAGTCTGAACAGGTTTGCTTATTAGCATGCTATTATCGATTCGATCGCGATCCGCGACAGTTGCAATTCAACATGTCGCGTTGGGGAGAAGAAAAAACTTTGCTTTTTGTATCATACTATCGAAGTTACCAATGTCTGTGGAACGGGTGCGTCCCATGAGATATAACTACATAATATATAATTTCATATTAATAACGTTCACAAGATATAATAAACTTTTGCTATAACATCAAAATCAATATTTTTATAAGGAATAACGGTCAATTAGCATAATACTCATATTGTAGAATGATTTTTTATATAAAACTCAAATACTCTAAATTCAGTTGATATAACATACATAACGTATATCGATCATAGTATATACTTTCTTTTAGTATAATGATTAGAAAATATAATAGTGTATGATATACTAAATAGGTTACAACTGCTACCCCTATGCCCCTAAAATGGAACATGGGTCAAAAACCGAAAACTGTAGGTTAGGTTAGGTTTGTTTTATGACCATGGATAGCGGAGCGAGCAAAGCGAGCGGAGCGTCAAAATGCTTGCTTGCATGGAGGTACCTACATTATTTAACAGCGAACTATTGCATACGATTTACGTATGTTCACAATTGATAATGGCAGATGAAATTCTGGCAAGTAAGAGTATACCGTTTGGAAGAACTGCGATAAAATGGAATATGGGTCAAAAACCGAAAACTGTAGGTTAGGTTTGGTTTGTTTTATGACCATGGATAGCGGAGCGAACGAAGCGAGCGGAGCGTCAAAATGCTTCCTTGCATGGAGGTATATTAAAATTTAACAGCGAACTATTGCATAAGTATGTACACAATTGATAATGGCAGATGAAATTCTGGCGAATACGAGTATACCGTTTGGAAGAACTGCGACAAAATGGAATATGGGTCAAAAACCGAAAACTGTAGGTTAGGTTAGGTTTGTTTTATGACCATGGATAGCGGAGCGTTAAAATGCTTGCTTGCATGGAAGTACATGTATTAAAATTTTACAGCGAACTATTGCATAAGTATGTACACAATTGATGTGCAGGCGGTTATTCTATACGAGCATTATGCATTTTGGTGTTAGATGTATTGAGTAATATACATTATAAATCTGAGATATTATGATCGTTATACGTTATGATCGTTATATACAATGATATTATACTTAAATAACGTTATACTTAACAAAAATATATATTTTGATGTTATATCCAACGTTCGTTATACACCTTGAACGGTATACAAAACAAGCTTATACAATATGAGCGTATATAATATGAATATTATAGCATAAGTTCTTATATTACTTAGGTACCCCTGTGGAACCCAAATTCTCCTTTTTTTTAGTTCTTTTCTTTTTCACCAAAATGCTCTTTATCAATTCCGTTGCAAGCAATATGATTATTATATTGAGTTCTGCGCGGATAGCACTGTCACTATATCTATGTACATCCATTTTGGCCGAGATAGAAGTGCCAAATAAGTACGTATGTCCGTACGGTTGCTTTAAGCATGCTTATTTATGAGTGTGCTTAAAACAAGCATGCTTATTGCTGGCAAATGTGAACAGTTGCAGAGCATGCTAATTTTAAGCAAGCTTATGAGCAAGCTTTTTTTTGAGCACGTCTGTCCGTACCTTTATACAGTAAATACTTATTTTAATTTTCTGTTTTATGTCTCATTTAATTGCTTTTTTGTAGAAGATTTAATGATATAAATATCACATTTTCAATTACGCTCGGTATTTAAATTTACCTAGACAAACCGTCAAAATCTCATTCATCTCCATATCATTACCATCCTTACCCTCCAATTTTTTGCCGGAAGGTAAAGATCGTGTTTGGATGGTAGTGATTTAAAAAAGTTTTTAGTAGTTATGATTTTATGAATAGCACAATTCATGATTTTTACTAAACAGCACAAGAATGCGTTTACTAAACCACAAAAATGCATTTTACCCAGTAGTTTTTTGTGCCATAAGCACGTGCTTACTTTATCTCTTCTTAATAACTTCGGGAAATAAATGGCGTCGGCAAACTAATTGATGCTAAGTTTCTCCTTCATATATTGTGACTATGGGGTATTTTAATAATGACATTTGTCAAATTTTAATACCCTGTTTTTGAAATTGATTAAAAAGCAGTACTTATTTATTTTATAGGTCAGTACAAGGAAATAAAAATGCCGATAGGGCAAGAAAAAATTGCAAAATAAAAATTAGACTAAGCAAAAAACAAGAATACTTAAGTATAAAAAATATCCCATATAATATAAAAATTAAAGAAGGTTTCTCTTAAGAAAGGAAGAAAATAAAATTTATAAAAAAGGATAACGACAAATTCAAAACATTTTAATGGAAATTTGGCCTCCAATGACACCACTTGTTAGTGACAGGCAATAAATCTGGGAGCATCAGCACTTGTTTTAGACATATCAATCCTTTAGCTATAAATAATACAAAAACTCTTGGTGGCATAGCAAAAAAAAAAGCATTACTCAGAATAAATCGGGATCAATACATGAAATTAATCAATTGTATCAAGCGTTGCTTTGCAGAAATCGCATTAAATGCATGAAAAAATAGGTACGCAAATAATTATAACGAGTTAGCACTAATTGACTGGCACGTTGTTATATCGCGGATTAGCAAAGCAATATTATTATTTTTATTTAAATAATCAAATATGTTAAGAAACAAATCAGCAAATTGCATAAAGAGAAAACTGCGTTTAGGAAGCGAAGAAAAACACTAGAGGAGCAAGAAAAGCAAGTACAAGAACAATTGAAGTTAGCGTGAAAAAAAAACGATTTCCTAAAAGATATACGGAAAGAAAAAGTTCAATGAGCTATTATTTAATGAAACTATTAGTAAACGCTGAACAAAAATTACAATTTCTGAAAGATATTTTGCAAAATAGGAAGTCTAGATACTCTAGATTGAAAAAATCTAAAATATAGTATGATAAGAAGCACAATTTTACACAAAACTAGTGCCTACGCCACATCTTGGGATTTAGGTAGCCGACCCCGATTGAGAACTCATTCTCAAAAAAATGGGACAAAGGCTAGGAGGATGATGAAGAAGCACAATTTTTGTTATAATGTTATTAAAACTATTGTGAGACATCTTTACTAATTATAAAAATATTTTTTGTTGATCTCATATATAATTTTTTTTTTTTTTTTGTAAAATGCTTAATGTTAGATTGATCTTTTACGTTTTAATATATAATATTGGAAGAATGTTTAATGCTAAGAAGCATTTTATCTTTTGGTGACCTCTTATGTGTTAATAAAGATACCTATTATTTTTAGAATGTTTAATGCCAAGATTACTTTATCTTTTGTGGATATCGTAATGCATAAAATGTTTCATGCTAAGCATAGCATCCTATTATTGCTGAATATTTTAAATTTTGAATCCTGAAAATTTCTAAAACATATTTTATTTTATAAAAACAGCACTTCAAACCATAATCAGTCATTTTAGATACTTTTTTATCACCCTAATATTAGTTAAATTATACAAAACTTATGAAAATCACATTACCTTTCAAGCACTCTTTATTTTCCATGTATAATATCCTAAACCGTACATTGCACAAGCATGCCTTCTGTTTTATATTACTCTAAACCATATTAATACATTAAAATCATAAAAAAACGCATTTCTAAAAAAAGTCAAAATTTACAAAATCTGAACGACTCGCGAGAACGACCCTGATAGTCCCTGGAAGATACCACGGGAATTATTTTACCCGTGGTCCCTGAATTTTGTATAAGCCAACTAATTTAAAAAGGTATAATAACTTAACTGTATATTATTAAGGAAAATAATAAAAAAAACATAAGCAGTGTAATAAAAAAAAACAAAGCACATGTACAGCGGATCCTCTTAGAAATGAAAAAGATAGAAATATTGCATGTCTTCGGAAGGTTGTAAAGATCTCTGACGAACCCATACCAAAATTGTACGACTGTACTCTTAAAAAAATATTGGATGATGGAAAAAATTACGTGGCGGAACACTTTCCAGAGTTGTCAAGTGTACAACATTCGCTATATAGTATAGCGACAGAAATAAAGAGGCTGGAGTTCGTAAGTTAAAAATTAAATTACATGGTCAAGTTGAAGTTCCGGAAAAGTTCGAGGACTTCATTTTAGCATATTACAGTAGTGACAAAGGAGAGCGTATCATCATATTTTGTAGTCCAGATTCTAGGCAATTGATTGGAAATATAAAGGAATTCTTCGGGGATGCAACGTTCCAAAGCTGCCAGAAAAACAAATGTCAAGCCTCTGATTTATGTGTTAATGCCAGATAAAAAAGAGCATACATATTATGTAATGTTTCAAATGATATAGTCACAACTGAAACAATGGAACCCATTAAAAATGCATTGTGATTACATTATAAAAGTGTTTCCCGACATACATATTGTGGGCTGTTATTACCATTGGGAAAAGTGCATGTGGAGAAATGCGAAACTCCTGAAAATGGATAGATACAAACAGGATACAAGACTAGTGGCACTATGTGCAGCATTACCACGTTTACCCAAAGACGTGATTTTGAAGGGATGGGGATATTCCGGTATGTAGAAATTCCTGCGTTATGTTAAAAAAAATGGGTAAGACCGAAATACATAAACTTTATAAGTGTTTTTGCCAAACAAATAATGTTGCCGAAGGACTAAACGCCAAGATTAACAAAAAGAGTTCACAAAAACACAGTTAACATGATGCGTCTTTTAAATGTATGACGGACCATGGTATATGTAGGTACTTATGTTTTTTTATTGTTTTCTTTAATAAGATACAGTTAAGTTATTATACCTTTTTAAATTAGTTGGCTTATACAAAATTCAGGGACCACGGGTAAAATAATTCCCGTGGTACCTTCCAGGGACTATCACAGGGACCATGGGCAACAAAGGAACAGATGACACTGCGGTCAATAATATTTTAAGTTAAAACGTGATGGTACCTAAGATTACGTATGAATTATCGATAGTTTCGTCCTCGACAAAACAATATGAAATTCCATTTATAACAAAAAAAAATTGCATCATTCCAACACATTTATAACTCTACGGTAGTGATATATTTTACGTCATATGTTACATATTGTCTGGTAACGAAAAAATAACACTCCTAATAAGCTTTTTAAAAACAGTCTTGCCAAACTAGTCTATGTCTATCCTAACTTGCCTGCAATCCGTGCAAAGCATATCCTAATAGGCGGTGATCAGAATAGGGAGTGCTAATTTACCTGTACTTTGCACGAGGTCGTCACATATGAAGGTTCTAAAAGTTTGTCAATAAAACCACATTTAATAAAAAAACTTTTACGAAACATATTCAACATATAATACATATTTACTATATAATACTTTTTAATACTTTTTAAGACGGAGCCAAAAAGAAGAGTATTTCTAAACGGTAAGATAAGGCAGCCAACTTAAGCTACAAAATTTTTTTTTGCGTAGGTCTCCCCTTAATAAATCTTCCATTATTTAATTTCAGTTATCAAATTCGAAATTGGTATCGACAATAGTAGCGATAGTAACATAGCCGCATCCCTACTTGAGTAGCGTTCACTTTGACGGCTTGAATAGCGAATTTTCTCGATTACTGTTTAATGTAGATAACAATCGATAATGAACTGTACTTCTTAAGGAATAAAGTTGTATTCTACTAACGTGATAACTCAAATAACGATCAACCAAATGGAGAAAAAGGAAAGAATTGAATTATTATTTAAATAATACTTTAGCGATGTTACGAAATGCCTCCTTCAGACAGTTTTTGCCAGGGGTTGAATTTCGGCAGCTTATTACTGCACAACACGGCATGATCAATTTAAAATAATTATTTTTTATTGTAAATTTGATTTCACACGTCAAATCTAGTCTGCGTTTGACTAGCGATTGACGACGGAGAGGTGCCACGGCACATATGCTTGGAAACACGGGAACGCCTACTTGCCACTTCCATTAGTCTCTTTCTTCCATGAGGAAAACGTACCACTACATTTGTAGGACTTTGTGGCCATTCAATTATACTAATATTTACTAAGCTGCATACAAAAATCCGCTGGTTATTAATAGTTTTTATGACCTCGTTATTTCGACATATTCGGCGTGGAGGACGCTCCAACTCAAACCATCGATTTTGTAGGACAATTGTTTTTGCAAGTTTATTAACATATTATCTTAAAATTTCAATAAAAAAACTACTGTTAGTCAGACATTTCGACACCCTACCAAATCGACATGTTTTACATCTGCGCAGTTCAGTAGCTAAAGCTTGGCCCAGAAAAAAATGTCGCTCATGTGAGATAGAGTTTGTGCGTGAGGATGAAGCCAAATAGGTTTGAAAACTATGTACCCCGATAGCGGGCCATTTATTATGCAAATTAAATTTAAAAAAAATAAACCCGTCATTACAAAGTTCAAAGATGTCGTCGGTACGAGAGAAATTACATGAAAAAAAATTGTACAATTATGTTCATTACGGAGGTATTTCAGCAAAAAAAGTGGCATTGGAGCTGAATGTATCTGTAAGAATCGTTCAAAGGGTATTAAAACGGTTCAGAGAGACTGGCGGAGTACGGCGACTGCCAAGAGGTGGACGTAAACCAGGTTTTGTGAACAACTTGAAGAAAATTCTAGTAGCTTTGCGAAAAAAAAACCTTTCGGTACGACATTTGGCAAAAAAATTCAAAACGTCTAAATCTACAGTGCAACCAGTAAAAAAACAAAATTCTATATAAACATTCAAACAAACGAAAGTACCTAACAGAAATACAAAACGCCTATTTCAGCCAATAAATGATCGAGACAGAACTCGAGATATTAACTTTTTCCAACTATTGATTTGCAGTTTGCATTGCAGCACATTCTTTAATTATAAGGAATTTCAGCCAATCGAGATTGAAACAGAATTAGAGATATTAACTTTTTCCAACTATTAATTTGTCCTATTTTTTATTAAGGAATTTCAACCAATAATGATCGAGACAGAACTCAGAGATAGTAACTTTTTCCAACTAATAATTTGCAGTTTTTAGCACTCATTATATTAAGGAATTTCAACCAATAACTATTGATTTAGCAGAAAATGTTTGCAAACCATAAACGGACTAACATGTAAGTACATAACGTACGTTGTAAAACAGGGTTTTTATTTATGTTTCCATTGATTGTAATAACGATTTTTCTAATATGTTAAAATTGCATTCTTCTTAGTCGGCATCTTCATTGCTGAAGGTCGTGTCTAACGTGAAATATTAATTCATCACTTGATGCACCATGCTTTTCCACTCGTTTCTATTCTCGGCGATCTTGATGGCCTTTGGTATTGACAGGCCGCCAGTGAGCGTTTTTACAAGATCTGACCAACGGGTAGGCGATCGACCGCGCGGTCTTTTTCCGTCTACCTGACCTACTACCATCAGCTGTTCCAGATTATCCGGGTTCCTGCGAGCGACGTGTCCGAAATAGTTTAATATCTGCTGGAAGCAGATAGCGGACAGCCTCTTGGTTATTCCGAGCTCGTTGAGAATGGACACGTTGGTTCGGCGCGCAGTCCACGGGATCCGCAACATACGCCTCCAGCACCACATTTCATAAGCGTCAATCTTCGCTCTTTCTTTCTGTCTTCTTGTCCAGGATTCGGCGCCGTAGGAGAAAAATCAGCGCTCGACATTTTAGATAGAACATTACAAATCATGCCATGTTCCTTTTTGAATTTTTTCACGATCGTCTATTTTTTCTTGAGTTCTTTTTCAGCCAGTACCAGTACCAGTATGTAATGTAGTTATTCAGCCCCACTAGAGTCCGGTTAATGTACGACCAAATAATGTACAGCCCAATAATTGGCGTCCAAAATGGGATGTACATTATTGCCCTGTCCAAATAGTGGCTTCACATTATTGCCTCGTACCGAGACCTCGAACTTGTACACCCTAATAACGCTCATCCCAATAATGCACGACCCAATAATTCAAATCCATTTAAACCCGCTCCAGACCTTCCGATCCGATCCGATTTATCGGAAGAAATCGGATAATGTGTAGTGTTTTAGGTCCTAACTATTGCACTACACATTATCCGATTTCCTAACAATTACGCTACACATTATCCGATAAGTAGGATCGGATCGGGTAGGATCGGAAGATCTGGAACGGGTTTTAGTAGACGCCGATTATTGGCCGAACATTAAACCCGTTCCAGACCTTCCGATCCTACCCGATCCGATCATACTTATCGGAAAGGGTTCCGACCGATCGGAAGCAATCGGATAATGTGTAGTGCAGTTGTCCGATTTATCGGAAGAGATCAGATAATGTGTAGTGCAGTTGTTAGGAAATTTCTTCCGATAAGTCGGATCGGATCGGAAGGTCTGGAGCGGGTTCTATTGGCCCGTACCGATAATGCTCAACCCAGGAATGTACACCCCAATAATGTACAGCCCAATAATTGGCGACCACTTTCCGCTTCAGACCACAGACTATAAATATTTGACACATAGAGTGATATTCTAGGGATGGGGCGACGAATTTTACCGATTAAGCTGAAATTTTGCATACTTACATAACTTTGATGACAATACGTTTTTTTTATGGATATTAAAAAAAAACTAACCTAACCTAACCCGGCCGGGTCGGATCTGCTCTGAAAGGTGATTGATTCACCTCAACCTATTCTCAAACTTTGAATGATTCACCTTTCAGAGCAGATCCGACTCGGCCGAGTATTAGCTGAAGTACAGACTTGTCGGAGAACTAAATGCTGGTGATAAAATAACGTTCTTAATAATAAAGTAGGTTAATATAAATAAACAATTGTACCTATTTTATTGTGACACAGACTTTTACTTCCTTTTGTTTAGTATAACTTTTCACAATTATTGGGCCGTACATTATTGGGTCGGGCTTTCTCGACCTGTAACAATAATGCGCAGCCCAATAATTAAAAGCCAAGGGACTGAAATTAGTGGACGCGTATTATTGGGTCGTACATTATTGCCCTGTGAAAAGAGTGGCTTCGTATTATCGCCCCGGACCAAGCTTGCGTGGCCCGAGAATGCTCATCCCAATAATGCACGACCCAATAATCCGCGTCCATCATGGATGCCAATTATTGGGCTGTACATTATTGGGTTGAGCATTATTTGGCTGTACATTAGTGATCCCCATTCAGCCAGTGCAGAATAAAGAAGTTTTCAATAATATAGGATAGTGTTTGTAGTCAATAATATTGTAGATTTAGTTTAATGAGTAGTTATTAAGGCTTAATTAATTATATGTAACGCTAAATTGGGAACCCATTTGGGTCAGCCTTGTATTGTCCAGCCACGTTTTCCGCGTCCATACGGACTCGGAAAACACGGCTGTACAAAACACGGCTGGGCAAAACGTGGCCGAGCAATGTTTGTTCGGGGAAGTTTTTCGAAGCCAGTTTTGTACAGGGTCGTATTGTCCAGCGCTGTTTTATACAACACGGCTGGCCGCGAACCAAACTGCTAGGTTAGGTTAGGTTAGAACTGCGGCCACAGCGCGCGAGCCGAGCGAGCGTACCGCGGCAGCGGTCGGCGAAGCGCTAGAACCGAACTACTACCTGTAAAGAAGGTTAGAAAGTGTGAAGTATGTACTGGCCACCAATATGTCAATCATTGGAAGCCCAGCGACGAACTTGAATGAATGAGAAGACGTTTTAATGTGTTGTCAAAAACATATCAAATTCTGTCTAGCGTATTTTCTGTATAATTAAATAAAACGATTAGCATAGTTTTCACGATCTATATTTCTTGTACTTCCTGAACGGACCCACACACAAAAACTTAACAGAAAGCATACCTACTTGCATTTTCGGGACTCGGAAAACGTGGCCGTACAAAACGCGGCCGAACAAAGACGGGCCGAGCGTCATGGACTCGGAAAACGCGGCTGTACAAAATATGGTCGAGCAAAACCTGGCCGTGCAATATTGGCCTGGACAAGCTCGGTACAATGCAAAGAGTAAGGAATATATAACGTACAATACAATGCGGGTTTTTCGAAGACATTTTTGCTCGGCCGTGTTTTGTACAGCCATGTTTTCCGAATCCAAAAAATGGACTCGGAAAGCATGGCTGTACAAAACCCCTACTCACAGATGTTAGCCTTATAGTCTAAGGTGTTGTCTATGCCGCTAGAAACTCTAGTAACAAATCTGACATAAACCTCACTCTCCCCACTTCATACCTTTACCTTTCCACTAGTATCTGTCTGTCATGTCATTTCAATGGCGCCATTCATTGTTTACTTTACATAGTATAAAACAAAGTCGCTTTCTCTGTCCCTATGTCCCTTTGTATGCTTAAATCTTTAAAACTACGCAACGGATTTTGATGCGGTTTTTTTTAATAGATAGAGTGATTCAAGAGGAAGGTTTATATGTATAATACATGCATAATTTATCAGCATTGCACCCGTGCGAAGCCGGGGCGGGTCGCACGCATTTGAATCTTTGACGATTTTGACGCTATTACTGTTTTGTACGTGATCGAGTGAAGTGTCGTTGATTCCTATAAGTTGGTAAGTACGAACTATTCACTATCGTGTTCATTTACTTATTCTATTCCTGCCGTATAATAATTGACACGTAATTACAATAAAACACAGTCAGTAGAGAAAAATATACACCAAAAAATACCACGCAGAACTAGCGTCTCTATACCAAATACTTCTTCTTGCTGATAAGTTAAGCAAGCTATTATTAATATTATGAAATTTGTGAACATAAACCTTGACTTCAACATGTGGTATTTATTTCCCGTGGTGATATGAAAATCGAGGCAAGTACTTAGTTTAGAAGTGATGATTATTCGACGACGCGTTTGGCTCGGTTTGTAGACACCTGCCTACTGAGCCGGCGGTCCCGGGTTCGAATCCCGGCCGGAGCAAATATTTGTGTGATGAACTCGAATATTTGTGCTTGGGTCATGGTAGTTCTATGTATTTAAGTATATATTTATCTATATAGGCGGGCTGTTTCCACATTGGTGAATTCTCCTCACTGCATAAGCGGCAGAGCTCAGCCTGTTTGCCAAGACCGATATGTGAGATGACCATTGTAAGTTGCGATCCAGTGTAAGCCCCAGAAAAACCGTGTTATCAACTAAATCTAGTATTTCTCCACTTAAAGAAATAGTACCATCGACCTGTCTGACATTTGGCACTGTGAATTTGACACATTTCGTTTTCTTTGCATTGAGAAGTAGTGTCTAAGTTGAACCGTCTAAGTTGCGCATTAACAAAACTGGTACTTTTTTTGTTGATTTTGAAAACAATATCATTTTTGATGCCAATATGTTTCTTTCACATAGCCAGTTTTCGTCATGAATATAAGTGTGCCTATAAACCGACCATGAAAAAATGCTCGGTCGGTGATAGAGCCAAAAAATTGCACTTTTTCTATTTCCTCTTATAAGTATCATAATAAGGTTATCCTTCTCCATCAAAGCGTGTCAGGCCCTTGACTTAAGCACGTCGATTATGTAGCATAATAATTGATTGACAATTCGGGTCTTGTCGAGTATCCGAGTCTAAGATCCGAAAAATACAAAAACTTTATGCACTAATACTTTACTCGGCGATAAATATTGCAGATCGGTCTTTAGCCCTTAATTTGACAAAAGATGACGAAGGTCAAAAAAGGCTGGTTCAAGCCTCGTTATGGTAAAATAGAGCAAAATATTCTGGTTCGAAAATAATATATATGGAAAGAGATGGTCAAAGAATTTGTTCACCCTGCCATACACGCCAAATTATGGGTTAGAAAGAGGCAATTCAGCAATTGGCTGTTTATTTACGACGATTTCCGAACACTGGCGACCTTCCATCAATCATTGTTTAAAATTAAGATGAATAAAATGGGAATGAACGTAAATACTTTCTCGTTTATAATATTATTAGGATTATTTATATATGTTAAGTATCGTATCTTTGCATACTGAGTTATTTACTACTTTATTTATACTCAGTTACCAAGCGGAGGTACATAATCAAAGCTCGTAGGCACTATTTTCAGATGATGTGCGTATCGGAACGTGATACCTACCTAATTAACCTCTACCTAATTTTGACTGTCGAATAGTGCCATCCCTCTCGATCTCCTGTCAAGGTATATTTGAGTGAATGGAATAGCACTATACGAAAGTAAAATTTCGAACATCGGAGTAGCCCTGCTGCAATCACTGGTTTGACATGTCTTGCCAGATGGGTGTGTGACGTTTGTCAAATCAAATGTGATTGATTCAAATTTGTAAAATTTTATGTATTTGATTCTTGAAATTACGCGATTAATCGAATTTTGCGGATACATGTTCCCATATCAGAATTTATTGTTTTTTTACAAAGAATAGTTTGGTATGCGTTTGGTGAAGGTCTATCGTAGGTAGATTAGTTTACGTCAAAACGATGACATGTAGGGAGTTGTTGCAACTACAATGATTTGCTCTCCATACAAAGTTTAATCCCGTTTTTCACGGGAACACTACATTTATTCGGGATGAAAAGTATCCTATGTCCTTCCCCGGGACTGAAACTATCTATATACCAAATTTCATCTAAATCGGTTCAGCGGTTTAAGCGTGAAGAGGTAACAGACAGACAGACAGACAGACACACTTTCGCATTTATAATATTAGTATGGATATACGTACGTATATCGTCGTCTAGTACCCATAACACAAGCCTTCTTGAGCTTAATTTGGGACTAGATAGATTTGTGTAAGGTTGTCCGATATTTCTTAATTTTTTATTATAATATTTTTTTTTGGCAAGGCACACAGTGTAAAATATTGCTTTTGACTGCTACATGAGGTATAGAGCCCTGATTTATTTTCCAACAACAAGTGGGGTCTCCACTCACTTACAGTCGCCATCAGATACATCGTAGCATATAAGGCGTTCATAAATATGTGAACACGACTCTTATTAACTGGGCGTTACAGTACATGTTCACATATTTGTGAACGCCTTATATGCTGCGATATGTCTGATGGCGACTGTACATTCGAATATAATCCATTACACTGAACATACCTTTGTGAAGAGCAGATCTTGGCATATCATAAATTATATAATATAGTTTATATTGTACTAAAAATTATTATCACTGTTGTACAAACAAATTTAATTCGGGTTTTTGGTAACACAACACGGATGGAGCGGAGCGGGCCATTCAGTATAAAAACCACTTACAGTGCATTAGCATTGAGATATATATATGGCTTTGGGTTATGATTTGAATTAGCAATAATTTGTTCAATTTTATGCTGTAAATAGTATGCAAGATTCAAATCTCCCAAGTGTATAGAGACCAATTTACTTTTTATGTTTACTAATTAAAAAATACATTATATTTAACATCATTGTTTTATTTTTCAGAGAATGTGGCCTTTGACCATGACTATGACAGACATTGCCGGCAGCACGTAGATCACACATATGAGATCACACATATGAGATCACACATACACTAAACCCAGTACATCATGGGGTGTGGAGCTGCGCTTGCTGGAATCTGAAGGTAACTTATTTTTAGATAATATGTCTATATGTACTGCCATATAGACGTGTGCGGCGTGCCGGTTTTGTACCGACGCCGCAGTGTACGCCGCCTAGTCATAATTTATAATAACAAACTTTATATGGCAGTAGACCGATGACCTTTCCAATGTCGCTGCGAAAGAGGGCCTGCGCATTAACTGTGCGAAAACCAAGGACATGCGCCTAAATACACAAAACGCAACGTCCGTGCATGTGAATGGAGAGCCGGTCGAACAGGTGGACAAGTTCACATATCTGGGAAGCGTCGTGGATCCACTGGGGGGAGCAGAAGCGGATGTTGAAGCGCGCATCAATAAAGCCCGTGCCGCATATGCGCAGCTGAAGCCCGTATGGACGTCCCCAGTTATCACTCGCCATACAAAATTGAGAATTTTTAACTCGAACGTCAAGTCGGTCCTCCTGTATGGATGTGAGACGTGGCCCGTAAAAAACGTAATCACAAATAGACTCCAGGTATTTGTTAACAAATGCTTGCGAAGGATCCTGGGAATATACTGGCCACGGACCATCTCTAACATAAGGCTATGGGAGCTGAGCGGCCAAAATCCTATCGCTAAGGAGATACTTCTTCGGAAGTGGCGCTGGATAGGTCACGTACTGCGAAGACCTGACAACCATCTTTCTAAACAAGGTCTGACGTGGCAAGTATCCGGTAGAAGAAGACTCGGTCGTCCTCGCACCACTTGGAGACGCACAGTCAACAAAGAGGCCGCGTCAACTGGCCTCGACTGGAAAAAACTCGAGGAAGCAGCGCAGGATCGGCGGCAATGGAAAATCCTTCTGAGAGCCCTATGTCCCTGATGAGGGATAACAGGATACCATCATATGGCAGTAGACGTGTGCGCCGCGCCGATCGGCGTGACATCGGCCTTTGCTTTGTGTACTTTGTATTTATGCGCATACAAATAATGTTACCTGTACCTTATATACAGTAACCTGTACTTTATATAAAGTATGGGTTACATTATTTGCATGTGCATAAATCAAAGTACACAAGCCCACGCCGACTTCACGCCGATCGGCGCGGAGCACACGTCTACTGCCATATAAAGTTTGTTATTATAAATTATAACTAAGGATAGGAATTTTGGTTGCATACCATGAGTCATAAAATCCATAAAGTTGCTGTCTGTTAAAATATTTTTGTCATCCAATAATAAAATTTATATTTTCAAATGAAATAGGTACAAGAGTTATTATGACTATTCATGACAAAAACAAAGTACATACAAACAAAGCAATCTTAAGCAAATAAAATTCTAGATTTGTGTTGAAAATCAGTTTTCTATGGAATTTTAGCCAAAACTTAATAGCGTGATGCAGGTTCATCTTTTGTTTTATATGGGCACGCGGCGTTGTAAACTCATGTATAATTAGAAAAAAATGCAATCGATTGGCCAATAAAGTTTGCTTGATTGGTCTGCAATTGTTTGACTAACAGATCACCTTCAACAGTTTCAATTTTGTTTTAGGTTGATCACTGGAACCACCCCTAGACCTGGGGACGCAAAACCTGCGACTGTGTCCTGCTTCAGGTGATTTAATTTATATGTTATAATATAATCGTTTGATACCCAAATGCTTAGGGCCAGTTGTATCAAACCATGAGTCATTGTAAGTAGCAGTCCGTTTCCCCGTCTCGACACTATCCCGAAATTAACCGAGGCGATGTTGGCCGAACTATGAGTTTTTGCAGGGAAGTGCCTCTCCACACTATCATATTCGCTCAGCCTCGGTCAACTTCGCGTGTTGTGTAGGCTATAGGGTTAAATACCTACTTGGTATTTTACGTGGTATAGATAGAGCGTTAGACGTTTTTCTATGGGATGACTGGCGCTGTCATATAAATCACGTTAACGGGTGAATTGCAGAAAATATGTACCTTTGGAATTTCGTAACTAAACTGAGAGTAACGAAACTGATAATGGCTGTAACGAAACTTATAACATAAAGCGTCGGACTCATGAAATAAAACTACTTAGTGATGTTGTATGGTTTCGTTCGCAGAATTATTTAATAAAACTTTTAATTTCAATTATCAATATTGATTAATGATTTTTGGTTTACATAATCACAGTGTGAATAATAATAACAAATATGATCTAAATAATTAATTAATGTCTACAGTAGCCAGTCTTAATTCTTTCTTAAGTATTATTTCTGGATCCGGACTCTGCTGCCTATTAGATTTATTTTCTTTTTGGTATAATAACGTGCGGAATATCGTCTCCAATTATCGCTAGTTATTTCTTTTTGTTCCTTATTTTGACTTTTGACTCCGCGTTTTCTTGATTTCTTTACTCTGTCTAAATGTTTCACTCTTAACACTTCATATTTTGTAGGATTTTGCTTTAAACGTTATCTTTATTTCCTTTGCCTTTCAGCATTTGTCTACTGTAAAAAAGTGTTTTTATTTTTGTACTGAAATACTTGGTAAAAAATATTTTTACATAGTAAATTTATTTCTAAAAATATGCTGAAAATGCTAAAATAAATCAATTAGGGAATTGAAACAGAGACAAAAAATATTACAGTCCATATTCAGATAGGTTTTTCGACCTATAAAAAAGGTTTTATGGTATGAACTAACCCTTACATTTTATCAGTTTCGTTACATAACGAAACATAACGAAACTGAGACAAGATATATGAGAAATCGCAACCTAAAACAATATTTTTCTTCAAACGTGTAATGCATTCATCTGGAACTATGTAAATTTGTAAGATTCAGAGTAAAACCAATCGGCAACGAATAAACTGGAGTACGAAAATAAAGATTTTATATGAGAAAAGCGCCGTTACTCAACCTGAGATTTTTTAGCTCATTTACTCAAGACTATCGATTGACGCACCACTTTGTTGAAAATAAAGTGGCTGTCGCCGTGTTTATCATTTTGGAACATGTCAAAGTGCTGCCGGTATAAGAAAAAAATATTCTACTAAGAACTGAGACATTTCTTTGGGATTAAATGCTCCGTAACTAAGCCTGAGTAACGAAACTCCAGTAAGTTGGGACAAGTTTATCATTATAAAAATTTCACAACTATTTATTATAAACGTAAATATATTTATACAGAATTTAAAGATGATCTAATAAGGACTGGATAATTTACAGTTAAACTTTAAAATAAATAATATCAATCGTAACAAATTTCCGAGATAAAAATACACTCAGAATTGGGACATGAGAATAATATATGAAGTAACTGCGTACCTCTTAGGAAAAAAATACTTAAAAAATAAAATAAAAAAAGGAATTGAAATAAAAATATCTTATCTGAATTGAAAGAATTCTTATTATCAAAGTAACATAGTTACATTGTGTTTTATTCTCATGATATATGTTTTAATTCATTCTGTTTTCATGGGACACTCATAAGCATAAAGGGTGCATATTTTCTGCAATTTACCCCACGTTAATTAATGGAATCTTAACGTGATACGTAATACATATGAATAATTCTCTAATGTTTACAAGAAGAATATTAAGTATGAAAGGGTTGTAAGAGGAAAGATACGCCAAACAGTTTTTATATGAAATGAAGAGAGCCGAATAGTTAGTGATATCTGATAATAGTTATAGACATGTAGAAAAAGATATGCTGTACTGACAGACAGTATGCGGCTTAATATATCTTCAGATATTGAAATATGTACTTCGTCTCATCACTACACCCTACACTGTGCAATAGGTAATAATGTATATTTTTTGGTTTACATTTATATAAATGCCTTATTTCGGTATTATAAAAGAAGCTTCTCGCCGCATTTTGACGACGCGGTTGGCAAGTGCAGCTGCCTACTGAGCCGGCGGTCCTAGGTTCGAATCCCGGCCAGGGCAAGTATTTGTGTGATGAACTCTAATATTTGTTCCTGGGGTCATTGGTGTTATCTATATATGTATTTATATATACTGTATTATGTATATCGTCGTCTAGTATACCCATAGTACAAGCTTTGCTTAGTTTGGGACTTGGTACTAGGTCGATTTGTGTAAATAAATATAAATAATAAATAAATAAATATCAAGGGACAATCATACACAAATCGACCTAGTCCCAAAGCTTGTACTATGGGTACTAGGCGACGATATACATAATATATTTTATTTTATTTTATTTATTGGTATTCAGGATAACAACAGCCGTAATTATAATATTTACATTAAATGGTTTACATATCAGAAGGCCAATAACAGTCATCCATTAATTACAAAAAATACAGAAGTACTGAGAAGTCTAGGTTATAACACTATAACAAATTGAGATAAGGTAATGCAAGTGTGCAAAGACAAAAAATTTAAACTTAAGGCATGATTGAAAAACATCGAAGACATATAATTGCCTTGTTGTTGAAAAGGTAAAAGTACCCACTGACGTGAAAATGTTTTCCACACCTACAGCGCAGATCTTTTTTTTTTTTTTTTTAATATATATTATACAGCTATTTAATAGTTATACTATACAAATAGTTACATGTTATTTTTAATAATATGTATATATGCCAAAAAAACAAAAAAAATATATAAATGTTTCATTTGCAAATAAATATCTTATTGTCACTTGCCTTTTTTAGACTGTGTATACACTATTTATCATATTTAAATTAAATTTCACTCTAATAACTACAACAACGTAGTAATTTGGATATGTACGGCTTTTTACATCACAATTTAGGCAAGTTAAGAAACTTAGCAAATCCGTTGGTGTACGCGAAATATTAACATGAGACAAATTAGATTTTATACTAAATTATTGCCTAGTATCATCGTTTACCCCTATATACCCCTATATATAAATACATATATAGATAACATCCATGACCCAAGAACAAATATTTGCACAAATATTTGCCCCGGCCGGGATTCGAACCCGGGACCCCCGTGCACCGACTCAGTAGGCAGGTGTCTACCAACCGAGCCAAACGCGTCGTCGTAAGATTGTCCCTTAATATTTATTTATTTTATTTGTTTAAATTTTAAGATGATGGTATGAATAATAATAATCGAATTAATTTCAGGTTCAATGTTAGAGGAACCACCGGTAGAGGAATCTCCAAAACCATCAGAACTGCCTACTGTTTCAGGTAATTTTACTGGATTAAAAAGCAAGCCCTAGTAATGCACATTATGCGAGATTAAAGAATTTACCTATTACGCTTGAAAAGCGATTGTGACGGATAGATAGACAATGGAGGCTTAATAATTTAACGTGCGTGTTTTATTTCAGGACCTCCGGCACTGGAGCAAACAGTTCTGCAAGAAATACAAAACTTACCACAAATACCTTTTTCTGGTAATTTAGTTTGCTTTATTTATATCTAAGTATCTAGGCATTATATGAACTAATTGAATAGCCGAGAAAAAGTTATGTCACTGACCAAAATTATGTATGTAAAAATAAATAATTATTGGACAACTTAACGCCGGCGGACTTAGTGGTATTTGGCAAGTCCAAACAATTTTCCTGTTATCGAGTTTCGATCTCATTTACAAATTAGTGTAATAATATCACTATCAAATATTAGTTACATTTACCCATCGCTCATCTGGGTAGTCTCTCAGGTTTCACTTTTTAACTGCCGGCTACGTAATATTCTAATCCTAAATAGGTATAAAAATATCAAATAAAAAAATATATATAAAATTATGAACTTCATGTCGATTTTATTTCAGGTTCATCAAAGAAACGGCAACGAAAGGTTCCTCAAGCGCCTCAAATGGCCATTACAGGTAATTATATTTAAAGGATTGTATCTGTGGTGGCACTTTGTAGGTACCTACATGCATTGCTCGACAGAGGTCCGTTAATGTAAATCGCTGACCCCAAGACGGACATTAACACATCCGTACGTTACTTACGTAACGTAAATAATATGTAAATGAATACCTACAAACATAGGCTATTGGGGGTTAAATTAGAACAGAATTCTTAGGGTTCCGTACCTCAAAAGGAAAAAACGGAACCCTTATAGGATCACTTTGTTGTCCGTCTGTCCGTCCGTCCGTCCGTCTGTCAAGACCCTTTTTCTAAGGAACGCGTGGAGGTATGAAGCTGAAATTTATATCAATTACTCAGGTCTACTGTCCCTTGAAGCTGTGAAAAAATCAAACTTCTAAGCCAACGCAATCAAAAGATACAGCCGTTTATGCCGCAAATTTTCGACACTTGCAAGGGAATCAAAACCTACAGGGTGCTTCCCGTGAACTCAGAATCTTGAAATTTGGTACGAAGCAACGTCTTATAGCATAGATAAAGGAAAAATTACGAAAACCATAAATTTTTAGTTACATCACATAATATATATTTTTTTAATAATTTTAAACTTACTACCCATTTCCTCATAAACGCGTAGAGGTATTAAATTGAAATTCATACCAAATACTCAGGTCTATGACTCGATTGTCGTAATGAACGAACTTTGTAAACCTTGCAGGTTTGTACGGAACCCTCGGTGCGCGAGTCCGACTCGCACTTGGCCGGTTTTTTTATATAAATTTAAGATTGGTACCTATATAAGTAGTTTTTAACTTATTTAAGAAATTAGGCGAAAATTGACCATTCCCATCCTTACCTCCGAAACAAAATGCCCTAAAATTGGAAAAGTAAATATGCAGAATAGTGCAGGAATTTAATAAAGACAACGAAACCACAACAAACCAAGTAACCCTCATTTTAATTGTATGCTCGTGGCTTGGCTGAAATCTGTAAGGTACTTGAATTTGAATTTGCCATCGTTCAAGACTACTACGCAAGTTGGTTTTATATCTAATACAAAATATTATTATTGCAGGCGCGGCCACGGAACCTGGATGTAGCGCGGCTAGGCCGAAGCGTCGCCGACGAGTCCTTCGTAAAGTGGCCGATTTACCACCATATTGTCAAGCTATTTATATAGAGTATAAAAAGTCTGTCAAACAATTGAACTTCTTGAGAAGGGCTAAAAGAGCTGTTAAATTTTCAAAAAGCGAAACTTTTGAAAAACTAACACAAAAAGTTAATCCTTTGGCAAAAAAGATAATGTGGATGCAAATAACTCAGAATGAAAAAAAAATAAAAGGCAGACGATTTTCTATCGATGAAAAAATGATTGCCTTATCGATATTAAAACAAAGCCCAAAAGCTTACAGATTTCTACAAAAGATATTTATCTTGCCATCAAGAAACACGTTGAACAAAATGGTATCGTCATTGAACGTGCAACCCGGCATCAATGATCAGATTTTTAACGCTACTAAAAATCAGGTTAGTACTTTACATATGTTCACAAGTGTTTTCAAATAGCCTTAAAATTATGTATTTATAAACGCAGCATTCGTGCAATACATGATACATAATTTTTGTCGCATAACTTCAAACTTTGATACATCCGGGGCTAATAATGCTTTGATCGCAGTTTATTTCACGCACTGGCCGCTGGTATTCAATATTTTAATAATTTGCTACGCAGTTCAAAAATAATAAAATTAGGAACTATGTATTTTCAAATTCACCTAAAAATATTTGTCAGGTACTTCCACTTTATACCTACATGTATTAATAGATTTATTTATTTCAGGTTGAAAACTGGCAAGAAAATAAAAAATACTGTTCCATTATTTTTGAGGAGGTGTCGCTGGAGCCCGGATTGGACTACGACAAATCCAAGGACCATATAAACGGCTTCGTCCATTTAAATAAGAAAACAAACCAGTTTGCGGACCACGCCCTAGCCTTTATGGTTAGAGGCGCAATACATAAGTGGCAACAACCCATTGCATACTACTTCTGCAAAGGTGCCACTAGAAATGAGGACCTTAAAATCATTTTAAAAAAGTCATCAATGCCGTTATAGACACGGGCTTACTACCAGTGGCAATCATCTCAGAGCAGGGGCAATCTTTTCAGTCTGCTTTGAAGAGCCTTGTTGAAGACACCCACAGGGACCAGATAATGCCGGAAGACCTACTGGTAAATAAAGCTTTTTTAATTGTATCTGACCTTAAACAAAATTTGAATGTTGCATCGACGTAATGGAACTCTGATCCACTATGGAACTCTTAACTAGCTCATTGAGTAGTCAAACGAAACTATAGCGTTAAGTTTAATAAATATCATATGCCTGTAACTACGTAGCAGGTAACTGTTGATCCTTAAAACAAATATATTTCAATATCTTATGTACACAGTAGGTACAATACAACTACATAAATAGATATAATTTTGATTCTTGAGTCAAAATGATATTGTTCCCAGGGGCTATTTTGCCTATCCGTGATAAATTGAAAAACTACCGAACGGATATTCATAAGATAAAATGTTGTATTGGTACAGATAGCCAATTCCAATAAGGTTTTTCTTGGCGGGTGATACACAGATTTAGGTTCTAACGAGAGCCAAATACGCTAATATTAACATTCTTATCGTGTTATTTTATTATTGTATCAAATGCGTAATTATTTTTTTATTTTTCAGATGATGTTATAACCATTAACGGGCATAATTTGAGTGTCATCTTCGATCCTCCTCACTTGATCAAAGGGATACGAAACAATTTTTTGACCAAAAATTTAAAATATGATGGGAAAATTTGTAAATGCAGCGATATTGTAGATAATACGACTGCGAGCTCACTATGAATCGAACCATGCATAAATTAAACGACACACATGTGATTCCTGATAAAATTCACAAAATGAAGGTATATTTTAACGTAATTTATGTACCATATGTAAAAGTAGCAACTGGACTTATCAACACAGTCCCACCCTTGGTGCCTACCTCGAAATTATCATAATTGCATTTTTTTTTTATATTTACTTATTTATACTTTATTGCACAATACAAATGGGGTACTAAATGCCTAATGGCATTCTCTACCAGTCAATTGGGCTAAACAGAAACGTAGGTATGGTGCAGGCAATTTTAATAGATAAGATAAAATAAATATATATAAATATAAATATAGATAAAACTTAACGGAGAATATATTTTTAGGTCAAGAATTGCACACAAGTTCTGAGCAGGACAGTGGCAGCAGCATTACAATTCGCAGCCATGTATCGTAAGTATTCTCGCTTAATAATTTTAAATGAGGTGATACGAAGCTGTCAGATTCCTATATCAAAGATAACAAAACAAGAAACCAATTCTTAGTAGGTACTTTATGCTTTAAGGCTACAAAAAATGTGGTTTCTTTAGTATGGAAACTCTGAAACGCTATTTCTTTTAACAGACGCAAACTGCTGAAATTAAATTCCTGTGGTATCAGGCGGGTATTTCTCGCCGATTTCCCAACAAACAGCATTTTAAAGACTTTCGTTACCGCATTTTTACCAATTTTTTATTCTCACTCATTAACATGAAACTGTACAAGTATAAGACATTCGTTACTTTATTTGCCGACCTTGGTAAATATATAACTAACAATTATTTGGTTCCACAGCAACCTACCCCGATGGAAAACCGAAAAGCGAAAGCCTAAAAAACACGGCTGAAGCTGTATCCTTCCTGGATGAGTTGTTCGACTCAACAAACGGCGCCTCATTGTCTAAAAAAGAAACTCGGGGCAAGAGGTTACGAAGAGCGGTAACAAACACTTCGGCACATCATCAATTCTGGCGAGACGCGATAAAAAAAATAGAAAAAATGAAATATGTTGACGCAAGACGTGGTGAAGTATCTGTGCCGTCACTCAAAAATTACATAGTAACTCTCAAAAGTTTTATAAGATTGTGGGATTTTTTTAAAACAAAGAATGTCAAAGTTAAGCGCCCGAGATATTTTAACTCGGATCTATAGAAAACTTTTTGGGCAGGTACGGGCGTATAACTTTAGGAATAACGATCCGACCTGCCACACCTTTAAAAGCACCTTCAAATCGTTGTTTATTACAAGGTTTATAAAATTTCATTCAGAGGGTTTTAATTGTGAGGAGGATGCTAGTGCACAATTAATAAATATAAAAAAAAAAATATTGAAGCTTCTGCGACAGATGGACGAGCAGAAACAAGCACACCTCCTCACAATCCAACAGAAACCATGGACTATGAAAATATTCAAACTGAAGCTCGCCGTGAACGGCTAAATATTCATGCTCAGGCATATACTGCGGGGTGGTTGGTCAGGGAAATTAATAAAAAACTGAAGTGTGACAACTGTTTGGCTGATCTGACGACGACGGAGTCTTCTACGCACAGTTGGATCAGCCAAAGAGAGTACAATTTGATAACTCAAAGGAGACTGACCGACCCCTCAGAACATGCCGTTCGAATGTTCGGTGTAGTAATTAAGGAAACAAACAAATATTTGGAGAGGCAGCCACATTTAAATAATATTACTAAACAAATCAAACGCCACATCCTCTCTAAATATTTGTTTGATTTCTTTAACTGTGAGAGCCACAAAAACGATGCACATGAATATTTTCTAGTCGTAAGTATTAAATTTGCAATGTTTAATTGGTGCAATTCAATAAATAAAATTTTAAGAGGCACAGATATTTCTCGATTAGGCGCCACACTTCCATTAATGCAGCAGAAGGCGTTAATTAAATATAGAAAAAAATTGAGGAATAAAAAGAAATAATTTTAATGTGTTGTGTTTATTGTTTATACACATAAAAGCATAACCAGAAATATTTAAACCACGCTCGGCATAGTACAGAGCCGGGTGGGTATAATACATTTCTGGTTATGCTTTAAAACCCTAATTCCCATTATTTTACCTAGCAACGGTAGCAGCTCACTGAAAAGCTGTTTGCCGTTATCTCCTTTGCCTTAACACCAGGGAAGAGCATGAACAAGCCGGAGAGCTACCGCCCAATCACTCTCCTTAGCAACATCTCTAAGGTGTTCGAACGACTGCTGCTGGCTCAACTCCAGCCCCACATCGAGCCCAGGCCCGAACAATTCGGGTTCCGAGCTGGACACTCCACGACGCTTCAGTTATCCAGGGTGCTGCACCACATGGCAACCGCCATGAACAACAAGTCGGTCACGGTTGCAGCATTCCTGGATATGGAAAAAGCATTTGATAGGGTATGGCACGAGGGCCTACTCTTCAAATTGTCGCAATCCTCAGCTCCTCGACGTGTCACACGCGTCGTGGCATCCTTCTTGGAAGGAAGGACCTTTCAGGTGGCGGTCGAAGACGCCACCTCTACGGAACGCCCGATTCTTGCCGGCGTCCCCCAAGGAAGCTGCCTCTCTCCAGCCTGCTATGCCCACTACACCGACGATATACCGGTGGAGGGCGACGTCAAGCTGGGGCTATACGCGGACGACGCGGCGTTCTTCGCAACGTCCGTCAACCCAAAATACGCAGCCAAGAAACTCCAGCGACAGCTTGACGTCCTTCCCGACTGGCTCTCCCGTTGGCGCCTGTCGGTGAATGTGGGCAAGACGCAGGCCATCATCACTGGGAGAGGAAAACTGCCACCGCTTCTTCGGATGTCCGGCCAAGATATCCAATGGTCGCACACGGCCAGATATCTGGGGGTCACCATTGACCGGGGCCTCACGATGGCGAAACACGTCGACGAGACGGTGCGGCGGACAAGAGCAGCAGCTACGAGACTTCGCCCAGTCCTTGCCAGCAGCCTTCCCTTGCGTACTAAGCTTGGGATTTACAAGACGTACCTGCGGTCCCGTCTGACCTACGCGGCACCCGCATGGTACGCTCTTACATCCGAATCCAACAAGAAGAGGCTGCGTGCGCAGGAGTCCCAGTCCCTGCGCACCATCGTCTCGGCTCCGCGGTACATGCGGAACGAGACGATCTACCGAGA
This sequence comes from Apotomis betuletana, assembly GCA_932273695.1. Classification (NCBI taxonomy): domain Eukaryota; kingdom Metazoa; phylum Arthropoda; class Insecta; order Lepidoptera; family Tortricidae; genus Apotomis; species Apotomis betuletana. The sequence continues at coordinate 56,986,511 of OW026298.1, read as the reverse complement.
TCTGAAATGGCAAGGGCTGGACGCCTTCATCGGGCAACTGGCAGGAGCCATGTTCCGCCGCGCCGACAACTCCGGCATTCCCAGCTTGGAGGGGATCGCGCCGCTTCACGCCCGTCCTCCAGACGGCAAGGGGCGAGCTCTACCAAGAGAGCTCGTGCCCCTCGACTGAGTCCCCTGGCAGCTCGCCAGCTCGCCAGGTATCCAAATGCCAAGATAGGCAAAATTGACCACAAGCCGCTGAGAGGCCAACGCGCTGTCTCCATCGCCAGCTGAAGACAGCCACTAGAACCCGAAGAATCAACCTTCCCCATGCCAGAATACCCGTCCGTAGTAGCGGACGGAGTTAGATGCCGCCATAGAGGGCCCCCGCCCTGGGATGGCTACCCCACATGCCCGCGAGGGAATGTGTGAGAGTACCACTGGTTTCCTTTGCCTTAACATCTGACAAAATAAAAAAAAAAAAACTCAAATGTGACTCCAGGAAATCTCCACAGACTAATAACACTGTATGAGAGTTGTGCGTAGTATCTCTTATTAGTCTGTGGTCATAAAAACAAAGGTTTATGAACGAACAGGAACTGCCGGGTTGACAGACTGCTGCCAGACTAGACGTAGACTCAGACTCACCTCACCCTTTTTCACTGACAACGACGGCATAACTATATTTTTTTGTGCTGCTCTGTGCTCGCAACTTTATGTTGTTCATTATTTTAAGTACTTATAATGAGAACAATATAATAATATAACAATATTCATGCATCATTAGAACTAAATGTTGATATATATTTGGAAATCTTCATCATAATTTTCAGCACGTGAATTAACGCCTCATAATTGACAATAACTTATCAATAACTCTTAGAGTAAGGCAATAACTAAACGCAGAACTGTCACTTTGACGAGATCGACATATACCTACCAAAATGAACTGAACTGAACCACAATCACTTCAATATCAATCAATAGTGCCGAGTCGTCAACCAGTTTTCCATATTACTCAATTAATATACTATACCCTCTTAGTAGAAACGTCACCTAGAATATACACTATCTTTTTGAACTGAAATAACTAATTGTTTAGTTATTGTTTCACTTTATATAAAGTGCGAAATGGGTGATCTTTGTTTAAGCCATGAACATATATTGCAGGGGGGTTACTTTCATGCTACGCTGCGTAAGCTTCAAGAACCGAACACCAGTATCGAGCCTCATAATCTTATGTACCCAGTTTTCTTGCTGTAAGTGTAATTTAACTGCTTACGCTATGTTAACGTAACTTTTAAAGAAGACTGCATGCTCGTGGATCCTATATGATAACTAGGGGTCGACTGATCGAGTGCAAATGACATAAGTAACAGGACTTATTTCATAATGGAGTAGCTATCAGTGTAACATGTTTTATATTTATAAATTTATGAAACACCACAATTTTTATATTAAACTATTGATACAAAGATATCAAAGCTCAAAGAAAAATTGAAATGAGTTACTTGGGGGACGAGACCGGGAATCGAACCCGGTACCTCTGGATTGCCGGTCCAATGTGTTAACCACTTCGCTACCTGAACTCCAACGAACCTTTCGATTTTTTCTTATGCTTCGTGTGTTGATCTTTGCATTGTTTATTTGAAAGGTTTTTACAACTTAGCGAAAAAAAATAATTAGACATTACATGTTTCATAAATTTATCAATATAAAATATGTTACACTGATAGCTACTCCATTATGAAATAAGTCCTGTTCCTTATGTCATTGCACTTGATCATCCGACCCCTAATGATAACCACACATCGGTAACTCGTGGCACTTAGGTAGCACTTGACAGTTTCTAACAGACTAGTGATGTGACAATGTTCTTTCTATACCAGTCGAGAAAAAGAAACCACAAAAAAAAGGAATTTAAATCATTTAATATATGACATTCGTGATTAACAATTAATATTTCTTCTAAATTTTCACAAGTCAGCCTACGTCTTCTACTTGAGAAAATCCACTTTGTGTAAGAAAACGATCTTTCAACCTCAACTGACGTAATGGGTAAAAAAAGCATTTTATTGTAAAGTTGTAGCATATTTTTATTTATATTCTCTTTGATTTGAACTTCTTTATTTTGTAATAAGCTATTGATAATACTCGTAATAATTATTACAAGGAAACGAATGACAATATCATTGACATTGATGTTTTTAAACTAGTAATCAAACCTACTTCGTCATACCTAGGTAAGTAATATTAATTTATTATTTTATGTTATCTGAAAAGACACTGAGAAAACGTGTCTCATCACTAATCTTTTAGTTAAGTGCTACCTAAATGCCACGAGTTACCGATGTGTGATGATAACAATATTTTAATCAGAATGACTTGTGTATTTGATCATCATATCTATGTGGATTGATTATAACCGTGAAATGATTTTAATAATAAAATCAAAACTGTTTTGTAACTTTTGTATGGCTTAAGAATGTAGCTTATTTTTTTAATGTCTACTTGCAATCACCCACAATTCGTAAAGTTAGATATCTAGTGGTTTCGTGAGCTGTAGACCTTGCGAACGTTTTTTGATATGGCTGAAATACGTAATTTTTTGCCTATTAATTATTTTCATGACCTACAAGTTACATGTTTAACGACTATTGATAACAGAATTGCCAAAGAAAATAATCATCGAACCTGTTTAAAATATTTCACGACAATCAGTTGGGAAATGCAACATGTAGGCAAGGCCAGCCAGACATCCAAACATGTTGAATTTGGAAATAAATGCCCTTGCCAGGATTCAAACCCAACACCACCGGCTCAGTAGGCAGCTGCAGCGCGTGGTTAATATTGTATCAATTGAATGGTGTGTATGTTTATGAAGATGGCTATGCTTTGCACTTTTCCAGGGAGAATGATGATGCCATACAGCCTGTGTCGAGCATGCCGAATGTCAGCCGCTACGGGCTGAACCAGCTCATTCCGGTTCTCTCAGATCTGGTGGAAAAGGGGCTCAAGTCAATACTTATATTCGGCATTGTTGAAACTCTGCCCAAGGTATAACTCCACAGTCCACACTCAGATATAGGGGTGGTCAAAGTCCTGTTTAGACTCCTAGACTATAGTCTGGGTAAAATATCCTTGCCCCAGCTATTTTAGTTTTTTATCTGTAAATTGGTATATGACAACACTGAAGATAGGGCACTAATTAATCTTGATACTTGTGTATTATTCTTAATCTTTAAACTAGTATTAGATTCTAGCAAATTTAATATAAATTAAAAAGAAACACCTTGATAAGTTATGCTTTGATCAGTACTGTATAAAAATATTTATAAAAGATATTTCGGAACTTTTGCCTTGTATGTAGTGAGTTAACATACTGTACAGTAACTTCAGGGTTTATTGTCATACATGACACACATTGACATGCCTGCTCACCCGGCAAGCCTTTCTTTCCCGGCTGCAGTAATGAACTATTACATTTCAGGACCCCACGGGCACAAGTGCAGACTCCCCAGCTAATCCAGTCATTAAGGCTCTTCCCGTCCTACGTGCCAAGTTCCCTACGCTGCTAATCGCTGCCGACGTGTGTCTCTGCCCTTACACGTCGCATGGACACTGTGGGGTGAGCCCAGTCACGTTATATATCTATGCTATCATAAAATTCTAGATTCGTATTGAACTTCAGTTCTCTATAGGGGTCATGATTTCAGGAAAAATCTTAATAGCGTGATGCAGGATCGTCATTTGTTTTGTATGGGCGCGCGGCGCCGTGCCAGCCTGCCGCCATCTGTTGTCATAATTTCCTTTGTCCTCGCATCACGCCGATACGGCTGGACTAATTTTGACCAAATTCGGTACCGGGATATCTGGACATCCAAAGGTTAATAGGACACTTTTTACCCGACTACAGTATATACAAAAAAAATACGCGTACGAATTATTTTCATTTTTATAACCTGCTGAAGGTTCGAATCCTGTCTGAACCTTTAAATTTTTCGCTTCATTGTAAACATACACGCGACGCGTTTGGCTCGGTTTGTAGACACCTGCCTACTGAGTCTGCGGTCCCGGGTTCGAATCCCGGCTGGGGCAAATATATGTGCAAAATATTTGTTCTTGGGTCATGGATGTTATCTATATGACGGCGCACAGGCAAATATGATGCCGGTTATTAATAGTTTGATTTGATTATCCGATTTTCTGTGTAATATTAAACGGTTAATTTGATTTTAAGATTAAACGTTGTAAATTGTAATAGTAACTAGTGTTGTTTACATCAATGAAATAGTTGAGGGTAACTTTAGATAATGCTTGACAATAATAAAAATGTTGAAGGTATATTGAAATAAGAGCGGGGCACCCCGAATAGGGTAGTAGGCAGGCGCCAATCGGTGACAGCTGGTCACTTGACGGACAGCTGGGCACGAGTGTGCATGCATACTAACCTATTGGCTCTCAATCAGTGTTTATCTTGTTAATCTTTCTTTATTTTGATTCCGAGTGAGTTTAAATAAAACGAGTGATTGTTATTTGTGATTAAAGTGATTTTATTTCTGTGTTTCTGGCATCTTGACTCCATAATGAGTGATACTGATAACGGACGTTCTGTCGATCGTTCTGCTGCCTTTCCCGGTGCTTCTATATATATATGTATTTATATATTATGTATATCGTCGTCTAGTACCCATAGTACAAGCTTTGCTTAGTTTGGGACTAGGTCGATTTGTGTATGATTGTCCCTTAATATTTATTTATACGCGTACGAAGTTGCGGGCAATATTTTAAGTTAAGTTTTCAACTGTATGATCTTCTCGTTGGTGTGATATAATATTTGTATTGTATTATATTATACTAACAGGTACTGATGGAGACGGGGGCCATTCATCACGCGGCCAGTATCAAGAGGATCGCGGAAGTCGCCCTGGCGTACGCTAAAGCAGGTAAAACTTTAAAAGAAAGCCCTGGCGTATGCTAAAGCAGGTAAAACTTTAAAAGGTAGCCCTAGCGTACGCTAAAGCAGGTAAAACTTTAAAAGAAAGCCCTGGCGTATGCTAAAGCAGGTAAAACTTTAAAAGAAAGCCCTGGCGTACGCTAAAGCAGGTAAAACTTTAAAAGAACGCCCTAGCGTACGCTAAAGCAGGTAAAACTTTAAAAGAAAGCCCTAGCGTACGCTAAAGCAGGTAAAACTTTATAAGAAAGCCCTGGCGTACGCTAAAGCAGTTAAACTTTAAAAGAAGTTCTTACGGTCCGGCCACGACTTGGGACCTCCGTTACCGACCCAGCGTGTTAACCTCTCCATCATCCTAACGCCAGATAACCTTAATCGAATTTTCCCTTGTGTTTTGTGTGTCGATCTTTGCATTGTTTATTTGAAAGGCTTTACACCTTAGGCCTCTTAGTCCCTTCCGCTAGGTTAAGCATTTTAATGTTTCTTTGTGCTATGATCTTTGTAGCAATGGTTGAATATAAAAAATTGGGCAAGTGCGAGTCCGACTCGCGCATGAAGGGTTCCGTACCATAATCTATATCAAGTTTGTTGTATGGGAGCCCCCCTTAAATATTGATTTTATTTTATTTTTAGTATTTGTTGTTATAGCGGCAATAGAAATACATCATCTGTGAAAATTTCAACTGTCTAGCTATCACCGTTCTTGAGATACAGCCTGGTGACAGACGGACAGACGGACAGCGAAGTCTCAGTAATAGTCCCGTTTTTACCCTTTGGGTACGGAACCCTAAAAAACTGTGGTGTATTAAAAATAATGAGACATATGATTTATGTGATATTTGTATGTTATCTATGTATGGTAATATGTATTTATATACAATTATGTATATCGTCGTCTAATAGTACAAGCTTTGCTTAGTTTGGAACTAGGTCGATTTGTGTACGATTGTCCCCTAATATTTATTTATTCTAACACAAGTACTAACTTAAAAGGAGAATTCAACATTATCTATAATCTTGTTGAAAATAAATATATTTTTTTTTGATTTTTTTGATTTTATATATTTAGATTACATGTTTGACACATTTTAGAGATATGTTCAAATTCCAGGTGCCCAAATCGTGGCCCCTTCTGACATGATGGACAACCGCATCAAGACCATCAAGGAAGCCCTCGTCAGATCCAAACTGGAGAACCAGGTAACAATCAGGTGTATTGACTGCTCCTAAATCCCGACTACAATTAAAAAAAAAATTGCTTCCATATGGCAATGGAAATATATAATTCAATACATATGGGAAAAAATCACGGGAGGTTGTGAGGGTGGGGAGGGGTAACAAAGAACCAAAACAGGAGCGAAGGAGGGGTCAAATAATAGCCGAAAAAACCTCGCGTGATTTGTGCATAAGCCCATATGTAAATGTTATGTTTCCAGGTAGAGATGTGTAGCTCACGTCACGAGTGAATGATTCAAACGAGCGATATCATTTCGTTTAGCTCACTAGCGAAAGAGTTCGCTCACTGAAGATTCAAGTAGCTCAGTATCTCATCTATCATCTCAGTATTACTCGCTCGCTCTCGCTCATGAAATGAATGTTACCGAGCTACCGTGAATCTAGTTGATCGACATCTGTAGTTCTCTACTCACTCGTGAACGATACAGTCTAAAGATTTATTTATTTATTTATTTAAACTTTATTGCACAAAATACATAATTAAAAGTACAAATGGCGGACTTAATGCTCTACGGAGCTAAATGAGTGATACATATTTATTTATTGAACAACAGGTTACATAACATTACAGTTTACACCAATGCGTCATGAACCGAACAATGTTTATTTTGACGGCGAAACGGCGTGGCCCCGTTGTTCCGTCATCTCGGTCGTTGGATTTGGACATATCTCGATGACCTAAACACACATATCACTCTTTTCACTTTAGTGACGCATGCTGCGCATATCTGTTTAGGTGTCCCTGTTGTCATACTCGTGCAAGTTCGCGTCGTGCATGTACGGCCCCTTCCGCGACACGATGAAGAGCGCCCCTATGGAGGGCGACCGCAAGTGCTACCAGCTGCCGCCGGGCAGCGCCGGCCTCGCCGCCAGGGCTGCGGTGAGTCCAGTAAAAAAACTCAACCTTTCCGCCACCCTAACACCAAGATAACCTTTCCGATGTTTCCTTGATTTTTGATGTTTGCATTGTTTATGTGGCTTTACTTAGCGACCTCTATGTGCCTATGTGGCCGCAGTGAGTCCAATAAAATAAAACCTGGACAAGTGCGAGTCGGACTCGCGCACCGAGGGTTCCGCGACACGATGAAGAGCGGCCCGATGGAGGGCGACCGCAAGTGCTACCAGCTGCCGCCGGGCAGCGCCGGCCTCGCCGCCAGGGCCGCGGTGAGTCCAGTACAAAAACTCAACCTTTCCGCCACCCTAACACCAAGATAACCTTTCCGATTTTTCCTTGATTTTTGATGTTTGCATTGTTTATGTGGCTTTACTTAGCGACCTCTATGTGCCTCTGTGGCCGAGGTGAGTCCAATAAAACAATACCTGGACAAGTGCGAGTCGGACTCGCGCACCGAGGGTTCCGTGCAGCAAAATATTTTTTTTTAATTTCTGTATTTGTTGTTAAGGCGGCAACAGAAATACATGTCTGTCTGTCCGTCCGTCCGTCGGCAGACACTCAGAATATATTTGTCCTCGCTCGCTTCGCACGCTCATCTAAATTCGTGCCACAATGGCTCATTTTGGCACCTTGTCAAACAATCTACTATTTCGATGACGCGGTTGGCGCAGTTTGCAGACACCTGCCTACTGAGCCGGCGGTCCCGAGTTCGAATCCCGGCCGGGGCAACTATTTGTTCTTGGGTCATGGATGTTATCTATATATGTATTTATTATTTATATATTATGTTTATGTATATCGTCGTCTAGTACCCATAGTACAGTCACCATCAGACATATCGCAGCATATAAGGCGTTCATGAATATGTGAACATGTACTGTAACGCCCAGTCAATAAGAGTCGTGTTCAGATATTTATGGACGCCTTATATGCTTCGATATATTTGATGGCGACTGTACAAGCTTTGCTTAGTTTGGGACTAGGTCGATTTGTGTATGATTGTCCCATAATCCATACTAATATTATAAATGCGAAAGTGTGTCTGTCTGTCTGTCTGTCTGTCTCTCTGTTACCTCTTCACGCTTAAACCGCTGAACCGACTTAGATGAAATTTGGTATGGAGATAGTTTGAAACCCGGGAAAGGACATAGGACACTTTTCATCCCGAAAATATTTAGTGTTCCCATGGGATGAGCGGGTAAAACCGCGGGGCACAGCTAGTATTTAATATTTTTTTTTATTTTTTTTTTTTACCGCAGGCCCGTGACGTGGCCGAGGGTGCGGACTGCCTGATGGTTAAACCCGGCCTGCCGTACCTGGACATCGTCCGGCAGACCAAGACCCAGTTTCCGGAGCACCCGTTATTTGTCTACCAGGTACAGCTGCCGGCACAGACAACCCCCACTAGACGGAGCATGTAAGGCGACCCGCGCGCACCAACGATATGGTACGGCAGAACATTAAAGTATCAACACGGCGGCCACCGTATAGTTGCGTCCTTGTTTATGATCCATGCGTACGTCAACGAAAAAAGAAATTAAATAAATAACATGGTAAATTGTAGTGTTAAGTGGTGTAGAGACCTCATAAACATGGACGCGACTAAACGGTGGCCGCCGTGTTGATGCTTTAATGTTCTGCCGTACCATATCGTTGGTGCGCGCGGGTCGCCTTACATGCTCCGTCTAGTGGGGGTGGTCTGTGGCTGCCGGCAAACTTCTTGAGCATAACCTTGACTGCGCCGTAGCCGATTAACAAACAAATGTAAATGCAAATCGCTCTTTCGTTCACTAAAATTGTCAGCAACTATAAACGACCGAGTTTAGTTCGTAATGTGCAGAGCCAGAATAAAATGCTGTCGCAATCTACAGTACGATTAAAATCAGTTAACGATTCGGCTTTTACCCCTCTCTCGCACGCTCTTATTAAAATCGCATAAGTACGAGCAAGATAGATATACAATCCGAATCGTTAACTGATTTTACTCGTATTGTACCTAGTGTTGGAAGAGAAGAAGAAAAAAAATAGTGCGTGTAGTCTCTCCGCGCGGAAGAAGTAAAACTTCGTAATGTGGAAATGAAAATAGGAAGGGGTAGAAATTGTAATTTCAAAAGAGAAAACCTCTAACAATCAATTGATATTCACAAGAGACGTACCTTGACATAACCTTAAATCCGTCGCATTGTCCGTGGGATTGTTGCGTTGATCGTTTAACGCAACAGTGCTTTCTTACCCCCTCCACGGTAGCGTTAAACGTTAAACGTTTAACGTGGTTTAACGCATCCTTGTTGGAAGTCGCATTAGAAGTTTCACTTCAAAAAAGGTCGACCAAATAAAAAAAAGCAAATTACGTGAGGTTTGTATTAAATTTTAAAAACAGATGCGATTTCTTATACTTAATCCCATGTTAATACTGAAAGCAGCACGTGGCATTTTATTTCGTTTGCGGTAGTGATGTAGATAATCAATAATTACACGACATTGTATGTGAGCAGACTGTTTTATTTATCACATATAAAGCCGTTTATAATTCAATAATATTAGCTGAAAATTTGGCAAAATGAAAGGACAACTTTTATCTATCAGGATATGTAGGTTATAGAGCCAAGTTTAATTTTATCTACTCTCCCCCCCTCTCAGGGGTGAGCGTCACCCCCCCGCGCCCTCGAATGTGTCCCGGAGCGCGGTATTTTTCACTTTAGAAGAAAACCGTGTACGATACATACAAAGTGTATAGGAACGAAATAATTCAGAATAAATTTACTATAAAGTATTTGTATTTTTTGTATTTGTATTTTTTTTATTTTGTATAAACCTTATACATACAAAAGCGATAGCACTTATACAATCAGCGTAATCTGTTATCAAATACTAACGTTTTTAATTATTGATCTTTTTTCTGTTAAAAGGTTAGTTATCTCAGAAACTTAACACTTCTCGGCCAAAACATGTATGACAAAAGTAAAGAATAGAAAATGTTCTTTCTAAAAATGTATAATTTATTTCCGTTACTCCATCATTTACCGTTGCAATGCTATTTTTAAAATTTAAGTACACGGTTTTCTTTTAAAGTGGAAAATACCACGCTCCGAGACATATTCGAGGGCGCGGGGGGTGACGCTCACCCCTGAGGGGGGAGAGTAAATAAAATTAAACTTGGCTCTATAACCTACATATCCTGATAGATAAAAGTTGTCCTTTAATTTTGCCATATTTTCCATACATTTCAATCTAATTTTCTTGTACTATTATGTACTAAATGAACGGTCAAGTTCACTCGGCGTAAAGGAAACAAATTTATAAAATTAATTGTATTTATTATTAAGATTTTCGGATGTTTCAACCAAAAGTCACTAAAATTCCTGTCATTGCTCTTTATAAAAATACAAGAGCGATTTATAAATTGATACTTAGATACGAGTTTTGTTTAAAGTAAGTATATGTTACTTAGTGAGTTTTGTTAGTGAGAATTGATATCAATGAAAAATATTTGAAACACTATCTAGATTACGACAGTGTTTTGTTTTACCTCGGATATCCGCCCTCTGGTGTGTAAAAAATGTGTGAAAAATCTCCGAGTACTATTATAAAACTCTAGAGTTGTAATGATAATCCGTTTCTATGGAAAGGAGCATTATTGCTGGAAAAATCTGAACTGTGCGTGGGTATTAAAAAATCTGAAGAATATACTGAAAAATATAATATTATTGGGCAGGTATCGGGCGAGTATGCGATGATCTCGAAGTGCGACGACATGCAGGCCACGCTGATGGAGACCCTCACGTGTATGAGGCGCGCAGGTACTAGAGTCTGGGATCGTTCACCAACACCACTATCACCGCTACCGTCACCCCTACCAAAACCACCACCACCATCATCATCATCACCACAACCACCACCATCATCATCACCACCACCACTATCACTACCGCCATCAACATCACCACAACCACCACCATCATCATCACCACCACCACTATCACTACCGCCATCATCATCACCACAACCACCACCATCATCATCACCACCACCACTATCACTACCACCATCATCATCACCACCACCACTATCACTACCGCCATCATCATCACCACAACCACCACCATCATCATCACCACCACCACTATCACTACCACCATCATCATCACCACAACCACCACCATCATCATCACCACCACCACTATCACTACCACCATCATCATCACCACAACCACCACCATCATCATCACCACCACCACTATCACTACCACCATCATCATCACCACAACCACCACCATCATCATCACCACCACCACTATCACTACCACCATCATCATCACCACAACCACAGCCACCATCACCACCACCACTTCACTTCACTCACCATCACCATCTCTATCACCACTACCATCACAACCACCACACGCAATGAACACTAACAGTGACCACTCGTCTCGACTCGACGCGGCACACGCCACTGACCGCACTGCTATGTCTGCTTCGGGGCCTTGTAAACACTCGCGTCTGTGTGTGTGCGTTGCTTCGACCGTTTATACGTAGTTTCTATACTGCTTTAGCTTATACATATATGTACTATCCTTCAGTGAATCTTTGTACTGCAGGAATTGACCGCCCTGTTTCCTGCTTGCATTCCTGCGGTTCCGAGTAAAAGATACGTTTTGCGATTCTCTTATTCATTCGGGAGACATAACCACACCATCGTGGCTGTCGCCGCATTAGGTAGGCTTCAATAGCATCACTATCACCACCACCATCGCCACTCCCACCCCCGCCGAGATCATAGTGATTTTCACTACTAATGCGAGTAAAAGGCCACGCTGATGGAGACCCTCACGTGCATGAGTCTGATTGGGATCGATCACCATCGCCACAACCACCAACACTATCACCACAAGCACCCCCACCATCATCACCACCGCCACAATCACCACCTGTCATCATCATCATCGTTCACCACCCCCGCCGAGACTAAATATAGTGATTTTCACGACTAATGCGAGTAAAAGGCCACGCTGATGGAGACCCTCACGTGCATGAGGCTCGTAGGTACTAGAGTCTGATTGGGATCGATACTATCACCGCTACCGTCACCCCTACCAAAACCACCACCACCATCATCATCATCATCACCAAAACCACCACCATCATCATCACCACCACCACTATCACTACCGCCATCATAATCACCACAACCACCACCATCATCATCACCACCACCACTATCACTACCGCCATCATAATCACCACAACCACCACCATCATCATCACCACCACCACTATCACTACCACTATCATCACCACAACCACCATCATCATCATCATCACCGTCACGACGACCAATACCACCATCAACACGACCACCGCAACCATCACCACAAGAAGCGAAATTAATATTGAAAAAACTTGACTTTCGTCACTGAATATTTAGTCCCGTTTCCTCTTTGTTTACATCAGTGACATTCGAAATGTTTACAATGAAGCGAAAAATTCAAATAATTTAACGGTTCAGACAGGATTCGAAGCCAGAGCCATTCGCCATCAGGTTCGGTGGTCCTGTTGGTAGGCCGCCCGTGCTGGCCCGAAAATCCGTTGGAGACGCAAGTCCGAATACTGCCTGAACCGTTATTTTTTTTCAATTTTCGCTTCATTGTAAACATTTGGTTTACGTTACTACTTTAATAATAAGTTTCTGTCAAAAATGACATTTTAGTGGCAAGCTTTTATAGCCGACTGTACTTTTCTTTAGATATCCATCAAATGCTCACTGAGACAATTCTAAAGAGCCCAAGCTCGGTAGGATTGCTTTTTCTATTATAGAGTTCCTATGGCCACCTTCCGGCTCCATCATCAGATCAGCCCCATGGTACCATATTATTGTATTGTCATCAAAGTTAAGTGAGTATGCAAAATTTTAGCTCAATCGGTTGACGATATCTGCTTCAAAATTGAGTTGCAAGATTTCACCCGAACATACATACTTTAAACATACCATGCAAGCTAAATAAAAGCTTGTAAAAATAATTATATTCAGTGACATTCGCCTACTTACTTTCAACGTCAGTTCTAAAGTCGTTAAGACGTTAACAGTAAAATAAATTAATACCACTAAAAATCTGCATAGGCGTGGGCTAAAAAAAAATTGGGCAAGTGCGAGTCCGACTCGCGCATGAAGGGTTCCGTACCATAAAACAAGTTTGTTGTATGGGAGCCCCCCCTTATAGTACATTACTGCAGACGCCGGGAAATAAGGGCTTGCCGGCTGAGTAGGTATAGACGGCCGACCGTAAGGGAGGCCGTCTAGTGATACGAAGCCGGCAAGCCCTTTTCACGGCTAAGGCATGTATAGTGCTTTTCTCAAACATATGCAATGAAATAAAAAAATACACCACTCAAAAATACATAATTCAGCTGTTCAGCCAGTTCATGAACACAGACGCCATGTTTAAAAAAAATATTTTTAATTTTCCCTCCAATCCCTCTATATATTTTTTCTTTAATAAGTCCACGTGTGTAGTGTGCGAATATTAGGGCCATTATACACAACCTGATAATAAGAATCTTAGTTTCTCTAATAAGTAAAATAAAGGCAGAGGATTTTTAATATTGTCTATGGTCTCTGGTGACTTACGTATAGACGGTATTTTCAGTTCGTGTGTACTAGGCATTAACACGGATATTGTTGCTCCGATGGCTGAATGGGTAGCTACTAGAAAAAAAAAATATCAGCTGTTCATACACACAGACGCCATGTTTACATTAAAATTAAAAACAAATTACTTCCCGGCTTAGGCCTTCAATTTTGTATGAAATTCCTTTACAGTTCTCTCGAATTGTTCCGCCCGAAACTTGACACTTCGAAGCCTGTTCTAACGCACGTTACGGCGATATTTCATTGCATGTTTGAGAAAAATATTTAATTTTATTTTTAGTATTTGTTGTTATTGCGGCAATAGAAATACATCATCTGTGAAAATTTCAACTGTCTAGCTATCACCGTTGTTGAGATACAGCCTGGTGACAGACGGTCGGACGGACAACGAAGTCTCAGTAATAGGGTCCCGTTTTTACCCTTTGGGTACGGAACCCTAAAAACAGGGTTGGTCATACACATCTCTGCTACTGTGAACAGACAGCCTATAAGGCTCATGGTTTTTTTTAATATAATAATAAATATATTAAACATATATACTCTTATTTTGGATAATATGAATTGAATATGTGTTGGTTTCAGGTGCGGATTGCATCATAACCTACTTCGCGCCTCTCATCCTGGACATAATATCGAAAAAAAAATTAAGTAACTAAATGGCCTGATATAAACCTACACGTTACATTTGGTGGTGCTTGACTTTAATCGACATACATTAACTATAACACTAAGGGGAGGTATAGAACACTAAGACCGAATTCACTTGTTCTAACAATGGGACCCGCTTATCAGACGGGAACACTACATGTTTTCGGGATAAAAAGCAGCCTATGTGTTAATCCAGGGCGTCAGCTACCTTCATACCAAAATGTATCAAAATTGGTCCAGGCGTTTGAGCTTGAAGAAATAAACATTACATATAAACACACGCAAACTTTCGCCTTTATAATATTATTAGTGTTATAAGTTTCTGTCAAAAATGATATTTTAGTCGCAAGCTTTTATAGCCGACTGTACTTTTCTTTGGATATCCATCAAATGCTCACTGAGACGATTCTAAAGAGCCCAAGCTCGGTAGGATTGCTTTTTCTATTATAGAGTTCCTATGGCCACCTTCCGGCTCCATCATCAGATCAGCCCCATGGTACCATATTATTGTATTGTCATCAAAGTTAAGTAAGTATGCAAAATTTCAGCTCAATCGGTTGACGATATCTGCTTCAAAATTGAGTTGCAAGATTTCACCCGAACAAACATACTTTAAACATACAATGCAAGTTAAATAAAAGCTTGTAATAAAGTAACGTGTAGATTTATAATATTCGTCTTATGGATACAAGATGAATGCTCCCGGGGTATGGAAATTTGCAAAAAGCTTGTTTTATTTTGTAGGTGGAAAAAGCGTTCGTTCCTAGATAAAAGTTACAGATATTTCTGTAGCTTGAAAAAAAGAAGTAAATGTTTTTTATATGTGTAGTAAACGTTAAGGCTTCTGTCTCTTTTGCAATACGTTTTCTTTAGTTAGAAAAGTATAAAATATACATCTTTATACTAAGTATAGATAGCATACCTACAGTGATTTAAAACAAGACTAACTGCAGTGAGAGTCACAGGGTGGAATTATATTGGCCATTAAATTATGTAATATCTTAGAATAAATACGCGTAGAACGACTCTTCATAAGCCGCTTTTGTTTATGTGTGTGTGTCTACGAACCAATCATAGAGACGTGTTGCTTGTGAGCGTGACGTTGTGACAGATGCGCAGTTGGTGGGTATTGAATGAAAGCTTGTCAAACCGACCCCTATTGTATGTTTGTATTGTAAAGCCTGACCAGAAATATACCTATCAGGATGCGCCATTTTGCGGAATTTCACTGGAACTAATTTCTTGCACTGGTAATGATTAAATGATGGTTTGTCAACAATGTCAATGTCATTCGTGGTGGTTTGTTTAAAAGACAAATAATTAAAAATATTCGAAGAAAATGCCGAAAACCATTCACAATCGTGAACGTAATATTATAAATAAAGTGTACACGTGTTTACTACACGAAAAACAGTCAGGAGAAGAGTGCATTCGATTAAATGATATTACGAGGTTACCATAGCGACATGACAGGTATTTAAACTAATGTTACATTATAGTGGGTTGCGATTGGTTGCGAAATTGTTGCCATATAAATATTATAAATAGCGCCCTCTTGACAATACTCATATACTTATTTGTCAGGCTTTAGTTTATTTCTATTTGAATCAAAGTGGAGTTAAATTTTTGCATTGATTCCAGATGTTTCTATTTATGTAATTATTTGCATTATTCTGTTTTCTACAGAACCAGCCATTATTATTTTAGACAAAGTCATACATAGAATCATCACTAAACGTCACGGACGGATCGGATCCGCGTGTAGTTAAGAAACGTATATCCGTGTAACACGGAGCCACGTATCTTAATTACACGGAGCCTAATTTCACGTGCCGACCAGTCCGCATCTCCGTTGCCGTGTAACACGGGATCCGGCTACGGGTACATGAAACACGGACACGACCGCGAGTCCTATTTTCTAGACGTATTTATTATAAGTGTAAAATTAAGAAAATTATGTACGAAAACTGAGTTTTCCTAGGTGTTAATTACTTTGGTAATCTACATGTGTAGTTTAAAGGTGCTGGACAAGTACATAGACTGTTGTATAAATGTTTTTTTTTAATATATGGATTTTATGTAGTTTCGCGTTTTATTTCATTTTCTATCTTCAATTCATATACTTAGATACTAAGTAATTTAACCGCTACAGGTATTTACCAATTTCTGTTGATTTTTGAATTAGGTACTTTGTGATTTTTTGCAATAGCGTCAGTGTATCATGGCGAACCGCTTGTACGCATGGCGCTCAAAAGGTTAGCTTGAATGAATCTTTATCTCTGAAGATTCATTTCCCGATTTGTACGGGGAGAAATAACGTTTTCTAGAACATTTCGCATACAAATCGGGAAACTTTCTCGAGAAGAGCACACCCCTATCTCTACATAAAACACATTGGTGGCGCGTTCACTTCAATAGGTGGGCAAATTTTTATTTTGTTGTCGTTTTTTTTTCTCAGATTTCAATAAAATTTGGTGAGTTGGTAAAGTTGCTTATTCTGAACAAGGTAAGCCCAATTTCACGATATGTCCTACAAAATTTTCCATTGAGTTACGAAAAATCCATACATTTTTTGAATCCATACAACTTTACCAACTCACCAAATTTTATTGAAATCTGGAGAAAAAAAAACGACAACAAAATAAAAATTTGCCCAGGTAGGTATAGGTTTTACTCTGAACCCAAAATTTTGTATTAGGTCGAAATAATTTAATGTAGCCGAAAACTTTGATTCGTCTTAAGAGTAATATTGATAATTTCAACCAACTTTGTAAATTAAATAGTACTTTCCCCTGACTTCTAGAAAATAACATAGCTACTTCATGCTTTCATTGCGTGCAGTTGAAAAAACCAGTTTTCTGCGTGAATTTTGTAAATTTCGAGGAGTTATTGAAACAAAAATTATCAATGAAAAATTCAAATAGTAGATCTCGAATATATACCAATAAATCGCAAATGCCCTGTTCTAACTATATATGTTAAGAAACATGTTTAATCGTAGAGAAAAATGTCTAAAACAATCGGCATTTTTGAACGGATAAGGAGCCTTATGTAGGTAAATATTTGCTAGACATTCTCGTATATTCGATACTGATGATAACAGCTGTTAAAACAATCCACCAACTTACGTGGGGTTCAATTACTTATGAATCGGTTATCGGAAATACGTCATAACCACAAATGACCATCATACATTTAAAACCTTGTAACTTTAGAAACAAAGAAGATTACTCAATAACCATTTACGTAAATCCTTTTATTGCTTTTTGGATAATCATATTGTTACTTTACTCGGTGAAGAATATACTAAATGCTTTAGTTATAAAGAATACACTTAATACCTTTTTTGTATACATAGTTGGTGTTTACTTATCGTGTTTAGTGATACGTGGTCATTTGGCAATGGCGGTGACCCCGGTATCACATTCACAAGTGAAATCTACGGGTTAGACTGCGTTTCCACTAGTGCTAGGATGCGTAGCGAGAGCGAGGGATGTGTTTTTGATAACCAATAGAATCAATTGCGCTGAGCGAGGATAAGTAAATGAAGTTATTCAATTGGTTAACAAAAACATCCCTCATACATATTTTCAACCGACTGAAGAAGAGGTTTAATACCTACGTTTTTTTTATAGCACCATAAATATTATCATTTGTAATCTTTTCATAAGGTTTTCACATGGATTTCATCTTACAGTAGTAATACAATCTTATCTATGCTTACAGTTTCATTGTAAGTCTGACGTGTTATTTGCTTCAAACTTAGAATGCTTATAGAAGAAAAATAAATCATATCATTAAAATTAAAACGATGACACACAAAACATCACTCCAGAAATTCATCTTGGGTGACTAAAATAACAAAAATAAAGAAATAAAAATAGAAAACGAGGAAAGTTGTTCGAATTTTCGCTATGGATAGTGATCAAGACGGCCCGATGGTCCCTCAGCTCCCAGGATACTGTTTTCAGGTAAAGGGAAATCGTTGGTGAATATAATAATTGGAAAGTTTATTCCACAAGTAATCTTTCACCGACCCAAAACCCTGTTTCTTAAGACGCTCGCCGAAAGATTAATTTTCTACTCTACACCCTCTTGAAGCATCTCTTTGGCCCTATGGTTGACTAGTAGAGAATACCATTAGGCATCAAGTTCGCTATTTGTAATTCACCAAATAAAAAAAAAGTTGGGTTTGGTTGGGCAGCGGCAGACTCTTGCTTAACTTATCCAGAATATATTTATATTTTATTGGTATAACGCCTGCGGGTAGATTGCAAGCGGCATGAGAAGACATCATTTTGCTACTTTAATAATAAAGGCACCGCGTATTTCCCACAGAAAGCGATAGATTGTTTGACAAACGGTTTAAAGTGCTTATTACACTTGGCTAAATTGAGGATCCTAAGTAGGGATGCAGCAATACGAAGGAGTGAGATGGAGATATCTCCATACGTGTTTCACATATTGCTGCATCCCTCTCGTTAGTGACTGATTTAGGAAAGTGTAATAGACGCTAAAGTAAACGAAAAACGGGCGCTTTCTCCGCCTCCCCGGGTGGGCGCGGTGCCGATGGAGAGTATTAAAGCCCTAGGGGCCAAAACTACCACTTTAGGCCCGCTTCGTGAAGCTAAAATAACCTACTTTTCAAGCAGGTATTAGTAAAAATATATTTTTTTTTACAGAAGTCAAAGACAGCCACGGAGAAATTATCCCAACAGCACGAGAGATTCATCCCTCCTTCCAACCCCAAAACTGTGCAGCCGGAGAAGATCAACCAGATCCACCCTCTTCTGAAGAAGGAGCTGGATAAAAAAAGATCCACTACACGAGTCAATGCATTCTAGAATCTACCATTGATACAAAGATCAAAGAACAAAGACATTTTGAAATGCGTACCTAACCTGGGGGAAGAGACCGGAATCGAACCTGGTACCTCTGGATTACCGGTCCAACGTGTTATCCTTTCCACCACCACAAAACAGATAGGTACAGAAATCAATCTACATACAAGCGCGCTCGAGCAAACGCACACATAGACATTGCTCACGGACACGACAAGCGGATGGCACTCGCACTGTACTATTATCTATTCTGTACTCGCACTGGCACTGGTCTGAACTGGTCCGAGATGTCGTGTTCGTGAGCAATGTCTATGTGTGCGTTTGCTCGAGCGCGCTTGTATGTTGATTGATTTGATTTCGGTACCTATCTGTTTTGTGCCTAAATGCCAAAGTGTCCTAGCCTACTTACTGAATAAATTATTTCATTTCATATCCTTTCGAATTTTTCCTTATGCTTTGTGTGTTGTGTGTCGATCTTTGCATTGTTTATTTCAAAACGCTTCACACCTTAGCGTAACAATGGTAGGTACTGTTTACTGTTGGGCTCCACTGCCCATTCCCACATGCATTTGCATGGCCCATTTATGAATTAATTCATCCATAAATGGGCCATGCAATGCTGCAGGTCATTGTACAATATTATAAAAAAATATATAATCATTAAAATATCAATATCTTTTTAATTTCGCGTTTAGATATTCAAATGATATGAAATAGAATTTAACTAGGTTGATACAGAACTTTGAAATAAGCCGTAATAAGCGAAATACCGAAATTAAATACCGGTATCATACATCCGATCCCTGGTTCAAATATAATGGAGATGCTACGACTGCGCGACAGCGGATGCGGCAGCGGTGCGCGGTACGTGTGTCACGCTCACTCGTATGGCCGCCGCGCTCGGATCTCTCGCTCAACCGCTCGCGCCGCTGTTCGCGCAAAGGTGGATAATTTTGATTAAAGCGTGTGTATTTTCTAATTCGTATATGCAAAAGGGAGCCAGCCCACAATATAAAACCGTTTACACTGAACCTTCTAACTATAGCATAAAGCACAAACGTTTAATGTGGGTTGGTTCCCTTTTGCATAAATAAGTCCATTTGAAGGTCTAGAAAAATCTGGCATACATTACGCTGTCTTAAATTGTTTTTTTGTTTTCGTTTGACCAAGAATCGTACCCCGGGGTTTTGGTGTATGTATGATTTGACAGTAGTCGTCAAATCACCCGTGCACCGAAAATCCCGGGGTATGCCAAGAATAAAGCAGTTTACCCTAGTCCGATAAGAAAGTCCGATTTTACAGCTGACTTTCACAATTTCATGTCTATAATCCCTTGACCGCCGGTAGCATTCGCTGTACAGCTGCCGGCAAACTTTAAGACCATAACCTTGACTGCGCAGTAGCCGATTTACCTACAAATGTACATGCGCAGATTCGCCATTTTTGTTCTAAAAGTTTGCCGGCAACTACACGTCAGTTCAGTATTTACTTAACCAACACGACACGTCATCGTTCTTTTTATTATTGCGGGGACACCCACAGATACGGCACGATAGCCGATAACCCAGCTAAATAACTTTTGCTCCTTATTTGTACTACTGTTTATAGATAGAAGGTGCCATCTAAACTCGGCCGGATATTTTATTTGGGAGTCTGCCTTGCTACTACGTCAGAAAGTCGTATCTTACTATGATATTCATGTAAAGATACGACCTTTTACCGTAGCACGGTAGAGTAACGAAAGTAAGTTGTGAAATTCCCCATTCGTTGGTAGTTCCCGGACTTCCCGGTAGACATTCGGAATAAGTACCTACATTGTTATAATTATTACAAGCTTTTATTTAATAAAATAACGGTAATCTGTATACATACTTGCCACGTATGTCGTATACAGATTGTACCGTTTCCCGATTTGTATTGGGCAAGAACGTTCTGGAGAACAGCAACATCTCTATGTATGTACCTATGTATGTACCTAACTATGTTTGTTTGGGTGGAATCTTGAAACTGAATTTTGAAGCAGATATCTTCAGCATTGAGCTGACGTTTTGCATATACAATAATATGGTACTATGGGACTGGTCTGATGATGGAGCTGGAAGGTGGCCCTAGAAAAACTGTAAGAGACAAAGCAATCCTACCGAGTTTAGGCTCTACCACGGATGCACCCACGCTTCACCGATGTACCTAAAATGCAGCTATTACACTTTCCTAAATTACTAACAAGAGGGATGCAGCAATACGAAGGAGTGAGATGTAGTTATCTCTATACGTGTCTCACATATTGCTACAATCTCGTCAGTGACTAATTTAAGAAAGTGTAATAGCAGCATAAAGCTGTAAATGCAATTTTGTTTGTAACGTGAAATACTTCTCGAATACGTTTGCGACAATGGTTTTATGCGATGGTAACGATCGAGAGCTTTCGTTGCGTCCGAAACTGGCATTTTTGAGGCTTTCTTTATATCTGTAGCAGAGTTGTGTAGATTACCTAGTTGTATCGGAGACTTTGGATGCGTATCTTTCCTTTTGTTTTCTACAATTTCCTTATATTCAACGGAGGAGTACTTTTGAAGTACCTATTAGTTATATTCATTTAGCATTTTCAATAAGAGAACGAAGACGCGAGTATACTAAGTATCGTGAATGATATTTATAGTCCTTGTATTAATTATGGTTACAAAAATAAAACTGAATAAAAAGTTCCATAAAACTGTGTCGTCATAAAATTATATTGTAAAAATATTTCATTTCAGAATATTCGAGTAATATCAGGAAGTTTTCTGAAGAGAAAACGCTGAAAAACTAGTATGAGTAACAACATTTAAAAATTACGCCAAAGAAAGTGCAACTTTTCTGTGCCAGTTACAAACGTGGGCCAATCGCGTTGAGCCAAATATGTACACTTGGACCAATCGCGTGCGAGCATCAAATACGTCACGATTCTGTGGACCAATCACGTTCGCCCACGATCAACGCCAGCGCTAAATAATAGCGGCGGCGGCGTGTGAAACTTCAGTTCTCTCAGGAAAATCGAAAGCAAAGGATCATAGAATATCGTTACTGAAGAGCAAGTTACTCATTCCAGTGCAGTCGTGGCTGTGAATTACTTAGTATTTGAACTATAGATTTATATTAATTGTCTATTTAAACCGGTGAGTGATTTTTATTAATTTCTCTGTGTCCAACTTTCATTGTCAAATTCCGGAGCTTTTGTTAATTATAACCTGTCTTGTGGCAATATTTCAAAGGGTTTAACTCCTTATAGTAATTATTAATCGTTTTTACGGTATTTCACTGACAATTTGACATAATCTTATTGGAATATCGTATATATGCAGTCCAATTTCGACCAGCATACGAAGAGAAAATTCTCGATGCGCGTGAAGACAGGCCGGCGCACTGGCCTACTTAGTCGTAGGCGTTTACATGTACCGTTTCAAAATTTTATCCCGTTACCGCTGTCAATGTACCGACTTTCCCCTTCTAAAAACGACGCTCGCGAAATCAGTTCAGTTCTTGATAAGTTACGTGTCGGTACAGTCTTTCAGCATCTCCTTTTGGAGTGACGTGTCCATTTGTGAACCACGTAGGTATACTTAGCCGTCGGGATCCATCGATAATTCCGGTGTTTTCTGGAAGGTTCTTGCCTAAGCGGAGTTGTAAAGGGTTTATTCTCGATTGTTTCAGTTACTATATAGGTGCAACAATGCGGTGGAGTTTACTGGCGTTAGCGTTTGTCGTGGCGGCGGTGTACGCCGACGACAAAAAAGAAAAGGATAAGGACATCGGCACAGTCATCGGTATCGACTTGGGAACCACATATTCCTGGTAAGTGTTTTTTCAGTGACTGCCGTTTTCATTTTTATTTTTTTAGGTTATGATTTTCATAGATGATGTGGAACTTTTTTATGTAGACCGGACTAAGGCCTGGTCGTATTATGCCAAAGTTTATCGTGTTAAGCCCACTGTTATATTCTAATTTATTTGTTCAATATGCAAGGCAAATATATTTTCATTTATTACATTTTCTTAGCGTCTGTATGTCAGCACTTTAGACTTTACAGCAATGCTATTTAAATTTAATAGATTTTATTGCTTTTCATAGGCCTATGTTCGATGTAGATGCTAAATTATTTAATATCAGTCACTTGGTAGTGCACATATGTTACAGGAAGAAAAAATAAAACTACAATTTTTACTTAAATTATCTTTACAAACAATCAGTCCATTAAGTTATACCTGTTTCTGTCTATCTTATATTAAATTTATTGTTTTTAATTCATTTAATCATATATCTCGCTACAAATTTGACACATCATCAGCGACATCAGCTTAATATATCTTAAAAAGTATTATATTTCATTTAATATATTATGATTATTACAATAGTTGAATTTCATTAAATGTGTTGCACTGGTTTTTGATTAAAAATCCATCTAAGACAAAAAAAAAAGTGTGGTTAAAAGTAAACTTGCGAATTAAAGTTACATATTTTGCTACAACCATCATAGTATTACCATAATTTACACAACAATGAAAGGCAAGTAGTATTCTAGATTGGATGTCATCCTATCATTTTGTGTTTGGTATTTTTAAGAGCTTAGAAGTATTTGTTTGTTTATAAGAATAAAAGATATCTAATTGTTATAACCATTAGAAAACCACGGTGACATTTGCCTATCAAAAGTAACTTTAAGTTTAGGCTGAAAAGAAAATGTAGCTTATGTAGCATTCAAATTGGTATTTAATCCATAGCTACTCAGGAAAACAGTTATTATAATGGTATCACATTGTTGGCATAGCAACAGTTATCCATGACTCATCACTCATCAGCATAGCTAACTAACGCCTTATTTGGGGTAACTGTTTTACCACTATCTCCTTATAAGGGTAGGGCAAGGGTTCCAGTAGAAAAGCAATATATGTAACCCATTTCAGGTGAACATAGTAACTTTTTATAAAAAAAAAAACTTGCTTTGAGCTCTTAAACTGAATTCTATTCAGTTTAAGCAATTCTATTCTGATACATACTCAGATTGTATGTATGAGTTGATGTGGATATAACCAATTTGGACAGTCAAGTTTTAAAATATCCTTTTCAAGAATTTCTAATTCTATCCTATTCTATTCTATTCTAAAATATCCTTTTCAAGAATATTATTGTATTGATGGGACATATGTCAATAAAATAAACTTTTGGTACATACAGCAGATTTTCACGAGTCCTGACCAGGAAGTGATGGTTTAATGGAGTGTTTGAATTACTGGATTGTATAGAAAACAAAAAGTATTATAATATTAAAAAAAAAAGGATTTTCAAAATATTTTTTCATAATAGCACTGGCTAGGAGCAGATTAGGGTAAGGGAAGCGTCGGCAAAGATCCGAATTAGTGAGCCAATAGTAATTACAAAAGAATTAATTTGTATTTAATTCAATACATATTATTGCACTTTACTACACATACATGCCATCTTTTGGGTTGTCTACAACATTTACGGAAAAAAAATTGGATCTTCTAGACTAGATAAAAATAGCCTAGAAAATGTTAAATCCAACTAATGATACTGTAATCACTAATCAATGTATATGGACTACTGTGGGTATTTTTTATCAATGATTAGCTTGGGAATTAAAAAGATAACGCGTAAATTTACGCTAAGATAAACTGTAAACACTAGTCTAGTGGCTTAAACTACCAGAATTATTACACAGATTTTTCAGGAATTTTTCTGGCACTGGTAATTTTATATAAAACAAAGGGATGTAAGACACGACACTCCATTTCCTATGGGATGAAAAGCCTTATACAATTTGCAATCCGACCTTTGATTATTACACAAAGTAAACGCGGCAACTTATAAGTGCATCTGTTTGTCCACAGTGTCGGTGTGTACAAGAATGGACGAGTGGAGATCATCGCTAATGACCAGGGTAACCGTATCACGCCCTCGTACGTAGCCTTCACCCAGGACGGCGAGCGCCTCATCGGTGACGCCGCCAAGAATCAGCTGACCACCAACCCCGAGAACACCGTCTTCGACGCCAAGCGTCTCATCGGTAGGGAATGGAGCGACTCCACCGTCCAACACGACGTCAAGTTCTTCCCCTTCAAGGTCGTCGAGAAGAACAGCAAACCCCACGTCTCCGTCATGACCGCCCAGGGCGACAAGATCTTCGCGCCCGAGGAAATCTCCGCCATGGTCCTCACTAAGATGAAGGAGACCGCCGAAGCCTACCTCGGCAAGAAGGTCACCCACGCCGTCGTCACTGTTCCTGCTTACTTCAACGACGCCCAGCGTCAGGCCACTAAGGACGCCGGAGTTATCGCCGGTCTCAACGTCATGAGGATCATCAACGAGCCCACCGCCGCCGCTATCGCTTACGGTCTAGACAAGAGGGAGGGAGAGAAGAACGTGCTTGTGTTCGATTTGGGCGGTGGTACCTTCGACGTGTCCCTGCTCACCATCGACAACGGAGTCTTCGAGGTCGTCGCCACCAACGGTGACACCCATCTTGGAGGTGAAGATTTCGACCAGCGCGTCATGGAGCACTTCATCAAACTGTACAAGAAGAAGAAGGGCAAGGACATCAGGAAAGACAACAGGGCCGTCCAGAAACTCCGTCGTGAAGTCGAGAAGGCCAAGCGCGCTCTGTCCTCCAGCCACCAGGTCAAGATCGAGATCGAGTCCTTCTTCGAAGGTGAAGACTTCGCCGAGACCCTCACCAGGGCCAAGTTCGAGGAGCTGAACATGGATCTCTTCAGATCGACCCTCAAGCCCGTGCAAAAGGTGTTGGAAGACGCCGACATGAACAAGAAGGACGTCGATGAGATCGTGCTGGTCGGAGGTTCCACTCGTATCCCTAAGGTGCAGCAGCTGGTCAAGGAGTTCTTCAACGGCAAGGAGCCTTCCCGAGGCATCAACCCTGACGAGGCCGTCGCGTACGGCGCCGCCGTGCAGGCCGGAGTGCTCAGCGGAGAGCAGGACACCGACGCTATCGTGCTCCTCGACGTCAACCCTCTGACCATGGGCATTGAAACCGTCGGAGGCGTCATGACCAAGCTGATCCCCCGTAACACCGTCATCCCCACCAAGAAGTCCCAGATCTTCTCCACTGCCAGCGACAACCAGCACACCGTCACCATCCAGGTGTACGAGGGCGAGCGTCCGATGACCAAGGACAACCATCTCCTCGGAAAGTTCGACCTTACCGGAATCCCGCCCGCGCCCCGAGGCATCCCTCAAATCGAGGTCACCTTCGAGATCGACGCCAACGGTATCCTGCAAGTGTCTGCCGAGGACAAGGGAACTGGCAACCGGGAGAAGATCGTGATCACCAACGACCAGAACAGACTGACGCCGGAGGACATCGAGAGGATGATCAAGGACGCGGAGAAGTTCGCTGACGATGACAAGAAGCTAAAGGAGCGCGTGGAGGCCAGGAACGAGCTGGAGAGCTACGCGTACTCCATCAAGAACCAGCTCCAGGACAAGGAGAAGCTGGGTGCTAAGGTGTGTATCTGAACTTTTATCCTCCTATTATAAAATACCTCTTTCTATGACAAAACTGACACATGTAAGGATTACCAAGACTTACCGGTTGATTATTTTTTATTTTACTTGAAGTGAAGGTTTTCAAACTAGCCGAGCAGTACTAACCAACTCTTTCTCTTCTCAACAGGTAACTGATGATGAGAAGACCAAAATGGACGAGGCCATCGACGCCGCCATCAAATGGCTCGAAGACAACCAGGACACAGACGCCGAAGAATATAAGAAGCAGAAGAAGTCCCTAGAAGATGTCGTCCAGCCCATCATTGCCAAACTGTACCAGAACACCGGGGGCGTTCCTCCTCCCGGAGCGGGAGACGACGAAGACTTCAAGGATGAATTGTAACCACATGGCCACCACGGACGGAGAGACTCAAGCCCATTGGACCCTCAGGATCTGAACGTTGATGAACTGTAAGATGCCAACCGATACATTTTATTAGATATTTCATTTATTAAGGTGTCCAGTTGAAATGTATCTGCACGTCGCGGCTTTCAGACCCTGAATGTTCATTTGTAATCTCCTGCCTATACGGATTATGAGCACAGTACAATTTGTGGATAATCTGTATCGTTCAACATAAGGGCGTGTAGTGGATATTTATTGTGTGATTGGTTGCCGTGACGCGCGAATTTGCGTTACGTTACGGGTGTGACCCGCGTATCCATTAGCTTGAGGGCGTAACGTAAACTCGCGCGTTTCGGTTTTGCGAATGCGGGTGTGTTGGGGCGGGTCGCTGGCGTCTTTAATCTAGCGATCAAGCCGGTGGCCGCCCCGTAAATGCATTTTATTAGATGTTCTTAAACAATTCTGCTCTCTGTTACTCGTTAAGTCTTTGGAGTTTTGCCATCGCTTTTGAACAGTTTCTCCGTTGAGGAGTCGCATGTGGCTAGACCGAATGTGACCCATTATTATTTATTTCATAATTTTATTTTGTTGTCTTTAGACAAAAAACTATAAAGTTTATCTCTAATGGAAATGCTGTTGAAAAGGGTTGGGTGCGAGTAACAGTCTTAAGTCTCTCGGGCGGTGGTTTAACGTTTAATGGCATCCTCTTCGCATTAGACCTGTTAGACTGAGATGGATGCTGTTATACGGTAGCTGCTGCCTTAGGTTAAGTCTATGTCAACAGTTGGTGTAAATTTTATGGATTCTGCAATAGGCAAATTTTAGATTAATTTCAAAATGTTAAAAAATAATAGGTTAGTCTATTGTTGTACAATATTGACTTTCTCAAAGATATCTGAATGTATGAAATGCCCTTGGTACTTGACATATAGAAGATTATTCCACCAATTCGCTTAAACTATTTTTTCTATAATGCCATTTTTGTTGGCATTTTGTTCAATGTAATTCCATTGTTAGTTGGCCCTGGTGGCATTTTTGTTAATTCCACAATATTAGGTCTTCACGTAAACTATATACCTTTATACCTAACCTAACCTACCCGCCCAGAGATCCCTTTGTCTGTATTGTATGTAATATTCGTGAGACTGCATCCTCTTTAGGTATAATTAGCAAGTTAATTATGTAGACGTTAATTTCAATTTGAAGAAGGGAGTTACATAATAAAACATTTTTTATGTATGTTTTTATTTTTTATTTCTGGAGCCCTTCTACAGAGAATATACCTAATATGAACTCAACGTTTCACGCAACGTCACCGTATCGTGATATTTTACGTCACGACGTCTACTGAAAGTGTGACCCTCATTTGTATGCGAAGCCATAAATGCCAGCCCGTCTAGTACGACTATGGTTCGCGACTCATGTCCCGTCACAATCTCGCAGTACTGTATAGAAAGAGATAGATAGTATATCTCGAACGAGAGTCGCATTTCAGTTATGCTAGAGGTGCAGCACTTCCAGCATAACTACCATACGTGACTATTTCTGGCGCGAGATTCTGCGTCTCTTTCTGTGCAGTAATGAGAGAGTGACGGTTAGCGCTCTGTCGCGAATCATAGTTGACTAAGGCTGGGTATACACTGAAGACTAGACTTAGATTTAAATGCACTTGTTTCGGTCTTCACACACACGCAGCCATCATTTTCTCCGCTCCGAGTCTGTGGACAGGACGGACAGGTAGCTTGGAAAGTGTTTAACCTGACAACTTCGTCGATGGAATACCAAGCGTCAGCATATACGGGCGTCGACTACGCGACCACCTCTAGCATAACTGCCATAATATGCGACTCGCGCGAGATACCCGTTTCTTTCTGTGCAGTAATGTGAGAGAGTGACGGGGCTATGTCGCGCGGCAAGAGTCGCGAAGAACGTAAACGAAGTATTTTAAAGTGTAGTTAGTCCCATTATATAGACATTTGATCGCAATTAAAAATAGAATCGATGGACATCCTCAAAAAGGATTGTCTACAAGCCTATTGTTACAGCACTTGGCGTTCAAAAGGTTAGTCCGCCCGCGCGTTGTCCAGGATCCCGCCCGCGTTGTAGCACTTTATGTCGTTCGAGGGCGCCGCCATGATGGCCGCCAGTATCTTCGTCTGCACGTCATCTAGGAATCATAGAACGACATGTTAACGTCATATTTTAAGGTTTCGTACCTCAAAAGGATACAAGTGCGAGGGTTCTGTACAAATACTTATCCCATCTTAACTGGCCAGGTTAACCCCTAAATGCATACAATTACCTACACTAAGTTTATTTCTGAAATGACGTAATTGGGTCATTGTCAGATTTAGGTGCGTGTCTTTCCGGTGGACATTTGTGAAATTAAGGATTCCAGGGCCTAATTTTTTGATTAAATGCCTGTGAGAATAAAGAACGTTCCCTCTTCTATAATCTGATGTAAAAGCAACATAACCTAGATTCATACAAGCTCTTAACTTTTGACCATCGAAGGGACGAATTTTGTTTTTTGAACTGACAATGACCCAATTAGCAAATAAAATCCACGTCAGTTTGCGACTTCGGGACAATCTTGACAAAGTCTCTTTTGACAATATTCAGATTTTGACTTGTGTCATTTTAGTAACGTGTAGGTGTAGACATATCATGCATTTAAGGGTTAAGTTTGCACCTGGGCTGTATGGCGCCGCATACAAATGAGGTGCAAAGTTAACGCAACCGATCACGTTTGTTGTATGGGAGCCCTTTATAGCGGCAGCAGAAATACATCATCTGTCTAGCTATCATGGTTCATAAGACACAGCCTGGTGATAGACGGACAGGCAGACAGATGGACGGACAGCGGAGTCTTGGGTAATAGGGTCCCGTTTCTAACCCTTTGGGTACGGAACCCTAATTAAAACTAGTTATTAGACACTGGCAAGCGCACTGCGCGGTTGGCTTTCAGCACCTTTATCATACACATGCACACACACACGCACACACACAAATTATTTAAATTAAGTTTGCTTAAAGTAAATATAAAAATAAGTTTATCTTACTAATAGATGCTATTAAGATGATGTACCAAAGGAAGAGCGAGTCCTCCTGACAGGATCATCTTAACACTTAAATAAATAAAATATCGGACAACCTCACACAAATCGATCTAGTCCTAAATTAAGCCCAAGAAGGCTTGTGTTATTGGTACTAGACGACGATACACGTACTTATATAGATAAATATATACTTAAATACATAGAACAACCATAACCCAAGCACAAATATTCGAGTTCATCACACAAATTTTCCGCATAACGGTCCTCCCTCGCTCTTAGATCTCATTTTAACTTCTTCTCCAGATTTAGTTTCATTCCATGGTCAATTTAATGCTGCAGGTTTCTCCAACCATGACCTTATTTACGCTTCCTTTAATATTCGTCCCCCGAAAAGAAAACATAAGGTCATTATGCGTAGAAACCTTCATGATGTCGATACCCAGGCGCTTTTTGATGATATTTCTAGTGCTGATTGGCATAGCGTTGAGCTTCTGAATGACATTGACCTGAAGGTGCAAGCTTTCAATGGCATATTGCTTGCGATTTTTGACAAACACGCTCCTTTGAAACCGACGCGTGTTAAGCACCTCCCTGCTCCGTGGCTTACGCCAGATATTAAACATCTTATGGCTAAAAGGGACCGGGCGCGTGTAAAATCACGGCAAAACGCTGATTACCAACAGGCATACATCACTTTACGAAACCGCTGCAATAAGATCTGTAGGGATGCTAGACGCCGCCATATCCACAATTGTATCGAAGACTGTCCTCCTGCTAAGCTGTGGAAATTTTTAAAATCATTGGGAGTAGGCAAATCTCAACATAATTCTTCTCACGTTCTCGACCTAGACGCCATCAATATGCACTTTAGCACTTCTCCGGTTACTCTCCACCCTTCCATTAAACAATCAACATTATCACTTTTTGCCAATACTACACTCCCCGAGTCTCCACCCTTTGAACTTGGTAAAATTTCTCCGCAAGAGACACTTGCCTTTCTGAGAACTATTAAGACGAAGGCCATCGGTGAGGATAGCCTCAGTGTAGACATGCTTATGCTCGTAGCGGAATCCATTGCCCCGATCCTTTCTGATATTATAAATTTTTCATTTTCCTCGGGCACGTTTCCTTCCTCTTGGAAACTTGCACATGTAATTCCTCTCCCGAAAAAACCCAATCCAACTGAATTTTCGCAATATCGCCCTATTTCCATACTCCCAGTTTTGTCCAAAATAATTGAACACTTTGTCAATCGCCGTCTCCTCTCTCATCTTAATAGGTATACATTATTCAATCCCTTCCAATCTGGTTTCCGCCCCGGGCATAGCACAGTTACTGCTTTGGTTAAAGTCACTGATGACATTCGTCTTAATATTGAACACAAAAAACTTACTGTCCTCGTTCTTCTTGACTTCAGTAGCGCTTTTAATACGGTAGATTTTGATATCCTCGGCATACTTCGCTCACTGAATGTGTCTCAATCGTCCTTATCTTGGTTTCACGACTACCTCTTTGGTCGACGCCAGCGGGTTAGGGTCGAAGACAAAATGTCGGAATGGCGTGAACTTTCCGCTGGTGTCCCACAAGGGGCGGTCCTTTCTCCTCTTCTCTTTTCGATTTTTATTAGTGGGATCACAGAGTGCCTAAGATCTTCGTTCCATCTTTATGCAGATGACTTGCAGATCTATGCGGCGGCTAGTTTTGAGGATCTGCCATCGCTTATTGATCAAATCAATGCCGATTTGGAATCCATTCACAGCTGGGCTAATAGTTTTGGTTTAAATGTAAACGCACAAAAATCGCAAGCAATTGTCATCGGTAGTCCTCACTTTGTGAATAAGCTGGCGGAAATGGTGGTGCCTGATATTCTTTTTGGTGGGATTCCTATCCCCCTTTCCTCTACTGTTAGGAATTTAGGTATCACCATGGACCAGACATTGTCTTGGTCACCGCATATCTCGGAGGTCAGCCGGAGGCTCTTCGCATCTCTTCACTCACTTAGGCGCCTGCAGAACTTTCTTCCTATGTCCACCAAGCTTACTCTTGCCAGATCACTCTTGCTGCCCCTTCTGGATTATGGTGACATTGCTATGACGAATCTCAAAGAGGAACTGCTTGACAAGCTCGAGCGCTTACAAAATGTGTGCATAAAATATGTTTTCGGACTGCGCAAATACGACCACGTGTCCGCCTTTCGAGCGCAGCTGGGTTGGCTGCCAATACGTCAGCGTAGAGACCTGCATGTCCTG
This sequence comes from Apotomis betuletana, assembly GCA_932273695.1. Lineage (NCBI taxonomy): Eukaryota > Metazoa > Arthropoda > Insecta > Lepidoptera > Tortricidae > Apotomis > Apotomis betuletana. The sequence continues at coordinate 56,954,097 of OW026298.1, read as the reverse complement.
TCATTGCTTTTTAATGTTCTCTACAACCCTGCTTCACCTCCTTACCTCAGTGAAAGGTTTAAATATATGGCCGATGGCAGTGGTCACCGCTTGCGGTCGTCTGCCAATCTCACTCTGGCTGTACCGGCTAACAAGACGCGTACTTACACTAAATCTTTCACAGTAAGCGCTGTGAAGCTGTGGAACGAATTGCCACTGTCCCTTAGGAAGTCTCCATCTGTGGCGTCGCTTAAGACGAATCTTAAGAAGTTATGGCTTTCCAATGACTTGTGAATTGCATCTACAATGTATTTATATTTATGTGTATAATTATTAATAATAATTTAATTTACTTACATTTATATTATATTATATATGTATATAGGTATGTATATATGTATTTATTATTGGTTTATATGTGTAATACTTCTTCATTAGTGTAGGTACCTACTTATTAGTTTTATTATTTTTAATATTTACCTTTTTGTACACGGTGTTAGTTTGTCTATCTTCTTCTCGTACTCACTCAATTGCTCAAAGGTTAACTGGAAGAGATCCCTTATAGGGATAAGTTCGCCTTTGTACCTATATGTTATTCGTAATAGATGTATTTTTAACTGTTTTTGTGTACAATAAAGTGTTTACTTACTTACTTACTTACTTACTTACTTACTTACAAATATTTGCCCTGGCCGGGACCGCCGGCTCTGTAGCATTATCATCATTAGCTTCCTCTATATTACAAATACTCTTTGCTCTCTAGGCAGGTGTCTAAAAACTGCGCCATATGCGTCGTCAAACTATACACACTTGTATTCTTTTGAACCAATACAAACTTTTTTATCATAACTGTGACAAATACTACCTGTCACTTTTCTTACAATACAATCCGCGGCAAGACAAGCTGGCTTACACTTTGGATGCAGTTACACAAACTGGATCAGAACAGCCTCTCAGCATATATAATTTACTTACTCTATGAGAACAGCCCTCGCACTGCTATTTCAAATGCCGTTACTGTGGTAAGGGAACACTCGCCGAGACAGGGCGAGACAAGCATGCCGTCCTTCATTTACTCATAGAGTTCCAAAGTGACGGCATACTGGTCTCGCCCTGTCTCGGCGAGTGTGTACAACCGGCATATCGGACTTTACCGACTGGCATGTTGCCGTCCACTTCCCAAGCAGTGAGGCCCGCGGCCGCCCGAATCTCCGGCAGCCCTTCGGAAAAGTAGAAGTCCAGCTGCCAACAAAAAATAAGATTAAGTAACCCTTTCTTCTCCTTTTTGTATGCTTAAGAGGCCTTATTCATTTTAATTTCTATTTTAAATTTTTTGACATAAGTATGTTGATAATAATTTCAACCAACTTTTTGAAGTGAATAATACTTTTTCCCGAGTTCTAGGTAGTACGAGTAACAGTATTAACGTAGCTATTTAATGCTTTTATTGCGTGCACTCGAAAATAAGTTTTCCGCATAAATTTTGTCAATTTCGAGTAGTTTTTAAACAAAAATTATAGGATTATCAATGAAAAACTGTTGGTTTCAAATATATACCAATAATATGTTAAGAAACTTGTTTGATCATAAAGAAAAATTTCTAAAACAATCAGCATTTTAAAAGGAAAAAGGCCTTTTAATATTTATATACCTACTCTGAAATTGTATGAGATACAACGCACTGAGCTGCGGCAGAATCGCGTGGCGTAGCACGGCGGGAATGGCTGTCGGTTGCCGTCTTGGGGCCAGCGGAGTTCGCCCAGCTACTAAGAGCCTGTCCAGATGGAGCGTTTTACGCGCGAGGGCACTCGCGCGTAGATACTCGCGCGTACTCGAGGTACTAGAGCTACTGCACCCCGTCCAGATGCTCTCGCGCGTTTCAAAACTCGCGCCTAAAACGCGTGCAATACGCCGGACTCTCGACTCGCTCGTTTATTACGCGCGAGCGCCGCGCGAGTCGAGATACTCTGGCGCCATTGGAGCGTTCAGTAGTATTCGCGAGTCAGTAGCGAGTGCATGTATTTTGTCCGCCGCACATCGCGCGTAGTAACGCGCGTAAAACGCGGCATCTGGATGCAACATGAAATTGAAGCGCGCGAGTGCCCTCGCGCGTATAACGCTCCATCTGGACGGGCTCTAAAGGTTTTCTTTAACCTGCCGGTCTACCAGAACTCGCGCGTCTTGTCGCGCGACATAGCATCGCCCGTCACTCCCTCACAGTATACAGCGAAGAAGAGAGAGGTAATACTGCCGTGTTACCGTAAAAGATCTTATCTTTATACGGATGTCATAGTAAGATACGTCCTTTTGCCGTAGCATGGCAGAATATTTCTCGCGCGAAAAAGAGCGACAGTTGTGCTAGCTAAAGGAAAGGTGCAGGTTTCGATGAACGTCCCTGAATGGTGTGCCGCACCGCGGAGCTTAGTGCGTGCGAGCGCTCTCTTAGGCTGCGTCCACACTTGTATCATTTCGCAGATCCGATACCCGTCACGTATCCCCGTCGCGTATCATGAACGGTAGTGTGGACGTCGCGCCGTCGCGATCATGCAACGGCCCGTATCCGCTCGAAAATGGCCGAAATGATACAAGTGTGGACGCAGCCTTAGAACATCAACTAAATCACTGTAGCATATGTCGTCGATAGCGCCGGCACGTCTCACGCTATGATTGGTTGGTCGGTTTTGTCAATCCGTTTCTGTGTTGCCAGTGGTGTATCATAATACTCCCCGATTCCCTTGTTACCTATGTATGAATCTCATATTAATCTCACCTGCCGGAGTGCGATACCTTATATTCTTATACCATGGGGGACCTAAGGAAGTCGGTCAGCAGCTCTCTGGGCAGTGCCTGGCGGCTGGCCGGGGGCCTTGTGTAGTGAAAGCCCATCTAAGGGCCAAAACACAATTACAAGACACAACATCGCATCGTCGTCAGCTTGTAAAATGAATTTTAATATCGCATCTCGTCTCCTCTCGACGACCAACCGGTCGACGTCTGGTTGGTCGTCTCAGGTACCGCTGTGGGGAGACGTGGTGGAGGTGGATCTGCGTAAGCTCCAAGCCGAAAACTGGCAAGAAACTGCGCAGGATCGGGACAAGTGGCGTACTCTCGTTTCGGAGGCTAAGATCCTGTTTTGGTCACTGAGCCAAAATAGTTAGTTTTAGTTAGTTTTATCTCGTCACATAAAAATAAAGTTAATTTTGGATTTATGCATTTCCACGACACGACGTCACATCGTGGCACGATATCGCGTCGTACGACGATGCGATTTCGTGTCTTGTAATTGTGTTTTGGCCCTAACCTCTTTCTCAATGACGTCGTCAGCGTTGCCGGGATGGGTCATCGTGCGTGCGGAGCCGAGGGGCACCTTGCGGCCCGTGCACCAATCCGTAACGCGCGATTTTATACGTTTCTTGCACGTCTCGAAATCAGTGTTCAGGATTATAATGCTGAAAATAATGAGATATATATAGAAAGGTGGATAGTATTTTTCTAGATTGATCAACAAATCAGCCCTGACAAGCTCGACCCCACTTTATGACCCCTAACACGTATCTGATATTCTCTATCGTAGATCTCGCGTTGGGACCCTTCTCTCATGTCAGTTTGACTGTTTGCTTGTGGGGTATGTTTTGACGTGTGATCTAAGGTATTAAACTATGTAACACTCGAGTAAGTCTAATATGACTCTCGAGTGTCCGTTTGTACATACAACATACTAAAGATCCACCAGCTTGAGTTCGGTTGTTTTATGACGGCTTAACGTATATAGTGGCTCCAATTTGCCTGATGGTAAGCAAAACGGGGACTCCAAGTCGCAATGGCAATTGACAAGAAACCAATTATGCCATATTAGTTTGACACTGCCATGATGGCCCGAGAGATGCTTTCACATGCTTCGTTTGAAGGGGTCCCAAGTTGTAGGAAGGTGGAAACAATGTGTAAAGTTGTGAATGCTTATAACTCGTGATTACACGAGCTAAGGGAGCTAAGTATTTCAGCAAGGCTAGGACATTTTAACCCAACCTTTACACTGCTCGCGAAGTGGACCGAAGTATATAGGTATGGGTTCCCGCAGCGAAGTGCTGCCGTGCTACAGCAAAAGTTCGTATCTTTATATGGACTTCATAGTAAGATACGACTTTTTAACATAGCACAGCAGAGTGCCTCCTCACTATCATATTCACCCAACCTCGGCCAACTTCGCTTTGTTTTGTAAGTCGCGCGACTCAGCATTCTCGCTCGCACGGTATTATAAAGAAAAAGACAAGCTGATGCCTGTCGCACAATAAAGAGTTACTTGTACCCTACCTATTTGGTACGAATGGTACGATGTGAGTTGTGTTGTGATATCAAGTAATATTCCGGGCCACTTTCAGACCCAAACACTAACCGGTTGGGTGGATTGTCCATGTGCTCAAATAACTCGAACTCAGCCCCGGATGTCGGGAAGCCGGTTATAACGTAGCCGTGGACTAAGCAGTCCTGGTAACATAAAACAGTAGGCGATAAGGACCCGATTCCGCTCCGCACCCGGCACAATCACATATAACCTGAATTGAAAATTTAAAAATCCCAATACGATTAATGCTGACCAGAAATGCAGATCATTAGACCCCATAAGAACAAAGTAGCCTATTTTCTAGCCTAGCCTATTGCTATTTTCCCACAGACCACCCCCACTAGACGGAGCATGTAAGGCGACCCGCGCACACCAACGATATGGTACGGCAGAACATTAAAGTATCAACACGGCGGCCACCGTTTAGTTGCGTCCTTGTTTATGATCCATGCGTACGTCAACGAAAAAAGAAATTAAATAAATAACATGGTAAATTTTAGTGTTAAGTGGTGTAGAGAGACCTCATAAACAAGGACGCGACTAAACGGTGGCCGCCGTGTTGATACTTTAATGTTCTGCCGTACCATATCGTTGGTGCGCGCGGGTCGCCTTACATGCTCCGTCTAGTGGGGGTGGTCTGTGTATTTTCCATACAAATCGTTTACGCACTGTCGCTAGCGAGTACGACCACGTTAACCCATGGTAAGGGTGTGTGTGCTTTTTCACTAAAGCGGAGATACACATTTCAACGCAGGATGACGCAGGTGATTGGTCCTTTATTCCGCACATCGCTCCGCTTCGCTTCAGTGGAGGCGCACCCTTAGGGTACAATACCTCTACCTGAGTTTACAAATACCGCACTCGCTTGCGACTACGTAACGGATTTGTATGGAGAATTTGTACAGCGCCTCTAGCGGATACTTATAGAACTACCAGAAGTGGTCGGCACCATAAGTTGTATGAGATTCGAGAGATTCAAAAGTTCGTGTAGTAAATACGTCACGCAAATACACCTAGCTTCACACCAATCAAATCCGTCTCTTTCTAACTATATTGACAAGGCTGAGTAAGAATCATATTAGCCCTTAGAGTAAGGAAATATCAATAGAGTTCGTGTTACTTAGTAGAAACCTACGACTGTACTTAGGTACCGTAAAGCACGTCAAGTTTCCGAAAGAAAAAACGAAACGACAGTATATTTGTCAACACGTCAAACTGGCCTGCCAATTTGAATTTAGTTTTAATGGTTCTGTTGCAGGGCGCTCAATGCCACTTACCTTTGTTATTTATTATACGGCTTAAGACCGGATCTCTGATTGATTTAAAAACTGGCCAGTATCATAGAAGTGGGGTTTGGACAAAAACAACCTTCAGATTTTTTTAGTGGCCGCTTTGGGCACCAGAAAGCTTCTGAGGAACACCCTAACCTTGGTCCTAAGGATTCCTACCTTCTGGAGTAGCCGGCGACGCACGATTTCCGCTCTCATCTCCACGCTGGGGCCGTGTTTGCGTAGCCAGCATCCCATCTCGTCGTCACGCGCTGCAGCCTCACGGTACAGGTTAGTAAAATGCACTAAAACACAAATCACGTAAGGCTTTTTCGGCTACCGTAAAACGGGGTTACTTTAGGACAATTTGGGGCTACTTTGATAGATTTAAAACGGTTATAAAAACGCAAATATTCATAGTGCGATTGAGCAAATGAAGTAAAAGGTTTTGCCACAGATAGTAAAAAAAATAAGGATATGGCGTAAAAACACTTTTCCAAAGTAGCCCCTGCATTTCAAAGTAACCCCGTTTTACCGTACTTTTTGACTCCCGCCTCCCTTCTGTAAATGTCACAAGGAGGTTTTTTGTGTAATACTTAGCACTGTTCTAAGTTTCCTGGCGAGTTGCTTGCATCGTTTTTCTTTACAGACTCCACATTTTTAAATAGACAGATGAATCTTTATTGCTTTCACATAGTGTATAATATGATACTGAATTTTCGGAAAGAGACGTAGAATCTGACTCAATAAAGTCACCTTTGGGGCATTTCATATGAAGCGGACAGGTAAAAAAAAGTGAGATCAGGAAATTTGTTCATATGCGGGTTATTTATACCTCTATTAGGTATGAAAGCGGACACAGAATATTTTTTTTATACGATGTTTATTTTTTAAGTTATGGGCCTTTGAAAAATAATCATAATCAGAATTCCGATTTTTTAGATTTAGTTTTTCGAGTGGGGAAATAATACAAATGAATATGAAATTTAGCGTTTTGTATAGGTTATTAGATGTTTTTTTTTATAAAGAAATTATTTTTTGAAATTAATAAAAAAAACATGTATAAAACCGGAAGTGAAATTTTCAAAGTATTTTTTTTATCACTTCGACCATTTTTATTTTTTATTTTTTTACACCGAAATATAGCTAAAGGTATATTTATAATACACTTTGAGTTTCATAGTGGAATGCCCATTACTTAGAGAGATAGGTAAATTAATGTACATGCATGTCGCACTGAGTGTGATGTTTCATACTAATTTACTTCAGGTATATGAAGTGTAATCACATGTATCACTGTATTCACGCGAGTGTAAGCTCTAAAAGCTTAGAGTTTAGTATTACTTGTTATTTTGACAAGCATTATTAGTAAATGCCTGGTTCAACTCTCCTTAAAATTAGCCTACTTTAGTAATTGCCTGGTCCAACTGTCCTTAAAATTAGCCGACTTTAGTAAATGCCTGGTCCAACTCTCCTTAAAGTTAGCCGACTATAGTAAATGCCTGGTCCAACTCTCCTTAAAATTAGCCGACTTTAATCTCGACACACACAGCTTTCGATTAAAGCAAACCGCACTCGGATGCAAGCGTTTGAGCAATACGATGCCACACAGACATACAAACACACAGTACAACTTCAAAAAATTGCCGAAATTCTCATTGTAAGACAGTAAAAAATAGAAAATAAAACATTTTGGATTTGGCATGACGTTTATTTTCATTATTATATTTTCACTTTAATTATACATCAGTTTAAAAAAGAGTGGTGTTATAGTTTGTATGTCTGTGTGGCATCGTATTGCTCTAACGCTTGCATCCGAGTGCGGTTTGCTTTAATCGAAAGCTGTGTGTGTCGAGATTAAAGTCGGCTAATTTTAAGGAGAGTTGGACCAGGCATTTACTAAAGCCGGCTAACTTTGGACCAGGCATTTACTAAAGTCGGCTAACTTTAAGTTGAGTTGGACCAGGCATTTACTAAAGTCGGCTAACTTTAAGGAGAGTTGGACCAGGCATTTACTAAAGTCGGCTAACTTTAAGGAGAGTTGGACCAGGCATTTACTAAAGTCGGCTAATTTTAAGGAGAGTTGGACCAGGCAATTACTAAAGTCGGCTAATTTTAAGGAGAGCTGAACCAGGCATTTACTAATAATGCTTGTCAAAATAACAAGTAATACTAAACTCTAAGCTTTTAGAGCTTAAACTCGCGTGAATACAGTGTCGCGTAAATTAGTATGAAACATCACACTCAGTGCGACATCCATGTAAATTAATTTACCTATCTCTCTAAGTAATGGGCATTCCACTATGAAACTCAGTGTATTATAAATAAACCTTTAGCTATATTTCGGTGTAAAAAAATAAAAAATAAAAATGGTCGAAGTGATAAAAAAAATACTTTGAAAATTTCACTTCCGGTTTTATACATGTTTTTTTTATTAATTTCAAAAAATAATTTCTTTATAAAAAAAAACATCTAATAACCTATACAAAACGCTAAATTTCATATTCATTTGTATTATTTCCCCACTCGAAAAACTAAATCTAAAAAATCGGAATTCTGATTATGATTATTTTTCAAAGGCCCATAATTTAAAAAATAAACATCGTAGAAAAAAAATATTCTGTGTCCGCTTTCATACCTAATAGAGGTATAAATAACCCGCATATGAACAAATTTCCTGATCTCACTTTTTTTTACCTGTCCGCTTCATATGAAATGCCCCCTTTACAGAATAAAAGATTGGACAACTTACAATCGACAACCTTAAAGTTTTTGGCTATTAGTTGCGCCTGGGTGCGACGCCCCGCCCCGCGGGGCCCGATCAGCGCCACTCGGTATATTCCGGGGGCTCCTGTGGCATGCAAACCTTGGCCGGCGCCCTGGGCGCCCGACGCGCACGCAAGCACGCCGTTGAAACACCTGGTTATGACCGTGTCGATCGAGTCGTTTGGGTCTATGTGGACCTCCTGAAACAGCAGTACATTGAGCCCTATTCATGGCTAAGGCAAAGAATATATACGAGTATACTAACGTAAAAAGAAACGACAGCGACACTTGTGTGCAGTAACAAAACTCGTGGCTATGTGTGCGTGTCGAAGGGCGAGCGCGGGTGAGCGCGGGACGCGTGAGGTGGGGAAAGGCATTCACGTGAATGCCTTGTCGAAGGATTCGGCATTACAAGGTCACCGACGCCCGAGTTACGGGTCGATTGCAAAAAAAATGTACATAGTTAAAAGCTTAGTCAACAAAAAAACCGGCCAATTGCGAGTCGGACTCGCGCACCGAGGGTTCCGTACAAACACTTTCCATCCCTAAGTGGTTAAGTTAAGTTTGCACCTGGTATGTATAGCGCCCCATATAAATTTGGTGCAAAGTTAGGTATTAAAAAAACTACTTACTAGATCTCGTTCAAAACAATTTTCGTTGGTAGTTTTTATAGTAGGTAATGTACATCATATGTTTTTTTTAGATTTTTCATTTTCTTATTTTAGAAGTTAGAGGGGGGGGGGGGGGGGGGGGACCAACTTTCCACTTTGGAAGCGTCTGTCACGCAAACTATTCGGTTTAGAAAAAAAATATTTTAGAAACCTCGATATCATTTTTGAAGACTTATCCATAGATACCCCACACGTATGTGTTTGATGAAAAAAAAATTTTGAGTTTCAGTTCTAAGTATGGGGATTATATTTATTATTATTATTTTTATTTTTGCATCAAAATCTTAATGCGGTTCACAGAATACATCTACCTACCAAGTTTCAACAGTATAGCTCTTATAGTTTCGGAAAAAAATGGCTGTGACATACGGACGGACAGACGGACAGACAGACATGACGAATCTATAAGGGTTCCGTTTTTTGCCATTTGGCTACGGAACCCTAAAAAAGTACTTGCCGGCCTAGGCCTTCAATTATGTAGGTATGTATTTCTTTTAAAGCCTGACCAGAAATATATGAGGATGCGCCATATTGCGGAATTTCACTGGAACTAATTTCTTACACTGGCAATGATTTTATGATGGTAAAGTCAACAATGTCTTCAGGTTTCTTTAAAAGACAAATATTTAAAATTATCCAAATAAATTGCCGGAAACCATTCATAGTCGTGAACGTAACATTATAAATAAAGTGTAGCTACACGTGTTTACTACACGAAAGACAGTCAGGAAAAAAGTGCATTCCATTAAATGATAATAGTGGAACTGACAGGTATTTAAACTAATGTCATTATAGTGGGTTGCGATTGGTTACAAAATTGTTGCCATATAAATCTTATAAATAGCGCCCTCTTGGCAATCCTCATATATTTGGGCTTGGTCAGGCTTCTCTCGAGTTGTTCCGCCCGAAACTTGACACTTCGAAGCCTAAAATATAACGCACTTTATGACGACATTTTCATTGCATGTTTGCTAAAAACCAGTTACGCAATATTCGAAAATGAAACTTCGTTCTCCCCGTCACTCGATTTATTCCAAGTGAAAACAATGGAATAAACTAATTTATTTAGTAAGTAGGCCAATTCAAGGCCACTTTTACAAAAAGATTGTGAATGCCGGTGCATTTCCCAAGAGGAGACCGCTGTCGAGAAGAAAGCCGAAAGAAACTCAACAATAAGTATTTTTTTCGTAAATAATACTTTGATCAGGGCTAGATCCGAGTATCACCTGATTGACTACAGAGTCGAAGACTGTCTAGTTCAGGTCAGAATAGCCTATTCACTCATATCTTATGAGATAACTTAATATTCAAAGAACAACATTGTACGCCCATTTTTTAATACGGTAGTCGGGTAAAAAGCTTCCTAAACCATCTTTGGTCCAGCTATCCCTGTACCAAAATTGGTTAAAATTTGTCCATCCGTCTCGGCGTGATGCGAGGACAAAGGACATTATGAAAACAGATGGTGCCAGGTTGGCATGGCGCTGCGCGCCTACACAAAACAAATGACAATCACCTCCCTAAATAGAAGACTGATATTCAATACAAATCTAGAATGTTATTAAGTACCTACATTACGTAACAAGGGTGGTAAACGAGGAATTACAAACGAGTGTCTATTTTAATGACACGAGTTAGGAATTCCTTTTACCGCCAGAGTTTCGTACGACGTTTTTCATCACACTTTGGAGGAAAGAAAACAAAAGTAGTAGTAGTTAATACCAAATTTACTTACCGCTCTAGGGCGTAATATACGAATTACCGCCCTAAGGCGGTATATACGATTTACCGCCCGGTTTTCTAGCATGTAATCACTTAGAGTGTGATAGAAATTACTTACCGCCCTAGGGCGTAATTTACGACTTACCGCCCGCTTTTCTAGCATGTACCTAAGCACTTGTTTATGAGCAAAGTGTGATGAAAAAATTATAATAGTATAGATGATTTCTAACCTTCAAAGTAGCGCTGTAAGCGTACTTCAGTGCCTCCAGGTCCTGATCAAAGAAGGTTTTCATCGGCGTGCGGTTGTTAACCGCCGGTGGCGCTACCTGCCGGTAAAATTAAAGTTTAACCCCTTCTTAAGAACAGGCCCTCTTTCCCACTGGGCACTTTGCGCTCGGGCTAGGGCCCCCAGCCTCAAAAAGGCCCCCTGCAATCTCAAGTCAAAAGTCAAAGTATAGTACAGTTACAGAGAGCAAGGAAATTTATTAATAGAATTATTACTAAAAATAAAACAAAGAACATAATAAAATAATTAAAGCGCAATCCCAAAAAGGATCGTCAACAAATAAAAAAATATTACTAAATAAATAACGGAGGCTAGAATGTTTCTAGAATAAAATTCTAAACGTTAAAATGTGTATTAAAAAAAATTAAAAGCCAAGCCAAGGGGGGTCCCAACAACTCCCGAAAAAACACACAATTATGGAGTGCCCAGGGCCACAGTACCATGAGTTTACAGTGACCGTACTCGTTAGCGACTGCGTAAAGGATTTGTATGGAGAATTGTAGTTCTACAAAGTAACCGCTAGGGGCGATGTACCTATTCTCCATACAAAGCGTTTACTTAGAGAAGCACATGACCACAACCACAAATTGATGGCCCGAAGACCTGCGTACCCCGATTCCGCACCCAAGGGCTCACATGGTGCCTCTCAGTCTCCAGCGAAGCCAAAACGGCTAGCAGGGACTTGAGAATCCGAACGATCGGTCAGCCTATATAAATTACCAAAGGTTGACTCTTTGAATCTTGATTTCAGTTTAATTTGACTTACCAACGGGGTCGGCATAACAGCTAGCGTGATGGTCGGTAGGACGCCATCTTGCTGGAGGCAACGCGCTTCGCGAAGAGTGCATGGATGATCTGCAGTGGTATGAACAGTTTGTATACCAAATGCCATAAAAGTGGCGCAATTTCTTTTTCGTTCACCGTTGCAGGGTAAAACGGTTTCTATTTCTATACTTATGCGTATTTTTATGTCCTACAATGCCTGTTCAAGCTTCTTCTCAGCAGCTCATTGGTAATGGTAAATAATGTAGCGGCAAACATTTACCATAGTCTTTTATAGAACTCTAAGAACAAACAAACTGATAGTGAAGATCCTGAAGTTCTATGAAACTGATGCTGAGATTAATATTATTTAAAAGTTCTACAAATTCCGAGAAAAATAGTTGTACCTAACTGGAATAGATTGGAATCAAGAGTGTTGATTAAGTGGGAATGTGGACGAAGTGGGAAAAGGACGATATGAGAATGGGAATGTTGACGAAGTGGGATTTTGGGCGAAGTAGGAATGTGAACGAAATGGGAATGTGGACGAAGTGAACCTAAACAAAATGATGATCTTACCGAACATAAGCCATCCATTTTGGACGACCTCGTCTTTAATGCTCATGGTTTTTGTCACCTCCGACATGAGCGCCGGATCCATACAACCGAGTTTGTAGTCATCGTGCTGCAGACAATGTGTAGAAAAATTACAGCGACAAGTCTCAATCACCGCCAATAATGACATAGGTTATCTGCTTGTCTAGCACAACTATGCGCGACGACGTAACGTCACCAGTCACTCTCTCATGGTACTGCATAGAAAGAGAGAGGTATATGTCTCGCGCGAGAAAGAGGCACGTGTCACAGTTGTACTAGACTAGAGGTACAGGACTTCTTAAGCAAGTATTTTATCTCCGGACGTTGACAGAAGTTTTCAGCGTCGCCTGCCCTGATGCTAACTGCCTCTGTCTATCAGCAGTCAGAAATATCTGATTATAAAGTTTACTACAACATGTGCACTCAACAATTATTGTATGCAGCAACGCTCGGAGTTTCCTTCCACATTCGAATGATTTGATACCCCATAGGAGAGCCAAGGTTGACAAATATTGACCGGTTTTAAGTAGCAGTAGGCGGGTGGGTCTCATAAGGTGGCTAAGAGTCACGCAACGCGCAATGGAAAGGGCTATGCTCGGAGTTTCTTAGCGTGATTGAATCAGAAATTAGGATATCCGCAATCGATATAGCTAGCAGGATTGCACTGTTGAAGTGGTCAGGCCATGTATCCCGGAGAATAGATGATCGTTGGGACTGCAAAGTCCTAGAATGGCGACCACAGGAAAGCCCAGTGTGGGACGGTCCTCGACTCGTGAGGGTATCAGTCAGAAATCAGAAATCGGAAATCAGAAATCATTTATTGCTTAATCAGTGATTCAATGGATGTGGTCTGCACGGGATGACTCTTGGTGGCGAGCTATAGGGGAGACCTATGTTCAGCAGTGGACGTCTATGGCAAATAGAGATAGGCAGGATGGAACGCTTCGCTTGTAAAACGATTGACCGTTGGGTAGATCACTAACATGGTAAACTGACAGACTGGTCGACGTTGTGGTCATCCTTGGAGGAATAGCACACAATCGGTAATTTTGGAGATCTTTTGAGTAACCATTGCACTACTGCAAAGCTACTACATTACTGCAGACGTCAGGAAATAAGGGCTTGCCGGGTGAGTAGGTGTAAATAGTATTGGATGGATACGAAGCCGGCAAGCCCTATTCGCGGCTAGGCATGGTATAGAGCTTTCTCAAACATAGCAATGAAATACAAGAATACACCACTCAAAACATAACAGCTGAGTAGCCCATTCGTAAACACATACGCCATGTTTAAAAAGAAATTACTTCCTGGTTTAGGCCTTCAATTTTGTACGAAATTCCTTCGTCGGAACCGAAACGTGATAGGTACTTCGAAGCCAGTTAACTATTCTTGTAACGCAGGTTGTGACGACATTTTATTGCATGTTTGAGGAATAGTTTTTCCCAACACCTAATCTGTCAGCTGATGATGTCATGCACACAAACTCTATAAATAATACTATTTACAAAGTAGCTACTCCTACGTTAAAGTTGCTTGCACGTGTATGTTACCTTCTCATAACTATGCATCACAGCTCGTCTTGTGATCACGAAGAGGCCAAAATCCTTTACCATTGCCCTGACGAGGACCGGAATATCTGAGAGGAAATATTTCATCAATATCAAAGTTGAAAATTGTCTTGAATTTGTACATTTCCTGAGTACCTACTTGTACACTTCAGTACGTCGATTGGGCAATACGCAGTACGCACACGTCCTGAGTCGGCTCACGTGTGTTCTCAATATTGCCCCAATTATCCGAGTCTTATTATGGATTAGGAGGTGCCCGCAACTTAGTCTGCGTATTTTTTTCTTTACCGTTAGACGGATATAAAATATCCTATAATCGTTTCGGCGTGATACGAGGACAAAGAAAATTATGAAAACAGATGGCTCCAGGTTGGCACGGCACCACGCGGCCCTACAAAACAAATGACGATCCTGCATCACGCAATCAAGATCTTTCCTGAAATCATGACCCCTCTCGTTCTATGGAGAGGGGTCATGATTAAATAAGTGTTCACTTAATTTCAATACAAACATAGAACTTTGTAATAGTAACTATAGATATGCCACGACTTCGCGCGACCAGCGGCGCGACAAGCGGTTGAGAGAGATATCCAGCGCGACAACATAACGAATGAGCGAGACACACGTACCTGTACCTACACCGCAGTCGCGCAAAGTCGTGGCACCTTCGGTAGAGTCTGATCACGCTAAAACTCTTCCAAGCAAGTGAATTGTCAAACCATACAAACTGACTCACTTTGTATGGTTTGACAGTTCATTTGCCTGGAAGATTTAGCGCGTGGTCTGACTCTCACTGGAGAGAAACAGCCGGTCAGCGTGGCTCTTTCTCAAGAAACGTGATTTTTAGGATCTTCATTAACTATAGGGTCTAGATTTACCAATGTCGAGCTCTGGTGACACCAGCAGTATTAGCCTGACCGTGTCCTTGCTGGCCATGTTCTGTAGGAACTTCTTCATGTGCAACAGGTGGTCTCTAGGCATATTCACCACCAGGTCTTGCATCATGTCCTGAAATTTAAGGCAGGCAACATTGTCGACAAGAGCTTTCCCAGGGCCAGACGTAGGAAGAGGAGCAAACTGCGATGCTTACCCGGGGTTAAGTTACCCAGGGCAACGTATCCAGATTCCAGACATATATTAGAAGAAATAAAATTATTCATATAATTCCTAGAGTAGAAGAGGACAAACAATTCAAGAGCTGCAGTTTGTGCAAGTAAATCCTTATTGCAAGGACTATCGAAAAAAAAACAATTGAATTCAATAATCTTTACTACCCAGCAAGGACTATCGAAAAAAAATTGGGCAAGTGCGAGCCCTATAATCTATAACAAGTTTGTTGTATGGGAGCCCCCCTTAAATATTTATTTTATTTTATTTTTAGTATTAATCGTTATAGCGGCAATAGAAATACATCATCTGTGAAAATTTCAACTGTCTAGCTATCACCGTTGTTGAGATACAGCCTGGTGACAGACGGACGGACGGACGGACGGACGGACAGCGAAGTCTCAGTAATAGGGTCCCGTTTTTACCCTTTGGGTACGGAACCCTAAAAACAATTGAATTCAATAATCTTTACTACCCTACATCTGAGAAGGGTTAATTAAGTACGCACTACACGGCCAAACTCGATTAACACTGCAGAATATCCGCTTCTGGCTATTGGTCGTAATTACCTTAAATAATTTATAAAGCCTGTGTTTTTCCAAGTATGACCTAAATGCTACTGGTATTTCAATAGGCTTTGCTGCTGCATCTGTTTCAGTCATGATTTCTTCTTTGACTGAATATTTGGACTTAAATGCACTTGGTTTTTAAGTAATAATCATGTAACAAAGCATATGACAGGTGTTTTTTTTTTACAATTGTAAAGCAAAACCTTAGCAAAACAAAAATTTACGTGCAACATAAAACCTCTATTTTTGAAGTCGTCATGTATGGTATTTTTAATAATCGTAAAGATAGGTATTAAAAACTAATGACCGCAGCGAGGATCGATGACTCAAATAGTAGCGCCTTTGATGATCGGGCAAATACCCACTCGAGATGGATCACGGCGTATCCTCAACCCGTATCCTCACCGCGTATCATGAACGGTAGTGTGGACGTCGCGCCGTCGCGATCATGCAACGCTTTCCTGATCGCAAGTGTGCGGGGTACTGAAGATATGCGTATCAACATGGATTTCGAGCGAGCGGATACGGGCCGTTGCATGATCTCGACAGCGCGACGTCCACACTACCGTTCATGATACGCGGTGAGGATACGCGACGGGGATTGGATCGGCGAAATGATACAAGTGTGGACGGAGCCTTAGTGTGGACGCGTTTCTTCGCGCGACGGCGCAAATGATACGGAGTGCTCTCAGTGAGCGTCCAAACAGCACGATACGCGGTGGAGATACGCAACAGGGATCGGATCGGCGAAATGATACAAGTGTGGACGCAGCCTCAACTGACATATAATCCTAAATGTACATTCCTTAGTCCGTTGATAAAAAAATATAAACAGCTGATTGTCAACATGACATGACACGCGGTAATTTGAGGTTATGTTATGAAATTTCGATGTTTCGATGAGCTATTGTGCATCGGTCCAGTTATTCCAGTATTAAGTAGTTTCAAGTTATGACGATGTTTAACGTGAGGTCAGATGTCATTGATATCAGTTTGGCCAAACGATAAGCTTTAGACTCGAGCCACGCCCGCGCACCATGTGATTCAATCGTCTAAGGAAAACGTTTTTAATTTTTGCTGTAGTTAACCTTGAACCTCACGCATTCTGCCAATGAATTGTGTTTCATATAAATCTGCCAGTATAGCTGTGATTAGTTACGCGAGAAGGATGTCTTCATCCAAGTATTCCTATGAGGTAAGTCGTAATTAAAAATACAGATTGTAAACTTAGCATACTCGAACTTTGTTTACGCTATTGATAAAGTTTGTTTAAGTACTTTATTATTGTTTTGATGAAACTTTTTTCACTTTAGATAGTTTTTGCTTTAATTATTTTGAAGATGCAGTTAGCCTAATTATAGTGATCCTGTTTATATCTAGTAAGTTTCCATCGTTCCATAGTTCCAGCAAAACTTAGTTTGGGACTGAGTTTTGTTAGTATGACTTTTCTTATAAGTACTGATACTCTCCCAACCAGCCAAACCACAATTACTCAACTCCGTACTCAATTATATTGAATAGATATAAACAAGAGAATATTTCATAGTTTGTTTAGATATTGTGTGTGTAAGGTACATTGAATAGCCCTGCTTCATAATTAGGCATAGTCTTATAGCAAAGTAGGACTTTAGAGAGCTATAGAGCCGATATTAACCTTTTGAGCGCCAAAGACGGCAAATCACGTCGACGGAAAGCTGTGCCCCAGACGCCACAACGTCATTTGCCGCTATACAATGCCATACTATCTGCTGTCAGCTTGGCGTTTGGGACACAGCTTTCCCTCAACCAGCTGAGCGGTAAAGAGGTTAACATTAAAGTACAATTCATACTCACACTCATAAGTGTATTTCATTTGCAATTTTAATTTTTCAGGTAAGGACAAAGTCCGCATAATATACTAATACCTGATTTGTGTAGGCATTGTTTTTTCATTATCATATAATATGTAAATATTTGTGACTTTCCTTGTTTTCTGGAGTAAGTTCAAATTCAAATTAAATTTATTTCACGAACACAATAAATTATTACATATACAGTTTTGTGGCTCACACTAGGCGGGGCCGGTCCTGTGACACCACACAATCGCTTAAACACAATTTTGGCATTTAAATGGGAGCATTTGGAAAAGCACATAACTACATATTACTATATTAGAATGTTAGTAAAATTAGATTAGATTATTACATTACATTAGAAACATTTTACATTACATTTTTGATTCTTTGGGTATAGTAGGCATAAGTATTAATTAGAGATTAGCTTAGTCATTGAGTCTACACATTTTCTTATTTTGACACATTTTACAACTGAAATACATATAACATAACTTGGATTCTATATTAATTGAATATCCAGTTATGACTAGAAAGTGCATGATATTGACCATTAATATAGTTAAATCTAGGAGTTTTTAATATTAGACAATTTTTTATTTATTTATAATTTTAGTCATTTAATGCTTGGGAATCTTAACCACAATAACCATAAAGCCAGTTTGGGATGAAACAGATGAATGAGTATGAATATGAATTGTATTTTAATGTTAATATTGGCTCCATAGCTCTTTAAAGTCTTACCGTGGTATCAGAAATCCAATGCCTAATCATATCATAATTGTACAGTAAATACTTACAAGAGAGTGTAATAAATAGGATCATACAATGGCACACTATACAATGTTTCTGAAGATGTTAGAGATATGGCAAAGTGGAGGAAGAAAATAGAGAATGTTAACCCCAGGGCCATCTACTGGGTATGCTGGGCAGTGGGCATGTGCCCATCTCCTAAGGGCCCCCAATCTCACGTGGATGTCTTGTTGCTGGCTGACCCCACCACACAGACAACCCCCACTAGACGGAGCATGTAAGGCGACCCGCCCGCACCAACGATATGGTACGGCTGAACATTAAAGTATCAACACGGCGGCCACCGTTTAGTTACATAATTACATGCTCCGTCTAGTGGGGGTTGTCTGTGCCCCACCACCATTGGGAACAACTAGCTAGGAAGAGAGAGAGAGATGTGCCCTGGATTAAAGAAGGTTTTACGGTACTATGCCTTACAAGTTTTACGAAACAATTATAGACAATGCCCAATCTAAATTTTTGCTTC
Organism: Apotomis betuletana; assembly: GCA_932273695.1. Taxonomy (NCBI): domain Eukaryota; kingdom Metazoa; phylum Arthropoda; class Insecta; order Lepidoptera; family Tortricidae; genus Apotomis; species Apotomis betuletana. The sequence continues at coordinate 56,935,349 of OW026298.1, read as the reverse complement.
TTCTTCCTCACTCTCCTACGACTGATGATCATGACCAGTTGAGGTCATTATTTTTTGCACTAAAGCTCTCCACTCCACACGGTTTTCTGCCTTCCGTATTGATTCCTGTAGAGTTTCCTGATAGGCTTCTTTCATGCCATTGGTCTATCGGATTGGCAAACTCCCACAGGAGCAAAAGACAAAGTAACTAATTAGAACAGTAAATAATGTAGCATATTTTTCAGTTCTTAAAAATTTTGGCTCCTGACCATACCCCGGGGTTTTCGATGCATGAATGATTTTATGTCTACTGTTGGCCTAGTGATAAATCATTTGTGCACCGAATACCCCGGGTTGCTCATGACATTAAAACTATTTTGATAAACTGTTTGCATTATGTTGGCACCTCATTTGCATTTGGTTAATGTCTGTATACCATCATCATCAAAATTAGCTGACATTTTTAGAATGCAATTTGACATAAGCCAGTTGTAAGATAGTCTAATGAAAAAAAATGGTCAAGTGCGAGCTAGCTACTCAATTGGGATATAAGTACAATACTTAAAAAATAAATAATAATCTTTATAATAACAATAAACTTTATTTCAGACTTCTAGGGCCCATATAGTGTTAGTTACAAATAAATAAAAACTTGTTTTTTTTTTAATATGAAAATCGTAGAATCTATTTTTATTTTATTTAACCTATTGACCGCCAAGCGGTCTAGCAATTTACCGTGCCACTGACGCCAGAGTAAAAAAAAAAAGATGTGCCCCAAAATCAACAGGGATTGAAAAATACTTGTAGCAGTTAGAATTACAAAGTTTCGACGTGGCGTCAGGGGCACGATTTTTTGTTGACGGCCAATTTAAGATAATAATTTCATTCATTTGCCAAGGGAGATAGATACATAGATTTTCTCATTAGATTTTATTCATGACGTCACTATTTATTGACAATAATAATATTAATCTGACCTTCACAATACTAAGTGTAAATAATTGTTCCTCAATGAAGAGATCAATCATTCAAACTCTGACATCATAAATCATCAGAATTGAAATTTGCTTGAGGTTATTATCATTTACACACACACATCGCAATCATAAATTCAGTTCAGTTCCAAGTATATCGTCGTCTAGTACCCATAACACAAGCCTTCTTGAGCTTAATTTGGGACTAGATCGATTTTTGTGAGGTTGTCTGATATTTATTTATTTTCATTGTTGCAGGAGGCGGTTCGTAAGCTGAACCTACTACAATCGAACAAGGCGACAATCGAGCAGATCCGAAGGAATATCAAGTCTGGCGAGGTAAGCTTATTTTTATTTTAAACCCACGAAAAATAGAGGGGTGTTATAAGTTTACCATGTGTACCTGTGTGTCTGTCTGTCTGTGGCATCGTAGCTCCCAAACGGATGGACCAATTTGTGTGCTGAAAGGGCGGAAAGACTTGTCCGTCGAAATGGTTCTTAGCTTTAAATTTAAATATGAACATAATTATAATCCCGAGATCATGATTGAAAAAAAAAATGTTCTATTGAGTGTAATATAATAAGGTTTTTATACTCGCGCACTTTATTCTGTCAATTATAATTTCACAGACAAAATCACAATAACGCACTTTTTAATCCTGTACCAAAATTCTATACTATATGGTACAGTCGAGTTCATTTACATCTACACACGAGAACAAAAACATCTGAACACAACTTTATGCTCCTGACAATAGGGTCGTGTTCAGATATTTTTGTTCTCGTTAGTGTGTAGATGTAAATGAACTCGACTGTACCCGCTACAGAACTTTAATATTCATATAATATGAATATTAAAGTTTAATATTATTAGAACTTTAATATTCATATAATATGAATATTAAAGTTCTGTAGCGGGTACCATATAGTATAGAATTTAGACATCTCTCTACTCAATAATAATTTAAAAAAGAGAACATCAGCATATTTGATTTAAAAAAAAAACACTGATTGGTTGAAATTACTTGTCAAAAAATTTAACCAATCAATCACGAGGCAACCCGCCAAGACCATATCGCGATCATGTTTTTTTTTTAAAAGGTCAGTTTTAGTTGAACGAAAAAGGCTTACATCCATACTAATATTATAAACGCGAAAGTGTGTCTGTCTGTCTGTTACCTCTTCACGCTTAAACCGCTGAACCGATTTAGATGAAATTTGGTATATAGATAGTTGCAGTCCCGGGAAAGGACATATGATACTTTTCATCCCGAATAAATTTAGTGTTCCCGTGGGATGAGCGAGTAACACCGCGGGGCACAGCTAGTCAAAAATAAAAATTCATAGTATATTATGATGATTAAAGTAAAACAAGTTTTTATGTGTTTTGCTCGTATAAGAGGTATTCTATGCAATAGTTACACAAATAGGTCTTAAAATCTCGTACATTACTTAGGCCACTCGGCAGGTACTCGACTTTAAGAACCTTCATTGTGCAACGAATGCTTAAAATACTATTTTATATTTATTATTATTCCAATCACGTCCATTGTCCGTACTTTTTACGCCGAATACCGCGATGCTGCATGGGCCGTGCCGATCATTGGCCGCTGGTAATAATTTCTACTCTGGTTTCTAGTCTCGTAATAATTTTCAGTACAAAGGCGATATATTATTGGCCGGTATTGTATGTTCGCATTAATTTTATTATAGTTACTAATATTTTTGTAATACTCACAGCGGCCTAGCCATATATAAAATCGTTCCTTCCAGATATGTACGAACTTGGAGGAGATGGCAAACTACCTGCAAAGGACTGGTGTCACGCTGGATCGTCTGGACGAACTGTCCGTCATCCATGTAGCCGGGACCAAGGGGAAGGTAATGAATGCGATACTCAATAATCCGGCCATTGAGGCCCATTTATAAATATTAAGGAAGAATCTTACACAAATCGACCTCGACGATATACATAATATATACGAGTACAAGTATAAATATGTACATACCATATAGACAACTGCATCCATGACCAGGAACAAATATTCGAGTTCGTCACACAAATATTACACGAGTTGGAAGTCCTACCTGTATTTTTTTATGCCTGTGTGTGTGTGAGTTATAAATAAATAAATAATCCGCGGTTCACCGCGTACGGCTCTAGACGTCGCTACAAGATGATGTTTTATTTTATTATTGAATATAAGGAGAGACGGGAGATACATTCGAAGATTTTAGATATTTATATTAATACTGGCGGTCCACGCAGCATATAACCGCACTGAACACTTACTTAAGACAAGGATTTTAATTTCATTTCTGATGCTGATATAACATTTTGAAGAATACTGAAGTGAGAGATTTTTTGTGAGTTTCGAGTATCCTATTTAGTATATCATAATATTGTAAGCTGGTTTCTGTTACAGGGCTCAACTAGCGCGATGTGCGAGTCAATATTGCGGGCGCATGGTTACCGAACTGGCTTCTACTCGTCGCCACATTTATGCGCGGTGCGCGAGCGCGTGCGTCTCGGCGGTCACGTGCTAGCCCGCGAGCAGTTCGCACGCCACTGTCATAGGGTCTATGACGCGCTGCGTGACTCTCAGGTGAGACACTTTAGACTTGCACTGACACACTAGTCCACTGAACTGACTTCTACTCGTCGCCAATTTATGCGCGGTGCGTCTCGGCGGTCACGTGCTAGCCCGCGAGCAGTTCACTTGCCACTGTCATAGGGTGTACGACGCGCTGCGTGACTCTCAGGTGAGACACTTTAGACATGCACTGACACACTAAATAGTCAACTGAACTGGCTTTTACTCGTCGCCACATTCATGCGCGGTATCGAGCCATTCGCTCACCACTGTCATAGGGGAAACGACTGAATAGCCGATGCTGGGGGATGTCGACTTTATTGATAAAAAATCATTCAGTCAAAAATTCAAAAGAAAAGGCATAGGTCTTAAACAGCCAAAACGGAAGATCATAGCCACGACTTATCGCGACTTTTTAGTTGCTTCAAATAGGTTATGGCGTTTTCGGAAGAAAAATACACTTCAACTTTTTTATAAAACAAAAAAAAGGCAATGCAAGATTTTAATTTTACGAGCCAGCCTTTTCCCTCGCTTGGACAATGTACTTATTATGCTTGTCCACGGCCCTGAAGTTTACACTTGAGTAGGTACATAATAATGCGGGTTTATCTGGCAATAAATGTCAAAGCATCCGTCACGTTATGACAAAATGCGAGTGTTAGGGACAGGTGCTTTGTCACTTTACTTGCCACGTGATAAACGCAACCATCACAGGCCCTGCACGAAATAGGTCGTCATTTTTAGGGTTCCGTACCCAAAGGGCAAAAACAGGACCCTATTACTGAGACTTCGCTGTCCGTCCGTCCGACCGTCCGTCTGTCACCAGGCTGTATCTCAAGAACGGTGATAGCTAGCAGTTGAAATTTTCACAGATGTATTTCTATTGCCGGTATAACAGCAAATACTAAAAATTTATTAAAATAAATATTTAAGGGAGCCCTCCCTTACGACAAACTTGTTATAGATTATGGTACGGAACCCTTGATGCGCGAGTCGGCCTCGAACTTGCCCAATTTTTTATTCGTGTCACTTGCACCTCTAGCACAACTGTTATAAGCGACTATTTCTCGCGCGAGTCAATTGCCTGTCGCTTTCTGTGTAGCAATGTGAGAGGGTGACTGGTACTACTGGTCTGTGCTGGTACCGCTATGTCGAAGCATAGTTGTGCTTAGGGTTGCCATCCGTCCGGGTTTTCCCGGACTTGTCCTAGTTAAGAGGGCGACCGAGGATAGCGTCCGGGCGGGGTTTTATTTGTAGTCCGGGTTTAACATTTTTACGCACTGTACGTCGAGAGACGCAAACTAGGTCGCTCGTGATGTGGGACAACGTTTGTGGACTACTTTTATTCTCATAAAACTGACAATCCGTCTACAGCCGAACAAGATTTTAATATGATGAAAGACTACTTCCTTCCTGCCTTCTATGAAAGTTGATTTTTATTACTAAGTGGACAAATCCGTCCGGGTTCTGAGCTCCAAAATCCGGGGTTTTCACGTTTCTTGTCCTGGTACCCAGGTTTTAGAGATGGCAACCCTAGTTGTCCTATACGGGATGGTGTCACATAAAATCAAATTTGCAGGCGTTCGAGGGCGACATGCCCAAGTACTTCGCGTTTCTCACCGTTCTGGCGTACAACATATTCCTGGACGAGCGCGTCGACGTGGCCGTCGTCGAGGTCGGCATCGGCGGCGTCGTCGACTACACTAACGTGCTCAGGTATGACGTCACAGTACAGTACAGTACAGTAGGGCAAGCACTTGTGACTCCTCTGGTGTTGCAGGTGTTTATGGGCGACGGTAATCGCTTTCCATCAGGCGATACGTTTGCTCGTTTGCCCCCTTTGACATAAAAAAAAAAAAAAAAAAAATACAGTAAATTCGTGCAGCACTTGTTGGTGTCACGCCGGTGGATTACGTCAAAAACTTCGCACGTCAATTGATTCCAATCCATGTGTGCATGTATTTTTATTTATCGTATGGCATTTCAGTCACTGCATGTATTGATAGGTATTTTAATTACAGGAGAGTCCCGATAGTGGGCATCACTACGCTGGGTCTGGACCACACGTCCATCCTGGGCAGAACCCTGCCCGAAATCGCCAGAGCAAAGGTTTTTTTATTTATTTTTTTAGTCCCAATCTAAACATGACAATTTCTACCTACTGCTCAAAAAATATAAAAGACGCGTAATTTTATTTGCCGATTCAAACGGTATTCCCTTGTTTTGTCTAAAAATTATTTGCCTAATTTCAGTTTGCCTAACAACTTTTAGTATAACCAACGGTTTGCCTAATTTCAGTTTTCATAATTATTGTTTCAATAAATGATCACTTTGTCGAAACTCGTTTAGTCTAATCATCACTTCAAATAAAGTTTGTTTCGTTTAATATTAGTTTAACTAATTCTTATATTGCCGAAAGTTATTTTAACTAATGATTATATTGCCGAATGTTATTTTAACTAATGATTATATTGCCGAATGTTATTTTAACTAATGATTATTTTGCCGAATGTTATTCTAACTAACGACCAGGTTAGGTTAGGTTAGAACTGCGACCACAACAGAACCGAACTGCTGCCAGTAAAGTAGGTTAGGTTAGAACCGAACTTAATGGGTTAGGTTAGGTTAGAACTGCGACCACAACAGAACCGAACTGCTGCCAGTAAAGTAGTTTAGGTTAAAACCGAACTTAATGGGTTAGGTTAGGTTAGAACTGTGACCACAACAGAACCGAACTGCTGCCAGTAAAGTAGGTTAGATTAGAACCGAACTTAATGGGTTAGGTTAGGTTAGAACTGTGATCACAACAGAACCGAACTGCTGCCAGTAAAGTAGGTTAGATTAGAACCGAACTTAATGGGTTAGGTTAGGTTAGAACTGTGACCACAACAGAACCGAACTGCTGCCAGTACAGTAGGTTAGATTAGAACCGAACTTAATGGGTTAGGTTAGGTTAGAACTGCGACCACAACAGAACCGAACTCCTGCCAGTAAAGTAGGTTAGGTTACAACCGAACTTAATGGGTTAGGTTAGGTTAGAACTGCGACCACAACAGAACCGAACTGCTGCCAGTAAAGTAGGTTAGGTTAGAACCGAACTTAATGGGTTAGGTTAGGTTAGAACTGCGACCACAACAGAACCGAACTGCTGCCAGTAAAGTAGGTTAGGTTAGAACCGAACTTAATGGGTTAGGTTAGGTTAGAACTGCGACCACAACAGAACCAAACTGCTGCCAGTAAAGTAGGTTAGGTTAAAACCGAACTTAATGGGTCTTATTGCCACTTTTTTATTTCTACTCTTTTTGGTCGCACTGTAATTAAGTATAATTAAATGTGGTAGGGCATTTTTCTTACTAAAAAAAATGTGTGTGCGGATATTATGCGTTTAAGGAAAATAAATGGCCTATTAACATTGGTCAGTTTCATATGACACGCAGCAGAGAACTAGTTCTGATTGGTTCAATTATTACATTATTAAGCATCATCAATATCATCATCATCATTAGCCTTTTACATCTATAACAGATGAGTTAAGCAGCGTCTAATAAACTGCGGCACTTTCGAAGATGGCTGGATAGCCCGATACGAGAGCGACAGCCGCGGCCGCATAAAACACTATTAAAACCTATCACATTATTATACGAGTATATATATGGATATTGTAAAGTAGGTAGTTTTGCAGGGAATTGAATATATTTAAGGTGTATATTTGATTAATAAATAAATAGATAATATGTAATAAAAAAAACGTAAAATAATATACTGTGCAAATTAGGCAAACTGAAATTATACAAAAATTGTAGTAGGCAAAATAGCGTTTATAGGAAATGTAATTATATTAGTTGAATAATAGATAAAATGAAATTATATATACAAAAATTAGGCAATATGAAAATTCGACGAAACAAGATTATGCAAAATATTCATTAAGCGAAATGACTTTAGACTAAACGAATATTAGGCAAACTGAATAAATATGCAAAGTAATTTTAGACAAAATGAAATTAGGCAAATCAAAATTAGGCAAAAAATTATTAGACCAAACAAGGGTAAACCGATTCAAACTTCTGAAATACCTTTAAATAAAACGATCGCGTATTTTAATTATTTAGCCTCCCTGAAGTTTCGTTAGCTTTCCGGTTACAGTTGTCAAAGGTTGACTGCGAAAAACCTTTGTGTAAACTACCCATTTTATATATATGAATTAAAGATAAAGGTGTACATACGCCAGTTGGGCCTAATATTTAAAGACAGTAACACATGTGCCAAAAGGGCTTGAATTATTTTATTTACAAATAATTGAACTATTGTGTCTTTCTCAGTCAACCTTCGACAATGGTAAATGGAAAGCTACCGAAACGACAGGGAGGCTCAAATAATTAATATATAATCCGTTTAAATTGTTTTACCTATTTAAATGTGTGACAGTCGCGGAAACCGCAGAAAATATTACAGTAATAAGGTTACCTTCTGCATTATACAGGCTGACTTTTTAGTCGTGAATGGTAGGCCAGGGGGTGATGAGGAGGGTGACGCTGAGCAACTTTCACTATGGGGACAACCACGAAATCTCAAAAAAAAAATCTAATTAATAGTTAATTGATAGTTAAGTATCAATTAAAAGTTAATTGATGTTTTTTTTTCGAGATTTCGTGGATGTCCCCATATTGAATGTGAAAGTTGCTCAGCGTCACCCTCCTCATCACCTACTGGCTCTACCATTCACGACTAAAATGTCACACTGTAATTTTTTTTCTCAAGGCGGGCATCATGAAACGCGGTTGTGAAGCATTCACCGTGCGCCAGGCCGACGAAGCAATGGCCGTGCTGAGAAGCGTCGCCAACCACGTGCAGGTAACATGTAATGTAGTATCATTAGAGTATGGTCGGGTAGTTCAGCAAAAATAACTGGCAAGGCTGCTTATCCGTTCAAAAATGCCGATGGTTTTAGACATTTTTCTCTATGATCAAACATGTTTCTTAACATATTATCGATGTTACTACTTAGAACAGGGAAATTGCGATTTATTGGTATATGTATATTTGAAAACTACATTTTGAATTTGTCATTGATGATATTTGATTCAAAAAATTACAAGATTCACGCAGAAAACTTATTTCTTTTTAACTTACTTTCGACTGCAGCAATGAAAGCATGAAATAGCTATGTTACTTTCTAGAACTCAGGGAATAGCAGTCCACTTCAAAAAGTTAGTTGAAATTGAAATTAACAGTATTGTATTTGCATATTATGAAAAAATAAATTTGAAAAGGAATAAGGCCTCTTAATGTCGAGTAGGTATATACAGTATCCAGATTCGATATCCGATATCGACAAATTAGGTAAATTCGGTATCGGTAGTGTGTAGTATTCGGTATCAGTCTCAATTATCTGAATCAGATTCGCCTGGCATTGTATCAAAATCTATCCCAAAACTAACCGATAACTTTAATTACAGTGCCCGTTAACCGTCGTTCCGTCATACGCAACATACAATCTCCCGACAGACATACTCCAAGTAAACCTACCAGCGTACCAAACCAACGCATCACTGGCCATCCAACTGTCACACGCGTGGCTGCGACACGCGAAACGGAACGCGGTCGAAAAAAAAGTTTCGAAAAAAGAAAAAGTTGGCGGGAAAATTTTGAGGCTGTCAGAAATCGACGCCATTTTTCCTGCCAATGGGAAGGATAGTTTTGACGGGGATTTCGGTGTGCCCGTTGAGACTGTTGTTGGATTGAAGGAGTGTAAATGGCCGGGACGGTACCAGAAGATAGAATCGGATTATGCTACGTTTTATTTGGACGGCGCGCACACGGCGGAGTCTATGGAAATATGCGCTAAGTGGTTCGGGGACAGTGTCAGGTAGTTATTAGATATTTGTTTTTATTTTTATTTTCTAGGCCACTAGATGTACAGTTGCCGGCAAACTTTTTGAGCATGACCTTGACTGCGCAGTAGCCGATTTACGTACAAATGCATGCGCAGAGCCGCCATTTTTGTTCAACTTTGCCGGCAACTAGAGATGGGCGCTCATGGGTAAAAACCCGATAAATACCGGGTAAATACCCAATCTACCGCGGTAGATTAGGTATTTACCCGTTATTTATCGGGAATTTACCCATGAGCGCCCATCTCTACCGGCAACTATAACCGGTATGACCCCACGTATAGTGAGATAGGTTCCTGCATCAGAGTAGCAAGAGTCGACTCTGACCAGATTACCACACGTTTCCTGTATTTAGTCAGTAGGCACTCATTTCCTGGCATGGTTACCAGTAAGTATAATAAGATTAATAAGTTAGTGTATATTCTAACTTTATTTCGGGAGTAAGTAATAGAAATAAATAATTTGTCCTGATAATACGGTATTTGATGACAGCTCAAATAAGCTACTCTTTATGAAATGTCAAAAACGATCCGTTAGTAATTAGTATGAAGTTTTAATAAACTTCTGCTAGCTTGTGACGTCATAAATCAGTAGTCAAAACACGTCTTCTTTAGTTTTTATCCAATCAAAAATAGTGTAATGTCCAAAAGTCGGTGGTAGTTTATTTGGTTCCTTGTATTTTTGAATGTGTGTTTAGTGGTTTCAAAGATACATTTCATTTTCACTATAGTCAAACACCGTATTTTGTTTATCGTGTAGTTACAGCTAAAGTCATCTATAGTGACATGTAGGTACACAAACCATTCAAATATATGATATTCATTTTTAACCCTTTGACCGCCAAAGACGGCAAATCACGTCCTCGGGAATTCGTGCCACTGACGCCAACGACGCCTATTGACGTCAAAAATTTCAATGGTCAAAAACATGCTAATTCAAACCACTATCTGTGTTTTTCAATCTCTGATTTTGGAGCACTTTTTTTTTTGGTTTGGCGTCAATGGCACGGTGTATTGCTTTGCCGCTTGGCGCTCAAAGGGTTAAACTTCTTTTAACAGTGTTTGAAGAGGGATATATATTTAAAAACGCTGAAATTACTTTTCTTATATTTAAGTAACACTAAAAAGGTACCCATATAAACTTTAAACCTCTGTTTAACCTTCTTACTTGTCTCTTAAAATATATGTGAACTCGCCTCTATTCTTAATGCAGCAGAAATGTAAATGTGACCTAAAATATCTGAACCCTCCTAGTGTTCAGAAATTTTTAGTCACTTTTCTGCTCACAAATTTATGAACTCGATTGTACCTACATAAAACAAACTTCAGTATCTGATAGTGATATCTCGCACTAAATGACCATTACACATGTCCATCACATTGTGCAGAGTAATTCAGAAAAAATCGCAATGCCTGGTTTCGCAAGCAGCACCTCAAATAACATTAAATTTAATTATAAGTCGCAACTTTGTACCAAATGCTCTTAACCTTTCGAGCGCCAAGCGGCAAAGCAATCCACCGTGCCACTGAAGACGAACCAAAAAAAAAGTGCTCCAAAATCAACAGAGATTGAAAAACACAGATAGTGGTTTGAATTAGCATGTTTTTGACCACTGAAATTTTTGACGTCAATAGGCGTCGTTGCCGTCAGTGGCACGATGAAAATGATGGCATAAATTGTCAGTTATTAAGTCTATAATTAAGTAAAAATATAATTCGCAAGCGCCAGTATAATTCATTAATGTACTCCAATCTTAAACACTCAATGTATATGAAACATGAAAGGGAGAGGATTATAGAAATAGAAAAACGCCTCAAATTAATATCACATGTTATTATTGATATAATAGTATGTATAAGTCACTTTTGAAACACTACATTGGTTACCAGTAACATGCTAAGATTTATCAAAAGTTGCATAAGAATGAAATACTACATCACATTTAAAGAGTTCATCTACTTTGGAGATTTTTCAGATTCAAATCTGTATGGTCTATCCTGAATTTTAAGATCAAATTCTGTCAAACTGGCACAAGTCAAAAACGACCTTAAATTTACATATATATTGTTTGTACCTTGTGCCAAAGTGACTTCATTTATCCTTAGAGATCGGACAGGCTATACCTCAGCATTTCAAAAAAAAAAATAAAAAAATCAAAAATGTTTATTGGTATCATATGTAAGGTTACAATTCTGCACTGGTGCCTCTTTTTAAGTATTCGAGATACTTGTGCTAAGAGAACACCGCTCTCCCTCAAGTTGTGAGTATACCATTACTACTACATTTAAAAAAAATACTTCCGAGTTAAAATGTTGATAGCCTGATGTAGCAAAGTAAAGGTTCATTTGAGAGTCATTTGCTTGTCGTTACTGTCTAGTAGCCTGTCGATGTCCAGTAGCCATGACATCAGCCTGTCAACATATCCACCATCCAGCTTGTAGCTCAGCAGCAGCAACTGCATATGCTGGAAAGCTGTCGGCTGCTCCAAACTGTGTTCCAACCTTTTATCCCGTAAGGAAAGCAACTTCAAAATGATTATCGCTATAAGGGTCCATTGGAGTGGCTTAAACATAATGTTATTTGCGCTTAGCTTAAATGTATTAACGAGCAATTTCATTTCATTGCTCACTGAGAATGTCGGTAATCCAAGTGACCGTAGCAAATCTGGCAAGACTTTGTTCAAGTGCTGACATACAATTTTCCTACGTAATGCGTTCTGGGCATTCTTGTCAACTAATGGTAGCTGTGTTAGATTTGAGTCCTCACTCCCAGCTGATGCCATTGTTGATTTTGGTTCCGGTATCTCTGTTGAACCTTCTAAGTATGCTTTGACTTTCAATTGCATTCGCTTGCTCTCTTCCTGCAGGATCGAATAGTCGGGTAATGGTTTCAGTTCTCTCTGCTTAGCTTTAGAATCAATCTTTCGGTCTTCTAGTTCCAGCATATTAAGTTTACGGCACAATGCTTGGTATTGATCATAAGTGTTAGAGTTATAGAATATACTTTGGGCATAGTTGTCCATGTATTCCTTTATGCATTCCCCTTTGTCCGTCACCAATTCTCTTACCTTTTCTTCACCTAGTAAGAACATAGAAGTGTCTATAGTAAACCATTCAGCCAAACATTTTTCCACTTCAATTGTAAGGGTGCTTAATATTGGCTGCTTTTTCTGATGTACTTTTTTATTCCTTGTTCCTTTAGTTTCTAATTCTGGTGGCTTGTTTGTTAGTATAGGATCTATTTTACGTTCAGGTCTCTCTATAATTTCTCCCACAATGCTCAATGGATTAGGGGCTGATTTAGGTTTTGCTTTAGGTGATGCTTCTGGATTTTCTTGTGAAGGTTTTATTGTTACATCAGACATTAACTTATTTAATTCATCGCCAGAGTTTCCTGTACTGTTAAATTTTTCAGGATTGTCAGATTTAGTCTCTGGTGGGTTTTTAAGTGAAACCACGTCATCATTTGTCTCATCATGACCCTGCATTTCATTCAAGCTGGCCTCAGCAAAGTCATTGATAGAGGCAAATGTGGGACGCTCAACTATTTTCACCTTCTCTATAATAGATACATCTATTTCTTGTCCCATGCATCCCTCAGAGCCCCGAGGTAGCAAATTGAACTTTGGAATATTCTCATACTCTCTAAACCAAAGCGGACTGGTCAGCATTTGTTTTTTTACATGCATAGCAGCATTGTAACAGTGATTACTGCAGAAACTCTTCCTGCCAGTTATATCGTAAACCTTGTTCACCTTGACTGATATTCGATACTTTTGCTTAGGTATATCTTTCTCAGAAATAGGTTTGTCACATAAAGGGTAACCACAGATGTGTATAATTGATCTCTCTTCTATGACGTCCTCGAAGTGGCTCTGGTTGATATCGGACAGACATTCAAGAAAATAGGTTCCAGAAACGTTATTTTCTAATAAATTTTCCACGATACCTTGGGCTTTGGCGTTGCTTTCACGTTTCTTGAGAATGGCTTGGCGTATTTGCTCCTTGCTCATTTCTTCGATCTTGGTTGGTTTCTTTCTAGGTTTAGCCGCTGGAGACTCCATCTTGATGTCGAAATTAAAAGTAGTGTGAAGTAGTATACGTGATCTGATATTTTATCCGAGCTATTTTCCTATAAATTGTTGTTCAGTATCAAATCATTACATTAACGTCAAATAATAAACACGACACGACACGATCACGATGGTCGATGACACAAGTTTGACACTAAAGGTCAGTTCAAAAATTTAAACTACGTATGTAACATGTAAAATGCTCATAATGACTTTTGAAGTTATAGTATTAAAATTACTATATTTTATTATTATTCTTACACTATACATGTACACTTACTGATTATATTTTTGAGATTTCATTTCATAATATTTTGCATCATTCATACTGCATTACTTTATATTTTTAAACCGTGTACTACTAAACGTATAGGAGCGTTTACGAAGACACATAAATACACAAATTAACTTAATCGATATACAAGATAATCTTTTTTTGTTCACAGATCTCAAGACAAAATCCTCATATTTAGTTTAACAGGGGATCGTGACGCTGAAATTCTTCTGAAGCCTTTAAAACAGTTTAATTTTAATTCAGTATTCTTTGTTATACCAACGGCATATAACGATGTAACTAAGAAAAATGACAACTATTCCTTAACGGAACAAAAAGAGTTGATTGGTAGATGTAACAGTTGTGCTGAGGTTTGGAAGGCCAATAATAATGGTAGTAGTGGGATCTACACGATGGAAAGTGTCTCCGAAGCTTTAATCAGTATAAAGCGTTCCTACAACTCAATTGACAAGAGTTCTGTTCTTATAACCGGTTCTTTACATTTAGTGGGAGCGGCCTTGTCGATAATTGACCCTAATTTAAGCAAAGATTGATTTAGTTCAAAGAAATTCATATATGATGTTTTATTAAGTTAAAAACTACAATTTTGACGTACACAATGTACCGACATGTTATGTATTCTGTATACAAATAAGGTTATTTAATAAATACTTATATTTTGTTACGATGTTATTTCATTGTCCGACTTAAATAACTTCCAATACATACATCCAGCCGTTGATTTACACTACCAATTATCTTTTGTGATGAAAGAGATATGTTATTTCCCATGTCAAAAAAAATAATCAGTACAATAATACTCGAAATCAAAACGTGTCGAAACTAAACATTAAAATGAGAAATTAAAAAGTACACACGGTATCGATTTTTGTTTTAGGATTCGTAGATATTCATTTTGTTACTGGATTCTAGCAATCTTCATAAATGCTTTCGATAAAGTCAGTTTGACTTGGCAGATTTCAAATTATTTCCTTCATTCGTTGTCCGACCTTCCTTTCTCTGAGCGAATTTTAATTGGAAAAATCCACTTTCACCTTATTACGGCGAAATAAAATACATCACGTGTTACAGATTAAACACTGTGCTAGTGCTATTATTTCCACTAGTGACAATAGTGTTGTTAAACGCGTACGATAGTTTCAAATTGTAATATCTATCTTGTAATTATACTATTTACTTTCTATTCAGTTTATCGTGTTGATAAGGATGTAGAGCTGTGATATCAAATGTGCTGATGGTAAACAGAGGAGATTGGAGTTCCAATTGATACAAACAGGTAGGTGTAGTACGAATATGAAACAATTTAAAATGGTTATTTTTATCCATATTTCCTTGAACTTGTATTTATTTTTAAATCGCCACTCTTTTATCAATATAATTCTATTATCTATAAGAGCTATATTTTTTTCGGTACTTAGTTATGTTGCATTTACTGTGCTGACATAAATAAATTGTAGTCTAGCTTCCTTTTCTGATGTAGACCAGTTATTAACACCCGAAGCAAAAAGAGGGGTGATATAAGTTTATCATGTGTATCTGTATGTCTGTCTGTGGCATTGTTGGTCCTAAACGGATGAACCAG
Organism: Apotomis betuletana; assembly: GCA_932273695.1. NCBI lineage: Eukaryota > Metazoa > Arthropoda > Insecta > Lepidoptera > Tortricidae > Apotomis > Apotomis betuletana. The sequence continues at coordinate 56,919,959 of OW026298.1, read as the reverse complement.
TTTGTGTGCAGTTTTTTTTATTAAAAGACTTGTCCGTATAGATGGTGTTTAGCTATGTTTGGTGGAAATAGGAGCAGTAGTTTCCAAGATATTCAGCTTTAATTGGAACAAGTGACAATGTCTCAGCCAATATTGAAGCTAAGAATTCCAAATTTTGTATGTAATTTTGTATTTTAGTAACATTTTCTATATCACTCATTGAATGAGGGTTTCATGATGACCAGCTACTAGAGTGAGGGGTGTTAAATTTTTAATTTAGATTATTAACATTAAAATCTTCATATTCAATGTTTAAGGTTGGCAATGTTGGCATGAGAAATTTAAGTTACTGTTCTGAGTTTACATCAGCTGACAAATAAGCGAGAAAGGCCACTTTTTTAATTTATTGGTGAAACATGTAATCAAATCAAATCCTTTTATTTCAGCCATCAAAGGCCTATACATAATATACGCTACAATGTAACATTATGTATCTTCTATACTAATTTAAAAAATTTTGAAATCCTAGTTTTCTATTGAAAACTTTCTATGGAGTGTGGTCATAATTTCAGGAAAAATCTTAATAGCGCAATACAGGATCGTCTTTTGTTTTGTATGGGCGCGCTGCGCTATCTGGTGTTCACAATTTCTTTATGAGAGATTCACTACCTAAATGGCTGAAATTTTTACCATATTTGGTACAGGGACATTCAAAGATAGTTTTTTTTTTATTAATTTGGTTACTAACATGCAATCGGTCTGTATGTGACCATAAGCAGTTATTTTACTCGTTTAATGGCTCAAAATGTTTACTATTTCTTAATTTTTTTTTGTTAATTCCCATATATGTAGTCGTATCAGTCGTCTCTGTGGTAGGGATTCACTCAATATGGATGCCAAGCTCATTTTGATGGTAGAGTATTTTGTTTCTGTATATACAGAATATGGTTGCCTTTCGGTCAACTTCTTTTTTTACATGTACAAGGGGCGTCTGAAAAGTTCTAAGCCTAAGGTATTTCGAGGTTATATATGCGTTTATGATACTGGCCACTAGAAAGGCCATTTAAAAACAAATGATTAAAAAATAACATGTCACGTTTTTATTATTCTGTTTCGAGATATTCAACGGAAAAGTACATCATGTGTGAATTACCAACGAATATTACGAAAATTGAGCACCGTGCTGTAATTAAATTCCTTACAAAAAGTGACAAATCACCGCAGTGTATTTTTGAGGAAATGGCTATTATTTACGGTGATTCTGGGCCTTCTTATGCCACAGTCAAAAAGTGGAGTCGCTTATTTAAACTCGGACGGGAATCGATCGAAGACGACCCCCGCTCAGGGCGGCCAATATCGGTAGTGACCGAAGAAAACGTAGCAAAAGTCAAAAAGCTGGTATTAGAAGATAGAAGAATTAAGGTTTGGCAAATAGCTGAGGTCTTAGGTATTAGTAAAGAAAGAGTCGGAGAAATTTTACATGAACATTTGTACATGAGTAAAGTCAGTGCTCGTTGGGTACCGAAAATGCTAACGGCCTTCGATAAAGTACGTCGTGTGGAAACTTCTCGGGCGTTTTTAGAATTGTGCGAAGATGATTTAGATGAAGTTTGTTCCCGAATAGTAACTGTTGATGAAACATGGATCAGACAGTATGATCCGGAGTGTAAGTCTGAGTCGATGCAGTGGATTGAAAAGGGTGAAAGGCCGCCGAAGAAATTTAAAGTGCAAAAGTCGGCCTCTAAGTTAATGGCTACGGTATTTTGGGATTGTGATGGCATTCTTTTAATCGATTATTTAGAAAAAGGCTCTACGATAAACGGAACTTATTATGCAAATCTAATAAGACAGGTGCGACAAGCCATAGTTGAGAAAAGGCGGGGTAAACTAAGGAAAGGCATTTTGTTTTTGCAAGACAACGCACCCGTTCACACCGCTAATGTTGCGAGGCGTGCTCTGAAGGAAGTTGGTTTTGACGAAATTGACCACCCACCCTACAGCCCAGATCTAGCCCCAAGCGATTATTTTCTATTCAATAATTTGAAGAAAGAGTTGAGGGGAAAGCGATTTAGAAGTGACGAAGAGATGAAGGCGGCTGTACAGGAGCATTTTGAAGGGCAAAATGAAGATTATTTTTTTAATGGCCTATAAGCACTGTATAAAAAATGTAAAAAATGCATTGATTTAGGAGGAGACTATATTGAAAAATAAACACGAGTTCATTTGTGTAAAATGTTTTTTTCTATCTTAGGCTTAGAACTTTTCAGACGCCCCTCGTACTTCTTTTGTTTTGGTAAACCAGGCAGCCACTTTTTATTTTAATATGTTGTTTTGAAACCTCTGAAGTATCGCTATTGTGGAGTTCTTAGCTGAACCCCATAACTGGATTCCATATGTCCAGATTGGTTTTAAAGCAACCTTATAGATTAAAAGTTTATTATGTACAGTTAGTCTAGACTGCCTGCCGATGAGCCGTTCCAATGATCTAGATTAAAAGTTCAACTAATCGCGTTTTAAGGGCCTTATCACACTTGCGATTTGCGAGCGTATTTTCTATACAAATAAGCGACGCGGCGAACACGCTGCGCGATCGCCTTCATACAAAATACGCTCGCAAATCGCAAGTGTGATAAGGCTCTAAGGGTTCCGTAGTCAACTAGGAACCCTTATAGTTTCGCCATGTCCGTCTGTCCGTCTGTCTGCGGCTTAGGTCCGTGATCATTAGTACTAGAAAGCTGAAAATTGGTATGAGTATGTGTATGTATCATGTTGACAAAAAGGTAAAATAAAAAAAAATAAAAAAATCGCGTACCTCGAACACCTAAAGCGGGGGTGATTTTTTTTTTCGTTTCAACCCTAGTGTGTGGGGTGTCGTTAAATAGGTCTGTTAAAAATAAAAGGGGTCTCTAAACATTACTTTTTGATAAAGTCAGTAGTTTAGTAAATATTCGCTCCGAAAATAAAAAAAATAGTGTCCCCCCCTCTAACTTTTCAACCACGGGTCAAAAAAATATGGAAAAATTCATGAAAATGAGGCCTTATAAGTACTTTCAACGAAAACTATATTGAACAAAATCGGTCCATCCATTTTTAAGTTAACGAAAAATTGCATTATTTTCTTTAAAAGGACGTAAGTTGACTTCCAGAAGGTAATAAGTAATTACAGTTACTTTGGCGTTTACGACCTTTTTACAGAACTTGAAATCTTTCTCGTAACTTAAACCTCGGGCTTAAAACCGCTGTTTTAAGCCCGTCTCTTGTGAAGGATGAGCAACTACGGAACCCTACACTGAGCGTGGCCCGATATGCTCTTGGCCGGTTTTCATTATATGAGCTTTCCATGTCTGTTTCTTGTCAAGGTGGCATCCAAGATACTTTACAACGTCACTTGTTGGCGCAACAGAAGACGTGAAAGGGTATTGCAGTCCTCAGCTGATATGTCGATATAGTATATCGGATATACAGGCAGCTAAATACACAGATCTCCAAATCTCTGAGGCGTGACACGAGGCATTTTAACACAACATGCATGGGCGTCGCTAAGGGGCCCTTGATCCTTCCTCTCGAAAAATGTCGCGCTCGCTACGCTCGCGTTTGATCTGACTATAAGTATTATTAACCTTCCCCTTCAAAAAATTGTCTTCTCACTACGCTCGCGTTTGATCTGACTATAAGTATTATTAACCGTCCCCTTCAAAAAATTGTCGCGCTCACTACGCTCGCGTTTGATCTGACTATAAGTAAGTATTATTAACCGTCCCCTTCCAAAAAAATGTCGCGCTCGCTACGCTCGCGTTTGATCTGACTATAAGTATTATTAACCGTCCCCTTCAAAAAATTGTCGCGCTCACTACGCTCGCGTTTGATCTGACTATAAGTAAGTATTATTAACCGTCCCCTTCCAAAAAAATGTCGCGCTCGCTACGCTCGCGTTTGATCTGACTATAAGTATTATTAACCGTCCCCTTCAAAAAATTGTCGCGCTCACTACGCTCGCGTTTTATCTGCCTATAAGTATTATTAACCGTCCCCTTCCAAAAATATTGGCGCTTTATCTGACTATAAATATTATTAACCATCCCCTTCCAAAAAAATTCGCGGTCGCTACGCTCGCGTTCCACCTTTGCATATTATGACATTTATGAGTATGACTATAAACCGAAACTTCTATATTTACGTGCTCGGTGAAGAACTTCGAGACGAATTCAACTCGGCTGGGCAGCGTTCATGAAGCTACGTCATATCTTCTCGTCGAAAATTCCCCAGTGACTGAAGTGCCTGAAGACGAAAGAATTCGAACAGTGCGTGTTCCCACTTCCGGAACTGAGACATGATCGTTCAAATGGGACTCATAAGGCGGCTAAAAGTCACGCAACGTGCAATGAAAAGGGCTATGCTCGTAGTTTCTTTGCGCGATAGAATCTCAAATGAGGATATCCTGACGTTTCAGTACCTTTACAGATACCGTTGTCAAAGGTAACCGACAATACCGACATAGCTCACAGGATTGGACGGTTGAAGTGGAAATGCAGGCCTGTAGCCTGGAGAATGGACGGCCGTTGGTGCAGCAAAGTCCTAGAGTGGCGACCACGTATAGGAAAGCGCAGTGCGGGTTGGCTCCTGACTAGATGGACGGATGACCTCGTGAGGGTAGCGGAGAATCAGTGGATGCGGTATGCACGGGATTGCACTTTGTGGCGAGTCATGGGAGAGGCCTATGTTCAGCAGTGGACGTCTGTGGCTGATAGATATAGGTAGATATTAGGATTTAAATAAAACAATTTAAACGGATTATATCGCGTATATTAATTATTTGAGCCTCCCTGACGTTTCAGTACCTTTACGGATACCGTTGTCAAAGGTTGACTGAGAAAAACACAATTTTTCTCTGTCAAAGTTACATTTGTGCAAACTACCCGTTTTATAAATATTAATTTAAAATAAAGGTGTTCAGGCTGGCTTCATGCCAGATGGGCCTAATGTGTAAAGACAGTTACACATGTGCCAGAAGGGCATTTATTATTTTATTTAAAATATCTACCAGCGGTTCACTATAAGGCTTACTGAGGAGAAAGAACCGCCAAAGAAAACTCCCAGATTGCCTTATTTATTACTATGAAATACATTTAAACAAAAACTCTACATATACTACTTTTAACACTAATTTGTTTTACACCGTTCGAGGCCCAAGGTTTGCATTATTTATAGATATTAGGATGTTACGCTACATAATATTGTTATTGTTAGATTTGTTAGATTGTTACAATGTAGTGTTTGAGACAAGTACTGATAATTCCGCTTATCTTTATGAGTACCTATCGTTGATGAATGATATAAAGTTATTAGCAATTTAATACACCTCGAAATTAAAACGTAATGGATTTCTTAGATTTACTTGTTATCAACCGACTTCAACAACATTTCATATTTTCAAATAGTGTTTAGTTTAAACTAATTTCATTCATTTCTTATCCCAGAACCCAAAACAGGCCCGATAAGTTTTAAAAATATGAGACAAAGCAGCGTCATCTAAGAATCGGTCCTCTACAGCTGCCGGCAAACTTTTAGAGCATAACCTTGACTGCGCAGTAGCCGATTTACGTACAAATGTACATGCGCAGATCCGCCATTTTTGTTCTAAAAGTTTGCCGGCAACTATACATGTCGCGACGTGAAATAACGTAGTGTTCCCTTGGGATGAGCGTGTGACCGGCGGAGCCTGTATCTGATAAAATCTTCGTACCATGGATGCAATAGAATAATGAAATAATGAACTTTATTCTGCAAGTAGGCCTCAAGGGCACTTTTACATGTCTGAGTTTGGCATTTCACAAGATATCACCGTTGAGATGAAATTATAGCGTAAATGAGTCATATAATGACGGCCGTGTTTTGATATGAATGGCGCTGTTTTGTAGATCCTGACCATTGTTCAATTATTATTGTTAATGCATGACACTGAGCGGAGGCAAGCAATCAAATAGGCTGGCAACTATTCATCACACATTTTATCAAATGTTTATACTAAATCGAGAATTTGATAATGTTACGCTATTATGCTCAAGAGGTCTTATTCCTTTTAAAATGTTTATTGTTTTAGACAGTTTTCTCTATGATCAAACATGTTTCTTAACATATTTTGTCAATTTCGAGTAGTTTCTAAAACAACAATTATCAATGAAAAATTCAAACTGTATCAAATATATACCAATGAATCCCAATAGCCCTGTTCTAGGTAGTAACATCCATAATATGTTAAGAAACACGTTTTATCATAGAGAAAAATGTCTAAAACAATCAGCATTTTAAAAGGGCCTCTTAAGAAATTTCGAAAAACTGAATCGAGAAACATGTATACTTATCGAATCTATTCACTAAATTTCACAAGAATCTGTTGAAAAATGCGACTTCTAGGCGAGAACAGCCGGAAAGCACCTGGGTATCGAAACATGATAGGATTTCAATATCGATAAACTTATACAAATACACGGTTTTCGTGTTTTCTTATGCTACATGATGTTGCTTCTTGCCTTTCATGATTCTTGATCAACGGGAAGAATCCTGTAGGTTTTGTTTCCTTGCGTCTTGACTTTTGGCCATAATTAAATATCCTAAGTATAAGGGGTTCCATTTTTTTGGCACGGAAAAAAATGGCGTTTGACGTCTCTAGGCTATATAGATATGGACAGACGTCCTCCTTGTGTATACAGATTATTATAGATGTTGATGTTGTAGTACCTAACTAGGAATGTACCCAATATCTTTGCGGCTTCATCACGCAACTTTTTTTTTGAAAACGCTTAGTGAACCAATGTTCCTACGTAATTGGCTACTTGACTCACGTTAAATTGTATTAAACTAATGTTTATTTCGTATAGTATTTAGCAGAGGAAACCTAAATATATATTTTTCAGTTCATAAAAGTAGAAGATGGATGAAAATTTTTAATTGAAATATATGGTTTTAATTCTGTATTTTTAAATGCTTAAAACGCTGTCCGCCATTTTCACTCATGATGGTGACGTCACCCGTCCCGTAAAGAAGACTGAAGGGCTACTGCGACGACTCCGGACAGTGCTCGATCTGCTGTCAAAGTACCTATATTTGAGTGACGGCACTATACAACGGTCGATTTCCAACATCGGAGTAGCCCTTCTGTTTATTTACTCGGTATTCTTCGTCACGCCACACATAAGCAAAACGCGCGGCGCGATATGGGGCGGCGTTTTTGTCTGTTCATGAAATTTCTATTTTCAATTAATTAAATTTAGCTTTCTAGCTCTCACAAAATGACGCTATATTTTTTTAGAGCTAGTAAGATCATTAACCATTTTTAAATATATTTCATACTAGCCTATTGAAGGGGTTCGAGGGACGACAATACCTACTTTCTCTAACCAATACTTACGTACCCGTTTCTGCCAATTCACGACGCAGTCCATGCGCCCAGTGCGCCCGCGTCACCCTCACCCAAAATCACTCCTGAGGCGCGGAGATAATCTCATTAGCGGGTTATATTCCCATAAAGGGTCTTGACAGACAGGCGGACGGACAAAAAAGTGATCCTATAAGCGTGCCGTTTTTTCCGATTGGGGTACGGAACCCTAAAAAATACTTACGCTAATTAATCTATTCTTTCTCCATAGGCCGCCATCATGCATATGTGGATGTGGTTCGGTTACGACCTCGGGCCGTTTCTGTTCGAGGGCCTGGACATCACCACCAGATGGGCGTTCGGACTGACCTGGGTCACGCTGTTCTTCGTGTCGCTGCTCTTCGAAGCCTCCAAGGTAGAGTAACCTGTCCGCAGGCTCCATGCGTATGTGGTTGAGGTTTGGTTGCCGTCGCACACAGTTGTGATACTTGTTATTGGACAGAAGGGGAGTATCGAAGCCTCCAAGGTAGAGTAAGAGTACCCTGTCCGCAGGCTCCATCCATATGTGGATGTGGTCCGGTTACGACCTCGGGCCGTTTCTGTTTGAGGGCCTGAACATTACCTGAACCCGAACGCCCATTCGGGCTGACCTGGGCCGCGCTGTTCTTCGTGGCGTTGCTCTTCGAAGCCTCCAAGGTATGATTCTGGCAGAGTAACCTGTCTACAGGCTCCATCCATATGTGCATGTGGTTTCAATCAAAAACAATCATTAAAAATTAAAACGTTTATTCTGTAAGCAGGCCCCTAGGGCACTTTCACATGTCTGAATCTGAATCTACCGGCATTTCACAAGGGGATACCGCTGTTGAGAAGAAAGCCAAAAGAAACTCAACAGTAAGTCATTTTTCGTAAATTATACTTAAAACTATTACAATTACATTATAACTAGATAATTGATACATAGAGGAGATGTACAAAATTCTCCAAATCAAGAGAGATGCATATGTTTATTAGAGATGCGTTTGCTTGTCGTATCCACTCAGTACTCAGTTGTGATATTTGTGATAGAACAGAAGGGCACCTATTCTTTATAGCAGTAAAATAATTTTACATGCGAGGACAAAGGAAATTATGAAAACAGATGGCGCAAGGCTGGCGTGGCGCCGCGCGCCCATACAAAACAAATGACGATCCTGCATCACGCTATTACAATTTTTCCATCTCCATAGAATACTTGAATGATTGTGAGAATTTGTAATATATGTAATACGGACCTCGCTTCGATTTCCTCATTAGTCATTGCTGGTATTGTTCATTATTTTATTACGTTACACTGCACTAATAGTCTTCAACTATTTCATTGTGAAACTAAAATAACAATAATCACGCTTCAATGCGTTTTACCAACACATATGTAGGAAGTATGTATACATTTGTGCAAAACTTTATTACACGTCATACACGTACAGTACATTTTTTATACAGGGTGGAACAGATCGAGGGACTTTTAAGCAAACAGGGAATTGTTCAGACTGAGTACCAAATTTTTCACCAATGAACCATGTAAACATTTCTATCCATTTTTGAGATACAAGTTTGTTAAACATTAGTGTAAAAATCTGCACATATCAACCGTAGCATCTTTTGAACAACGCGTAAGTTAAAGACAGGTGTCACTTAAAATGTAAATAAAATGATCAGTTCGTAGGGTTGTCACTAATATTAAAATATTTTATTTTGATGACTTTTTACTTTTAAATCTCGCTTTACAACTGTAATAGGTCGATCGTACATCACCTAGATGACACAATCCTGTCAGCCCAGTCTTTGGAAATGTTTCACCCTGAAGATATGTTCTATCCCCAGGTGTACTTGGCGAGGGTGCAACGTGCCGCTCAGAAGAAGCTGCTCCCATACCGGTCTGATGAACGACGCAACCTGCTATGCCAGTAAGTGTCGCTTTTCGGTATACACTGAGTTTTCGTTTCCGTGTTTATTTATAGAGATAACTAGGTAGCTAGATGTATTTTTGTATGGCATCTACATAAAGGAGCTTTTTCACGACGGAAATGGCAAAGCTACTTGTTTTTCCATACAAATATTGGTGCCTATACTTGAAAACTTAACGAGGCCTTATTCCATTAAAAAAAAAGTTTTTTTCATATTGTGACAAATATATTGATAATTTTAACCAACTTTTTGAAGGGAATAATACTTTTTCCCAAGTTCTGGGTAGTAACATAGCTATTTCATGATTTCATTGCGTGCGAACGAAAATAAGTTGAAAAAACTTATTTTCCACGTGAATTTTGTAAATTTCGAGTAGTTTTTGAAACAAAAATTATCATATCGTATTATTCACTTCAAATAGTTGGTTGAAATTATCAACATAATTGGCATAATATGAAAAGAATAAATTTTAAAAGGAATAAGGCCTCTTAAATGCATATGGTATCAAAAATGATACCACATTTTTACTTCTGAACTGACTTAATAACATATTCAATCCATGTGAATTTTGAATTTGAGACTTTTGAGACGGCTTGACAAAGTCTAAATTTACTTTGAATTGATTTTAGACGTGTGTCATTTCAGTGGTATCGTTTTTGTTACTTCATGTACCAATGTGATATGGATATCCGTTTTAATTGTTTTATTTAACTGTTTGACAGTCGCGGAAACCGTAGGAAAGATATACTTATGTATATGCAATCGTGTCGATATTCAAATAAACTGTTTTATATTCCTCCGCTCCCAGTTCAAATGCCTCATTAGTGCTAATTTATTTGTAAAGCGCATAGTATTCATTTGATTGTGTTATCAGAGACTATGGCGCGTGAAATTACAAATTAGTCGAGCCTTCTCTAGGAGTTTTATTTATTTTTTAACTTAGCCTAATGCCTATTTTTTAAGTTAAGTACTAAATTAGGCATCGGATCGGACCGTGGATCGGACTTTCGTTAGCTCGGTAGGACTTTAGAGAGCTATGGAACCGATATTAACATTAAAATACAATTCATACTTATACTCATTCATCTATTTCATTCCAAACTGCCTTTATGGTTATTGTGGTTAACATTTCCAAGCATTCAATGTTTTTTTTTTATTCAAAATAGCCATGCATGCGTTTAGTTTCGCTTGCACCCGATGTTAAGTAACAATAAGGCCTAAGATGGAGCATGCTTGTCTAGAAGACCCTATTCACTCTCGACTTGAAGAGATCCAAGTTATATTTCAGGGAACAGGTGCTCAGGAAGAGAGTTCCTTTCTTTAGCTGTCCTCATAAGGAAAGTAGACGCAAAGCGTTTCGTACGAATCAGTGGTACATCGACAACATAAGGGTGGAACCCAAGTCCGCGTCGAGTATTGTATTGTCTGAACGGAGACGGTGGAATTAATTCATGCAGTCCTAGTGCACACTCACCAAAGTGTATCTGGTAGAAAACCGATAAACAAGGCGACTTTCCTGCGGTGTTCGAGGTTTTAAAACAAAGAACCTCACCATTTATCACCAGGGGTGGGGGGGTCAAAAAGTAGCCGAGAAAGTCCTCACGTGATTTGGGCACAAGCCCTTATCTGTACCTATCAATTGTATTTTAATTTTAATATCGGCTCCATAGCTTCTAAACTCCTACCGAGTAAGTAGGTTGCGTGCCCAGTTTATGCGTTACTCACCGCGTTTTCTATAACTTGTCCTTCGCCTCCATCCTTTTACGCGGACCTTGGAATACCTAACTCGATATCCGGCCAAAAGCGACTCGACCATAATGCGAACCTTGACGGACGTGCCACAACTCTCGGCGGGGAGCAGTTGAAGGAGAGATAAAAAAAAAACATCTGTTTATTTATTTTATTATTCACACACATTACCATCGAGTAAAGAGTCTTTACATGATGAAATGCGTGTGACTATTTTACGGTTTTTAAGGTGATTTTTACTCCTATATTTGTTTTAAGAAGTAGTTCTTGAGACAAATATAGAAAGTTTTCGTCAAAAAGTTTTTGAGACGCGGTGATTACCGACTGTACTTTCTGACACAAACTGGGGTCGTATAGTAACTATAGTAGTTAGGTATAGTGTCACAGTTGACCTGAGTAACAGTTATGTGAACGGACATTGCTATCTTTCACTACATAGGCGTAGGTACCTAGTCGTCACTGTCATTATCAGAGATCGGACAAATACACGGTGTTCTGTATTTAATGGACAACCTTCTAACCGAGCAAAAATGTCAAGATAAACTAATAATCACACTAAGATTATAAAGGCGAATGTTTCTGAGAGTGTTTATCTGTATGTTTGTTACTTCTTCACGCTCATACGGCTGGACCAATTTTGATAAATTCTAGTATGAAGGTACCTGACACCCTGAATTAACCCGTAGGCTGCTTTTTATTCAGAAAAAATATAGTGTTCCCGTGGGATGAGCGGATACCACCACGAGGTGCGGCTAGTGTTATATAAAGTAGACCATTATGGTGCCATTATTTATTTATTTTTACACCCCTAGTGATTAAACTCGTTAATAATTTTAGACAAAAACAATTTCATTCATTAACCCCTGTTTAAAATAAATCTGGGTACCATAAAGTTCTAATATACGCTAGTTACCATTACTATTAAGAATATAAAAAAAGAAACAGAACTAAAAAATATCTTTATCTGTGGCCTTAGTCGGGCATTAGAATGAAACAAGGTCCAAATCATAAAAAAAATATATAGTTCGATTATCTTAAAAGTTGGGCAAGTGCGAGTCCGACTCGCGCGTGAAGGGTTCCGTACCATAATCTATAACGAGTTTGTTGTATGGGAACCCCCCTTAAATATTTATTTTAATTTACTTTTAGTATTTGTTGTTATAGCGGCAATAGAAATACATCATCTGTGAAAATTATTACTATCACCGTTCTTGAGATACAGCCTGGTGACAGACAGACGGACGGACGGACACCGAAGTCTCAGTAATAGGGTCCCGTTTTTATCCTTTGGGTACGGAACCCAAAAAAACCATAGCACTTTTAATCATGCAAGAAAAGCCTATTTCATGGTCTGAACCATTCTATGGTGCTCTATCGGTCGGTTCGGATCGTTTAGAAGGTTGCCCATTAAATACAAGACACCGTGTATAATGCCACCCATCCGCCCTCTGATCACAATACACTCTTTGTCATTGATGAACTTAGACCGCTTTGGCATGCAAATGTAGTGTAAGATCTAGTAGGTATTTATAGCGTAACAAGTGTCTGTCCGGCCCAGGTAGGGTTACCATTTAGGAATTTGAAAAGTCCTGGCAAAAAGCCGGACGAATCGAAAAAAGTCCGGACTTTTTAGTCACCAAAATAGGTAGGCATGGTAGTAGGTAGATGCTCGCATTGCGAGATTTGCGAGGGGGTAGGTGCGGGGTGCGGGCCAGCCGGGCGGTTTTATTACTCATTATTCCAACTTATTTGAAAAAAGCCGGACAAATTAAAGGGCCGGACAAAGTCCGGACATGTCCGGACAAATCCGGACGTATAGTAACCCTAGGCCCAGGGATAATGGCGCTACAAACAACTGTCATACATAAGGCAATAATGTGCATACGTCAGTCGCGAATTGTCTAGGATTTGTCATTACTTCATTAGCCAAATTCAAAACATTGTGCAATGCTGCTGAACAAAACTGAAAATAACCTGTTCAGTCCCGAGTGGTTTATTAATTCATCGTTACACAGTATTCCAAAGATATTATTGATGCGGAGCGAGCGAAGCGAGCGAAGCTCCCATGGATCGACTCGAATGGACTTTGTGACAATGCGCAGATCTCAGCGAGTTCTCAACCGATTTTAGAAATTTTTGTTTTAAAATGCACAAATTAAATTTCGCTAGGTTGTGACGAAGAGAAAATTTCGAAAAAAAAAAAAAACTTCGCTCCAATCTATGGTGCAAGCTTAGCCGGTGGCTGACTCTGCATCGACCTAGTATTATACAGGGAAAATCTCGTTCGCGTGATTCAGCATTTCACGTTAAGAGGTCAGCGACATCTACTATCAAATAGAATAACTAAATTTATATACAAAGCTACGTTATACACAATTGGTACACGTCACGACATCTATATGAAAACCAAAGTAACTTACGGTTGTACAGCTGCTCAATCCTTTGTTCTTCTTCCGAGGTAAATAATGAATCCTATTGAAAAGAACTTGCTTTTCATCACTGTAATATATATTAGTTTTGATTTTGTAAAAAAAAATTGGGATTTGCGGAATATTTAATCCTGTTTCCTCTTTGTTTACATCAGTGACATTCACCGATTTCCAAAGACAATTAAAAAAAAATATCGGCCAAGTGCGAGTGGGACTCGCGCACGAAGGGATCCGTACCATTATGATCCATGCGTACGTCAACGAAAAAAGAAATTTAATAAATAACATGGTAAATTGTAGTGTTAAGTGGTGTAGAGAGACCTCATAAACATGGACGCAACTAAACGGTGGCCGCCGTGTTGATACTTTAATGTTCTGCCGTACCATATCGTTGGTGCGCGCGGGTCGCCTCACATGCTCCGTCTAGTGGGGGTGGTCTGTGACTCGAACCAACCCAACTCCACCGCGAAACCCAGCCTTTCCATGTACAGTCGAGTTCATTTACATATACACACTTACGAGAACATAAATATCTGAACACGATTTTATGCTCCTTACAATAGGGTCGTGTTCAGATATTTTTGTTCTCGTAAGTGTGTAGATGTAAATGAACTCGACTGTACCTGTTAACACTTTAGTAAAATATGTATGAGATAGTAGGTAATATAATAATAGTTCAACTATTGGACTTTCTTATTTGTTCTGGACTCGACACCTACATATAATTCTAACATAAAGCTGGTTTTTGACCCCCGAAGAAAAGACAGGGGCATTATGAGTTTAACATGTGCATCTGTGTGTCTGTCTGTGGCATCGGAACTCCCAAACGGATGGACCAATTTCAGTGCGGTTTTGTTATCGTAAGACTAATCCGTCGAGATTGTTCTCAGCTATGTTTGGTGGAAATAGGACCAGTAGTTTCCAAGATACTCAGCTTTGTCAAGATCTGAGCCAATATTGGAGCTAAGAATTCAAAGTTTTGTAGTTTCGTTCAGTTTTAGTAGCATTTTCTATATCACTCATTGAATGAGGATCTCATGATCATGATACTTGTGAAGGGGGTGTTTTAAGTTTTTTTATTTAGGGTATTATAGTAGTCTTCAGATATCTTTGTGCGTGTGTGATATCTGTTACTTTAGAACGTTTTAGTACATTTATAACCGACGTAAAAAAACGGATGAGGTGCTCAGTTCGTTGAGACCTCAATTTAGGTTCATAATATGAAAAAAAGGGCCTCTTAATAGCGATTGTTGTCATTTTCAGAGAGGCTGCAACACCCATGGAGCCGGGGACCAGCAGGAATGCGAGCTCCGCGCAGGTTAGCAGATGGGCTTCCTTGCAAACCAGGTAATTTATGGCCATATCTGGGCAAGGTCGTAAAATTGGCCTTATGCCACATAAAAGTAACATAAAAGTGTATGTAACAGAGTTACATATAAGTATCAGAAAAGTTATGAAAAGGCAAATCTACAATGAAACGAAATTGTTCATTTCGAAATTGTTATTTTTTTTATATTATTAAGTTTAACTCTTGTTGTTTAATGTCAATTTGTAATACAATAGTGAACTGGCCTTTATACCACTTTTATGTAACGTTACATAGAAAACCGATTCATATCGTTACATACGTTACATAAAAGTCACATACAAGCGCTCTATTTCGACATTAAAATCCCAATTACATGACACTGCAACGAAGGAAAAACCACGCACACAGCCTCTTAGCACTAATCTAACATTAATATTACTATGTAATTTCACCTTTGAACAATATAATGCACAGTTACCTTTAAAATCACCAAACAATGTGTTTTTGAAAAGTCCGCAAACACGACCGTTCCCTTTGAATAGGCGACACACGATTTAATATGGCCGACAAAATAGCGGCGGTGCATAGACTAACTAAAAAATATTGTTATTATTAAATAAATTTGGATTCTTCTATATAATTGCCAAGTTTCAATTATAATTATGGTTACATAAAAAGTGTTACATAATAGCGTACAATACGATTACATAATGTTTTTTAATGAAATAAGCATTATTTTAACGTGCCATTTCGTTGCTAAGGTAGTCAAACTCTTCCATGATTAAGTAACATACGGAAAGCTTATTGAAATGCCCGATGAATAATACAAAACACAAAAAAAAACATTGTAAATAGGCAGGAGATAATTTTGCACACTTTTTTTTGTATTGGGGACGTTGTGATCACACATTATTAAAATACAAAAAAAATATTGACAGGCGATTTAACGTATTCCTCTTTCTTGAAACAAATAAAACAGATGTTGCTTTTCCCAAAAGAAACATTGGCAATAAATAATTTGAAGCATATTTTTTTTAAACTAACAGCACATTTTTTACTGGCGAAATATTCCTTTTTTGGCGGCCTTACCCATCTATACTCAGCTTGCGACACATTGCGTACAGTACAGATTTCTTATATATTTCGTTAGTTTAGTTTAGTTATACAAATCGACCTAGTCCCAAACTAAGCAAAGCTTGTACTATGGGTACTAGACGACGGTCGACGATATACATAATATACAGACCTCGGCATGGGTGAGCTGTTTTCAGAATTTGCATAACATGGACATACCTTGCCATGCCCTTGCCCCACGTGCCCCATAAACGTATGAAATGACTTTATTTAGGCTGCCTTTCTGCTGCGAGCTTAACGTCGCAATCGAAATTAATTAATTTTATTAGAACCTACGGAACGTGATTAATCTATCTTGTACAGCTTTCCACTTATGTGGGAAAACAGTTTCAACGAGTATTAAAGCAAACTTCCTTAGAAAATATATATATTTCCATATAATACTATGAAGGTTAATGAGGTGAATATCATATGATATTACAACCCTTTAGATAGGTAAAAAAATCTGTTATAAACTGGTCTTCATCTGCTTCTATCAGTCAAAAATTAGAAGTCGTCATCTCTAGAAACCCAGACTTAGATTACTTATTTTTTTTTATTAAAGCAGTAACGTCTGCTAACGTAAACTAAATGTTTACAAATGAAGCGAAAATTGAAAAATTTAATGATTCGTACAGGATTCGAACCTGCGTTTCCAACGGCTTTCCGGGCCAACACTGGCGTCCTCCCAATTGGACCACCGAATCAGATGTCAGAGTCATTGAATTTTTCAACCAGTTGCTTCGACATGCCTTAGGGTGGCATCGTAGCGCCATCTACCGTAAAGATTTAGACTTTATCGTCGGCACCATCGTCTCAAATTTGTTGAGAATCGATAGTAACGATGTGCTACACCCAAATTACTTATTTTTTATTAAAGCAGTAACGTCTGCTAACGTAAACTAAATGTTTACAAATGAAGCGAAAATTGAAAAATTTAATGATTCGGAGAGGATTCGAACCTGCGTTTCCAACGGCTTTCCGGGCCAACACTGGCGTCCTCCCAATTGGACCACCGAATCAGATTGGGAGGACGCCAGTGTTGGCCCGGAAAGCCGTTGGAAACGCAGGTTCGAATCCTGTCCGAATCATTAAATTTTTCAATTTTCGCTTCATTTGTAAACATTCAGACTTAGATTGTTTTTGATGGTGACTGTACCTTGACGTGTTATTTCCCAGGGTGCTGGTGAACAGCCACCAGTCGATGGTGTTCGTGCTCCACAACACGGTCGGCTACCTGCTGATGCTGGCCGTGATGGTGTACAACGTCGAGTTGCTGGCGGCGGTCGTGCTCGGCATGATGATGGGTACGTTAACCTTTTGTGCGCCAAAGACGGCAAGTCACGTCGACGGCAGTGCACGCCGCGACGTCATTTGCCGCTATATAACGTCATCTACTGTCAGCTTGGCGTCAGGGACACAGTTTTCCGTCGATGAGCTTAGCGGTCAAAATGTAAAGTTTTATTTATTTTTTAACTTAACCCTAATGCCATATAGATTTATATTTTCGAATTTAACTTTAGGAGATATTCTTTCGGGCGTTAGGGCGGCTCTTTATCCGTTCAAAAATGCTGATTGTTTTAGACATTTTTCTCTATGATCAATCATGTTTCTTGACATATTATCAATGTTACTACTTAGAACAGGGCTTTTGCGATTTATTGGTATATATTTGAAACCTACAGTTTGAAATTTTCATTGATAATTTTTATTTCAAATACTACTGGAAACTGACAAAATTCACGCATAAAACCGACATTTTCAACTTTTTTCGACTGCACGCGATGAAAGCATGAAATAGCTATGTTTCTACCTAGAACTCGGGGAAAAGTCTTATTCACATCAAAAAGTTGGTTGAAATCATCAATATATTTGTCATAATATGAAAAAAAAATTATAAGGAATAACATACTCATTTCTAAATCACCAAACCATTCAATAACTAGTTACATTACTTCATACGCGTAATTTTTTTATATCGCAGTCAGGTAAAAGTATCCTATAACCATGATTGGGTATCCAGTTATCCCTGTACTAAAATTGGTTAAAACTCGTCCAGTCATTTCGGCGTGATGCGAGGACAAAGGAAATTACGAAAACAGATGGGGCTAGGTTGGCATGGCGCCGCGCGCCCATACCAAACAATTGATCATCCTGCATCGCGTAATTAACATTTTTCCCGAAATCATGACCCCTCTCCTAGATCTAGAACTTTAAAATAATGATGATAAGCATTTTTACAAGCTTTTATTTAGCTTGCATGGTATGTTTAAAGTATGTTTGTTCGGGTGAAATCTTGCAACTCAATTTTGAAGCAGATATCGTCAACCGATTAAGCTGAAATTTTGCATACTTACTTAACTTTGATGACAATACAATAATATGGTACCATGGGGCTGATCTGATGATGGAGCCGGAAGGTGGCCATAGGTATAATAGAAAAAGCAATCCTACCGAGTTCAGGCTCTTTAGAATCGTCTCAGTGAGCATTTGATGGATATCCAAAGAAAATTACAGTCGGCTATAAAAGCTTGCCACTAAAATGTCATTTTTGACAGAAACTTATTATTTTTTACTTTTCTAGGATACTTTCTGTTCGGCGCGAAGCTGACGCGGCTGCAGATGCAATGCTTCCGCACCAAACGAGTGGTGATATGCACACCGGAGTGCGACGACACCGGTGCGTACTGTACTTACCTTCACTTGGGGTTGCCAGGTCCTCACAGCCGGACAGACCAATCTAGTTTGAGATTAGAAGTACGGTCTCCGAGTAATTAAAAAAAAAAAAAAAAAGCCTTCGTAGTGTCTTAAGTATTTACGGGAAAACGCCTCGGAAATTTAGTTCACAAAATGACTTTTATTAAAAATACGGTCGCTAAGTAACATATGGTTTAGGAAATATTATTTGACCGTTTGTAATCTTCACTAAGATCTTTTTGTAATATCAAACAAAAGCAAGTCGTAAAATTGCCCTCGTTCTTCAAACAACACAGCGGATTGAAAAGTTTTGATATTTGCGTCACAAATTCATATGACAATTTTATATGTAAAAGAAAAGTAAAAATTCAAATGTCCAAAAAGTTGTGATACTGTTTTTTATTAGTAAAAATGTATAGGACCTTTGGCAATATTTCATTGATCCGATTCACTAGTACTTGAAGTTTTGGAATCATCGTCATCTTCTTGCCCCCCTTCGATTACTAAGTGAGGATAAATTGGCGGCTCTGCCCACTTGTCTTCTATTGTTATTATAGTACAAATTTTCTAAGCTAAGCTTATCCCCTTAAGAACTGAATACCATTGAGTGGTAAACCACAAATTAAGATAGCGAGCTCGTAGTAAAAGCAGATTGTAACCACCTCGGAAGGTTAATATAGATTATCGACTCTATTTCCTTGGACATGAAACTACAAAATACACTAACAGAATAATGGTAATCATAACTTTTTTGGAATTTTACAACCGTCCGACTCTCCACAAGAACGTATTGTCTTGAAAAAGGACTATGAACTCTCATCATCAACCATCTTAAACCTATTCAACAAGGAATAAGGTTGAAAATTCAATATTCACGCAATGTAGTTCTAACCTTTTTTTGTAAGTAACTGGTTGGCGCTTACGAGAACAAAAACAGATAGGATTGTATTAGATTCAATGCCATTGTGAATGCAGGTAAGTGGATGAGCTTAGTTTAAAAAAAAAATACTATACATGACTACAGCAGTTACTCCAATATCCATTTGTAGCAACTACTCCCCCTCTAATTATATCTCACTAAACTTTGGTTGACTGTTGTGCTTTCTGACTGCTCATTTAAATGTTTATAATGCAATTGTTCAACTCTCTTGATTATTTTCCACTATGTTCGAAACAGTTTCCCACGGACGAAACATTTTTAAAAATTATATCGATCACCAAATGCACTCACAGCTTACGTGCCTTACTAATCAAAATTGTGAATATTTTTTTATTTAGGGGTCAGTGTAAAATTATTTTATTTTAATTATTTAGATTATCGTCTGCACCCAAGTGAAGAAGAAAAAACAAAAAGTATCAATGTTTTTCAATCCATGAGTAGTAGCTATTTCTGCACCCGAGTGTCAAAGCGATTCATAAATAGGCATATTTTTGCACCATTCAAGACTATACGTCGTTGATAATAAGCAGTATAATCGCATGTAAAAAAAAATAACTTGAGTCAGTCCGGCTCTCAGATAAGGATTAGTGTTGTTATTGACAATAGAGACGCGTGCACGGCACCGGTAAGTGTTTTCGTCGAACAAAAGATCGCAAAGGAGATAAGAAGTGACCAATTTATATTTCCTGAACTATATAATATAAACTCATTTCATAGAAAGCGTTTCCTGAAACCATATTAAATTTTGGAATGTGCATACACAGACCTAACCTAAAAAAAAAAAAAAAAAAAACCTAATAAATAGGTTCACATTTTCAAAATTTCGGTAGAATGTGTGACTTCCGAGCCAAAAGTGGTCTATGTAACGAAAATTCTATGAAATTAAGCATTCGGGAAGTCTTTTTCTTTAAAAAAAGAGGATCTCCGCTCCTCCATTTTCCCTCCATAGCAGTAGTACACCTATCATGTACCTAAAGCTCCTTTCCTGTACCTAAAGCTCCTATCCTGTACCTAAACCTCATACCCTCTCCCAAAGATCGCTGCAACACGACGAAGTGCACCTGGGAGGCGTGCGACGGCAAACTCTGCAAGAAAATGAACGCCTTCGATATGCAGACGCGCACCACCAACCTAGAGAAGTCAGATACTAGCTGTTTATTAATAGTGCTGTCTGCTGTCAGAATGCGATTTGCGTTTAAGAGGCCTTATTCCTTTTAAAATGCTGATTGTTTAGACATTTTTCTCTATGATCAAACATGTTTCTTAACATATTATTGATGTTACTACCTAGAACAGGGCTATTGGGATTTATTGGTATATATTTGAAACCTACAGTTCGAATTTTTCATTGATAATTTTTGCTCGAAAAACTACTCGAAATTGACAAAATTCACGTGGAAAATCCGTTTTTTCAACTTATTTTCGACTGCACGCAACGAAAGCATGAAATAGCTACGTTACTACCTAGAACTCGGGAAAAAGTATTATTCACTTCAAAAAGTTGGTTGAAATTATCAATATATTCGTCATAATATGAAAAAAAAAAGATTTTAAAAGGAATAAGGCCTCTTAATACCCGTCTCGCATATATTTTTAGACTTTGACTTAGACAGAAAAAAGTACTATTAGCGACTCCATGAATTTTAGAAACAGGACCTGACCCTAATGATTATGTATACTCACTATTCTAAGTACGAATAATTAGCTAGAATAACATTCATGCGTATCATTTTAATTTATATTTCGCATTTAATATTTACAGTTATTCTTGGTAAGTGCACATGTTATATTGGTAGATTTATTTCGATGTGTTTCACAATTTGGCATTTCTTGCAAACTTATAAACTGACTCTTAGAGTTTGTAACTTTGTATGTAAATATGAATACTTACGGTAAACAACATAAATCGGTAAATAAGACTCAAACATGCAATTAAATATAGTCGTTACGGTCCTCGTGTATTTCTACTCGGCCGGTAATTCCCTACTTCGCGGCCTCAGCAGTAATGTATCTACTAACACGCACACACGCAGATACGCACACGTACACCCACATCGATTTACCCACTTTCATTTGCACATGTCCCTTTAATAGCCGTTGCATAAGGGTGGATCAACTTTTTTCTCTTTGTTATTCTTTCCCGTGGCCCAGGGGACAATAGTGATTATGATTAGATGATTATATGATTACGAGTATATTACTGGTATTGTCAGGAGTCTACATAAGAATATGCTAACTGTTCCTATTACAAAGTTTTTGGTAAAAATAGCCGCGTATTTAACTTTAATCGTAGTTTTAAAGAGTGGCCCAGGGGGTATCACCTTGGCAACGAGCAAAAGAAAAAAGTTGATTCGCTAATTACAACGTTTTTGGTAAACATGCGAAATTTTAAGAGGCCTTATTCCTTTTAAAATGCTTATTGTTTTAGACATTTTTCTCTATGATTAAACATGTTTCTTAACATATTATTGATGTTACTACCTAGAACAGGGCTTTATTGGTATTGCGATTTATTGGTATATATTTGAAACCTACAGATTGAATTTTTCATTCATATTTTTTGTTTCAAAAACTACTCGAAATTGACAAAATTTTCGCCGAAAATAAGTTTCTTCAACTTATTTTCTACTGCGCGCAATGAAAGCATGAAATAGCTATGTTACTACCTAGAACTCGGGGAAAAGCATTATTCACTTCAAAAAGTTGGTTGAAATTATCTATATATTAGTCGTAATATGAAAAATTTTTTTTTAAAAGGAATAAGGCCTCTTAGTCATAGTTGAGTGGCTCAGGGGCACGGAATAAAGTTGATTGACATAAACTATTGTTCAATTTCAGCTGAAGGCACCACCCCACCTCTCCTGGAGGCGTCAGGTTCAACAGAATCGGACCTGTTCATCTGTCAAACGCGTACCTGCATCCAGCCCTCTCATTACTTCCGCGCCGGTACATCACAGGAGAACACATGCTACTACGGTGCCAAAAGTTGTCCGTCCAAAGTTGCCAAAGCGAAAAAATGCCACCACGAAAAGGAGCCTGTAGAAGATGTGCAACTCCTCGCTGAGAATTGCTGTAAAGAATCCAAGGTTGAGACGAGCGTGGTCGTTCACCAGCCCAAAGCTGGTTGTTGCAAGGAAGATGGGAGCTCTTCTGAACAGAGGGAAGAGAGTCCACAGATAACTTGTTGTAGTGCTAAGGCGACGCCCACTGAAAGCCAGGAACATATTATTTGATAGGAATGATATGATCGTTGGTTGTTACCCGATAGGGCTTGTGGATTCATTTTGGTGTTGTTATAGAGTACTAGGTGCCCGCAACTTCGTCGGCGTAGACACGTCGGCGTGTCCAGCCATCCCTGTACCGAAATTGGTTTAAATTTTTCCAGCCGTTTCTTGATGCGAGGATAAAGGATTATGAAAACAGATGGCGCCGGGTTGGCACGCTGCGCGCCCTTATGTAAAACAAATGACGATCCTGCATAACGCTATTAAGATTTCTCCTGATATGACCCCTCTCTATTGAAAAATGATTTTAATACAAATGTAGAATTTTATAATAGTATAGATGTGTTATGAGCATACCCCGGGGATTTCGGTGCACTCGGCCAACAGTAGGCGTCAAATCATTTGTGCACACAATACCCCGGGGTATAGTTATGACTATATCCTCTGGTTATATAACTATGCGTTTCATTTTCAGAGTTTAATATCATAGAACTGTTTTGCCCTTTTAAGGCAAATGGTATCCCAAAAAATATCACTATGGAGTTAATAACAGGGAAACATACTATATCCGTCTTAGTAATAGTCCGACTGTATCTTTTACTGCTCTGTGACCAATTACTTGTCGCCTACAATGAGAAACTTTACAAATGGATTTTTAATCGATTGGGATATTTTAATCTATTGGGAACAAGGCCTGATTAGAAAAATTCAATTATTATCAGTTGCCGCCATTTGCCACACTAGGTCAGTAATTCCTTATATTAGGTTAACAATTTCTTGCAAATCGGACAGATATGTACATGGTCATATTTTTTAGGTCACACAAACACAACGAAGTAGATAGGATAGTATTTTGAGTAAAAGAAATTAAGAGGTAGGCACGACTTTGCGCGGTGGGCGGTGCATTCGTGTTCCTCACGGCCATAAATATGCGATTAGGGGCTTTCCGAATTACCACCCGTGGCTTGTCTAAAGTTCTACGTCTTGCCTTGGCCAGGAAAGTCTCACTTACAGCCACAGCTCGTTTTTAGGGTTCCGTAGTCAACTAGGACTCTTATTGACTCGAGCACTCGACGCTCACCGCGTCGTTGTATCTCCGTTAGAGTCCTGTTTACGGAATTAGAGAAGTATGGACGAATAGACTTTAGACGAATAGATTATAGAAAATTGTTACCTATTCTTGTAATGTACGGTGCCAACCCGAACCGGGATTTGACAGTAGCATGTATTGTAATATAGACAATGTATATTTTTGTATCACTAGGTGCTATATTCAGAGATCGGAGGGGCGTCATTATACACGGTGCCCTGTATTTAGGGGACAACCTGCTAGATCCCGATTTACATTTATATTTTGATTACCTTAGAGCGCAATCGTACTAACTTTTCGGAAAAAGTCGTTGCAATTAAAACGACTGTGAACTATATTTTTTGGCTTTATTGTATTACATCATCGATGTAGAATACTTTAAATGCCATGGTTTTGAGATAATCGGACATATATTTTTTTAATGATTGTGACCTTCTTTCATGGTCGGGTCGGCCAGTCTAGGCCAAGGAAGAAGATATTTTTTCGTTCTGTTGTTAAATATTTTTTTAATATTGATGCTTACTAGCGTTTATTATAACTTTATGGTAGAAAGGTCTTTTAATAATTAGCTCTTAATAAATGAAATGAAATGTGTGAAAAAAAGATACGATGAAGACCAGAGCGCCCCAATTTCTAAAAGATGTTTAATATCGAGGTTTAAAAGATTGCCCATTAAATGCAGGACACCGTGTATAATGACGCCGAATGACGATATCTGCTTCTATGTTACGGTTTTATGTATATGTTGTATAACTGTTTGCAAATAGAATAGAATATAAATAGAATAGATTCGACTGATATTTTGTAGCATGACACAATATTTTTATATGAATTGTATAACGCGCACTACTCAAACGCGCGGATTGGACGAATCCCCTGCTGCACCGCGGGAGCCAATCGCGGCTCGGAATCGTGCCGTGCCGCGCGTGAGCGAGCGGTTGGATATACGTTCCCGCCGCTCCCGCGCAGTCCGACAACCGACGCGATACACTTAGTGTCCCTTGCCTTAACTTAAACGTAATTCTGTGTTTTCACAAGTGTATACTGCACAATATTCTAATAAGTTCCCCAAGTGTACTAAGGTGCAACTACTTATTGAATAAACTGAAGTCAGATCTAATTTGTGTCGCGTATTCACTCCACATAGCCTTAGCCTAGAACCCAATCAACGAGCTAGCCGGCGCTACAAAATGGCTGCCCACGCGTGAGGCTATAGTGAAAAAGTGAACTTTCGTGTCGTGACTCGCTATCGTGGTATAAAATGCCGCCAAAAAGGAATCGTCGTTTGTCGTCGCCATCGCGAGAGGACTTCGCGTCGGCCAGAGAAGGCTCGTTCTCTAGAGACGACATCGCGTCGCTAATGGAGTCCATGCAGCGGTCGCAGACCAACGCCTTCAAGGAGCTGCTTGAAAGCGTCATCACTACCGCCAGGCACGCGTCGTCTACGTCGACACCGATTCCATCAGAAGGAGGAAACTTCTCCCGCTGCAAAGCTAGATTCGCTGGAAATACAGACGAGTCCATAGAAGGTTTTATTGACGCCATTGAAGCATACAAGGACTGTGCGAACATTTCAGACGAAAACGCCATTCGTGGGTTATCTATGCTACTAACACATTCTGCCGCAGACTGGTGGCAAGGAATAAAACCCGAAATTTCGTCATGGGCCGAAGTGATAGATAGCCTACGCCATACCTACGGCGATAGTCGAGCCCCGCCGCGCATTTACCGCGACTTATTTGCTGAACCACAAGGCGACGAAAATACACATATTTACGTCACAAAGTGTAGAGCACTCTTGTCAAGATTGCCGCGGAATGAGTTGTCCGAAAAGATTCAACTAGACATGGTGTATGGACTTCTACATAAACGTATAAGAAAACGCGTTAAAAGAGAAGATTGCGCAACATTTAAGATACTGTTACAAAAGGCGCGCGCCGTGGAGGAGCCGCTAAGTGAAGTCTGCGTGAGTCACGCCTCGCCGAGTCGTCCTGCCGCCGTGGCGAAGCCGCCGCGCGCCGCCTCGAGCGCGAGCGCGAGCGCCGTGCCGCCGCTCCACGAGCCCCGCAGCGCCGCGCCGCCCCGCGAGCCCCGTGCGCCTCCGCCGCGTCGATCCGATGATAACAATACCGCGTCCGCGTCCGCCGCGAAAACTAAATCGTATAGTAAGAAGTGCGGGTATTGTAAGCGTTTCGGTCACGTAAAAGAAGAATGTCGAAAATTACCTAAAGACTCTAGTAGTAAGTCTAATAATAATAATAATAACGCAACAGATGTAAATGTTTTGCATTGTTATGGATGTGGTCAGAAAGGTGTTTTGCGTGCAAATTGCGACAAATGTAATGCTACATTCTATTCTGTCAACTGCAGTCTGGATTCGTCCAATCAAGGGTTAAGGTTCGCTGGTAAGCAGCTTACCCAGGTGAGTTCTATTGCCTCTATACCTAAATGTCAAAATGATAAACTTGACGAGACGTTCGTGTCTCTTACTGATTTTCGTTATGCACTTCCTGCAATTTTTTTTGGTGACGGTTTCGTAGCAAAGCCGGCGACGCCCCGCGCCGTCGACAGCTCCCAGGGCGACCCCCTTGTCGTTCCTCAATCGGTTACACTATTTGCAAAATCTTTAACTGATAAGAGTGATAATGATAATCAATTTCAAGTAAATAATCCCCATAGTAAGGAAATGTCATTTTGTACCATGTCAGATTGCAATAGTAACATACCCATGATGCCAGAACAAGTCATTGACGCTAAACCTAGGTTGACATCAGCTGTTGATAACAGTGATAACAAAGGCCATAGTATAACTAATGACAGTACATCAACTTTGTGTCATAGTATAGATAAATCCAGTAGCGTTACCATACGTTGTGAGGATATTATATTTTCATCTGTGGGTTTTTTAGGATCCAGCCAAGAAGTTGAGGACTTCCAGAAGCCTGCACATGGAGCCCTAAAGAACACAAATATAGCAAATCACTCTGAGGATGCCGTGTTGGAATTATTTGACTCTTATGAAGATTTTATGAACAGACATCAGCGACCAATTATAGGAATTGAAATTCTCAACATAAGAGGAAGAGCATTACTTGATACAGCTGCAAAGAGAAGCCTTGCAAGTCGAAAGCTCTACTCACTCTTACTGGAGAACAATCAACAGTTCAGTGAAAGGCAAATGAGAGTAAGATTAGCCGATGGTTTACCTCAAGTTAAAACGGTACTTACAATCACTTTAGATGTCAAAGTAAAGAATAGAGTAATACCTCAGGAGTTTGTGATCTTACCGGACGCTGAAGAAAATGATACATTATTGGGAATAGATTTTGTGAAAGCATCTCGACTTGACCTGGATTTTAATCACATGACTTGGTGCTTTCCTGGGGATGAGAAATACCCTATGCAATTTGAATCTAATGTGTCGTCCCAAATATCAATTGCTGCAAGCAATATACTTCAGGCTGACGAAGGATCCATGCTAAATGAAGAAGAGAAGATGAGATTAGCCGAAGTATTAGAGAGGAATAGTGCAGTCTTCAGTCTAGGGGGAGCGCCCACTCCAATAGTTGAACACCATATAGACACAGGAGACCATGCACCTATATCTGTACCTCCATACCGGCTCACACCTGCAAAAAAGGAAATAATGAAGGCAGAAATTGAAAAGATGCTCCGGGACGGGATAATCGAGGAATGTGAATCTGCTTGGACATCACCAGCGGTTCTTGTACCTAAAAAGAATAATACTGTCAGATTCTGCGCAGATTATAGAAAGCTGAACAGCATCACAAAGACAGATAATTATCCCTTACCTTTGATTGATGAGCTGCTTCAGTCGACTGGAAGGCACTGCTTCATAAGTACCATCGATTTAAGATCTGGATATTGGCAAGTTAGTGTAAATCCAGCTGACCGGGATAAAACAGCTGTGATTACTCCACTGGGAACCTATCGCTTCCTCAGGATGCCATTTGGGCTCAAGAATGCCCCATCCACTTTCCAGCGGTTGATGGATAAGTTTAAATCTGGTGCTACTTTGCAAAATACTACAGTCCTGGCTTACCTGGATGATCTCCTGGTCATTTCAGACAGTTTCGATAAACACCTGGAAGACCTGGAGCTTGTGTTTGACCGCCTACGTCAGTTTGGATTGAGAGCCAACCGAGAGAAATGCGTGTTTGCCCGCCAAGAGGTCAAATACCTCGGTCACCTCATCACACCTGAAGGTATCAAGCCAGATAACAGTAAGATAGAAGCCATCATGACCATGAAAGAGCGAACAAACCTCAAGCATCTTAGAACATTTCTCCAAACCTGCGCTTGGTTCAGAAAATTTGTCCCAAATTTCTCAGCGATCGCTCAACCGCTTACCAAGCTAACCAAGAAAAACGAACCATGGAAATGGCAAGAAGAGCAACAACAGGCTTTTAAGGAGCTTAAAGCCCGATTAGTTTCTGCTCCGATCCTGGTACAAGTAGATTACAGCAAGGAATTTATTCTGCGGACTGATTCAAGCAACTATGCTCTAGGAGCAACCCTGATGCAATACGAAGGGAACGACGAGCATCCCATTGAGTACGCCAGTCGACTGCTCACTCCAGCAGAACGCCGTTACAGTACAACTGAACGCGAAGCCTTGGCTGTGATCTGGGCGGTAGAGAAGTACCGACCTTATATTGATGGTCATACAGTGATTGTGAAGAGTGATCATCAGCCGTTGAAGTGGCTTTTGACTCACAAGTCACCAAGCGGTCGCCTTATCAGGTGGGCACTTAAGCTGCAAGGTTTTGACATCAAATATGAATATACACCGGGAAAGGCCAATGTCATAGCAGACACATTGAGTAGACCTGTCTGTGATGAGAACTCCCAAGAAGAATGTGGAGTCTGCTCTATTATAATTGATATTCCACAAATAAATCCGACGGAACTTCGTACTGCTCAGTTGCAAGATCCAGAAGTCGCCAAGATAATTCAAGATCTGGAAGACTCGAATCCCATAAATTCGACCAGATGGCTAGAAAGAGGATATGTTATGACACAAGGGGTCCTTTACTATTACAATCCCAACTCTGAGTCGGAGGAAGCACAACTAGTAGTACCCACCTCAATGAGGGAAGCCGTCCTAAAAGAGTATCACGACGCCCCAACTGCTGGACACCAGGGCGTAGAAAGGACTCTCGCACGCATTAGTCAGAAATACTACTTCACTGGAATGCGTAAATACGTCACGGAATATCTCAAGCGATGCGAAGAATGCCAACGCTATAAAATAAGCAATCAGAGGCCTGCAGGACTACTGCAGACCCCAGTTCTGAATCAGAGAGGCGAGGTGCTAGCAATAGATCTTTTCGGCCCTCTCCCTGAAGGAAAAGATGGAGAAAAGTGGGTGCTGCTCATCGAGGACACAGCTACGCGTTGGGTGGAGCTGATAGCCCTCAAGGACGCCACGGCAGAAGTCTGCGCGTCAGCGCTTATCGAGCAGTACTTCCTACGGTATGGATTCCCAAGGAGAGTCATCTCAGACAATGGAGTTCAGTTTGTCTCAGCGGTTATGCAGCAAACTATGTTTTTATTGGGGATCAAACAGAATCTAATACCACTCTATCATCCTGAAGCCAACCCAGCAGAACGCAAAAATAGAGACCTCAAGACTCAGCTCTCTATTTTAGTAAAGAACAATCATCGTTCCTGGCCTAACTACCTATCTTCGATCAGGTTTTCAATGAACAGTGCTGTTTGTGCCACCACTGGATGTAGTCCAGCGCATATGATGTTTGCTCGAGAGTTGAGGACTCCGTTTGATGCACAACGAGATCTGAGAGGTATTTTATCGAAAGAAAACTTCCTGCCACAAATAACTCCTTACTTGAAGAAGTTTCTTGATAATTGGGAGGTCATAAAGGAGAAAGTTGAACGCCAGCAGGATCAGAAGAAGAGCGATGCTGACCAACACCGACGGCAGTCACCTTTGTTTGGTGTTAATGACTTGGTTCTGGTAGACACACATTTGCTTAGTAATGCTGCTAAAGGTTTAACAAAGAAATTCATGCCAAAACGCGATGGTCCGTATCGTATTAGTAAAGTCATTAGTCCTACTTCTTATGTTATAGCTGACATACAGACAAATACCGATCTGGGTAAAATGCA
The DNA here is from genome assembly GCA_932273695.1 of Apotomis betuletana. Lineage (NCBI taxonomy): Eukaryota > Metazoa > Arthropoda > Insecta > Lepidoptera > Tortricidae > Apotomis > Apotomis betuletana. The sequence goes on along the minus strand of OW026298.1, from coordinate 56,889,954 downwards.
TAGCTCTGATCTAACACCATACATCCCAGATCAAGGTATTCTTTCGGTGCCTGTCCAACCACGGCGACTTCGTGGTCGCCCTCGTAATTTAGCGCGAGATGATAGTGTAACCAAGTCCCCAACGGGTCGTTCTGGGAACTTGGAGGGGGAGTGTATAACGCGCACTACTCAAACGCGCGGATTGGACGAATCCCCTGCTGCACCGCGGGAGCCAATCGCGGCTCGGAATCGTGCCGTGCCGCGCGTGAGCGAGCGGTTGGATATACGTTCCCGCCGCTCCCGCGCAGTCCGACAACCGACGCGATACACTTAGTGTCCCTTGCCTTAACTTAAACGTAATTCTGTGTTTTCACAAGTGTATACTGCACAATATTCTAATAAGTTCCCCAAGTGTACTAAGGTGCAACTACTTATTGAATAAACTGAAGTCAGATCTAATTTGTGTCGCGTATTCACTCCACATAGCCTTAGCCTAGAACCCAATCAACGAGCTAGCCGGCGCTACAATTGGAAATTATTGTTAAGTAGGGTGCAGAGAATCTTAATGTGTTACGTAAAATTATATCATTGTTATGGGTTTTTAGTAGATACGTATTAATTTCGTGTGCCATAATTTATCGTTTGTCACAATAATTAACCAAAGCGGCAATTTTATTTTTTTGACCAAGTGACTTAAGTCATAGCTTTTTGTGAGTTCGATAGCTTTATTTTAATAGTATACTTTTGAGGGTCGTTTCGGAATACCTATATCTGTCTTGATTTCAGTTGAAAATGAAAGACAGCAAACTATAGGTCTACACTACTCGCGTAGTTCGCCAAAGTTGGGCGAATATGATAGTGTCGGCCAATTTCGGGATAGTGTGGAGCCGGGATACAATTATGGCATATGAAGTTTTGTCATACGCGTTCGTTTTGTTATAGTTATGATTTTATTTGAATATTTATTGAAGTCAATATAAATTATTTGAATCAAATTTAATATTATATTTTATTGAAGCAGTAAAGTCTGCTAGCGTACACCAAATGTTTACAATGAAGCGAAAAATGCTACCCTAAGGCATCCAAGAAGCAACTGGTTCAGTGGTCCATTAGGTAGGACGCCCGTGTTGGCCCGGAAAGCTTTTACAATTTTTCGCTTTATTTATATGTTAGAAAGTTATGAAGCGTGTTAAAACTACCTTAGACCTGTCAGCCATTTATAGAGAAAGTGCACAACGTAGGTAATGCCAACTGTTTCCACCAATCCGAAGCCTTTAAGTTGACATTGACGTTGATAGAGCTGCCACCTAAATATAGAAAAAATACTACCCCAAAATATAGAAAAAAAAAAAAAAGTGGGGTGTACAATTTAGAAAAAATGGCCCATATAAGGAATAAAATGTTTGCCGCCTTAAAACACTTACGATTTTCTGAGATTCATACAGGTAACGAGGTAATCGGGGAGTGTTATGATACACCACTGGCAACACTGAAACGGATTGACAGAACCAAACTTACTATACCCCGCGCGCCGATTGATGAGACATGACACCTGTCATCTCAGTGCATTTTTCCGATTATAGGTTATAAAATGTACTGAGATGACAGGTGTCATAGGACTCGTCGTTCGCCGCACGGGGTATAATCATAGCGTCAGAACGTCACAAGTGTTGGCTGTCATTCCGGAGTAGCATAGCATACTTTGTTTTCTTATACCTACTACGCATAAAACAACGCTATATGAGGCTCCTCTGTTCCGTTTATAGTAAATTTTATTTTTGTGTTGGTATGCTTGTCATTAACAAGTATCGGAAAAACGCACGTCATTTTGAAATTATAGCCCTGTTAATGAAAAATGTACTGAGATGACAGGTGTCACGAACCGAGTCAATATTTGCTTCCAATTTTTGAATTTAGACCCGAATAAACATTACAAATTTAATAAAACTTCGTAAAAACTACATAAAATAAGCTGTTACGCGTTCACGATTGATGCGTTTAACCCTATTCTTGGCGAAGAATCATATATTTAATTTAAACATCTTTTTTTTTTTTACTTAAATTGTTTAAATTGCTAAATAACAACGAGGCAATGAGGACTTATCATTTATTTTGCCAAGAAAAGGGTTAATAATATGTTATACGTTAACTTTGGTTAGAATCCCATAAAGCTTAGGGCTGCTGTGTAAACATCGCCAGTAAACTTGAGTTTAATAAAACTGTACCAAAACTAACTACAGTGTTTTTATTGACCTTTTATCAAGTCGCAGAAATAGGCGGCGAAGAGCATTTGATATGTTTTCGTAAGAAATCATTAGAGGACAATTTAGTAATAGTAGAATCTATGTTTTAAAATATTGCTCCTGTTACAGGACCCACCTGGTATATAACGGTGCGCTATACTCCGCCCGTCTAAATCAAATTAGCAAAGTGACAAATCAGAATCAAGCTGGAATGAAATGAAACAACTTAATTGTATTATGTTTTATTAAAAATTAGAACATTTACACGAACGAACAATGACACTTAGACACTGACAGGTACCTTCAACTAATCGGACCTCAACAATCCGTCCCGAATTTTATAAAAATTGAGAAAATATAAAGAAAAATAAGAAAACCAGTCCCAAAGTGTCGTTTGCTGTTGAGGTCTTACAAAAATAGTATTGTCTTTACATTCCTCTCATATAACTAAATATTAAAATGGGTCATTATAAAATACTTCTAGGGAAACGTACCCAGAATTGTACTTATAATAACCTATTTTTATATTAACTTAACCCTAGCAACTATAACATCGATAAATCGTCCATAAAAAGCAAAAACCAACTTATATATAAAAAATTATAAACAAAGAGTTAGACTCAAAAATTAAATACTTATAATTTTCGATAAGATCACACTATGCAGTCAATAGTTACTTCAATATAGTTAGAACGGTACAAAATGGCTTTAGAAAATATATATTTGTGTATGTGTAATTTTAGATTTTCTGATAACAATAAAAAAAACCTATTTTAACCATAGACAAAGACAGTACAAAAAAACAGCATTTAACATTTATCACCAGATTTAAAAATCGTTTAGTACCTACAAAATAAAATACATTTAGGTTACTTGGAAATAGCATAAACCTAAATACAGATTATCAGATCGGCAAACGATAACAAACCTAAAATATGTTCGCAGAATGAAATAAATTGATAAGTAACAATAATTTAACGTACCCTATGCTATCTTACGTACTGATTGTTAAACTTAAAAATTATACTAATTTCGGTACCCTTACTATGAGTTTACAGCGACAGTATTCCCTACCGACTGAGTAAACGATTTGTATGGAAAATAGTACAACGCCCCTAGCGGTTACTTTGTAGAACTACAATTCTCCATACAAACCGTTTACGCAGTCGTTAAAGAATACAGTCACTGTAAACTTATGTTGAAGGTACCACAGAAGGTGAGACAAAAAGGTAAGTACCTACCTACTGCAAAACTGGATGGATGGGTTAATAATTGCGAGACTTTATAAAATGTTCAGTGCTGAATATAATCGGGTTTTATTACAAACACCAAACTACTCCAAAAACAAAAAGAAATCTGTAGCTAAAATCATATAACAATATTGATATCGAAAAGGGTGTAACAAAAGTCAAGAGGTAAAAATGGTGATGACTTAAGTCACCAGATTCACCAGATTGTGATCTTTTAGGTCGATCGTACTTTAGCCTTTCTAAGTCGCGACAGGAAGCCAAAAAGCGCCTTAGACCGTTCAAGTCTACGGTCAACCTGAAACGTCACGATTCGGTGGCAGTTATTTGAATATATGTTCCGTGAAAAGAACCATCATATCGTAAATCTCCCCTAGAGCCAATTTGTGAAATTCTTTTGAGTGATTCCTGAATAAAATTTATCACGACGACCGCTTAACACTAGGATGACGATGACCATCTGACCCTCGCAAGCTTGTGTTGGAAGTGGTTACCTCAATGCGCGTAAACAGTAAAATTATGACTGAGTGACAGACAATGACCAAAGAACATAAATACTGATATATTCTTTTATTTATTTCGAAATAAGCTGTTTAGTTTTAATTTATAATTGTATGATACGTTTTACTGAAATACATAGTTAAAATTTAATTATGCTTTAAATAAATTTATGTTCAAGTAATGTGTCATTTTACGTCAACACCCTAAGTGATTACATGACTTTGAGATGACCATACCTTAGCATGTCTAAGGCAAACAGCGATAAAAAAAAAAACCTTAGACATTTCAAGGCTTGGAGAACTCAATGGTCACGAAATCGTTCACGCTCAAGAAAATATCATGTAGTTTTGATACAATTGCAGTAAACCTGCTAAACTAATAGTCATTGGATAAAATAAAATAATTATAAAATTGACATTTTATAGTAGCCAAAATAATAATTGATAGTCACGGCACCATACCTTGCTCTTTGAGGTTAACTATAACTTATTTTGCCAAAAGTCACACAGCGATGACATGAAACGACTTAGACAATTCTAGGCTTAGTGGCCTCCGAGCATTGGCGTATCTGAGATTATTTTTTAGGCGGGGCCTGGGTGGGGCTCGGCCATGGTCTATGAGATGAAGTCCTGAATTTCTATGGGTTCCCCAAAATCCTGGGGTGGGCACCAGACCATATTGGGGTGGGCACGGCCCACCCGGCCACCCCCCTAAATACGCCAATGCCTCCGAGATAGATTTGTACACGTAATTATTTGAATATGTATATGTGAAAAGAACCATAATTTAAAACATTCCCTTGAACCCCATTATTCGAAGCGATGTGCTTTTGAGAATGATACCTGATTAAAATTGTGGGTGAACAAACATGATAAGTAATTAATTTTATTGTAGTATCCATATGAAGACCATAGTGCAAAGGAAAACTGGATTGCATTCATAAAAGAAGCGCACCGGGGATCGAACCTGGTGGGCGGGCAAGCCAAGGTTTTAAAAATTGAAGGTTCAATTCCTGGTGGGTCCACACCATTCAGGTTTTCTTTGCGCTGTTCTCACTATTTATATCACAATAAAATTAAATGTGGCATTAATTTACCCACATTAAAAACCTATAGCGACATACCCGCTCAGGGATCGCTGCGAGCAACGTACAGTGCCAGGGCTAGGCAGACTAGCGCAACTGGCTGCAACATTACTTGTCGCGCGACATCAAATCATCCGTATCTCGTAGACTGTGTTGAAAAGATAAAGAAAAGGTAATCATTGTCGTGTCACAAATAGTCGCGTGTTAGTTGCGCTAGAGCTAGACTAAATAGTATCATAAAATAAAATAAAATTAAATCAAATTAGTGAAGCGTTAAACAAAAGCGTATGACCGTACCTTAGCCTGTCTAAGGCGCAGTACTTCGAAAAAGCGCCTTAGACAATTATAAGCTAAAGGTACTGCGGCCTCAAGCTCACGATTTGTTGCCGTAGCAATCGCTTAGGTATAGTTTTACTCGAACGAAGTTAAACATAATACAGAACGGCAGCAATATACTTTTGAGAATGATCCGTGATTAAAATTGCGGGTAAACAACCACGGTATTTAATTTTAGAGCAATATATATACGAAGACCAAAGTGCATAGGAAAACTGGATGGTGTTCAAAAAAGACGCGCACTAAGGATCGAATCTGGTGGGCGGGCAACCCAAGGTCTCAAAAATTGGAGGTTTGATTCCTGGTGGGTCCACACCAGGTTTTCTTCGCGCTGTGCTCCTAGTATTTATATCACATTAAAATTAAATGTGGCATACATTTACTAATTACATTAAACACCTATAGAAACATAGCACAGGGATCGCTGTGAGCAACGTAGAGTGCCAGGGCCAGTCAGTCTAGCGCAACAGGCCGCGACTTCACTTGTCAAGCGACACTAAACAATCTGTCTTTCGTGGACTGCTTTGGAATGAAAGAAAAGTACAGGTAATAATTGTCGCGCCACAAATAGTCGCGTGTCAGTTGCGCTAGAGCTACAGATAATGAGATGTGACTAAAATAAATATATAGATATTTAAGGTAAAATAAAATAAAATTCATTTAAATCAAATAAGTGAAACGATTAACCAACCATAATAAGCCTAATATATTAATATAACCACCTATCGAGTAATGTGTCATAAAGACAAAATAATAAGTGAATTACATGACCAGATCCTGATCTTTGAGGTCGAGAGTAAGATCGTGCCTTAGCCTGTCTAAGGCGCAGTGCTTCGAAAAAGCGCCTTAAACCATTAAAAGCTAAAGCTACTGCAGTCTCAAAGGTCACGATTTGTTCCCGTAGTTATCGCTTAGGTATAGTTTTGACTCGAACAAAGTTAAACATAATACTGAACTAACCTAAATTGAATATGAGTTTCGTAAAAAAGGAATATCATCAAAAACATTCCCATTGAGCCCAAATGTTTAATTGAGATATATGCCGTTGACAATATTCCCAAATTGAAACTAAGTAAAATTGAATAACGTTAGTTTATCGACATTAACAACAAATCTGAAATTCCGTGGTCATTTTCTGTATCGCACAGTCTTTATTTTACTGTTCACGCGCATTGCGAAGGTTAAATAAGCATGACCCCGTGGGGCAGGTTTCCGTACCTACAGTCTATTATGGTCTCGTTCATCGCGCTGTAAAAATAACAATTAAAGCATACGTCACTTTCAAACGCGCGCAATTGTCAGAAAATGACGGATGTTTTGCTATTAATTTATGGCGTGATGAACGCAACCATTATTGACTAAGTGTTTCCATACACAATTCATCGTTACAAAACTAAACAAACCAAACTTGCAAACATCAAAGAACGTAACTAAGACCAATATAATTAAGGCACAGCAAGGCTTGATTAAATTTGAACCCATATATAGCGAAAAGCATAATAACCACCTTGAATAAAATTAATTACAGCCAAAACGTTGGTAAAGTCAAAACCATCGCTTATAATTACATGATCAGATTTTGACCATTGAGGTCGAGCGTACGAGCGTGCCTTAGCCTGTCTAAGGCGCAGTGCTTCGAAAAAGCGCCTTAGACAATATAAACTAATGCTACTGCGAGCTCAAAGGTCACGATTTGTTCCCGTAGTTATCGCTTAGGTATAGTTTTGACTAGAACGAAGTTAAACATAAACATAGCTAATAAAAAAGGAACATCATCAAGAACATTCCCATTGAGCCCAAATTGAGATATGCTTTTGACAATATTCCCATATTACAACTTTCCATACACAATTCATCGTTACAAAACTAAACAAACGAGCGTAACTTAGACCAATAGAATTAAGGAACATCAAGGCTTGAGAAATTTTAAATCCATAGTATAATAGCGAAAAGCATAATAACCACCCTGAAAAATAATAATAGCCAAAACGTTGTTACAGTCAAAATTATGACTGATAAGTGCGTGATCAGATTTTGACCATTGAGGTCGAGCGTGCCTTAGCCTGTCAAAGGCGCCGTGCTTCTTAAAAGCGCCTTAGACAATTATAAGCTAAAGCTAGTGCGATCCCAAAGGTCACGATTTTTTCCCGCAGTTATCGCTTAGGTATAGTTTTGACTCGAACGAAGTTAAACATAAACATCGCTTATAAAAAAGGAACATCATCAAGAACATTCCCATTGAGCCCAAATTGAGATATGCTTTTGACAATATTCCCATATTACAACTTTCCATACACAATTCATCGTTACTAAACTAAACAAACCAAACTCGCAAACATCAAAGAATGTAACTTAGACCAATATAATTAAGGCACAGCAAGGCTTGAGTCAATTCAAATCCATTTTAAGAAAAGCATAAGAACCACCCTGAATAAAATTAATTACACCCAAAACGTTGGTATAGTCAAAACTATTACTGATAATTACGTGATCAGATTTTGACCATTGAGGTCGAGCGCACGAGCGTGCCTTAGCCTGTCTAAGGCGCAGTGCTTCGAATAAGCGCCTTAGACAATTATAAGCTAAAGCTACTGCGGTCTCAATGGTCACGATTTGTTCCCGTAATTATCGCTTAGGCATAGTTTTGCCTCGAACGAATTTGAAATACTGAAGCAGTCTTAATCACCCCGACTTTTCTGACGTGACTCCCTCCCCTTCCCATCTTGACTTCCTGACCTCCCTTCCCTCCCTCCCATCGTGACCATTGACGTGTCATCACGCCCAAAAGTAACACAGTAGACCGTTAACTGACATTCCGGACGGCGGATAAGACGTTGGTAAAAAAAAAAGAAAATCATGAATACCTCGTAACTTGAATGACGGTAAACGTGTGCTGTGTGGGGGGCATTTAAGCTGCCCCTCTGAGTGTAGAAGGCGGATAAGGCGGTGGTAAAAAAGGCGAAGAATCAGAATGCCTGATAACTTGAAAGACTGTGGTAACATAAAAAAAAAGTGAGGACTTAAGATGGAATGCCTCATGTGCAAGATATTTAACCGGCAATCTCACCCTCGCCAGGATACGCAGTGCCACGTCAGACACCGGTACCGGACGGATTGCGGATGAGACGGTGGTACCGACACCCGGACAGACCCGGCACAAGGTCTTTCCACCCTGCTGAAGATCCTAAGGAAGTTTTAAAAGCATCAGTCGTTACAATAGAATTATACGTCTTTCGTGGGCTGTCTTGTATATAAAGATACGGATAATATCTATTTGTCGCGCCACAAACAGTGGTGTGTCACAATTGCACGACACGACTTAAAGAAAATAAACGAGTTTAATGCAATTAGCGAACGCAAATACAAGAACCATTTGAAAAGAATCATCATTATAAACAACATGCCTTGAGCCCATGCTGAGATGTTTTTAACAATGATCCCAAAATAAAGTTGATCACTTCTCACTGGACACTGCGACCGCCATCCGACCTGAATAAACCCTGTATGGAAACCAACCCTAGGATCATAGTTACTAAAAGCTACCTCAATGCACAGCCCTTACACACATAAATATACGAAAATTTACAATAAAACTATAGTAAAACCTACAGAGTACAAAACGTGAATCTCTACATGAACTTTCTGTAGGACAACGGGCCTAAATATTTTTTATAAAATAACAAAATTAAGACCTCATAAATTTGAGCCACTATTGTTAGGTTGAAATATGTTTTGACAATCTCAATTTTTTAACAGATACCATTACTGCATTCTAGCTAGAGTAAAATCACAATGTGAGTCTGTATGGTTTGACAGTTCGTCGTTCCAATGCTAAACTTGCCAATCTGAATTTTCGCGAACTTGGAAATTTAACCTAAAACCCTACAGAATTAGGTCTAAAGTCAAAAGAATAAAAAAAACACTGTCTTGTCTCTTAGCCCGTGGTACCCACGTATTGCTTTTACAATATATATTCATACTCATTGATAAAACAGCCTTTTTGACGCACAATCACAATTTCAAAATCTCATCCGTATGAAAAAGGCGACGAGGCAGATGGTCATTATGACACCAAACAATAAAATAAGGCTCCAATGTATGTTATTTATATTGTCAACTCAATGAAAAATATCCGAAAAACATACTCCATAATGAAGAGTAAAGTACAAAACAGTAGATAGGTAGGTAATTAAAAATTTATAAAATCATTTTTGCACACGTGATGACATAGAAATAGAGACAAAAATCTAAAACTGGGGGCCTATGATGGTTGCGTTTATCACATGATAATTAAGTGACAAAGCATCTGTCCCTCACACTCGCATTTTGTCAAAACGTGACGGATGCTCATATGCTCCCAGACCGCTCAAAACTAAGAACAAGATAATTAAATAGGAACCAATAAATGTCTTACAAAACTATAACTTATCGGCTAACGTCGATCATACGTACATCGATACGCTACAATTACATTCAGAAATTAAATCCCATTGAACATTCAACTTAAGAGGCCTTATTCCTTTTAAAAAATATTTTTCTCAAATTATGACAAATATATTGATAATTTCAACCAACTTTTTGAAGTGAATAATATTTTTCCCCGAGTTCTAGGTAGTAACACAGCTATTTCATGCTTTCATTGCGTACAGTCGAAAATAAGTTAAAAAAAATAATTTTCCGCGTGAATTTTCACAATTTCGAGTAGTTTTTGAAACAAAAATTATCAATGAAAAATTCAAACTGTAGGTTTCAAATATATACCAATAAATCCCAATAGCCCTGTTCTAGGTAGTAACATCAATAAAATGTTAAGAAATATATTAAATCATAGAGAAAAATGTCTAAACAATCAGCATTTTAAAAGGAATAAGGCCTCTTAACGAACGGCACGGCATCCATTTGTACTTTAAAAAGAACAAAATAGGTAATTATTTTTTTCTTGATGTTCGCGGATGTTTTACTGATACGATTTTTTTTTTATGACAGTTCTTTTTTTTCGAGGAAGTGAAGCCAGTATAGTTCTTTTTTTCTTTTATATGATATTCACTCACGTAAAAAATATGGACTACAAAAAAAATATGGTAGCACGATATGGATCTCGCATCTGAATAATGTTTTCTTTGACTCCGTTGAGGACTACGATGGACACCTCACGTGTGCTTGTTTTGTCGGCTATCTTATCGCGACAGTAGATAAGACGGTGGTACCTACCCGGTCGGACCTGGTACAAGGACCTACAACCCGTTCCAGACCTTCTGATCCTACTTATCGGATAATGTGTAGTGTAATTGTTAGAAATCGGATAATGTGTAGTGTAATTGTTAGGATTTACTGCACATTATCCGATAAATCGGATCGGATCGGGTAGGATCGGAAGGTCTGGAACGGGTTTACCACCTAATGGATTTTATAAGTAAAAATAAACAGAGGAAATACCGCAAATCATAACGCTGATTTCGGATTCATTAAGAGGCCTTATTCCTTTTTTTCGTATTATGACAAATATGTATATTGATAATTTCACACATCAATCATCGATGCGTTTGCCGTATCTTATAGCTACCTATTAGAAATAACAATAAAAACTAAATTATGCTTTCATAAATTCGATGTAGCAAGAATCAGCTAAAGGTGCGGCTCCACTGAGCTGGCCGTGATTTGACAACTGTTGTTTCCACAGACGCGCACGCGATTCTGAGCCCTGCCAATGGAGACCCACCTCAAAGAGTATGTAATCACTACGTTTTAACCCACCTTAACTGGAGGTGCGTGAGTATAGTTATCGATGTCAATGAAATAAAATTAGGGTATGTTAGATTTTAAAAGCATTTCAAAATTCCCTCGGTTTGTTCCTTTTAAAAGACAATAGGCAAAACTCGAATAAAGATTACACAAACATAATTACTACTATCATAAAGGCGAACGTTTGTGAGTATATTCGTTACTTCTCGTTACGACTAATTTTGATAACACAAGTAAAGAAAAAAAATATTAAATTTGTAACAATAATAAGTTTTAAAAATAATGTGTGCTATGAGCTGCGCAATTGCATGGCTTATTTATGAATGAATTCATTCATAAATAGACCATGCAATTCTACAGCTCATAGAACACACAATAACTCCGGCATCATAATTCTACTAAAGTTACCGCACGAAATTCATTCGCGGTTTGCCGTCCCACTGTGCTCTATCATGACCAATTAGCACAAGCATTCCAGTCTGTCTAGCACAACTATGCTACGAAACTCTTTTTCTCAAAAATTGCATGTAATGTTGCCTTACCATCGCTAGATAGACTACAGTAAGTGGAACATACCGAAGACTTTTTAGAAGTGTCCAGTAAACAGCGAGATTTTAAATTTGGAATCAATATTTGCCCAGTAAGTAAGTATGTAATTCCTATTACGTATCAAGATATTTGAATATCGAAACACGATTTATATCGTCACCGACCTATTAAAAAACTAAGGATGTGAAGGCGATGAGGTCGTATATAAATGTAAAAAGGATGCATTCCACAAATTGTTTTAATTATAAGTACAGTGCGAGAGCAAATTGTAGAAATTAAAAAGTGGCGTCCCTTTTTCATAGATTAAATAGAAAGAGACGGCATTGCAGTATACATTTGCAATTTACACTAAGAGCAAATGTAAAATAAAAAGAGGTTAGTACTATTGGCAGTATAAACGTAACTCGAGATGCATATTTAAAAAAAAAAAAAGTAGCGACAAGGTTTAGTGCGGAAGTTTGTATGCAGCGTTTAGTTCATAATTGTGCTGTGTAAAATATGACAATGATATTTCGGAATTCCTTCCTTTTTTGTGTCGTTTAGAAAAAACCTCGGAGTTAAAATTGAAGGTAAGTTTTATGATATGAAAATTAGTTAGAAAATACAACAATGTATAACAATAATTAAATTTTATCTAAGACTTAGATTTGTAAGACAGTGCAAATAATTAAACGCAGTATTTATAAAAAAAGAAATTAAGGCGGGATTTAAATTAAAAGACAAATTTTCAAAATTTGTGTGATCTATTAAAATAATTCAGCAAAAATGAGTTCAGACGAGTCTGATTCCGAATAGACGGCACTCCTCCATACTTAAAAGCGGAGGCAGAGTTAGCTAAAATAATTTACTTCCGACTAAATCCAAGGAGATATAAAAAATACAAGAGATTCATTAAATGGAAGGAAGAAAATCAAGTTAATAGTTGGTCAGATAATGTGTGATAAGGTCTGAATATTTCAACAATCTTTCTGAGACAATCGGATGGCTACAAAGGAAAGAAATCACAAATATTCAGCAGCAAAATATAGAAAAGTTCTTAAATCAAGTTCTAGATGATAAACAGTTTGGCGATGAAGGTAAATAAATGCTGCCACTATTTGATAACGATATAACTATATATTTTATCCAAGTATAAACTCATAATTATTTTTGTTATAGGTTGTTATCATGGGAGTTAATGGTGCCTGCGACGACGAATATCACAATGTGTAATTATAAAAATGGGATATAACAAAAATATTCATAGGAAAATGGCCGAATATGAATGTCACCTATAAAATATAATTTTAATCTAATTTACTTGTTTAATTTTTGAGAAAAGCACTATACTTGCTTCGACCGTAAGAGCCATCCTGGCCTCGTATTATATCCGGACCTCGCCTACGGCTCGGTCCGTCTAATTCCTACTCGGCCAGTATGGCTTACTTACTGGTCTCTGCCGTAATGTACTATAACGTCACCCGCCCCGTTCTTGCATACTGCATAGACAGAGGTAGGCAATATCTCACGCGCGAGTCGCGTGTCAGTTGTGCCAGAGGTAATGGCCACTTCGCTAGACGCCCGACATCGTCACCCATTTTTGGGATCACTGTTGGTGGGGTCGGGTGGGATGGGTAACGATTGTTGCGCGGGTAAGTCTCATGGCGCAGTTACTAAAATGGCTGTACCAAGTTCATGTAGCAAATCTGACTGCTTGTCACTTTCGAAAACAAAACAACTCATATTATTTGGGCGCCTATGACACAAGCATAATTCCAACACTGTACGGCTATCGAAAGCCTTTACATGGGACCCGATTTGCCATCCTCCTCCCTACAAAGAAAACTTCACAAAGTGATTGTTTACATGATGCTCGTAATAACCCATTATCCTTTATAAAGTACTTAACATAACTCATAATTTGAGTTATTTTTTTCGAAAAAAAAATTTGTGTTGCGGCGAGCTTAAAAGGGCAGGTTCAAATCTGAAATCAGTACAGTCGCCTGCATTAATATCTGAACTCGCTCAAAATTACCTGATACGAGCACTCAAAAACTTATCTGACAATTTTGGAGCGAGATTAATGCAAGTGACAAGTATCCAATTACTAATTCTAAACTGGAAACAAAAAAACCTAGCCTAACCTAACACCTACTTATGTCTAAACTTACTTAAGATGGCAATGAAAATCTTTATTGATGGCATATCTATAGGTACCCGTCATAGTAGAATTCGGCAAAGACTCAAGGATATACAAAATGAACCGGAATGGTCTGCCGAATTCTACCACCTTAGATAGTTACATCATCAATACGAAATTCCCCATTATGCTACTAGGGCGGGAAAGTTCCAGATCGCACACCTAAGACTAGGCAGGCCACATCGGACATCACCGGTGATTGTACCACTGTGCACTGGGACAATGGGTCTCTATGCCCAGTGGTACAATCAGCCGCGGGACTGACTCTGGTGCAGCCGTGGAGCCTGGTGGCGATTGGGACACATAACTTTACCGCTCTAGGTGTGTAATGTGGTGTTTTGTCGTTGCCATCGGAGGACTGAGTTGGAACGCCTCTGTGCTGTGTGTTTGCCGGCTATCTTACCGACTACGCTGCCTCGCAACCGCTCAAGGACAGAGTAGACGGTGAGACGGTGGTACTTCCCCGGTCGGACCTTGCACTGGGTCCTCCCACCTTTAAGCATGTAATGTAAACTCACAAAAATGACGAAAATTTATCAGAAACCATCCTAGGTTAAGCGCGCCCAACAATCATTTTTTTGTCTGTTCGATGCCCTAGCTTGATGAGGAGAGTGGTGTGATTACTGGTGTAGTATATCCAGAATTCTAGGATCAAGATATGTCAAACTGGCACAAGTGAAAACGACATTAAATTTACAAGAATACGGTCGTTTGTACCTTGTACCAAAGTGACTTCATTTGATCTTAGAGATCGAACAGATAGGAACTACAAAAATATTTTTTACCTTTTAGCACATCATTCTAATCTTTATTTTCAATATAACCGTTTAACTTAAAAATGATTTTTACTGTTTTTATTTATTTTTAAGTTTTTGTTTATAAGTTTCAGACATTTTATTTGATACCCATATTGAAGGGGTGTGAAAGGTAATTTGCCATCATAAGTAAGTAAAGACAAAATAAAAGAAAATAACATATTTCTATATATATGAGTTCGTATGAATGATGATTTTATAAATGACTCGATAAATTCTTATATCATAAAACATCGAACATTTTTTGTATCATTATCAAATGTCAGTTAATTAAGAAACAAAAGAAACAGCACGAAAGATAGCATAAAAAAACTGATATATTGGTAAAAAGAAAAACATATTTTATTAATACACAGTTATCGGATACATATGTACAATACCATCTATTTGACAATTATCACTGTGTAGCGGTAGAAAAAATAAGCAAACATTCAAAGCCTCGTATCTAGTTAGTAGATTGGTACTAAGATACGAGATTTGTTTTAAGTTGGTATTTGTTACTTAGTGAATTTACTTGTCAAGAGACGTTATAAAGTTAAGTAAAGGTAAAAATGGAATACAGTCGTTTACGTTGTGTTTTCAGGCCGCCGCGGCTCACTTATCCTGACTGACCTAACTCTATGGCAGCTATCCGCACATCGATGAGGTAACGAGAAACTATCGACTATTTCCCCACTCAATAAATGTTGATAGATGTACCTGTGTGTGTGTTTTCAACTCGGCGATCAAAATATAAAAGTGGTGTCCAAACCATCACCTATTAATTCAAGCCGAGAATTAGTTACATTAAACGAGCAATTGTTTTATTGCATTCAGAGGCCATTGATTATTTTGTAATTTATTTGTACTGCCCATTTAATTATGATTGTTTGAAATATTTGCGAGATAAATTTTACTGTGGTAATAGTTTACATAATTCGGTGAATGGATTTCGATTACTTAGTGTTGAAATTCAATGGTATTATTTATTAATAAACAAGGTCAGTGCCGGTAGATCCGGCATCAAAAAAGGAGGTGTCCCTTAGTACGTCGTGATAACATTCCTTGACATAAAATCTCTATTTCGAGAATAGTCGATAGCCAAGAGCTCCCATTCGACGCTGGGATAGTTGCCATCGCTTACACACACATCTTTATCCATATTAAACCCCTATTTCTTTATTCACGCTGACTCCATCTTTATCCAAGGCCCACGTGAGATGCGTTAGATCGCCGGCGCTGTGGTTGAATGGGGTCACTCGGACGAAATTCATCGAAATCGTCTTAAAACGCTTCTTACACTCACGGTCGAATTGCTGGAGGAAATAAAAATAAATAAATTAAATAGGGTAACTGTATAGTCTATCCGGAATTCTACGATCAAATTATGTCAAACTGGCACAAGTGAAAAATTACCTTAAATTTACACGTATACGGTCTTTTGTACCTTATGCCAAAGTGACTTCATTTGATCTTAGAGGTCGGACAGAGTATACCAGGCTTCTTCGGAGAGCAGACAAATATACATAATATATATATATATATTTTTTTTGAGGTATGTACTGTCTCATTATTTTTAATGTAGATACACCACAATTACTTACACTAAATCGTTGACAAAAATATCAAAGTAAAATGAAAGCCACCAGGTTACGCATTTCAAATTTAATATACAAAGATCGACACACAAAGCATGACGAAACATTCGAAAGGTTATCTGGCGTTAGGGTGGTGGGAAGGTTAACACGCTGGACCGGTAATCCAGAGGAACCGATACCCGGTCTTCCGACACGTTACGCATTTAAATTGTATCAATGGTTCAATATGAAAAATTGTGACGTATCACATTAAAAATAATGAGACATTACATTACTAGGCATCGGATTTCTGATAGCACGTTAAGACTTTAGAGAGCTATGGAGCCGATATTAACATTAAAATACAATTCATACTCATACACATAAGTATAATTATGTTTACAGTCAAAGACAAAGTCAGAAGAATATACAAAGACTTAATTTGTGCAGGCATTTTTTTTCGTCAATTAAAAATACTGAAATAAATAATATTAAAATATTTTTTTAATATTTATTTATATTTTAAGAGAAAAAAAGAAAACAAATGCGACTTTTTCTGTTTTCTGGAGTTCATTGGGTTCTATATTGATCGAATATCCAGTTATGACTAAAACATGCATCAAATCGTCAATGAATATAGTTAAATCTAAGAGTATTTGTACATATTTTATTATATCTATAATTTTGATCATTTCATGCATGGGAATTTTAACCACAATAATAATAATTACAATGTGTTTATATTTGTAATGTATTTTTTATATTTTACTTTTTATATAAATTTATTGTAAAAAATACCTATCCTAAGAAAGATGATTAAATGAGTGAATAATAATAACAAAAAAAACACTGTTTTGGATTTTTATATGTGTACACACACAATTACCAAGCTGAATGCCAAATTTCAGCTTTCTAGGTCACCTGGAAGTAAGTTAGGTTTTTGATTACTAGTTGGTCAGTCAGTGGTAAAAATTCAGTTTTTTGAACTTTAATATCTCAATAACTATTTCACCCATATTTATAAAATTTGGGGTTCTAGTAGTTCTAAAGGATCTAAATACATAAGCCAAATTTCATTTTTTTATGTTACATAGATTTGGAGTTATTGAGGGGTCAAAAGTGTCTCCAAACGATTCGTGTAATATAACACACGGCTGCTGCTCGCCAGTTCCTGGGGTGAACTTGGACTTTCCACAGAACATTCATAGACTAAATAAGGCTGGAGTTTGTATACCAACAAATAACCAGGCAGTTTGGAATAAAATAGATGAATGAATATGAGTATGAATTGTGTTTTAATATTGCAGTAAGTCCGATGCTCATTACATGGGGGGTGAGAGAAGATCAGAATATAAGTTTCAATCAATAGATCACTTACCTGTTGGTCAGCGGTCCCGGCCGGCAATGGCGGCGGCTTGGAGTCGGTCGCTGCCGCCGCGAGGAGCTTGGCCGCCGCCGCACTTACTTCCGGTGTGAAATGCTGCCTGTGCGGACAAACGATTAAAATAAATGCTTAAATAAAAATAAAATAAATATTAAGGGACAATCATACACAAATCGACCTAGTCCCAAACTAAGCAAAGCTTGTACTATGGGTACTAGACGACGATATACATAATATACTTTTTCACGACACTGCTCGAAAATGTGGTTATAGATTACCTGAATCCAGTACACAAAACTGCTTATATATGTTCATTTGTAAACTGTATATCTATGTTAGCTCCCAACACGACAACAATGTTAGACCTTACGGTAACAGTTCGTATCTAAACTTGAATTTCATAGTAAGATACGACTTTTTAGAAAATATTTCAGACTAATTTTCTCGGCCGGCTTAAACGACAATTTAACCAACCAAAGCTTAATCGTCTGCTGCATGTCAAATTAAATTGACCAATGAGAATGCGTCATTTATGAGGTGTATTTTTTTCTTAAACTTATAAATACCCACAAACGACTTTATTTTCATAAGTAAGATAATACTCCTCAGGTTTACTTTTTAATAAGTTTTTGTTAAAAAAGGTTTTACTCTGAAGATCATGAACATTTATATTTTAAAATTAGTTATGGGGCGTAAAACAATTTCCTAATTTCTACAATTACTAATTTCTCAACAAATAAACAGTTTTCAACAAATAAACACTTTTAATCACCTATATAAATATTGAGTTTTTTTTTTATTCGCCTGAAAAGCTATGACTCCATTGCGATGAGATGCGAAGCGCGCATGCGCTACGGGTTAGCCGGCCATATTTAAAAAAAAAAATGTATTGTTTAGTAAATATTAAAATTGGTTTTGTAATGTGATAATGTGATAATGTGATTAATTTAATAATGTTCACATTGACTCACGAAATATTATATAATTATTAGGAACGTATGTTAATATTGCGTACCGTTAGAATGACCCTTCAGTGTATAATGTATGGTAGGGTTGTTTACCTGAGTATAACCTAGACTAAATATTTAAATGTCTAAACTCTAAATTAAGTTGGAAGTGAGGTAAGTTTGAATATTTTTGTTATTTCTTCATAACTGGGTTGAAAATCGTCTTTATGTCGTTTGAATCTGGGGACACGATCAGCTTTATGTTTATAATAGCCCTGATTTTTACAACAATGAGCCTGCAACAAGGCGCCGAGTTTAATGACCAATATGAAAAACTTGTATTATAATATATTTCGTCGTGTCGTGAAAAGCACTATGTTAAATCTCGGCTGAAAGTGCAATAGATTAACTCGTACTATCGAAGGCCTCCCCTGCGGGTCGGCCTTCGAAATTTACTCGTTAATCTATTGCTTACTTTACAGCCTCTACAACAATGTACTATACTTGTTTTGTGCTTGAAGCACAAAACAGATAGGTACAGAAATCAATCTACATACAGTTGCCGAGAAACTTCTTGACCCAGAATGGCGGATCTGCGCATGCATATTTGTACGTAAATCGGCGACTGCGCAGTCAAGGTTAGGCTCAAGAAGTTTCTCGGCAACTGTACAAGCGCGCTCGAGCAAACGCACACATAGACATTGCTCACGGACACGTCAAGCGGATGGCACTCGCGCTCGCACTGGTCTGAACTGGTCCGAGATATCGTGTCTGTGAGCAATGTCTATGTGTGCGTTTGCTCGAGCGCGCTTGTATGTAGATTGATTTCTGTAACTATCTGTTTTGTGCTTGAAGGCTACTTCGGAGGGGAATGAGGCCCAAAGCCCAAATAAAACCATAAGGCCCAATGTACAATTTCTTTACACTTTACACGCACTGGGATTGTAAGAACAAAGCGAAATCAACTATATCTGTTATTTCTTTAAAAAAATTTTTTTTCACATTATGTCAAATGGGTGAAGACCAAAAAGTTTGCAACGTTAACTCACCCTTAACTCACTCAATAATATTTGTGTCAACGTCTCCATTGTGCCACGACAGTTAACCTTTCAATAACGTACCTTAATGTTATTTTAAGGTTCCTTATTGTATCGTTATTTTTTGTCGCACAACGGAACTTTCTCAATTGTTTTTAATTCCTCACTAACTACGACTTAATTTCATCCAACTTTTTGGTCCTGACCCAAATATATTTTGACAAATATAAGATAATTTCAACAAACTTTTGAAGTGAATAATACTTTCCTTGATTTCTATATAGTAACATAGCTATTTCATGCTTTTATTGCGTGCTGTCGAAAATAAACTGAGCAAATCAGTTTTCTTCGTGAATTTTGTCAATTTAAAGTAGTTTTTTAAACAAAAAATATTAATGAAAAATTCAAATTGTAGGTTCCAAATATATACCGATAAATCACAATAGCCCTGCACTACGTAGCAACATTGATAATATGTTAAAAAACAAGTTTTATCATAGAGAAAGTGTCTCAAACAATCAGCATTTTTGAACGGATAAGAAGCCTTAAGAGGCCTTATTCCTTTTAAAATGCTGATTGTTTTAGTCATTTTTCTCTATGATCAAACATGTTTCTTAACATATTATTGATGTTACTACCTAGAACAGGGCTATTGGGATTTATTGGTATAGATTTGAAACCTACAGTTTGAATTTTTCATTGATAATTTTTGTTTCAAAAACTACTCGAAATTTACAAAATTCACGCGGAAAATTAGTTTCTTCAACTTATTTTCGACTGTACGCAATGAAAGCATGAAATAGCTATGTTACCTAGAACTCGGGGAAAAGTATTATTCACTTCAAAAATTTGGTTGAAATTATCAATATATTTGACATAATATGAAAAAAATAATTTTTAAAAGGAATAAGGCCTCTAACTTACAACAGAGCTGACACCTCCCAGAGCGACGAGTGAATGGCCTGCGACGCCTCTGCGCTCGTCTCCTCCATTACGTACGGATCCTTTGGCACTGAAAGAGACGGCATGTGAGTACTGCGAACATTTCTTACATTACCGCCACTTATAGTTTTAACGCCAGAAGATTCACACGCATATTGTATTTAATACATATTTACTTAGAAATACATAGTTTAGTTTGATGACGCGGCTGGCGCAGTTTTTATTGTACATGCCCACGGTCCTGGGTTCGAATCCCGGCCGGAGCAAATATTTGTGTGATGAACTGGATTATTTGTCAATGTCATGTCATGGATGTTACCTATACCAGGTGGGTCCTGTAACAGGAGCAATACATTAAAACAGATTCTACCCCTCAAACTGAACAACATTTATTAAACAACTTTTAAAAATAACTCATTCATAATATAATGTAAACCTGTAAAATAAAGTTTATTCAAAGAAATAATGTATTGCGAAACATTTGATATTTAGTAAAGTGACAGCTATGTCAATGCTAAGGCGATGTCAATGTTGGACGGCGTACATTGAAAATGCTATTTACTTTGTTTGAAATAATTAACAAATGAAAACAGATTTTTTTAAAGGTTCTGAACAGATGTTGTTCAGTTGGCGAGTAGAATCTATGTTAAATTTTTTTGGCCCTGTTACAGGACCCACCTGGTATATTATGTATTTATATTTTAACTCTATCGTCGCCTAGTACCAATAGCAGCAGCTTTGCTTAGTTTGGGACCAGGTCGATTTATGCAAGACTAGTTGTGCCCCGCGGTGTTACCCGCTCATCCCACGGGAACACTAAATTTATTCGGGATGAAAAGTATCCTATGTCCTTTCCCGGGTCTCAAACTATCTCCATACCAAATTTCATCTAAGTCGGTTCAGCGGTTTTAGCGTGAAGAGGTAACAGACAGACAGACCGACAGACAGACACACTTTCGCATTTATAATATTAGTATGGATTGTCTCTTAATATTTATTACGTTTTTTTTAGATATCTAAACACGGTTGGCGCAGTGGTAGTCAGCTGCCGACTGAGCTAGCGGCCCTGGGTTCGAGTCCCGGCAAGATGATTGAAGAAGATATTTGTGTGATTAGTATTAGCTCGAATATTTATTCCTGGGTCATTCATGTTTTCTATGTATAAGTATATATTTATCTATCTTGGAATAAACACGCCTAGAACGAGAGTCTACATACGACAGATTTGCGAAATATGAAGCCGGTTTTGGTTGTATGTGTGCGTGTCTACGAACCAATCATAGAGACGTGTTGCTTGTGAGCTTCACGTTGTGACAGATGAACGGAAGAAACTTAGCCCGTGGCTAACCAAAACTGGCTTCACGTTCAAGCGCTGACTAGAGCTTTCTAGACGTATTTATTCTACTAGCTGTGCCCCGCGGTGTTACCCGCTCATCCCACGGGAACACTAAATTTGTTCGGGATGAAAAGTATCCTATGTCCTTTCCCGGGTCTCAAACTATCTCCATACCAATTTCCATGTAAGTCGGTTCAGCGGTTTAAGCGTGAACAGTCAGACAGTAACAGACAGACAGACACACTTTCGCATTTATAATATTAGTATGAATAGTATGCATTATCTACATGTATATCTTCGTCTAGTACCCATAAAACAATCTTAGGAATTTGGTCGGTGTGTGAAGTTATCTAACAAAGACAAACATTGACAATTTTACACGTCTAACTTACCTCTCATTATAGGTGTTTTAAAGACTTGAAACAGAAAGACATGATAATTATTAAATTATCATTTCAACGCCTAGTTTAAAAGACAAACCTATAACCTAATGATTAATAAACGACTCATTTTACAAAAATAATGCATATTTTACACGCACCAATTATGTAATTATGGCTTCTGGGGAAGTTTTAATGAAAATCTATATTCATAGAAATTTAATATCCAATAAATACGAGTATGCTTTCTATGAAAAAAATCGTCAATGCAACCAAAGAATGCAAATAGTCAATATTTCAAATTTTCATATAATGTTCAGTTTAAACTAATCTCATTAAATTTATTATTACAAAACTCAAACCTATTATTTTTATTTGATTATACCGACTAGTTAAAAGCATATTAAAAAAATGTGAATGCAGTGTCGTCTCAGGATCGGCCCTCTATACGACGTCAACTTGTAGAAAATTTTACAGTGTCAACACACAAAATTGGTTCAATTTCCATACTAATTCCGCCTTAGTAATAAACCGACTGCATAATTTTCGCCTACGCTCTTTTAGAATGTTCAAGTGGATTCTTCAATCACAAATTGGGATGAAAATGTAATAAGTTTCTGTCAAAAATTACATTTTAGTGGCAAGCTTTTATAGCCGACTGTACTTTTCTTTGGATATCCATCAAATGGGCTCCATCATCAGATCAGCCCCATGGTACCATATTATTGTATTGTCATCAAAGTTAAGTAAGTATGCAAAATTTCAGCTCAATCGGTTGACGATATCTGCTTCACAATCGAGTTGCAAGATTTCACCCGAACAAACATACTTTAAACATACCATGCAAGCTAAAAAAAAACTTGTAAAAATGTGGTAATATTAAATTTTTTAACATACATAGATTCAAATACCGGCTAAAAAAACAGTTGTCTATTACTCACTTATAGCAGGTTGGTCGTTGTGCAGTAGCTTCCTCAGGACATGATGGCGTTGGATCAAGTTGGAAACTAGTTGAAGCAGATCGTTGGCGTCTTCAGGGGACGCCACCAGCGCCAAACGGGATAAGCGTTTCGCGAACGCCGCCACAAGAGCCGCGGACAAGTGCCTAGAACAAGCGGGCAACCGTCATTCGTCCGCGGGAGTTACTGGTAGTACGGAATACTTACAGTGAAATAATTTATTTATTCAGTAAGTAGTAAGTAGGCCACAGGGGCACTTTTACAAGTCAGATTGTGAATCTACCGGCATTTCGCAAGAGGAGACCGCTGTTGAGAAGAAAGCCGAAAGAAACTCAACAGTAAGTCATTTTTTCGTAAATAATACTTAAAACAATTACAGAACCCAGTGAGGGCTAATGTCGCCCGCAGGTTTGCTCAATGTTCTACTAATCCATACTAAAAAAATAAATAAAAATAAAAAAATAAATAAAAAACCTCTTCACGCTTAAACCGCTCAATCGATTTTGATGAAATTTGGCATGGAGATAGTTTAAGATCCGAGGAAGGACATGGAGTAAAGTTGTCTCCAATGAGTCCAGCTATGTGTGTGAGAAAAGGCTCTGACTCCATACTAATATGTATTATAAATGCGAAAGTGTGTCTGTCTGTCTGTTACCTCTTCACGCTTAAACCGCTGAATCGATTTTGATGAAATTTGGCATGGAGATAGTTTAAGATCCGAGGAAGGACATAGGATAGTCTTCATCCTGGAAATTATCCCTAAAAAGATTGAAAAGTGAGTAAGTAATTCATGATGACATTGATGACCCTGTAGGAAATGTAATTATTAGACCAAAAGCACAATTGCTCTTACATTTGCTTAGGCGCTTTTAATAATCCCTTTTATTAATTGAGGTGATTAGGTGGATATGGATATCTATCGTGTTGTACGAGGTTGCTTCCATACTTCCAAGTTCCACGCGGACGTAGTCGCGGGCATAAGCTAGTGTAAAAATAACGCTGTTTAAGGCGTACTGCCAGTCATTCTACTCGAGCAGCCTGTGGGTAAATTACACAGTAAAAACCTACGCCTTGCGTGTTCAGTACAACAACGCAATTTAGGATGCTGTTGGGACTTCCCAGGTAGTGTAGAGGGGGCCAACGGCATCCTGTGTCATTGCTGACAGGTTTGACTGTCTTATACTGTCGTACTGGATCAGCTAGATAAAAGGGGTTGCATTGTTTAGAGTTAAGTGTTAGTTGTAAGTTACATTCATATAAATAAATAAAATAAATAAATATTATAGGACAATCATACACAAATCGACCTAGTCCCAAACTAAGCAAAGCTTGTACTATTGGTACTAGACGACGATATACATAATATATAAATAAATATACAGATAACATCCATGACCCAAGCACAAATATTCGAGTTCATCATACAAATTGACAATTCATTTCGAACTAAACGTCATCTCGACTGATATTAGAATAGAGGTCAAATCAAATTTCTTTGTTTTTCAAAGATGCTCGAAATTTGCATAAATAATATTATCGAAATCGATGTTATTATTTAGCAATAATACCATTTTCACAGATAAGAAATTTGTTCTAATAAAACAGTCCATTTTTATGGTGGTCATAATGTGCGGTTCTTGAACGCATCATGGAGGGTTTATGATATTTGGATAGATAAAAACTATTATAGAAGGCAAAGTTGAAGGAAGGAGGAAAAGAGGAAGACCAAGAAGAGCGTATATGGACCAAATAAAGGAAAAGGTGAACGTCGCGTCGTACCGGGCCGTCAAGGAGAGAGCTCAAGATAGAGAAAATTGGAAATTGCTCCACCGACAAGAGCCTAGCTCTTAAGGGCGGTTCACACGTATTAAGTTGTCAAGTAGTTAACTCAATTTTAAGCGACTTAATTTTAAGCAAGCGTTTACACGTGCAAATTAGGTATCGCCATGGCCGACACTATATCGGCAATCCCTAGTTGTTTTGCTTGCTTATTCCTATAATTAAAGTTTCTTATATTCCACAGACAATCGCGCTTTATGTATTCTTCAATAAACTGCACTGTAGTGTCTTCCGACCCTTTCGACATTTTTATTTCAAAAAAGTTCTTCAAACTTACGAAATACGAACTTCGAATGCGACTGCTCCGCCAAACTTATACACTTAAGTAATATTTAACTAAATTGTGCCTGTCCAAACGTGTCAAGTTATAATTCACGCCCACCCACTTAACCGAAAAATAGACAAATTTTTAATCTACTTGTTTACTTGCACGCTAAATTTTAACTTGTAACTTATAACTAAATTAATTGTTTACACGCTTTAAGTCGCTTAAAATTAAGTTAAAATTTAGTTAACTACTTGTGAACTTAATACGTGTGAACCGCCCTTTAAGTTTATGATGATGAAGCTAAAGATTAGGGAAGAAACTTACGTGGAGCTGAGAAACACGTCGGTTATATTAATCAGTCGCTTCTTGGAGCGCGTGGCGAACATCTCCGGTTCGAACATCGCGTACAGCTTGTCGTACAGGTCCGGGTAGTTGATCTTGTACTTGGTGACCAGTTCCAGCATTCCGCGCAACGCTATCATACTGAGGGCCGTGCCTGTGGAGCAACGGGGCCGTGTAATAGCCATAGTTAGTAGTATATTTTCTTATTGTTTTATTTCATTTGTCACTATTTATTTTGTAATTATGTTCTATGGCCACGTCATGAATAAATATTAAAATAAATAAATAAATATTAAGGGACAATCTTACACAAATCGACCTAGTCCCAAACTAAGCAAAGCTTGTACTATGGGTACTAGACGACGATATACATAATATATAAAAACATATATAGATAACATCCATGACCCAAGAACAAATATTTGCACAAATATTTGCCCCGGCCGGGATTCGAACCCGGGACCGCCGACTCAGTAGGCAGGTGTCTACAAACCGAGCCAAACGCGTCGTCAAATAAATGCATTTCTTTCTTTTTTCTCTCTTTTTTGTAACACATGGATACAGTCTACAGTTAATACAAAGATCAATGCTCAAAGAAAAATTGAAATACGTAACCTGGTGGAGGAGACCGGGACTCGAACCCGGTACCTCTGGATTGCCGGTCCAGCGCGTTAACCTTTCCGCCACCCTAACGCCCAAGCAACCTTTCGAATTTTTCCTTATGCTTTTTCTGTCGATCTTTGCATTGTTTATTTAAAAGGCTTTACACCTTAGCTACCTTTATTTGAACAGGTTAATATTCACATCTTACGGCACTACTTTATAGCAATTAACGAGCAAGCGAGAGAGGGCGCTGTTAGTAATAAATTTATGAAACACGTAATGTCAAAGAAAAAATTTAAATGCGTAACCTGGTGAAAGGATGTAAGTACCCACCACATTACAAAAATGAGACATTACCATTTTTTTTTTTTTTTTTTTTAATACATGTCTCATAAATGTATAGCTTTTAATTTTTTTGAGTTACCTCGAAGCGTGAGATACCGTCCAATCCAAAAATACACAGACTAGCGGTGTTGGCCCTGGCACGGACTTGCGCAGATACGGCATAATGCGGTCCACGAGCAACACTAGGCCTCTTTGGTTGGTGGCCTCGGCACCGCAGAGAAAATAGGTTTCATTTAAACCCTACTCACCACAGTCCAAGCTATCGAAAATAAAATCCGTAGACAGCACAGGATTGCGCAGATACGGCATAATGCGGTCCACGAGCAACACTAGTGCTCTCCTGTGGGTTGCCTCGGAGCCGCGGAGATGCCACTTCATGCAGCGGCCCCAGGCGCTGTTGATGCTGTCTTTGACTCTTGAGGGGTTGAAGAGGTAGGGGACATAGCCTGCGGGTGGATTAGAAAATATAACCATTTGTGAACTAGCATCAAATTAAGCGGACTAAATTAAATAAAAGCTGCTGATGTTGCCTTTAACTCTTGAGGGGTTGAAGAGGTAGGGGACATAGCCTGCGGGTGGATTCGTTTTAGAATAACAAGTGTCCAGTTAGAAACTATAATCATTTGCGAAACAACATCAAACCAAGCGGACTAAATTAAATAAAAGCTGTTGATGTTGTCTTTAACTCTTGAGGGGTTGAAGAGGTAGGGGACATAGCCTGCGGGTGGATTCGTTTTAGAATGACGTGTCCAGTTAGAAACTACTCGTATACTCATTTGCGAACTAACATCAAATTAAGCGGACTATAAATTAAACAAAAATCTACTTAAAAACACACTTTGACCATGGATTGGTGATTATTTAATATTTATTTGTAATTAATGATACTAGCAGATTTTTAAAACGGTCGATCAACTTTATCTTGTTATTTTTATTTTGTACCGTAACTTATGACACAAAGCAACGTTTACAAGTCTGAATCGGAATCCACCGCTATTTCACAAGAGGACACCGCTGTTGAGAAGAAAGCCGAAAGAAACTCAACAGTTTTTTTTTGTAAATTATACTTATAACTATTACAAACAATTATGTTAAAATTAGGTTATTAGTACACGTAGAGGAGATGTGCAAGATTGAAAAAAAAATACCCAACAAACCGACAGAGCCCGCTAGGAGGGCGCAACCTCACCCCAGACACCGACAGAGCCCGCCAGGTGGGTGCTTGTATGTTACAATGCGCCGCGAGCTGGGCCGGCAGCTGAATAAAAGCTACGAGCGCCCACCAGGCGGGTCGCACCGTACATGCTTACCATCTTTTTCGCAAAGGTATCGGTCCTCATCGCTACGCGCATTTTCGATGCGCGGCGTCTTTGGCAGACCCGGCTTCACCAACACGTCGAACAGCTCCAGATAATTTTGGATGAATATTTGTTTAGTTTTGCTGCAAAGGAAGTACGATGTCAAGACTTTTGGAACAAGCGGTTAATCGAAAAGCTCGAAAAAAAAAGCCATTTTTTCTCCCAACCAACTTTTTGAAGTGAAGAATCCTTATCCCCGATTTCTAGGTAGTAACATAGCTATTTCATGCTTTCATTGCGTGTAGTCGAAAATAAGTTGAAAAAAAGCGTAAATTTTGTCAATTTCGAGTAGTTTTTGAAACATAAATTATCAATGAAAAATTCAAACTGTAGGTTTCAAATATATAACAATAAATTCCAATAGCCCGGTTCTGGGTAGTAACATCAATAATATGTTAAGAAACATGTTTGATAAATGATCATAGAGAAAAAAGTCTAAAACAATCAGCATTTTAAAAGGAATAAGGCCTCTTAATGTCAAGTGATTTCTAGGAGAAAATCTATACTATTATAAAGTTCTATATTTGTATCCATACTAATCCATACTAATATTATAAATGCGAAAGTGTGTCTGTCTGTCTGTCTGTCTGTCTGTTACCTCTTCACGCTTAAACCGCTCAACCGACTTAGATGAAATTTGGTATGGAGATAGTTTGAGACCCGGGAAAGGACATAGGATACTTTTCATCCCGAATAAATTTAGTGTTCCCGTGGGATGAGCGGGTAACACCGCGGGGCACAGCTAGTTGAAAATAATTCGTCTATGGAGAGGGTTGATCTTCATTTGTTTTGTGTGGGCGCACTTACATTTGATATGGACTGTACTAAATGGATGTAAGATGTAAGCCACTTACTATTTTTGCCCCGAAGCGAGTAGCCGCAGCCCGCAGCTCTGAACGTCGCGGTACTCCGCGTACTCCTGAAAGCGGTTGATCAGCGCCGATTGGGACTCTGTCGGATGCAGGAGCCCCTCCACGACGGCCTGGAAAGGAGGGGATATTGTAACAACAGTAAACCCCCGATAGGTCACGGCGAAAGCGACAAAAAGCTAAGTTGAAAAGAAAAACGGCGACTATCCATTTTACCACAGCAAAGGATTTGCGTTATATTCTGCAACATTCGTTTCTTCTGCATAACCTAGTCAAGAGACCATAGACCATAGTTAATAGTATTTGACTATCGTGAAAATAAATTGTATCATTGAAACCGCTAAACACACATTCAAAATAAGTTTCTGTCAAAAAATTCACTTTAGTGACAAGCTTTTATGGCCGACTGTACTTTTCTTTGGATATCCATCAAATGCTCACTGAGACGATTCTAAAGAGCCTAATAAACTCGATAGGATTGCTTTTTCTATTATAGAGTTCCTATGGCCACCTTCCGGCTCCATCATCAGATCAGCCCCATGGTAACATATTATTGTATTGTCATCAAAGTTAAGTAAGTATGCAAAATTTCAGCTCAATCGGTTGATGATATCTGCTTCAAAATTGAGTTGCAAGATTCCACCCGAACAAACATACTTACATACATACATAAATACATACCTACATTGCAAGTTAAATAAAAGCTTTTAAAATAGGCGGAACCAAATAAACTACCATTAACTTTTGGACATTTACACTATTTTTAATTCGACACAAAGTGTAAAGAAGACGTATTTTGGCTACTGATTTTTTATGACGCCCAAGGCAGAATTTTCATAAAGACTTCATACTAACACATAGTTTATGGCATTTCATAAAGAGTAGCTGATGTGAGCTGTCATCAAATACAGTATTTTGTGGGCTACAGCAGATATAAAGTTAATAGAAGAAAACCTATCTTTACAAACGCCGTACTAACATATTCACATTCGCACACACTTGCATCTCTACAACAAAAGTTAGCCAAGTTCCTTTGTCCCCAGTAAGTAGTTCTGTTGTACTACTTTGATGTCCATTTCCACTACTTCTGTTGAATACTTCTGCTCACAGAAGAAGGTACTAGGATTTTCTATTCTCATTTTGCAATGCATCAGCCTCAGTCGGGCTGCCGCATAGAACTGTTAAGACATTGGGTTACAGTCTGACCAAAAAGAGCAGAAATTAAAAAGTGGCAATACTGTAGTGTCGTCCCCGTTTTCTTAGATTGATTAGAAAGGGACGACACTACCTTGGGTCATCTAGAGCCTAACAAGTGTCGGTCCGGCCCAGGGACAGTGGCGCTACAGATAGCTTTCATATGACAATAATGTGCATACGTCATTTATTTGCATTATTAAACGTCAGTAGTCAAGTCAGTATGTGGCAAGGATCAAAACCATTCAATGAGAACATAACACAAGCTAACGAAACTAATGTCGATTGTCGAAATCTTTTTTTAGGGTTCAGTACCCAAAGGGTAAAAACGGGACCCTATTACTGAGACTTCGCTGTCCGTCCGTCTGTCACCAGGCTGTATCTCAAGAACGGTGATAGCTAGACAGTTGAAATTTTCACAGATGATGTATTTCTATTGCCGCTATAACAACAAATACTAAAAATAAAATAAAATAAATATTTAAGGGGGGCTCCCATACAACTTGTTATACTTGTTATAGATTATGGTACGGAACCCTTCATGGGCGAGTCCGACTCGCACTTGCCCAATTTTTTTAGCCATGACTTGAACTGTATCAGCGCTGTTTAGCTCTCACTACCAGTCAGACTTTGTGTGGTATCAGTCCAATAGCGGCTATTGAATAGCCCTAAAAAAGGAAGTCTAGACGTAGAGGGGAAGGGGCGCAGGAGTGTCAATACTGCGCATGTCCGAAACTGAATACAAAGGTGTATTTATTTATATCCAATCAATACAGGTAGGCGCGGGGGCAGCTGTGTGGGACGAGCATTATGACGCGGCACCTGTAGCACAATTGACAACAGTTCATATTTTTGAAATTTGGATATTTTCGGAAATGTAATACTGTGGCACCATTAAATTTTTTATCCTTTATTTGATAATACCGTAAAAAAGGCGTGGTTAAAAAATTTAATGTTGACAATTAAAACTTACCAATCAGAGTAGAATCAAATCACAAGCGTTTAAGAAAAAAATACAAATTTAGAAAAAAAAAGATAACAGATCAAATAGATCACAATGAAATTTCACTTTCTATTCCCCTCTGTAATTAATTACTTTATAGTAGTAGACTGGATGTCACGGGATTCCCATG
This sequence comes from Apotomis betuletana, assembly GCA_932273695.1. Lineage (NCBI taxonomy): Eukaryota > Metazoa > Arthropoda > Insecta > Lepidoptera > Tortricidae > Apotomis > Apotomis betuletana. Next base: position 56,858,787 of record OW026298.1, on the reverse strand, counting down.
AATCCTATAACAAATTATTTTTTATCTTATCGGTATCTTTTAACCTCCTCTATCCACTAAACCGATTCAACTATCAACTAAGTCCAGACTCCTACTACTTATGTTGCATCTTGTCACTTATTCAAACGGCAGAGAAAAAATCTTTCCACGTCACGTCGATTCCGCGCCCGAATGGAAAATCTAGATTTCCTAGCAACGCAATAAGCCCAAGGGAGGGAGGTCCTCCCTAGGAGGGGGCACAAGTGCATCTAGATTGCACCTGTGCGATCCTGTATGTCTGCTCAATCAATACATCTAGGATGCAGGGCTGCGTGCGACGCAACAATCAACAGGTATAACGTGGCATATGCATTTTAAAAATGCTGTCATCAACCCAAAAATATCCTTTTTTTTTTTTGAGAAACTATTATCATAACAACCTAAAACAACGACCCTGTGAAACATATTCCCACTGCAAGAAACATAACAAGGATTTTGCTTACTTTTTGATGTTTTTGTTCACCAAAAGGTTGAACACACCCTTGCTCCCACGCGCGTTCCGAAGTGACTATTACTAGTGCCATCTAGCCAATAGTTCAGGAATTATTTCGACGGGCCATCTCTCCCTTAATGGCCATCTACCCCGGAATTACTCTAGTTAAAATAACAATTCTAAAGACCATAGTAAAAGCCGAAACATGAATTATCACGGCGCGGCGGAATATAGATGAATCAATCAGTTCATGCATTTCCACTGTATATTTATCGAATAAATCCTAATATTGAAATGAACTTTTTTTTATTTATGACACCAACTATTCCTTATGACATTTCTGTGATTATCAACTGTTTAAAAAAACTCTAACAGTACGGGTTACGACGGCATAGCCACAAAAGTAGTTAAACAAGCTGTAAACGCAATTTCTCATCCTTTAAGTTACATTATAAATTTATGTATCGAGCAGGGAACGTTTCCAGAAAAGTTAAAGTTGGCAGTGGTTCGACCACTATTCAAAAAAGGTGCAAGAGAGATCATGTCCAACTATAGGCCAGTGGCATTACTTCCAATTTTCTCTAAAGTCTTTGAAAAAGTAATACATAATAGTCTCTACCAATACTTTGAAAATAATACGTTATTTACTCCGGAACAAAAAGGATTCAGGAAGAATAAATCAATCAATATGGCCATATATGAACTACTAGAAAAAGTTATGACTCATATTGATAAACGAATATCGGTTACTGCTCTGTACATGGACATGTCAAAGGCTTTTGACTTTGTTGATCATCACATACTTTTGTCGAAGCTCTATCATTATGGAGTACGGGGTAATGTTCACAATCTGATAAAGTCTTATTTGACAGGTCGTAAACAGTGCACACAAATTGATAGAGTATGTACAAAAACCAAGAAAGAAGTGACTTATTCTTCTGACTTTAAAGAGATTAGTTACGGTGTACCACAGGGGAGTGTTCTAGGCCCTCTACTCTTTCTTGTCTACATCAACGACCTCCCACAAATTGTTAATCACTCCATGGTATTATTTGCGGACGATAGCACTGTAATATTTACCGTACGATATACGGATAAACAGCAGGAAAATATAAATACGACTTTACATTTAATAATCGATTGGCTTAATAGGAATAACCTTCATGTAAATCTTGATAAGACGAATATAATGAATTTTAAATTACGAGTTAATAATACACCAAACCTAACTATTACGTACCATGACCAAAAGATTAATGAGACTGACTCCACAAAATTTCTAGGATTAAATTTAGATAGTAGTCTGACATGGAAAAATCAAATTGACTTTATATGTAAAAAACTTAACCAATTTAGTTATGCATTGTATAATTTAAGGAAAAGACTAAATCAATCGGCAGTACTGACAGCATATCACGCATATGTGACGGCTACTATAAGATATGGTGTAATATTTTGGGGCAATGCTAAAGACCGTGAAATGGTATTCAGGAGCCAAAAGAAGTGCTTAAGGTCAGTATGTGGCATTAAACCCACAGACTCCTGCAAACCGCACTTCATAAAATTGAAAATTTTGACATTACCCAGCCTTTACGTGTATGAAATATCAATGTATGTGAAATCTAACATAAAACAATTTGCGTCTTTTAATAGCACACGTCAGCAACATAAAATTAATCATAAGCCATTCAAAACAGCTTTTTTGTCAAAAAGTATTTTTGGAATGGCTCCAAAAATATTTAATAAATTGCCTAATTCAATTTTAAAATTAGAAACCATGACTGAATTTAAGAATGCATTGTTTAAGTTTTTAGCTTCTAAAGCTTACTACACAATTCAGGAATATTTAAATGACACTACTAGTACATAACTAATTTACGCATATGCTGCACACACATAGTACCTAAGATTTGCATGTCTCCGTGACAAAACATGTAGTTCTGTAAATAGATTTAAGACCAACTGTATTAGTTATACCATGTTTAAGCAAATAAATGACTGATTACTGATTACTGATTACTTTCTACCCACATACAGCTCCCCCCTCCGCCCCTCCTCTTCACGCCCAGCTATACGCTATTTACGGTGGCCTAGGAACCAGATTTTTATAAAATGCGTAACATGACAAAAGGTTTAAGAACAACTATAGAAAACGCTCTATTATATTTCTTCTATCAAACGATGAGGTTAGGAACAGACAAAAACGATAGATATAAAAAATAATGAAAGAGAATCGAAGATCCTATATATATTTTGTTTGACTAATAAGTTAACTATTACCAAAGTGGCAGAGACGAGTTGAAGATCAAATATAAGATATGTAGGGCTTCCAATACCGGAATCCTTTGGAAAATCCCGATATTTGAAACCTTAATATGGTTTACCTCAGAGAAGTCTACGTGAATATATACTTACTTGGTTATCACATTAGCCATCGCATCTGCAATTAAGCATGGGACTCCTCAAAATTCGAGAGTTCGGTTCAAACACATAAGTATCCCAAAGGCAATTATTCTTACGACCTTTTTCACATGAGCATCTTTACGAAGCAACCGGACGAAATTGGATTGTACAATATATTTCCTTTCTGACAATTTGCTTCCATGGGAATTATTAGGCATTAGAAAACGAAGACGAGGCACTGTATATTGACAAAATAAACTATCCATCTGAATTTAACTTGTTCACGGCCGATCCAGTCCGGTTCGCGATTGTTTAATGACTGAATCTAGACGCGACGCATATCCTAACGGGGTAGAGGTAGGGTGGTCACAGCATCCAAACTGCGCCGGTCCGATGCAACTTGCACTTAATCAATACAGCTAGGATACCTGGGCGGTGGACGATATATTTATAACTAGCCAAACCAATCAATAGAGATAGGAACCCTGGACGACAGATGACTTTTCACTACATAGTATAAAACAAAGTCGCTTCTTGCTGTCTGTCTGTCTGTCCCTATGTACCTATTCTTAGATCTTTAAAACTACGCAACGGATTTTGATGTTTTTTTATAATAGATAGTGATTCAAGAGGAAGTTTTATATATATAATACATGACACACACCGATTTTAGAGGTTTCTAATTGCACCCGTGCGAAGCAGGGCCGGGTCGCTAGTGATTCATAAGCATAATGGAATTATGAGCTTCTGTAAGTAGGCCACGTGGGAAAGTTGAGACTTGACAAAATGCCAACACCCCTGACACAAGCGAAGCCTAAGGAAACACTCCCACCTCAAGCAGCTGGTCATTATGAGACCCTCATTCTATGAGTGATATAGAAAATGCTACTAAAACTGAACGTAACATAACTACAAAATTTGGAATTCTAAGCTTCAATATTGGCTATCTTGTCACTTGTTCCAATTAAAGCTGAATATCTTGGAAATAGGACCAGTAGCTTTCCACCAAACACAGCTAAGAAACATCATGACGGGCGTCTTTCGATTTAAATAAACACAGCACTCAAATTGGTCCATCCGTTTGGGAGCTACGATGCCACAGACCGACACACAGATACACAGTTACACATGTTAAACTTATAACACCCCTCTTTGTTGTCGTGGGTTAAGAACTACGCGTACAATTCGCAATGATACAAGTTATACTTAAAAATATATAGTTTTTCGCCTGCGATTGCTCATGATGAAATGAAAGCCAAAACCAAATTCGCAAAAAAAAAATTGGGCAAGTGCGAGTCCGACTCGCGCATGGAGGGTTCCGGACCATAATCTATAACAAGTTTGTTGTATGGGAGCCCCCCTTAAATATTTATTTTATTTTATTTTTAGTATTTGTTGTTTTAGCGGCAATAGAAATACATCATCTGTGAAAATCTCAACTGTCTAGCTATCACCGTTCTTGAGATACAGCCTGGTGACAGACGGACGGACAGACGGACAGTGAAGTCTCAGTAATAGGGTCCCGTTTTTACCCTTTGGGTACGGAACCCTAAGAACAGTAAAACACAACCAGAACCAACGTGTTTTTTGTATCAACATAATTCGGTATGAATTAGTATTTCGGTTAAATGAAATTATGTACTGTATTTGAAACCCCATTTCAAGATGGCATTCGACTGCACAAGTGACATCAAAACTAATATTTGCTGTAGCGGACATAAAGACACACATGGTCGCGAAAGCAGAAGACACAAACATAAAATAATTCATAAAATATAAGTTATCGACAAACTCAAATCGCCGCTGACGGACCTACGATGGTTGCGTTTCTCACGTGATAAATATGTAAGTGAAAAAGCACCCGTCACTCACACTCGCATATTCTCAAAACGTGACGGAAGCTTTGCCACTTATTTATCGCGTAATAAAAGCAACCTTCATAGGCCTTAGAAAATAAAGATACTCGTACACTAACATCATTAAAGTATATATATTCTTTCACAACTTTGATATTAGAGTTTTATAATATAAAGCCTGACCAGAAATATATGAGGATGCGCCATATTGCGGAATTTCACTGGAACTAATTTCTTACACTGGCAATGATTTTTATGAAGGTTTGTCAACAATGTCAATGTCATTCGTGGTGATTTCTTTAACAGATAAATATATTAAATTATCCAAAGAAATGCCGAAAACCATTCACAGTCATGAACATATTATAAATAAAATTTACATGTGTTTACTACACGAAAAACAGTCAGGAAAAAGAGTGAATTCCATTAAATGACATTACGGGTTAACATAGTGGAACTGACAGGTATTTAAAAGTAATGTCATAATAGTGGGTTGCGATTGGTTGCAAAATTGTTGCCATATAAATCTTATAAATAGCGCCCTCTTGACAATCCTCATATATTTCTGGTCAGGCTTTAGATATATTTTCACTTCGCTCGCTGCTGGAACTAAACTAAATGTATAGCAATTAATTAGGGTAATATAGAGGACGTTTAGTTAAATAATCGATTTATTGAAACACCTCTGTATTATTATTTTTTATACCTATTAAACTCACAGCCTTACCTACCCTTGACCTTAAATAATGAATAAATCTAATTTTTAATTTTAACTTACCATAGTGAATTTCCCTTTCATTGTTATTTAGAAGATTTAGACAATGGCTGGTCATGTTTACTAGATAAGCTCTCAAGTGAAATACGGACGTCTTAAAAAAACTCAACTACAGTTCGCATGAGGTACAGCTCCACGCCTTGCTGTATCTCACTCATATTTTGAGGACGCGCACACTAAACTGCACTATTCAATTAAATTGCTATACTGACACTCACCCGAATCCTATTGGTCCTAAACTCGATCTTCCCCTTATGATCCATGGGGTTGAGGCTCTCCTCCACGAAGAGCTTCATCGCCGTCACCATCGCCTGGATACGGGACAGTTCGTCTCCCCGCGTCATGCATTCCAGGACTCGGGAGTAGGCGATCTCGTACGTCTGCCGAAGCCATTTTGCGTGGATGTCTTCGACGGTCACTGTGAATTGATGACGATGACTGTCACACGTTTCACGATATCAAGTTCAGCAGAAACTCTAGCGTAAAGCTGCGTTTTCCACCAGAGATGCGAGGATGCGTAGCGAGGGATGTGTTGTTAACCAATGGAATAACTTCATTTACTTATCCTGGGTCAGCGCAACTGATTTTATTGGTTAATCCTTAAATGCATGATGATGTATATTGATGAAATATGATGAAATCACACAAGTCAAAATCTGAATATTGTCATAAGGACTTTGTCAAGATTGTCCCGAAATCTCAAGCTGACGTGGATTTCATTGCTAAATAAGTCATTTCAGAAATAAAATTAGTGTAATAGTAAGCATTTAAGGGTTAATAAAAACACATCCCTCGCTCTCGCTACGCATCGCACTGGTGGGAACGCATCCTGACTGTCATACGCGGCTGTTTCACGCGCCAGATTCAGATTCACCTATCTCTTTCTGTGCAGTAATGTGAGAGTGACGCGTAGCGTTATGTCGGGCTAGCATATTTTACCGTAAATTCGTTTGCCGCGCGACTTAGCAACTTACGTCTTGCTCGATATTGAAAGGAAAGTGGCAGGTAATATTTGTCGCGCACCCAAAAGACGCGTGTCACAGTTATGCTTAAGTTGAATTTTTAATTAGCCAAAGTGATTTGATAGATGGCGTAATTTATATTTTCGTTATTCAGAAATTATTTCTTAAAACAATGAATGAGAAAACACGTAGTTGCTGATATTCGATTGACTTTTATTGATAAAAAGTGATATGCTGAAACCAAATAAAACTTAATCAAATTGCGCTCGTAAAAAATTGCGTCAGTTAACTCCGGCTAATTAAAAGTCCGACTTAAGACGTACAGGAGTCTTTTATAGGATTTTGATTTGTGCTTACAAGTATTTGGCATTTTTAGTATGATTCCTATGATTAAACTTTCGCTTTGTTTATGCGTCCCTTTTTTTAGTTTACACTTAATCGCAAAAAGTTTTAGTATAGAATACCTACCTACTAAAAATTTCACTTCAAATAATAGCCATTTCACTTCATTTTCGAATAAAACGTATGTTGTTCTATCCAAATGTTTTTTTTTGTCGTCGACATTGCGTGTTATAAAAATATATAAACATTTTTCAATTTCACATATGTAGGATAATAATTGTAATACATATTTTTATATTCTCTTACTATTTACACTAATGATTGGCAATTTTCATTAGGATCCTACTAACCTTAAAAATAAAATATGAATATGATAGATATTTTGCCGATAAATCCAGTTTTTCTTGTTTTAATCCATTTAAATAAACAGAATTTTTAATTACTACCGTTTTATAAATAAAATACAAAAAACTACGAAAGATGCGACATTACCGCGCAGTTTCAGCCGGTTAGAGATCAGGGTTGAAAAACAAAAATGGCGTCGCGCAACAAGTAAGACAGGAAGAAACAGAAAGATATCGAAACTTTCATAGGAAGGAATGAGACAGCGACCCAGTCATTCATACGCAGATCTAGACTTTCTAGAAGTTTCCCGCGCCACCCGTTCGGGAAGTTTCCCCGGGTAAATCTGTATCCTACATCCCGCTCACACAAATATAACCTATATTTGAGTGAGCGATGGGAACACGAGAGCGAAAAAGAAGACGCTGTATGAACTTTTTTTCGCACCGACAAGACGTTAACGCCGTATCCTTCCCGCTCTCCTAAATATAGGTTATCACAAGAGAGAAAGAGACGACGCTGTACGAACTTCGAATCGAGCTTCGGAATAACCCATCAGAACTATAACTATTCTATAGACACGATTGCAATAGACACCCTAGGTCCAGTTCTGAGCATGCATTGATTTATTATTAGGGTTCCGTACCCAAAGGGTAAAAACGGGACCCTATTACTAAGACTCCGCTGTTTGTCCGTCTGTCTGTCCGCCACCGAGCTGTATCTCATGCACCGTGATAGTTAGACAGTTGAAATTATGATTGATGAAATTCAGATTATGTATTTATGTTGCCGCTATAACAACAAATACTGAAAAACAGAAGAAAATAAATATTTAAGGGCTCCCATACAACAAACGTGATCGGTTGCGTTAGCTTTTCACTTCATTTGTATTCGACACCATACATACTAGGTGCAAACTTAACCCGACCAGTTAAGATGGGATAAGTGTTTGTACAGAACCCTCGGTGCGCGAAACCGACTTGCACTCGGCCGGTTTTTTATTAGGACGCTAGTAAGCGTCGAAGCATCGAGAATGGCATTATAAGGAACGCGATAACATGATGCAATCAATATTGCACCCCAACCTCCCCAGACTCCCTAGATGCCCTGAGCATGCGCTAATAAATTGCGTTGTAGATACAGAGGGGCGGCGGGGCAAGCAGGGAGAGTGCACCTCGTGCACGCAGGATACCTAGGTGGATAACCGCCAATAAACAGGAATGACGACTGGTGATCCTACACAGCATACTGTAATGAATAAAATTGCTCAATATTTTTTGAAATGAAAAAATGTGACGTCAAAGCTACGTAAATGTTACGATAAATTTAAATTCAAAAGAAATGTTTGAAGTTGTTTTCAGAATCCTCATAATTTAACAAAAAAATAATTGTAGCCACGAACTTAACCGCACTTTTTCACGGTGAAAATGGCAAATTACTTATTGTCTCGATACAGTACCTATAACATGTAATGACGTCAGGATTAGTTGACCATTTGTAGCGTTTTTAGCGCTCCGTAGGAATTTTGAACTTTGACGGTCATTTCTGACTTTTAGAACAGTCTAAGAGTTATTCCCATGTAGACATTCGATCCCAATAAAAAATAGAATCGATTGACTTCCTTAAAAACATGTTTATCATGCCTATCGCGCCGCGGGTACAGAGGGGAGACAGGGGGTAAAGGGGTAAAGCGCAACCCACGCAGTGCCTAGATGACCTAGATACGCAGAGCGCGCGGATGGAGCCTGTACATCTGCAGGTTCGAAATGACGGAACAAATCGTCTCGAAGTTTCGAATATTAAATACGAATGAATGCGATGGATGATAAAATCAATACTTCACTGTAGACTATCTACCTTTATGTATCTGTTGCGTATTATGTAGATTTATATGTATAACTACATACACATACACAAATGCTGAGCTGTCTGGCCGGGAAAAAATCTTTAAGACCAATATTTGCAATATCGAAAGTAGCTGTATATTTTACTACTGGCTTATGTCCAATTTCATAATAAAATTGTCTACTTGATGGTGATCGTCCACTTTATGCGCATAACCATTTTTGGTGCACAATGCATCCATTTTTGATATACTCTATGAAAAACCGCACCTACCTTATCGTTTAAATTCCAACTTTAAAACAATTTTTTTTTATTAGCCTATTTGAGTGTCCCACTGCTGGGCAAAGGCAATAAATAACTTATACAAATCGACCTAGTCCCACACTAAGCAATACTTGTACTTACTATGGGTACTAGACGACGATATACATAATATATAAATACATATACATAGATAACCCAGGAACAAATATCCGAGTTCATCACACAAATATTTGTTCTTGCCGGGTTCGAACCCCAGACCGTGGGCTCGGTAGCTAGGTGCACTACTAACTGCGCAAACTGCGTCGTGCAACTGTCGATGCCTCCCTCTAATGAAGTATACACCAGTGGCGTGACGTCAAACAAAAAGTCAGGGCTTCGTTACTGGAGTAGATTACTCTTACTTTTTCTTAAGTAGCAAGAGAATGGTGCTTGTCGCTCTAAAGTGGACAAGCCGGTGGGAAATGAGTTGTATGGACGCTATTTCACTAATATACATAGACAGTATCGCAGATATGGGGAACCAATGATATGCATAGTCAAGATGGAACATGACTAAATTAACACATGATGAAATTAGCTTGAAATTAAAATGTGTAAAAAACACACTCGAATTAGTCTAGTCCATCCTTTTGGGAGCGACGATGGACACACAGATATACAGATTCTCATATTAAACTTATAAGTTATAACAGCCCTATAACACTATTGCTTTTTATTTTCAAAGTTGGTACAAAAATGATTCGCTTTTCCTGGAATATTGAGTAGAACCGATAAGCGTGACAAGGCCCTGGCACAATGTAAACCGACGACCTGGTTAAGATCGCGGGAAGCAGTTGCATGAGGGTAGCACAACCCATCTACACAATCTTTGTTAATTGAAACGTCGAGAAATGGGAAAACTTAGTATTACAAATTAACATTATAGTATGCAAGAGGAGACAAGAGAAAGAAAGGAAAACCGTTCAGAAGATAGGAGAACAATATGATTAAGACTGCTGGCAAAACCTAGACTAGACTGGCAAAGAAAAGAGAAAATTGGAAAGTAATAGAGGAGACCTTTGCCAAAGGGCACACAGTTATGTATGAATCTGCAGAGGAATAAGCACCAGGAAAATGCCAATGTGTTTCTCTTTAAGCAACAATGATTGGAACACCAGCTGCATAGAGGGATAAAAAAAAAAAAAAAGTCAGCTGTTTATTTCACTAAAAATTATTTTTGTTTTACAAAGCTTAGAGAAAATCTTTAACTTATTAAGATTATATTACTAAGCCTAAGCATACCACTATGTATAGGCTCATACCTATTCCTAGTGATATGTACTCAGAATACTAAATACACCTATGTATATTTATGATTCTATATTATTATTAGTTAACATGTTTTTGACAATATGTTTAATCTGGCCTGGTTTATTTAAGTTATTTATGATACTATCCATGACATGAGTGGGTGGATATTTAGTTGCTGTCTTCAGTCATAAGGACATGATAGAATCATTAAAACAAAATTCTATAAAAATCTTAACACTAACAAATTAAAACAAGCTATAAACATAGGTGAGCACAGTAAATCTGCTACAGAAATAAACTTCCATTAATTTTTAAATTGTTAAAAATCATCATTTACCATCAAAATTATCATCCATTTATCATCAAAATTGTCATCATTATCATTTATCATCAAAATTTACATCATAATCATTATTTCTCAGCAAAATTGTCATCACCATTATCATTTATCTTCAAAATGTTCATCATCATTTATTATCAAAATAATTGTCATGAACATCATCATTTATCATCGAAATCAAAAATCTAAATTTGTTTATTATACACAATGGTAAAAACAAGGTCTCACAAAGTATGAGCATATTCAAGCTCCATGCAGGCATCATCATCACGCCAATGCAGTATGTTTTGGATGATCAAATGTTTCGGTTATTGGTAATCAACGGAAGTTGACTTCATTAATGGATTAACAAATATCTGTGCCCACCTATTAATACAATGTATAGTGCTATATATATATCGGTGAGCATTGTTGTAGTTACTTATCTCGAATAATCAAAGGTTCAATATAAACACCTAACAATCAAATGTATATAACAAAACTTAAAACACACTATTTATAGTGCAACAAGTAACCTGGGAATTGAGAGAGCAGTATCAAAACATCAGCCTGAAGCAGATAAGAAATGAGACAGCAGGATGCAATCAATAATGCACCCACTGCAGCCTCCCTATCCCACCTGTACACAAATACACAGTTGCCGGGCTGAGATGAATCAATAAATGCACCGCCTACACGTCTGGAGGTCGAGCTATATCTAGGGACTAACCTGTACTTCCAGTTGAAATGTGGTTGATCAAATCGCCCCGTCGCAGCATGGCTCCAAATATCATCTCCACAGTCAACAGCAGAGGTGTATAATTACTTTCATCCTTCTGCAAAATAAACAATAATTAACACGGAATTCCAAAAAAGCAACACACATGGCAAATTCACCTTACTTACGTTGAATAATTCCAAAACTTCGCATAGCAGGTTTGCATTCTGTCTTGATTCCAAAATAAGGTTCGCTTTATTTCGGAGTTCTTTTGCGATCCCCATTTTGTTTTTCGGTTTTGGAGGGCCAGTCGAGCTGCTAACTATGTTAGCAGCCATCGTGGCTGTTGGACAATAACAGAATGACCCGGTATCAGAGAATGACTGATAATTCCGACGACTGCGAAATTGCGAACACCAAACGGCGCAAGACAACACGCCGCACGCACGCTGCGCGAAATAACCTGTCAGTGTCAAAGTTAATTGTCAACTAAATTGTCATGTTGGTACCGCGGAAAATGAATAGTGATGGCAAAGCATGGACCAAGAAGTGGCCAAGTAAAGGCTTGAGACATGTATCGTGAATGAAACCTTTATTGCGTACTATTTTGCCTGGTAAACGCATAGGCTAAGCCAAAAAATAATAATTTCGTAATATTTATGGAAATTGTGGAGAGGCACTTCGCTAGAGAAACATGGCAGAAACTCATACTTCGGCCAACTTCGCCTCCTTCAACTTCGCGATAGTGTGGAGCCGGAATCTGTATTTTATGGACGAAGTTGATTATAATTCACGTATCAATAATTAGGTTCCAAGACACAATAATAAATCATAAAATATTTGTTTCATTTGATATTTATGCTAGAAAATACTTAAAAGTAAGCTTTGAGAAAAGTGATAAAATGAAAACATACGCGTCTTCAAACTCTTCAAACAACATAGACGCTAACTAAACGCTTTACAATTTGAGGTTATCTGCAAAAGTCGCGATCCACAGCGGGCAGCGGCTTTGTAGTTTGTTTTGATTTTCTACCGAGCACTGTAATATTTTGATTTACATCGTTATTTTACAATTAAAGTGCGAAATACACATATTGTTTTTTAAACCACCACGTCAAGATGGACGGTGATTTGTACGACGAATTCGGTAATTACATCGGGCCGGAATTAGACTCCGATTCTGAAGATGAGCACAGCGTTTACGACAACCGGGACGGTGATGAGGACGCCATGGATGACGACGAAGACCCCGACGTGGAGCCCGAGGCAGCTCCCATGTCCGTGGTGTTGCATGAAGACAAACGGTTAGTATAAAACATTGATTCTTATGGTGGTATTACATACTACTGACTTCTATGTATTTGCATAGTTTTCATATATCAGTTTTCTTACTTAGTTTGTCACAAAGTTACTCTGGCAAGTAATGAATATTAGAGACCTATGTCTCTGTAGATGAATACCTGCAGAAAGAGATATATGTGTATATATCACGGGGAATTATTTTGTTATAAACTAACAAAATGGGACTTCATTGCATTAAAAAGTGCTCATTTAATTTTAATTAGTTCAACATTTCAAATATGATGTTACGTTCATGGCCTTGATGAGACTGCTGAGGTTTAAATGAACACTATTGAAAAGAATTCCTATTTTGTTACAATAAAATCTGTTTGCTAAAGCAGAGGCAACACATAATCTAACAAATGTCTGTTTATGGTAAATATATTTTTCATCACTCCTGTTCGGAAAGTGTCATTTTCACGAGTAGATAGCCGGGTGGAAAATAGCTGTTCCATCCCTAGGGTAGAAAGTATTTTTTTTTTAAATTGCCACGGAGTCAAAGATAATTGCCATCTAGATGCAAGTCGTGACCAACTCAGTTAGGTACAATCTAGTCGGCCGTGGTAAGTGGCCATTGAAAAATGGTCTCCAAAGGTTAGATATAGGCAAGCTTAACTTATTTATATTTAATAATTGAAAATGAAAAATAAAAAGAAAATGTTTATTAATATAAGATAAGCAAAAATTACAAAAAGCATATATAGCCACATGAGACGGTTATCTTATGGTTAAGTACTATAAAGGTACAGGATATTGATGGTCCCCACACACTAGGCAAGCCTGTATCGCAGGGGCCAACGCATTACGTGTTTCATGTATATGATTGGTCGGTTGACAGGTATTTAATCCTATATGTTTTTATGATAAAAGTTAAAAGTTAACACTGTTAATACAAAAATAGAAGTTAAATCGATACGAAAACACTAATACTTAATATTAATAATAATAGAATGATAATAATAGTAACAGTTAGTTACTCTAGTGCCTTTGTGGGTAACAGCTTCCTAAAACCTTTTCAATTTAAATTAGCTCCTCTGTTTCACTATAGGATAAACCAGTTAACCATCTTTTCAAGTTACGTTTGAATTCAAAGACTGAGCTATCCCTTATGTTTAATTTATTCGCTACCCTATTGTACACAAGGCTTGATACATATGGATCGAAGCGAGTGGCAAAAACAGTTCGTACCAGAGGCATTTGTACACGATAGACTCTTTTTTTTAATTAAATATAAATTTCATAATAGATACATATAATTCCGTCCCACATTTACTGATACGTCGTACATTTATTTAAAAAATAAAATTGAAACCATTGTATTCGTTTTTTTTTTACTTTTTAAATGTTGGCGGTACGTATATCTTAATACCAATTGCACGTTAGTTAACAAAATACTAAAAAAAAAAACTATTAAAAATAACAATAATAATGAAAGTTTGCAATAGAAAAAGTGGGCACACGAGATTAAATATAAAATACCGTGTCTTTGATTGGTTATTGGTTTGAAATGACATGGACAAAAATATAACTCACTCATGACATGTGTGTGTAGTATTTTATTTTCCTCGCAGTCGAAATGAAAAGTAGAGTGTTTAACTCGGGTGAAACTACCCATTTACCCTCGAACTATTGGCGCTCTCACTTCGTTCGAGCGCCAGAAATGTCTCGGGTGCAACGGGTCACTTTCTACCCTTGGTTAACAATCTACTATATTAGAATACTAGCTTGTGCCCATGGCTTCACTTGCATTCAAACATAAACATATACATTCACTTTCCAATAGCCAACACTGAATAAAATTGAAATTGATGATGGATGATGTGGGCGAATTCTCGTAGGTGTTGGGCCATACTAATGATTAATGAACTTTATTCTGTAAATAGGGCACTTTTACACGTCTGTGTCTACTGGCATTTCAGAAGACATTGAGAATAAACTCAAGCTAGTCATTAATAGTCAGTTTCAGCACAAACAGCTCTCTTAACTGACAGGGGCTTGTTACCACACGAAAACTAAACTATAAGCACTCAGCCGGCCCTCTCCGCTCATTTGTTTAACTCATCAAGGAAAAGATTAATAGGCTATTTGACTCATGTCAAATTGTAATAAACTAATGTTTATTCCGTATAGTATTTAGCAAAGGAAACCTAAATATATATTTTTCAATACATAAGAGTGAAAGATGGCTGAAAAAATTGAATTTGAAAATATGGTTTTTAATCTGTATTTTGAAATGATTAAAACGCTGTCCGCCATTTTCGCTTATGATAGTGACGTCATCGGTCATGTAAACAAACCTGAAAGTCTACTTTGACGACTTCGAATAGTGCCGTCCCTCTCGATCTCCTGTCAAAGTATATTGGAGTGAGCGGAATGGCACTATACGACGGTCGAATTTCGAATATTTTCAGGTATTTCTACGTCACGCCACAGATTAGCAAAAGGGAAAAATGTCGGACGGCGTGTTTGACTGTTCATGAAATTTCTAATTTTCAATTGATAAAATTTTGCTTTCTAGCTTTCACAAAAATACAAGACATTTTTTTTAGAGCTAGTACGATCATTATTAACCATTTCAGATATATTTCAAAACCGGGTCTACTAGCCTATTGGGAAGATTTGACGCGGTTGGCGCAGTTTGTAGTGCAGATGCTTACTGAGCCGGTGCTCCTGGGTTCGAATCCCGGCCAGGGCAAATATTTGTGTGATGAACTCGAATATTTGTTCCTGGGTTGTGGATTGGTGGAATATCATCACCTGGTATCCATAGTACAAGCTTTGCTTAGTTTGGGACTAGGTCGATTTGTGTATGATTGTCCCTTAATATTTATTTATTTATTAGTTACCGCCTTTAAAGATTACGTCATTGCAAGCCCACGACGAGGGAGTGAGAGGGAGGGAGAGGTGACGAAAACGCACAATATCTCCTTCATTCTGATGACGCGTTTGGCGCAGTTTGTACACACCTGCCTACTGAGCCGGCGGTCCCGGGTTCGAATCCCGGCCAGGCAGGGCAAATATTTGTGTGATGAACTCGAATATTTGTGCTTGGGTCATGGATGTTCTATGTATTTAAGTATATATTTATCTATATAAGTACGTATATCTTCGTCTAGTACCCATAACACAAGCCTTCTTGAGCTTAATTTGGGACTAGATTGATTTGTGCGAGGTTGTCCAATATTTATTTATTTATATATTTATTCTACTCTGCGGCTGACACTAGGCTGTAATTTATGACCTATTTTACCATTCCATTTTCAGCTACTATCCACAAGCGGTAGAAGTCTACGGTCCAGATGTAGAGACCGTAGTTCAGGAGGAGGACACCCAGGCCCTCGACAAGCCACTCGTGGAGCCCGTGCGCCACAAGAAGTTCCAGATGCAGGAACAGGAGTTGCTGGAGACGACGTATGATATGGAGTACCTGGCGGACATGCTGGATAATACCAATCTTATGAGGAACGTTACGCTCATGGGACATTTACATAATGGTAAGCGTAACTAAATTTTTAGCAAGCCAAATAGTAGCAGAATATTATTAATCTTTTGAGCGCCTAAAACGGGAAGTCACGTCGATGGAAAGGTGCTCCAGACGCCACGACTATACAATGCCATACTAATTGCTGTCAGCTTGGCGGGTTACATTTATGCACCTCTGGATCTTCAACTGGGCATGGAAAGTTGTAGTAAGTTCCCCACGTGTTCGGATGGTCGCCGTTTTACGTGACCATACCATCGCAGCTTACTTTCCTGCTTATTATTTATTTATATATTTTATTCAAATGTCAAGAACATGTCAGGTAAGGTACATCGTACCACAAAACTGTTTTCACAGTTTGACTGTGGGATCCTTTCTATACAATAGTAATACTCAAGTAATAAAATCTAAATCTTAATTAATGATAATATAGGTAGGTAAGTCGCAAATATCTATACAATTTTAGCTCAAACTTTTGACTTAATTAAGTTAAATACTGTCTAGGTGGTATTTTAGTACAGCTTTTTTAAATTTATTTTTATTTGACTCTGTCCTAATAGCCGCAGGTAAGGCGTTAAGTAAATATAGTAAGCGCTTTTCGATGAGCCTGTCCCCGTAGTAATCGCTTACTCTGGGTACAGCATACTTACCTGCAGCTACGGACTTGGTGCCATGGTTATGGCTCATTTTAGATAGGTTACTCTCTTGATCACCGTGTTGATTGACTGATAATAAGTATTTGTCTTTTAGGCTTGCCGGAAGAATTTTACATACTTTAAATAACTTGTAATAATCATTTTTATATTTATTTTTAGTTTTATTGTTTACTAATAGCTTGAGGAATCTAATTTTGTAATCTTTCTATTTTTTCCAAATTCATTTTAAAAGTGAGGCCATAGCTATCCAGAGAGTAACCTATAATGGATTCTACTAGTGACACATAAATACATTTTAGGGTGCTTGTTGGGACTCTATAGCTTAGATGATAAAACTTACCAAGTAGGACTCTTAATTTACTACAAATATAGTCTATATGAGATGACCATGAGAAGTTTTCATCTATTTTCATGCCAAGGTAAGTGATGCATTTTACACGCTCAATTGGCTTACATTGGCATGGAACTAGATGGAGACATTGTCTAGTCAGGAGCAAACTTGAGGCTGCCTCTATAGTATGGAGCCTTCACGAGACCTCTTACGTCTTGCTGTTGGAGAAAATTCAGAAGGCGTTCCTTAGATTCTATTATAAAAAATATATATATTTATTTTCCTTTCCTGTGCCCTTCTAAATTTCTCCTGGGTGCCCTGGGGCTTAATTCTATAGAAGTGACGCGTACTTTTGTGAGCAGGATATTAAGGGGAAATTCGGACTGCCCCGATTTGGTGTGTCAACTTGTTTGCCTTAAGGTTCCTTCCCTTTCCAAATCTAAGCTGAACCTCCGACCACGCCATTGCCCCCTGCTGGCAGTGCTAACAGCGCGCACGGTGCCGCATCGTAACTCTCCGCTTATCCGCGTACTGCGGCATCTCAACGCGCTCCCCGCGTCAGCACCTGAATGCGATATTTAGATATTGCGATTATTTTTTTATGCCATGTCGATGGATGGCTCTTTGTAGAGAATGCTTGAGGTTCTGTGAGGCGATGGATACACGTCAATCGACCATATATTAATATATATGTAAGATTGGATAATATTGTTGTATTTTTGGTTGGTCTTCATTTGTAATTTTTTGTACATACATTACGTATATCTGTTTTTCACGGGTGTGTAATGATAGATATAACAACGTTTTATATAATTTCAATAGATATAACAACATTTGATATAATATTTCATTTGAGATAACAACATTAGGTACAATTTCAATTAGTATAAAAGACATTTGATATAACGTTTATATTCGCAAGATAACCTAACACTCCTCCTCGCTTTGCTCGTCGTCGTACCTAACCATGACTATTACAATTTAACTTTAATGCTTGGGCAGTTTGTGTGTGTATTGAACCTTTAAACGAATTATATCATTATATCATCGTATCCTATTATATCAATTGATCATTATATTGACCAATATTATATCATAAGTGGTTATAGCAACTGTTACGCACCCGTTTTTCATAGTGTCTTAGTGTACACTGTAATGCTGTGTAATAAAAAAATAAAAAATAAATCTTTTTCAGGTAAAACTTCCTTCGTGGACTGTCTTATCCGTCAAACGCACCCGAGCACAGTGAACAACGAGACCACCATCCCGATGCGGTACACAGACACCCTGTTCGTGGAGCAGGAGCGAGGGGTGTCCATAAAAGCCATGCCGGTCACTCTGATGCTGAAGAACATCAAGGGAAAGTCTCACTTGCTCAACATCATGGACACCCCCGGGCATGTTAACTTTAGTGATGAGGTCACGTCGGCTTTGAGGATTTCTGATGGTGAGTAATATCTTTTGAAACATGATGCTTAAATGTTCATATACCTACATTCCTGTTTAGTCAACATTCACGATTTGTCCTTTGTCCTATCTTGTTCATGTTCCCTAATTTTTTGAAATATGCTTCTTCAATGGTACGCAAATTTTACGTTATATTTTTTAATCCAAAAGAAAGATTGAAATAGTTTTTAGGAACCTCCTAATTTAACAAAATAACTATTGTCTCCATACAAATATTGGTACCCATAACCTTGCCCATAACATATAATGAATGACGTCACGGTGGCCATTTGTATGGATCGTTTTAGCGCTCCGTAGGGATCTTGAACTTTGACGGTCATTTCTGACTTTTAGAGGAGTCTAAGTGTAGTTTCCCATAGAGACATTTGATCCCAATAAAGAATAGAATAGATTGAAATAATGTATCTAAGTAGATATATCTCTTGATATCTGTTATCCGGCCAAACAACTATACGTTCCATCTCTAGATATAATATTGCAGAATAGGCTAGTAGACCCAGTTTTGAAATATATTTGAAATGGTTAATAATGATCTTACCAGCTCTAAAAAAAATGTCTTGTATTTTTGTGAAAGCTAGAAAGCTAAATTTTATCAATTGAAAATTAGAAATTTCATAAACACTTAAAAACGCCGTCCGCCATTTTTCCCTTTTGCTAATCTGTGGCGTGACGTAGAATTACCTGTAAATATTCGAAATTCGACCGTCGTATAGTGCCATTCCGCTCACTCCAATATACTTTGACAGGAGATCGAGAGGGACGGCACTATTCGAAGTCGTCAAAGTAGACTTTCAGTTTTGTTTACATGAGCAATGACGTCACTATCATAAGCGAAAATGGCGGACAGCGTTTTAAGCATTTCAAAATACGGATTAAAAACCATATTTTCAAATTCAATTTTTTCAGCCATCTTTCACTTTTATGAATTGAAAAATATATTTTTAGGTTTCCTATGCTAAATACTATACGGAATGAACATTAGTTTATTACAATTTGACATGAGTCAACTAGCCTATTAATCAATGACTTCTGCCACAGGCGCCGTACTATTCGTGGACGCGGCGGAAGGTATAATGTTGAACACAGAACGCCTCCTCCGCCATGCAGTGCAAGAACGAGTCCCACTCACCATTTGTATCAACAAAATCGATCGGCTCATGTTGGAGCTGAAATTGCCGCCGGCAGACGCATACTACAAATTGAGGCATATTGTGGACGAGTTGAATTCACTGCTAGAGACTCACCATCCTCAGGATAATCCCGATGAACCGGCGACAGTGCTCTCTCCTCTGTTGGGTAAGTTTCTAAGTATTATGGCTAGGCATCGGACTTCTGTTCCCTTAACATGAGTCTACAGTGACTGCAATGCGTAAACGATACGAGAATTGTAGTAACCACTAGTACAAAGTAACCGCTACCGCTGTATTGTTCTCCATAATAATAATTGTTTACCCGGTTGCTAGCGAGTACGGTCACGTTAACTCACGATAGGGGTACTGATAGCACGGTAGGGCTTTAGGGAGCTATGGTGTCGATATTAAGATTAAAATACAATTCATACTCATGCTCATAAGTGTATTAAATTCGCAATTTTGTTTTTACAGTCAAGGACAAAGTCAGAAGAATTATACGAATACTTGATTCGTTAAGGCATTGTCCTTTTCGTCATCATAAAATACTTGAACATTTGCGACCTTTCCATGTTTTCTGTGATAAATTTAGTTCTATATTGATCAAATATCCAGTTATGACTAGAAAATGAATGTCAGGGATGTTTTAAATCTTTAATTCAGGTTATCTAATCTTAAATTAAATTGTGTTAAACTACATATATTTACACAATTTGTACTACTCCTAAACTAAGCAAAGCTCGCGCCAAAATGACGATAACATGAAACAATATACCAGTTCATCACACAAAATTCGCACTGGCCGGGATTCGAACCCAGCACCACCTGCTCAGTAGACAGATGCACTGCAAACATTCGTCACGTCATTAATATTTCTTAATTTTTAATTCAATAACACAACCTTTTAACATTTATTCGCAGGTAACGTCTGCTTTGCCTCTTCACTCTACGACGTTTGCTTCACGCTGGAATCGTTCGCTGCGATGTACGCCACCGCCCACCCCACAGCAGGCCTCCGGCCCGGAGACATGGCCAACTGGCTGTGGGGCGACGTGTACTTCAACCCCAAGACTAGGAGGTTTACCAAGAAGCAGCCACACTCATCAGCGCAGAGGAGCTTCGTGGAGTTCATTCTAGAGCCGCTGTACAAGATTTTTGCTCAGGTAAATATCCGCCTCGCGAGGCAATTGCCAAGGTTCACCAAGAAGCAGCCACACTCGTCTGCGCAGAGGAACTTTGTGGAGTTCATTCTAGAGCCGCTGTACAAGATTTTTGCTCAGGTAAATATCCGCCTCGCGAGGCAATTGCCAAGGTTCACCAAGAAGCAGCCACACTCGTCTGCGCAGAGGAACTTTGTGGAGTTCATTCTAGAGCCGCTGTACAAGATTTTTGCTCAGGTAAATAGCGTTCACACAGAGCGAGCCGCCTCGCGAGGCAGTTTTTGTCCGTGCTCAAAGGTGCCTCGCTCGTTTGCTCGGCGACATGGCCAACTGGCTGTGGGGCGACGTTTACTTCAACCCGAAGACTAGGAGGTTCACCAAGAAGCAGCCACACTCATCAGCGCAGAGGAGCTTCGTGGAGTTCATTCTAGAGCCGCTGTACAAGATTTTTGCTCAGGTAAATAGCCGCCTCGCGAGGCAATTGCCGCGCGCTGGTTTTGTCCGTGCTCAGTGCCTCGCTCGTTTGCTCGGCGACATGGCCAACTGGCTGTGGGGCGACGTGTACTTCAACCCGAAGACTAGGAGGTTCACGAAGAAGCAGCCACACTCGTCAGCGCAGAGGAGCTTCGTGGAGTTCATTCTAGAGCCGCTGTACAAGATTTTTGCTCAGGTAAATATCCGCCTCGCGAGGCAATTGCCAAGGTTCACCAAGAAGCAGCCACACTCGTCTGCGCAGAGGAGCTTCTTGGAGTTCATTCTAGAGCCGCTGTACAAGATTTTTGCTCAGGTAAATAGCGTCCACACAGAGCGAGCCGCCTCGCGAGGCAGTTTTTGTCCGTGCTCAAAGGTGCCTCGCTCGTTTGCTCGGTGACTTGGCCAGCTGGCTGTGGGGCGACGTGTACTTCAACCCGAAGACGAATAGGTTCACGAAGAAGCAACCACATTCATCAGCGCAGAGGAGCTTCGTGGAGTTCATTCTAGAGCCGCTGTACAAGATTTTTGCTCAGGTCAGCCGCGTCTGCACAGAGCGATCCGCCTCGCGAGGCAATTGCCGGGCGCTGTCGGTTTTTGTCCGTGCTCAAAGGTGCCTCGCTCGTTTGCTCGGCGACATGGCCAGCTGGCAGTGGGGCGACGTGTACTTTAACCAGCAGACGAGGCGGTTAGGATGTTATGACTATGCAGCAACGTATCTAGTGTCATTTGTTCCGATCTCTCCCGATAATTGTCGAGAATTGCCGAGTGTCAAAGTGGAGATAATCGTACTGTATATTAAGTGAGTTTTTCGGTGCATTGGCCTATAGCTATAAAGCCGTGTAAACTTTATAGCCTAGCAGGCGTCGGTCCGGCCCAGGGATAGTAGCGCTACAAACAGCTTTCATATGGCAATAATGTGCATACGTCATATTTGCATTATTAAACGTCAGACAAGGTTTTGTCATTATCAAAATTCAAAACATTGTTTACCGGAATGCTGCTCAATCCTTCGTTCTTCTTGCGAAATAAATACTGAATCCTATCAAAAAACTTGACTGTCATTACTGTGGATAGTTGTGGCTTTATTATGCAAAAAATACTTGATATTTGCGGAATATTTAGTCCTGTTTCCTCTTTGTTTACATCAGTGATCACCGACTTTCAACGTCAGTTGCCAAAAAAATGTGTTTGCCAGTAAAATAATTTAGTACCACTGAAAATCCGCAATATGGCGAGGGTTGTCAAACCCCTTGCAGGGCTATATCATCGGGGATAGTGCAATACCGCGTAAGTAGCAAGTGTAGATACGAAACAATATTCAAACAAATGCTAAGTATTTTATTGAAATGAGAACTTTATCGACACCTGTTATTTACGGGGTATTGCACTATCCCCTACGATATTACAAGCTTTTATTTAACTTGCATTGTATGTATGTAAGTATGTTAGTTCGGGTGGAATCTTGCAACCCAATTTTGAAGCAGATATCGTCAACCAACTGAGCTGAAATTTTGCATACTTACTTAACTTTGATGACAATACAATATGGTACCATGGGGCTGATCTGATGATGGAGCCGAAAGGTGGCCATAGGAACTCTATAATATAAAAAGCAATCCTACCGAGCTTGGGCTCTTTAGAATCTTCTCAGTGAGCGGCTATAAAAGCTTGTCACTAAAATGATTTTTTTGACAGAAACTTATATGTATATAATGTGAAAGGTGGTGGGAGACGTGGACGACACGCTGCCAGCGGTGTTGGCCGAGCTGGACATAAAGCTGAGCAAGCAGGAGTCGAGGCTGAACGTCCGCCCGCTCCTGCGGCTGGTCTGCAGCCGGCTCTTCGGCGACTTCCGGTGAGCCGCCATCATTATAATGTGACAGGTGGTGGGAGACGTGGACGACACGGTGTTGGCCGAGCTGGACATAAAGCTGAGCAATCAGGAGTCGAGTCGGCTGGTCTGCAGCCGGCTCTTCGGCGACTTCCGGTGAGCCGCCATCATTATAATGTGACAGGTGGTGGGAGACGTGGACGACACGGTGCTGGCCGAGCTGGACATAAAGCTGAGCAATCAGGAGTCGAGTCGGCTGGTCTAGAGCCGGCTCTTCGGCGACTTCCGGTGAGCCGCCATCATTATAAAGTTGTTTTGCTTCAAGTATTTCTCAACTGTTTATTTTATTTTATTCTTTTATTAAAAGGCGTAAAGCCTGACCAGAAATATATGAGGATGCGCCATATTGCGGCATTTCGTTGGAACCAATTTCTTACACTGGCAATGATTTTATGATGGTTGTCAACAATGTCAATGTCATGCGTGATGGTTTCTTTAAAAGACAAATATTTAAAATTATCCACAGAAAATGCCGAAAAACATTCACAGTTGTGAACGTAAGATGATAAATAAAGTGTATACGTGTCTACTACACGAAAAGCAGTTAGGAAAAGACTGCATACCATTAAATGATATTAAGAGGTTAGTATAGTGGAACTGACAGGTACTTAAACTAATGTCATTATAGTGGGTTCCGATTGGTTGCAAAATTGTTGCCATATAAATCTTATAAATAGCGCCCTCTTGACAATCCTCATATATTTCTGGTCAGGCTTTAGATAACTGCATGCAACTGAAATTAACTCGCCAAACTGCTAAGACAGTTTGTTGGCGAGATCGCGCTCATCTACATTATTTTTAGTTATATGCACCTAACACTACATATTTACCTTATAATTATATTAACAGGTTAACCTTAAACTACAGCCACGGAAGCAAGAACACATTTTGATAACTTGCCCTAGGGCAGTTTTTCCAAAAATATTCTTTTTGAGCTATTTTTGACAACATTTCTGCTACACTCCTTTTCATTCCAATCAATTTCATTATATATCTTTGGAACCAAATACTTATTTATTCTTCTACCATAATAAATAATAGGCTAGTTGACTCATGTCAAATTGTAATAAACTAATGTTTATTCCGTATAGTATTTAGCAAAGGAAACCTAAATATATATTTTTCAATTCATACAAGTGAAAGATGGCTGAAAAAAATGAATTTGAAAATATGGTTTTTAATCTGTATTTTGAAATGCTTAAAACGCTGTCCGCCATTTTCGCTTATGATAGTGACGTCATTGGTCATGTAAACAAAACTGAAAGTCTACTTTGACGACTTCAAATAGTGCCGTCCCTCTCGATCTCCTGTCAAAAGTATATTGGAGTGAGCGGAATGGCACTATACGACGGTCGAATTTCGAATATTTACAGGTAATTCTATGTCACGCCACAGATTAGCAAAAGGGAAAAATGGCGGACGGCGTTTTTGACTGTTTATGAAATTTCCAATTTTCAATTGATAAAATTTAGCTTTCTAGCTTTCACAAAAATACAAGACATTTTTTTAGAGCTAGTAAGATCATTATTAATCATTTCAAATATATTTCAAAACTGGGTCAACTAGCCTATTGTTTGCAAATTTTACATTGTACAGTCTCAGACATATTAACTAAAGTTTAATCACTGTTGTCCCCTGGGTCACGGGACAGAATAACAGCAAGAAAAAGTTGATCCACCCATTTGCATTATATAACGTCAGTAGCGATTTGTCAGGGGTTTTGTCAGAATAATTTAGTGGTTTCAATGATACAATTTATTTCTCTATTTATCTTATTAAGAGGTCTTATTCCTTTAAAATGCTGATTGTTTTAAACATTTTTCTCTATGATCAAACATATATCTTAACATATTATTGATGTTACTACCTAGAACATTGCGTTTTGTTGGTATATATTTAAAACCAGTTTGAATTTTAATTGATAATTTTTATTTCAAAAACTACTCGAAATTGTCAATTTTTTTAGCGGAAAACTTGTTTTTGAACTTATTTTCGACTGCACGCAATAAAATCATGAAATAGCTATGTTACTACCTAGAACTCAGAGAAAAGTATTATTCACTTCAAAAAGTTGGTTAAAATTATCAATATATTTGTCATAATTGTTTGTTTTATCACTTCTGTCACACCTCTCTATGTAATTAATTATGTATTATGGTCACGTCATGAATAAATGTATTTCTTTCTTTCTTTATAAAATGAAAAAAAAAAAAAAAAATGTATAAGGCCTCTTAAATTGGCTTATATTTCAGTGGTTTCGTGGAGATGGTAGTCCGGCACGTGCCGTCCCCGCTAGACGCGGCGCCGCGCAAGGTCGCGCACACGTACCGCGGCACGTCCGGCCCGCTGCACGGCGACATGTGCGCGTGCGACCAGTCCGGCCGGCTGGTCGCGCACACGACCAAGATGTACCCCACCGACGATTGCAGCTTCTTCCTGGTGAGTTTTACTTACGACGACGTTGGCGTGGTAGTGTGGCTGCCGCGGCGCGTCCGGCCCGCTGCACGGCGACATGTGCGCGTGCGACCAGTCCGGCCGGCTGGTCGCGCACACGACCAAGATGTACCCCACCGACGATTGCAGCTTCTTCCTGGTGAGTTTTACTTACGACGACGTTGGCGTGGTAGTGTGGCTGCCGCGGCGCGTCCGGCCCGCTGCACGGCGACATGTGCGCGTGCGACCAGTCCGGCCGGCTGGTCGCGCACACGACCAAGATGTACCCCACCGACGATTGCAGCTTCTTCCTGGTGAGTTTTACTTACGACGACGTTGGCGTGGTAGTGTGGCTGCCGCGGCACGTCCGGCCCGCTGCACGGCGACATGTGCGCGTGCGACCAGTCCGGCCGGCTGGTCGCGCACACGACCAAGATGTACCCCACCGACGATTGCAGCTTCTTCCTGGTGAGTTTTACTTACGACGACGTTGGCGTGGTAGTGTGGCTGCCGCGGCACGTCCGGCCCGCTGCACGGCGACATGTGCGCGTGCGACCAGTCCGGCCGGCTGGTCGCGCACACGACCAAGATGTACCCCACCGACGATTGCAGCTTCTTCCTGGTGAGTTTTACTTACGACGACGTTGGCGTGGTAGTGTGGCTGCCGCGGCACGTCCGGCCCGCTGCACGGCGACATGTCCGCGTGCGACCAGTCCGGCCGGCTGGTCGCGCACACGACCAAGATGTACCCCACCGACGATTGCAGCTTCTTCCTGGTGAGTTTTACTTACGACGACGTTGGCGTGGTAGTGTGGCTGCCGCGGCGCGTCCGGCCCGCTGCACGGCGACATGTCCGCGTGCGACCAGTCCGGCCGGCTGGTCGCGCAAACGACCAAGATGTACCCCACCGACGATTGCAGCTTCTTCCTGGTGAGTTTTACTTACGACGACGTTGGCGTGGTAGTGTGGCTGCCGCGGCACGTCCGGCCCGCTGCACGGCGACATGTCCGCGTGCGACCAGTCCGGCCGGCTGGTCGCGCACACGACCAAGATGTACCCCACCGACGATTGCAGCTTCTTCCTGGTGAGTTTTACTTACGACGACGTTGGCGTGGTAGTGTGGCTGCCGCGGCGCGTCCGGCCCGCTGCACGGCGACATGTCCGCGTGCGACCAGTCCGGCCGGCTGGTCGCGCACACGACCAAGATGTACCCCACCGACGATTGCAGCTTCTTCCTGGTGAGTTTTACTTACGACGACGTTGGCGTGGTAGTGTGGCTGCCGCGGCGCGTCCGGCCCGCTGCACGGCGACATGTCCGCGTGCGACCAGTCCGGCCGGCTGGTCGCGCACACGACCAAGATGTACCCCACCGACGATTGCAGCTTCTTCCTGGTGAGTTTTACTTACGACGACGTTGGCGTGGTAGTGTGGCTGCCGCGGCACGTCCGGCCCGCTGCACGGCGACATGTCCGCGTGCGACCAGTCCGGCCGGCTGGTCGCGCACACGACCAAGATGTACCCCACCGACGATTGCAGCTTCTTCCTGGTGAGTTTTACTTACGACGACGTTGGCGTGGTAGTGTGGCTGCCGCGGCACGTCCGGCCCGCTGCACGGCGACATGTCCGCGTGCGACCAGTCCGGCCGGCTGGTCGCGCACACGACCAAGATGTACCCCACCGACGATTGCAGCTTCTTCCTGGTGAGTTTTACTTACGACGACGTTGGCGTGGTAGTGTGGCTGCCGCGGCACGTCCGGCCCGCTGCACGGCGACATGTCCGCGTGCGACCAGTCCGGCCGGCTGGTCGCGCACACGACCAAGATGTACCCCACCGACGATTGCAGCTTCTTCCTGGTGAGTTTTACTTACGACGACGTTGGCGTGGTAGTGTGGCTGCCGCGGCGCGTCCGGCCCGCTGCACGGCGACATGTCCGCGTGCGACCAGTCCGGCCGGCTGGTCGCGCAAACGACCAAGATGTACCCCACCGACGATTGCAGCTTCTTCCTGGTGAGTTGTGCTTACGACGCAGATTGGTGTGGTATTGCAGCTACAATAGTAAAGCCTAACCAGAAATATATGAGGACGCGCCATATTTCGGAATTTCACTGGAACTAATTTCTTACACTGGCAATGATTTTATGATAGTTTGTCAACAATGTCAGTGTCATAAGCGGTGGTTTCTTTAAAAGACAAATATTTAAAATTATCCGAAGAAAATGCTGAAAACTATTCACAGTCGTGAACTTAGAGATTATAAATAAAGTGTACTCGTGTTTACTACACGAAAAACAGTCAGGAAAAGAGTGGATAACATTAAATGATATTACGAGGTTAACATAGTGGAACTGACAGGTATTTAAATTAATGTCATTATAGTGGGTTGCGATTGGTTGTAAAATTGTTGCCATATAAATCTTATAAATAACGCCCTCTTGACAATCCTCATATATTTCTGGTCAGGCTTTAAGGGCTTTAATTAATACAAAACTTAATTGATTCCTTTGTGTGATGAAAGTTACCCATACATTTTGTAAGACTAACTTTCGTCACACAAAGGAAGCGATCGTGATTTTTTGTTAACTTTTAACTATGTACATTTTTTTTGAAATCGACCCTGGTAGTATTGCAGCTACAATAGTACATTACTATGGCGTTGAATTTGTGAATGTCCCAGATCGGACATTTTTGTGGCCCGTTCCCGCCCATTCATAATTAACACAATAAATATGACTATTTATATAAATATTTTTGACGAACTTTTTGACGAAATATTATTTAAACAGAATTTATAAGATTAACGGCACCGAGGTTTGAACCTGGGTTTCTTTTTTATTTTGCGACGTTTAGGGCTTACAATTTCTGATAAAGTTTTTTCTATTTTATTCTATTCCTATTATAATTACGTTTCCAGGTCTTAGATTTTATTATAATGACGTTTCCAGGTGTTAGCTCGCGTGATGTCCGGAACACTGTACGCCGGACAGACTGTGAGAGTGTTGGGGGAGAACTACAGCACCCAGGACGAGGAGGACTCGAGGATCATGAACGTGGGCCGCCTCTGGATATTCGAGGCGCGGTATAAGGTGGGTCAACCAACTATTTTCTGCCACTCGTTGCCATGGTGATGTCCCCTGGGTCACTAATTAAAACTACGATTTTCCGTGGTTATATTTAGCAAAAGCTTTGTAATTTAAGTAAGTCGAGTTAACCCGGTGAATCACTATTGTCCCCTGGGTCACGGGATAGAATAACTGCATGAAAAAGTTGATCCACCCAGGTACATGTCACACTGCACACGGAACTGACTGACTAAGGTTTTTCAAAGGGCCTTCCATTCTTTTACATAGAAAATTCCCGTCTCAGACATCAAACTAATATTGTAAAGGTGAAAGTGTGTTTATATATGTGTATTGTGACGCCTGCTGGGGGAGAGCTTCAGAGGATAAATAATAAGAGCAGAGGTACTTTGCTAGAACTGTTTATTGCCCGAAGGCTAGTCTAAAAACTAACTATACATTTTATTTTTATGACTCATGTCATACGTCTTATTCTAAATCTAAAACTACTTTATTCTTAAGTTGACGGCCAAGCACCATCCGTGAAGCACAACCTTCACATTTCCCGCCGTCTCGGGGTGGACGAGGGAAATTCATCTTAATACAGAGACACTAGACAGACTACTCCTGCCTAACACATAATAAGTCCCTACCTATGCAGGGATACCCATACATTCATACCCAGATGGTCTCTTGCTAAGAGATAACCAGGGTCAGGACATGAGCAGACACTAGCCTATGGCATGTTACGTAATCTGACATGTTGTCTGACACTGGCTTCGCCTTGACAAAAACCCTGCTAAAAAGGCAAGGCACCAATCTGACTACCCCAAGTGTCATTCGACTTATACCAAAGCATAGACCATTCGATACGATATTAAAAAGATAGGCTTCCACAATTTAATCGCCTGGTGTAAAACCGGCTTAAATAAATTACCCGATTAAATCGCCTCGAATGTTCCCACCTTAACTGCCTGGAGTATGACACACGTCGCATGCTCCAAACAATTGTACCACGATATGTCACTGCCCTTATATTAGATGGCTGACACATTGTCTAAACACTTGTCTCAGTCATCCAAACAGACAGTGACAATCGTCTACCACTAGCTTTATATTAGAATCCTGGCGCATATATATTAAATATGCCCCAGAAATCTGTACCTTAATTACCACTTATTCTAAATAAATACCTGGACTAAAGTATTATCTTTAGTCCAGCTATCTGTACCACTCCTAAACAAAAAGAAATTACGACCTCATAATTGATTTTACGACCATCGACGATAGCGGTACACGTCATAATGACATGTCAAAATGCTATGTCACTGTCGAAAAGTCAATTATTATTAAAACGCGAAACTAAAGTTATTTTTATTAAAGAAATCCTACCTAACATTTAATTAAAATTAATAAAATTTATTATATTACAGACATGAAAATAAAATAAAATCTTCAGTCTGCATTGGCCTGATGCAGGGTGCAGAGTCCTTGGCCCGGCAGGCCAAGACCCCACGATCCTGCCGCCGCCTGGATGAAGAATGCGAGCCGCATTCAGTCACACCAGTAGCTGAAATCCCAGAAAGCTGGGACAGCTATGTATGGCCTCCGCAGTGTGATACATGAAAATAAAAGATTATTATAACATGTGTAAACATTAAAGTTCTGAAAAAATAAATCAGTGTTATAATTAATTATTGGAATTCTGTGAAAGTTATAAGTTATTATTATTACAAGGAAAGGTATCGTAAATGCAATAAACTTAAAGTGCAATAAATTTATAGTGCAAGAAATTAAAAATTGAACTTCCTATAGTAATATCTTAGAAATGCAGCTAATATATAGTGGAAAGAAATTAAATTATAGTTACAACAGTGACACTTGCAAATGCAACAAACATAACTGCATCCTTGTACAGTCAGCCTGAATTAAAAATTGCTGAAAAATAATAGTTTTATTATTTACACCCTAGAAATATAGAACTGTTTAAATTTATTTTTCATTAACGATTGAAGAATTTCTTCAATCTGTTAACATGAATTATTACATTTTTGGCACGACCATTAGGAGTGAGTCTTTGCACCACATAATTCCATGGAGATAATCGGTGGATTATTTTATAGGGTCCTATAAATAATCTACAAAGTTTTAAACTTCTTCCAGTCAACCGTCTTGGTTTTATAATCATGACCAAATCATCAGGCTCATATTGAACTGATTTTGTCTTCTTGTCATATTGTAGTTTTTGAGAGCGCTGTGCCTTCTCTATATTCTTCATTGCTTTCTCTGATAATTCTTGTATGTAATCCACTTTCTCCTTTAACGTAGTGTGTTCTTCCTCATGTAGTCTTAGCTTCAAATCTTGATTAAAATGCGGTTCCCGTCCAAAAACTATATGATATGGTGCAACGCCTGTAGATGCTTGAATTGAGGTATTGTATGAGAAGACAATTCTTGGCAATGCTGACGACCAATCCTTCTGATCTTCTTGTATACATTTTGACATAGCTGTTGTCAATGTCTTGAAGAATCTTTCTATTAAGCCATTCGCCTGTGGATGGTATGCCGTCGTATGAAGAAGTCGACCTCCAAATTCTTCTACTGTATTTTGCACCAGTTTTGAGGTGAAGACTGTACCTCGATCTGTGATGATTGATTCGATGCTCCCGAAGGTGCAGAATATGTTCTCAACAAGAAACTGTGCGATAACCTCTGCTGTAACTCTAGGTACCGCTTTACAAATGGCAAATTTGCTCATGTATTCTATAGCCCCAATGACATATCTATGTCCGTCCTTTGATTTGCAGAATGGGCCAAGCACATCCATTGCTATACGATGACCAAAGTTTTGAATCTTCACATTTTGCAGTGGCGCCCTCTGGTGTACAATATTCTTTTCCTGGCACTTTGTACAAGACTTTATATAATCTTCTACTTTCTTTTCTGCATTCGGAATATAATAGCGATTCTTGAATTTTCTTAGGGTTTTAAATAAACCAAAATGTCCTCCACTCCATGTGTTATCATGTAATTCTGCCATACATTCTGTAAATAAACATTGTGGTAAAACTGTGACACTTTTCAGCTGGTTATCAACCCATACTTTCTTGCATAAAATATTCCGTTTCGTGTGATAACCTTTATATTGGTTCATATTTGATAATTTTTCAAATATATTTTTATATTCCTCGTCAGCCTGTTGTTTCTGTAATAAATCTATTTTTTCAAAGCTATACAAACATAAATCGTCCTGATTCGGTGCGATATTTTCTTCTGGTTTTTCATCATTGTAGAGGGGATTTCTGCTTAGGAAATCTGCATGAATATTGTCCTTTCCCTTACAATGGATTATTTTAAAATTCCACGGTTGTATGGCTAAGGCCCATCTCGCCAAACGTCCATTCATATCTCTACGTGATCGTAACCATACGAGGCTCTTATGATCCGTAAATACTTCAAATTCCATGCCCCATAAATATTGTTTAAAATATGATAGTGCCCATATTAGGCCTAAACATTCTTTTTCCGTAATTGTATAACGTTTTTCCGCGTCGCTTAATTTCCTCGAAGCAAATGCTACTGGCCGTAGATCTGATTTGCCTTGCATAATACATGCTCCCAAAGATTGATCTGATGCATCTACATACAGTCTTGTTGTCACATCTTCATCTGTCGTGAAATATCTGAGTATTGGAGCTTCACAAATCTTGTTTTTCATTATATTGAAGGCCTTTTGCGCTTCTGTTGACCATTCAAATTTACGGCCTTTCTTCGTCAATTCTGTCAGAGGCAATGTTATCTGAGCGAAACCGTCAATAAATTTTCTGTAATACGAAAATAGACCTAGTACTGATCTTAGTTCCTTTAAGTTAGATGGCGGCTTTGCATTTCGCATTGCTTTTACCGTCTCCATGTCGGGTCCAATGCCATCCTTTGATACAGTATGTCCT
This sequence comes from Apotomis betuletana, assembly GCA_932273695.1. Lineage (NCBI taxonomy): Eukaryota > Metazoa > Arthropoda > Insecta > Lepidoptera > Tortricidae > Apotomis > Apotomis betuletana. The sequence continues at coordinate 56,825,828 of OW026298.1, read as the reverse complement.
AATACTGTTAAACTTGTAAACCCGATCTTACACTTCGTTGGTTTCAAGGTTAAATTTGCCTTCTGAAATTTTCGTAATACATTTTCCAGTGCCGTTAAAAATTCTTTATAAGTCTTAGCATATACTATGATGTTATCAACATATACCAAAACATTTTTGTATTTCATTTCCGCTAAAACTGTATCCATTGCTCTCTGAAAATGGGCCATACTTGTTATCAATCCCATAGGTAATTTCTTGAATGCATATAAACCTGATTGACAAATAAAAGCTGTTTTTTCTTTGCCTTTTCCGAGGCATAATTGCCAATATCCTGAATTTAGATCCAGTTCGGCAAAGAAACGTGCTCCTTCTAGACACGTTAATAATTCTTCAATGCGCGGTATAGGATATGCATCTGGTTTAATTTTCTTGTTTAAGCTTCTAAAATCTATACAAAATCTCGGTTTCCCATCTGCTTTCTCTACAATCACGACTGGTGATGCGTATGGGCTTTGAGATCGTTCTATAACGTCATTCTTGAGCATTTCCTGAACTTGTTCTTCAATAATTTGCTTCTGTTTCTCCGACATTCGATATGGCGGTTTATGTACTGGTACCTCATCAGTCGTTTCGATGTCTATTTTATATGCATTGTATGCTCCTAGATTTGATGGACTGTATGCAAATCTATCTTCATACTTATTCAATAGTGTCATTAGCTGCTGCTTCTGAGAATTGTTTAATTCCTCGCCAATTTGTATACTATCCTTATTCTCTTCTGCAAAATATATCGTTTCACATCGGATGCCTTTTTTATTTGATTCTTCCAGTGGCATTGGTTTTCTTGGTTCCTTCCTTATATTATTTACCAATGTCGTGGTAAATCTTCCACGTAAACATATTACATTCTCCTGAAAATCAATGTTGGCACCATTCTGTACCAAAAAGTCATAACCGATGATGATTTGGTCAGAATTGATGTCAATTATATTAAATTTGTGACTATATACTACATTATCTACAATTATATTTAATTGTACTGAACCCTCAGTACAAACAAATTTGCCACCGATTATCTTCAACGACATCCTATCATCGTCATTAAATTTAATATTCAAACTTTTGACAATAGATAAACTAATGCAAGATACGCTTGCTCCACTATCTATCAGAGCTAGATAATTGTCATTAGATATTTCTACATTTATATATGACCTATTATGTATTGGTGTATTATTGCCTGTAATAGTATCGGAGCGTAGTGTGTTTAACGCCGCGCCGCTCCGGTCCCGCGTCGTCCATCTGCGTTTGGGTGATTCTCTTCATTCCGGTACGTTGATCTTGAATGTGCATTTCCTTGGTAGCTGCCACGATAGTTTTGCTGTGTTCTTTGTCTGAAATTATAGGCTGGATAATTTCGGTTCACTGGTGTGTTCACTGCCTGGTCGTTGGTCATCGTTGCACATACTGGTACCGGTGTATGTACTGGTATCGGTGTTGAAAATGCAGATTGGGGTGCCGTAGACACGTTTGGGGAAGAAATGTACATAGGTGATGGTGGATTTCCACCTTGTTGGCTTTGAATCATTGTATACTGATTTTCTTTTATAGGGATCACAATTGAGGGTTTTTGCTCTTGCGAATGATACTCATTGTACCGCTGGATAGCCGCTTTGAGCTCTGCCTTCGTGTTGATCGCTGAAGTTGTAAAGAATAATTTGACGTTGTCATGTAAATTTTTAATGAAATGAGTTATAAAGTCTGTTTCTACAATGTTCCCGGCCTTAGATGCCAATTCTTCCAGAGCATAATAGAATATTATTGGTGATTCATGAGTCTCCTGCCGACGATAATAAAAACTTTGTACATAATTTTGGCTCGACGGGAATTCGTTTTTTAATTTCGTCAAAACATCTTCGAATGATGTGAAAGTTGCGTGATTCGCCTTATAAAATTGTAACGCTGGTCCTGATAAATATGCTGCGATCGCTGCTTGCGACTGTTCAGGTTCATATTTTTTGATTTGCGCCAATATTTTGAATTGGAAAATAAAATCATCCACGTCTGATAAGCCATTAAAAGTACTCGTCTCCATTTTAATGTGGAGTCCGAAACGATGCACAAACAAATTATAATCGCATAGTATGAAAAATGATAATGGGTGATTCAATAATTCGACAACTTCACCCGTCTGTCGAACTCGCTCCGTTGCGGCAGTGCCGTCACGACATACAATACCACACTGTCAAATGTGCACTTAATCTTCGTTGCGCTTCGTACGCATATAGACAGTGCGTTCCGCTCCTGTACGGCTTCTATGCAAACCGTATGCTTCCAGTACGTAATTGTAACATATGCCCAAGAATCTGTGGACAAAATTAATTGGGAGCGGGGAAACTTTCAATACTCGCGTGACTCTAGTTAAAAATTTCGCAGACTCCACCAAGTGTGACGCCTGCTGGGGGAGAGCTTCAGAGGATAAATAATAAGAGCAGAGGTACTTTGCTAGAACTGTTTATTGCCCGAAGGCTAGTCTAAAAACTAACTATACATTTTATTTTTATGACTCATGTCATACGTCTTATTCTAAATCTAAAACTACTTTATTCTTAAGTTGACGGCCAAGCACCATCCGTGAAGCACAACCTTCACAGTATGTTTGTTGCTACTTCAGGCTCAAGCGGCTGGACCAATTTTGATAAATTTTGGCATGAAGTTCATAGTGGGGGATGACGATTAAAGTAAAAAAAAAGATTTTCTGCGTTTTGCTCGTATAAAAAGTATTGTATGCAATAATGCAAAATATACGTAGCCTTAAAGTCTCGTACCTTGCTTACGTATACGCGGTACTCTACTTTGAGAACCTTCATTGTGCGACGATTGCATAATAGTATTTTTCTCAAACATGCAATGAAATATCGTCGTAACGTGCGTTAGAACAGGCTTCGAAGTGTCAAGTTTCGGGCGGAACAATTCGAGAGAACTGTAAAGGAATTTCATACAAAATTGAAGGCCTAAGCCGGGAAGTAATTTGTTTTTAATTTTAATGTAAACATGGCGTCTGTGTGTATGAACAGCTGATATATATTTTTTTTCTAGTAGCTACCCATTCAGCCATCGGACCAACAATATCCGTGTTAATGCCTAGTACACACGAACTGAAAATACCGTCTATACGTAAGTCACCAGAGACCATAGACAATATTAAAAATCCTCTGCCTTTATTTTACTTAGTATAGAAACTAAGATTCTTATTATCAGGTTGTGTATAATGGCCCTAATATTCGCACACTACACACGTGGACTTATTAAAGAAAAAAAATATAGAGGGATTGGAGGGAAAATTAAAAATACTTTTTTTAAACATGGCGTCTGTGTTCATGAACTGGCTGAACAGCTGAATTATGTTTTTTTGAGTGGTGTATTTTTTTATTTCATTGCATATGTTTGAGAAAAGCACTATACATGCCTTAGCCGTGAAAAGGGCTTGCCGGCTTCGTATCACTAGACGGCCTCCCTTACGGTCGGCCGTCTATACCTACTCAGCCGGCAAGCCCTTATTTCCCGGCGTCTGCAGTAATGTACTATTTCTCAAACATCCAAGGAAATGTCGTTCTTATGATCGTTGTAATGCAACGCGAAATACGTCTTTGTATAGCAATTGTTGAAGATTCGTTCTAATTTCAAATTAGAACGATATAAAGGAATTTCATACAACATTATTGGCCGTAGCCAACAAAGAGATTGTCTTTTGTTTCAGTGGGGTTTATTTCTTTTATTGATAATCTATGGCATACTGCCAATAAAAAAAAACTTAGTTTGTGCATGTATATTTACGTTTTATTTCTTATATTTAACTAGATTATTCAATTCGATTAAATCAGATATTCAATAAAATAAACAAGGAATCACGTTTATTGTTAAAAAATATAACAATATCTAATTAATAAGGTGTTGTCATTTTTTAATAAATAGAATCATCTTAACATTTGGTGGCAAAAACATTGACCCGAACAGCTTAAAAAAATAAATTTGTTTTTTTTTATTAAATTTGAAATAAATTTGTTTTTATATGAATATATAAGTTGAACATTTGTATTATTTCCTTGGATTTATTTGAGAAAAGCACTATACAAGCCTCGGCGCGAACAGGGATTATCGGCCTCGTATCTCTAGATGGCCTCGTTATCACTCGGCCATCTATTACTACTCGGCCAATAATTCCCTATTTCGCGGCCTCTGCAGTAATGTACTATTAATACTATTATACTCGTACGCTTATGCCTCGTGGCTTGCCGAGTAAGTAATGTACGAAATATTAAGACCTAATATGCTGATGTTCTCTTTTCTTTAATTAATTTGAGTAGAGAGATGTCTTATGAAAATTAAAGTTTAGCAGCGGGTACCATAGCGTATATAATTCTGATACAGGTTTAAACAGTGTGTTGTTGTGGTTTTGTCTGTGAAATTATAATCGACAGATATTACGCGAGCAAAAAAAATATATTTGCATACATCATACAGGTGGAGTTAAATCGCGTGCCAGCCGGCTGCTGGGCGCTGGTCGAGGGCATCGACCAGCCGATAGTGAAGACCTGCACGCTGGTGGCGGCGGAGGAGGAGGAGGAGCTCCACACGTTCCGCCCGCTCCGGTTTAACACGCAGGCCGTCGTCAAGATAGCCGTGGAGCCGGTCAACCCCTCGGAACTGCCCAAGATGCTGGACGGGCTACGGAAGGTGAGTACAGCTTCTGCCTTCGTCATCAGAGCTGCCCATGATGATGGACGGGCTGAGGAAGGTGAGTACAGCTTCTGCCTTCATCATCAGAGCTGCCCATGATGATGGACGGGCTGAGGAAGGTGAGTACAGCTTCTGCCTTCATCATCAGAGCTGCCCATGATGATGGACGGGCTGAGGAAGGTGAGTACAGCTTCTGCCTTCATCATCAGAGCTGCCCATGATGATGGACGGGCTGAGGAAGGTGAGTACAGCTTCTGCCTTCATCATCAGAGCTGCCCATGATGATGGACGGGCTGAGGAAGGTGAGTACAGCTTCTGCCTTCATCATCAGAGCTGCCCATGATGATGGACGGGCTGAGGAAGGTGAGTACAGCTTCTGCCTTCATCATCAGAGCTGACCATGATGATGGACGGGCTGAGGAAGGTGAGTACAGCTTCTGCCTTCATCATCAGAGCTGCCCATGATGATGGACGGGCTGAGGAAGGTGAGTACAGCTTCAAACTCCATCATCATACCAGCCGATAGTGAAGACATGCACGCTGGTCGCGGCGGAGGAGGAGGAGGAGCTCCACACGTTCCGCCCGCTCCGGTTTAACACGCAGGCCGTCGTCAAGATAGCCGTGGAGCCGGTCAACCCCTCGGAACTGCCCAAGATGCTGGACGGGCTGAGGAAGGTGAGTACAGCTTCTGCCTTCATCATCATACCAGCCGATAGTGAAGACCTGATAGCTGTCCAGTCGGTTAATCCCTCAGAGCTGCCATAGATGTTGGACGGGCTGAGGAAGGTGAGTAGAGCTTCTGCCTTCATCATCATATCAATCGATAGTGATGACCTGATAGCTGTCCAGTCGGTTAATCCCACAGAGCTGCCATAGATGTTGGACGGGCTACGGAAGGTGAGTAGAACTTCTGCCTTCATCATCATATCAGTCGATAGTGATGACCTGATAGCCGTGGATCCGGTCAACCCCTCGGAGCTGCCCAAGATGCTGGATGGGCTGAGGAAGGTGAGAGCTTTTGCCTTCATCATCATACCAGTCGATAGTGAAGACCTGATAGCTGTTCAGTCGGTTAATCCCTCAGAGCTGCCCAAGATGCTGGACGGGCTAAGGAAGGTGAGTAGAACTTCTGCCTTCATCATCATACCAGCCGATAGTGAAGACCTGATAGCTGTCGAGCCGGTCAACCCCTCGGAGCTGCCCAAGATGCTGGACGGGCTGAGGAAGGTGAGTACAGCTTCAGACTCCATCATCATATCAGTCGATAGTGAAGACCTGATAGCTGTCCAGTCGGTTAATCCCTCAGAGCTGCCCAAGATGCTGGACGGGCTAAGGAAGGTGAGTAGAACTTCTGCCTTCATCATCATACCAGCCGATAGTGAAGACCTGATAGCTGTCGAGCCGGTCAACCCCTCGGAGCTGCCCAAGATGCTGGACGGGCTGAGGAAGGTGAGTACAGCTTCAGACTCCATCATCATATCAGTCGATAGTGAAGACCTGATAGCTGTCCAGTCGGTTAATCCCTCAGAGCTGCCCAAGATGCTGGACGGGCTGAGGAAGGTGAGAACTACTGCCTTCATCATCATTTATTTACAACAAATTTATTTACACAATATTACAGTAGACTAACCAATACACTCTGAAATTAGGGTAAGTTACAGACAAAAAACATTATGTACTAGAAATCCAATTAAACATCATCTCGCAAAGTCTCAAACATTCCTGGCAAACAGTCGTCCATCTCCACGCAAGAAGGTGTCACTCCGGTGCTGCTGTCAGGAGCGCGTTAAGAAGCGTAAGATCACAATAGTGATCATATGAGCCGATAGTGATGACCTGATAGCCGTGGAGCCGGTCAACCCCTCGGAGCTGCCCAAGATGCTGGACGGGCTGAGGAAGGTGAGAGCTTCTGCCTTCATCATCATGCCAGTCGATAGTGAAGACCTGATAGCTGTCCAGTCGGTTAATCCCTCAGAGCTGCCCAAGATGTTGGATGGGCTACGGAAGGTGAGTAGAGCTTCCGTCTTACTGTTGAGTTTATTTATTTTTTTTTATTTATTTGGGGCATCAACAGCAATACAACACCTAACAATTAACAACATAGTACTACAACAAAAGCCAATAAAAGATGTCCAAAAAATACAATAAACAGAACTTCTCTTCTCAACAGCGGTCACCTCTTGTGAAATTCCGATTCAAATTCAGACTTGTAAAAGTGCCCAGACTTGTAAAAGTGCCCTTGTGGCTTGTGGCTCACATGCAGAATTTTGAGTGTGCAGGACGCGAAAGATTCTAAGGCTCCCTAGCCGTTCAAAAATGCTGATTGTTTTCTACCAGTTACTTGTGCTAGGGGTATTTTAACCCTTAAATAAAATAAAATAAAAATAAAAATCGTTTTATTTTAGAAATTCAGATTCCATATATTGTTAGTAAATTAACTTGTAAACTATGTTAGATACATTATTAATACTTTAAAACATGAATGCATGATGCAATTTACACGTTACTGAAATGACACAAGTCAAAATCTGATCATTGTCAATAAGGACTTTGTCAAGATTCTCCCGAAGTCTCAAACTGACGTGCATTTTCCTTGCCAATTACGTCATTTCACAAATAATATTAGTGTAATTGTATTAAATGCATACATTTAAAGGTTAAATTTAGGTGTGGAATGAAATGATTTGACATCGACTTTGAATCTGTTTTGTTTTATCCCCAGGTGAACAAGTCCTATCCTCTGTTATCAACCCGGGTAGAGGAGAGCGGGGAGCACGTGGTCCTAGGTACAGGGGAGCTGTACCTAGATTGTGTGATGCACGACCTGCGAGACATGTACTCCGAGATCGATATCAAAGGTAAATACTTTCGGTTATACCGTGGCCACAGACAACCCCCACTATAGACGGAGCATGTAGGGCGACCCGCGCGCACCAACGATATGGTACGGCAGAACATTAAAGTATCGACACGGCGGCCACCGTTTGGTTGCGTCCTTGTTTATGATCCATGCGTACGTCAACGAAAAAATAAATTAAATAAATAACATGGTAAATTGTAGTGTTAAGTGGTGTAGAGAGACCTCATAAACATGGACGCAACTAAACGGTGGCCGCCGTGTTGATACTTTAATGTTCTGCCGTACCATATGGTTGGTGCGCGCGGGTCGCCTTACATGCTCCGTCTAGTGGGGGTTGTCTGTGACCGTGGCATAAGGAAATAAGATGTCACTCCGACCAGAGAGACATTCTACGGCACTGCGTAGTTGCCGCTTTATGGTCACAGAATACTTACAGTGCGACACAAAAGAGTAGAAAACGGATGATAAAGGAACTACAATTTTTCATTCAAAATTGTTACCATATTCAAGCACTTTACGTCAAAAATGTGGCAGTTGCGAAGGAAGTGGCGCCCTCATTTATTTTCTACTCTTTTGTGTCGCACTGTAAGAGACCTTATTCCTTTTAAAATTTATTTTTTTCATATTATGACAAGTATATTGATAGTTTCAACCAACTTTTTGATCTGAATAATACTTTTCCCCAAGTTCTAGGTAGTAACATAGCTATTTCATGCTTTCATTGCGTGCAGTCGAAAAAAAATAAGTATTATGCATTTGGGTGGATCAACTTTTTCTTGTTGTTATTCTGTCCAGTAACTCAGGAGACAATGGTGATTCAACTTCTTAAAGGTCTTCGCACATTATAACAACTCAACGGCGACTCGATTCTATGCCAAATATTGAAATTTAAGCCCTATGTCATATTTACTAGGTATAATTTCAAAAAATGATATTAGTAGTGGACGACGAGTGGACGACTCGTCGGTGCATCGTCGAAATTAAACCTAGTTAATATGACATAGGGCTTAAATTTCAATATTTGGCATAGAATCGAGTCGCCGTTGAGTTGTTATAATGTGCGAAGACCTTAAAAAAGTGTTGATAATTTGTAATATTGGTCTTTCAAGAGATAGTTTAAATAAGAATGGGCTTATAACTGCTGCAATTACAAAAAAATAAAAATATTGCCTCCGAAAAGCGTAGTTTTATAGAGTAACGCAGGAGACATCACCATGGCAACTAGCAACAGAAAAAAGTTGATTGACCCATTTATGCATTGAGATTGTCATGTTTTCTGACTAAGTTCTATTTTGTCGTAATCATTGATTTAAATCACTCACGATGTTATGAGATTCATACAGGTTACAAGGGAATCGGGGAGTATTATGATACACCACTGGCAACTGGCATTGCTTAGTTTGGGACTAGGTCGAATTGTGTAAATATTGTTTCTTGATACATCATCATACTAAAAGGTGCTCGCAACTTCGAACGCGTAATTTTTTTTTATACCGATGTCACTATTCAGGTAAAAAGTATCCTATAACCATCTTTGGATGTCCCGCTATCCCTGTACCGAAATTGGTTAAAATTTGTCCAGCCATTTCGGCGTGATGCGAGGACAATGGAAACTATGACCAACAGATGGCGCCAGGCTGGCATAGCGCCGTGCGCTCATACAAAACAAATGACGATCCTGCATCACGCTATTAAGATATTTCCTCCATAGAAAACTGATTTTCAATACCAATCTAGTATTTTATAATAGTACTAGCTGTGCCCCGCGGTGTTACCCGCTCATCCCACGGGAACACTAAATTTATTCGGGATGAAAAGTATCCTATGTCCTTCCCCGGGACTGACACTATCTATATACCAAATTTCATCTAAATCGGTTCAGCGGTTTAAGCGTGAAGAGGTAACAGACAGACAGACAGACACACTTTCGCATTTATAATATTAGTACAGTAGCCGGCAAACTTCTTGAGCATAACCTTGACCAGTAGCCGATTTACGTACAAATATGCATGCGCAGATCCGCCATTTTGGCTCAAGTTGTTTGCCGGCTACTGTATGGATAGATGTACTAAGACCTTATTTGTTATTTCAGTCGCCGATCCAGTAGTGTCGTTTTGCGAGACGGTTGTAGAGACATCGTCTCTCAAGTGCTTCGCGGAGACGCCTAACAAACGGAACAAGTTGACTATGATAGCTGAGCCGTTAGAGCGAGGTCTGGCTGAGGACATCGAGTCTGGTGCTGTCTGCGTCACCTGGGACAGGCGCAAGCTGGGAGAGTTCTTCCAGAACAAGTCAGTATACCGTACACTCGCGCGCCGAGGGTTCCGTACACACACTTATCACACAGACCGCTAACAAGGAGGACATCGAGTCTGGTGCTGTCTGCGTCACCTGGGACAGGCGCAAGCTGGGAGAGTTCTTCCAGAACAAGTCAGTATACCGTACACTCGCGCGCCGAGGGTTCCGTACACACACTTATCACATAGACCGCTAACAAGGAGGACATCGAGTCTGGTGCTGTCTGCGTCACCTGGGACAGGCGCAAGCTGGGAGAGTTCTTCCAGAACAAGTCAGTATACCGTACACTCGCGCGCCGAGGGTTCCGTACACACACTTATCACATAGACCGCTAACAAGGAGGACATCGAGTCTGGTGCTGTCTGCGTCACCTGGGACAGGCGCAAGCTGGGAGAGTTCTTCCAGAACAAGTCAGTATACCGTACACTCGCGCGCCGAGGGTTCCGTACACACACTTATCACATAGACCGCTAACAAGGAGGACATCGAGTCTGGTGCTGTCTGCGTCACCTGGGACAGGCGCAAGCTGGGAGAGTTCTTCCAGAACAAGTCAGTATACCGTACACTCGCGCGCCGAGGGTTCCGTACACACACTTATCACACAGACCGCTAACAAGGAGGACATCGAGTCTGGTGCTGTCTGCGTCACCTGGGACAGGCGCAAGCTGGGAGAGTTCTTCCAGAACAAGTCAGTATACCGTACACTCGCGCGCCGAGGGTTCCGTACACACACTTATCACATAGACCGCTAACAAGGAGGACATCGAGTCTGGTGCTGTCTGCGTCACCTGGGACAGGCGCAAGCTGGGAGAGTTCTTCCAGAACAAGTCAGTATACCGTACACTCGCGCGCCGAGGGTTCCGTACACACACTTATCACATAGACCGCTAACAAGGAGGACATCGAGTCTGGTGCTGTCTGCGTCACCTGGGACAGGCGCAAGCTGGGAGAGTTCTTCCAGAACAAGTCAGTATACCGTACACTCGCGCGCCGAGGGTTCCGTACACACACTTATCACATAGACCGCTAACAAGGAGGACATCGAGTCTGGTGCTGTCTGCGTCACCTGGGACAGGCGCAAGCTGGGAGAGTTCTTCCAGAACAAGTCAGTATACCGTAGACTCGCGCGCCGAGGGTTCCGTACACACACTTATCACATAGACCGCTAACAAGGAGGACATCGAGTCTGGTGCTGTCTGCGTCACCTGGGACAGGCGCAAGCTGGGAGAGTTCTTCCAGAACAAGTCAGTATACCGTACACTCGCGCGCCGAGGGTTCCGTACACACACTTATCACATAGACCCCTAACAAGGAGGACATCGAGTCTGGTGCTGTCTGCGTCACCTGGGACAGGCGCAAGCTGGGAGAGTTCTTCCAGAACAAGTCAGTATACCGTACACTCGCGCGCCGAGGGTTCCGTACACACACTTATCACGTAGAACCCTAACAAGGAGGACATCGAGTCTGGTGCTGTCTGCGTCACCTGGGACAGGCGCAAGCTGGGAGAGTTCTTCCAGAACAAGTCAGTATACCTTAATCCCTTTTAAGGGTAACCCAAAGGGTAAAAACGGGACCCTATTACTGAGACTTCGCTGTCCGTCCGTCCGTCTATCACCAGGCTGTATCACAAGAACGGTGATAGCTAGACATTTGAAATTTTCACAGATGATGTATTTCTATTGCCGCTATTACAACAAATACTAAAAATAAAATAAAATAAATATTTAAGGGGGGCTCCCATACAACAAACTTGTTATAGATTATGGTACGGAACCCTTCATGCGCGAGTCGGACTCGCACTTGCCCAATTTTTTTCTCAAGAATGCAATGATATGTCGTCATAACGCGCGTTATAACAGGCTTCGAAGTATCACGTTTCTGGCGGAACAACTCTAAGAGACCTGTAAAGGAATTTCATACAAAAATAGGGCCTAAGCTGATAAGTGTTTTTTTTTTGCTGAATTATACTTTTTTTTGAGTAGGGTATTTTTTTATTTCATAGCATATGTTTGAAAAAGCACTATACATGCCTTAGCCGTCAAAAGGGCTTGCCGTTTTCGTATCACTATCTATGTATACCTACTCACCCGACAAGCCCTTCTTTCTGCAGTAATGTACCAAAAATTAAAATTTGTGAAAAAGCTAAAATTTAATGTGTCAATTTTGCTCTAGATACGACTGGGATTTGCTGGCCGCCCGTTCGATATGGGCCTTCGGGCCGACCGCTACAGGACCCAACATTCTAGTCGATGACACTCTACCGTCGGAGGTCGACAAACACCTACTCGCCTCTGTCAAAGACAGTATAGTGCAAGGTACACGTTCGCTTACAAAAATTCACTAATAGTAGAGTTGTTAGTCCGCTGTTTTCTAACATAATTGTGCGCATCGGGTTACAAGCATGAAATTTCTACCACAGATAGAGTGTTCCACGGTGATTATTTTCAGATGTGGAGGGAAGTCAGATTCGTCCCCTGTGAGGCGTGAGAGCGGAGTGAATAGGGCCAAGTATCCCTCTTTTCTTTCTTTATTGCTGGTCAGTTAAGTCTACCAGGACGTGTTTGATATCTATTTTACACGAAAACGATGTCGCACAAGCCCTAATAGCCTTAACTGATCAGTAATAAAAATAAGAAAAAGAGCAGTACTTGGTCCTTTTCACCCCGCTCTCCCACCACACAGGGGACGAATCTGACTTCCCTCCACATCTGAAAATAATCACCGTGGAACGCTCTATATGTGGTAGAAATTTCATGCTTGTAACCCGATGCGCACAATTTCGCGGCTTAGCAACTCTACTATAAGTAACAAATGCCTACTTAAAACAAAGCTCGTATCTCTGTCTACTTACTAGATATGAGGTTTTGAAGAGCAGTGACAGAAATTTTAGTGAGTTTTGGATGTTACCAGGCGAAATAGTGCTCAAAATAGCAACATTAAAAGTGGTTCGGATTCGTCTATGCAATCTCCCGGGACTTCGTAACGTAATATTAATAAAGGTATGACTTATTCCCGGGATTATAATCGTAATCTTAAGATATGTGTTTCGTTTCAAAATATTACTCAGTTATATAAAAGGTAGATACTTATACAGGCATTAATGATATTGTTTTTCTACTCCTGTACTTTTATCCGTCATTTATATAGTTACCAACTCTAATAAAGATATACTTTACAAAATCCTTGTAAAAGTCTATAGATTTTCCGAAAGCGCACTGCTATACGATGTTATATAATGTAACCAAAAAAGGCTTTGCCGAGAGTCCTCGGGGCATATCCATATTAAGTATAGCATTTAAGGTCATTGACCCCAAATTGCACACCCTAATCCGAACGCTGAATACATTACCTTGTGTTTTGCAGGGTTCCAATGGGGCACGCGTGAAGGTCCACTGTGCGAAGAGCCCATCCGCAACGTGAAGTTCAAGATCCTGGACGCAGTCATAGCACAAGAGCCGCTGCACAGAGGAGGCGGACAGATCATCCCCACCGCCAGACGAGTGAGTACCTATATATCCGTCCCATAACCTAGACCAATAGTCCGTCCCATAACCTAGATCAATAGTCCGTCCCATAACTTAGACCAATAGTCCGTCCCATAACCTAGATCAATAGTCCGTCCCATAACCTAGACCAATAGTCCGTCCCATAACCTAGATCAATAGTCCCTCCCATAACCTAGACCAATAGTCCGTCCCATAACCTAGACCAATAGTCCGTCCCATAACCTAGATCAATAGTCCGTCCCATAACCTAGACCAATAGTCCGTCCCATAACCTAGATCAATAGTCCGTCCCATAATCTAGACCAATAGTCCGTCCCATAACCTAGATCAATAGTCCGTCCCATAACCTAGACCAATAGTCCGTCCCATAACCTAGATCAATAGTCCGTCCCATAACCTAGATCAATAGTCCGTCCCATAACCTAGACCAATAGTCCGTCCCATAACCTAGATCAATAGTCCATCCCATAGCCTAGACCAAGTTCCTTATAGTATAGACATTAGATCCTCATCATCCGTTTTTTTTATTTGATGTCTCTTGTAATCATGGCTGTAAGCGGATTGGGCGCAAGAAAAGGGCCTTATACAGGGTAATCAATCGAAATGGGTCAGTACGGTGAAGTCACCCCGCAGGCGGACTAACGATCGAGTTATCGACCAATGAAACTATGCCATAAGATTTAACAGGAGTTGAAAATTTGTATATTTGACCCGATAGCGGAGCCGCGATAAAAAGTTAGTCTACTAGAAAAGAAAGAAAGAAAATATTCATTTCATAAAAGCACACATAGACAGGACATTATTGGCATATCACTGTTCTTTTAACTATCTTATGTGGAGTAAAGTTGGCTCCAATGAGTCCAAGTATGTGTGCGAGAAAAGGTTCTGACCACAAAACAGATATCAATCTATATACAAGCGCGCTCGGGCAAACGCACACATAGACATTGCTCACGGACACGATATCTCGGACCAGTTCAGACCAGTGCGAGCGCGAGTGCCATCCGCTTGACGTGTCCGTGAGCAATGTCTATGTGTGCGTTTGCTCGAGCGCGCTTCTATGTAGATTGATTTCTGTACCCATCTGTTTTGTGCTCTAACTCATCATCACTACATAGTATAAAATAAAGTCGCTTTCTCTGTCCCTATGTCCCTTTGTATGCTTAAATCTTTAAAACTACACAACGGATTTTGATGCGGTTTTTTTTAATAGATAGAGTGATTCAAGAGGAAGGTTTATATGTATAATACATGCATAATTTATCAGCATTGCACCCGTGCGAAGCCGGGGCGGGTCGCTAGTGATACTATAAACCCTCCCGTCCCTCTACAGGTGGCGTACTCCGCTTTCCTCATGGCCACACCGCGTCTCATGGAGCCCTACCTGTTTGTGGAGGTGCAAGCGCCCGCGGACTGCGTCTCCGCCGTTTACACTGTACTCGCTAAAAGAAGAGGTGAGTGCCTTGTTCGCCCATGATTAAATATAGCTTAAGGTGTCCGCAGATCTAACCCACATCCACGTGTGATTTAATACCGTTTTGCTGCGTTACGGTACCTTGAATGAAAGTTTAGTTAACCAAAGGTTAAATGTAAAAAGTACAAAAAAACAGCAGACAAAATTCGAAGACACCCTCACCAGACTCTGTACTTTGGCACTATGCCTCAGGGGCCATTTTTAGATTTAGTTTAACTTTATTGTGTATATAAATTTATGAAAAATGTAATGTCTCATTTTGTTTAATGTGGGTACACCACAATTTTTATTTAAACTAAGAATACAAAGATCAAAGCTTAAAGAAAAATTGAAAAAGGAGCTACCTGGTGGAAGGGACCGGGAATCGAACCCGGTACCTCTGGATTACCGGTCCAGCGCGTTAGCCACTTCGCTACCCTCGCTCCACGTAGACCTGACGAATTTTTCCTTATGCTGTGTGTTGATCTTTGCATTGTTTATTGCAACCATATAAACATTCTTTAAGCTTTGATCTTTGTATTCTTAGTTTATTGTGTATAGTTTAGCTTTATAAATAAAGGTTTAGTTTTATTACAAGTATTCTTATCATATTTATCATTTGATTGTTTCTTAAATATCTGTACACATTACCAGGCCACGTGACCCAAGACGCGCCAGTCCCCGGCTCGCCGCTCTACACGATCAAGGCGTTCGTGCCCGCCATAGACTCGTTCGGGTTCGAGACGGACCTGCGGACACATACCCAGGGGCAGGCGTTCTGTCTGCAGGTGTTCCATCACTGGCAGATCGTGCCCGGCGACCCGCTCGACAAGAGCATCGTCATCAGGTGAGACGATACATAGACTCGTTCGGGTTCGAGACGGACCTGCGGACACATACCCAGGGGCAGGCGTTCTGTCTGCAGGTGTTCCATCACTGGCAGATCGTGCCCGGCGACCCGCTCGACAAGAGCATCGTCATCAGGTGAGACGATACATAGACTCGTTCGGGTTCGAGACGGACCTGCGGACACATACCCAGGGGCAGGCATTCTGTCTGCAGGTGTTCCATCACTGGCAGATCGTGCCCGGCGACCCGCTCGACAAGAGCATCGTCATCAGGTGAGACGATACATAGACTCGTTCGGGTTCGAGACGGACCTGCGGACACATACCCAGGGGCAGGCATTCTGTCTGCAGGTGTTCCATCACTGGCAGATCGTGCCCGGCGACCCGCTCGACAAGAGCATCGTCATCAGGTGAGACGATATATAGACTCGTTCGGGTTCGAGACGGACCTGCGGACACATACCCAGGGGCAGGCGTTCTGTCTGCAGGTGTTCCATCACTGGCAGATCGTGCCCGGCGACCCGCTCGACAAGAGCATCGTCATCAGGTGAGACGATACATAGACTCGTTCGGGTTCGAGACGGACCTGCGGACACATACCCAGGGGCAGGCGTTCTGTCTGCAGGTGTTCCATCACTGGCAGATCGTGCCCGGCGACCCGCTCGACAAGAGCATCGTCATCAGGTGAGACGATACATAGACTCGTTCGGGTTCGAGACGGACCTGCGGACACATACCCAGGGGCAGGCGTTCTGTCTGCAGGTGTTCCATCACTGGCAGATCGTGCCCGGCGACCCGCTCGACAAGAGCATCGTCATCAGGTGAGACGATACATAGACTCGTTCGGGTTCGAGACGGACCTGCGGACACATACCCAGGGGCAGGCATTCTGTCTGCAGGTGTTCCATCACTGGCAGATCGTGCCCGGCGACCCGCTCGACAAGAGCATCGTCATCAGGTGAGACGATACATAGACTCGTTCGGGTTCGAGACGGACCTGCGGACACATACCCAGGGGCAGGCATTCTGTCTGCAGGTGTTCCATCACTGGCAGATCGTGCCCGGCGACCCGCTCGACAAGAGCATCGTCATCAGGTGAGACGATATATAGACTCGTTCGGGTTCGAGACGGACCTGCGGACACATACCCAGGGGCAGGCGTTCTGTCTGCAGGTGTTCCATCACTGGCAGATCGTGCCCGGCGACCCGCTCGACAAGAGCATCGTCATCAGGTGAGACGATACATAGACTCGTTCGGGTTCGAGACGGACCTGCGGACACATACCCAGGGGCAGGCGTTCTGTCTGCAGGTGTTCCATCACTGGCAGATCGTGCCCGGCGACCCGCTCGACAAGAGCATCGTCATCAGGTGAGACGATACATAGACTCGTTCGGGTTCGAGACGGACCTGCGGACACATACCCAGGGGCAGGCGTTCTGTCTGCAGGTGTTCCATCACTGGCAGATCGTGCCCGGCGACCCGCTCGACAAGAGCATCGTCATCAGGTGAGACGATACATAGACTCGTTCGGGTTCGAGACGGACCTGCGGACACATACCCAGGGGCAGGCGTTCTGTCTGCAGGTGTTCCATCACTGGCAGATCGTGCCCGGCGACCCGCTCGACAAGAGCATCGTCATCAGGTGAGACGATACATAGACTCGTTCGGGTTCGAGACGGACCTGCGGACACATACCCAGGGGCAGGCGTTCTGTCTGCAGGTGTTCCATCACTGGCAGATCGTGCCCGGCGACCCGCTCGACAAGAGCATCGTCATCAGGTGAGACGATACATAGACTCGTTCGGGTTCGAGACGGACCTGCGGACACATACCCAGGGGCAGGCGTTCTGTCTGCAGGTGTTCCATCACTGGCAGATCGTGCCCGGCGACCCGCTCGACAAGAGCATCGTCATCAGGTGAGACGATACATAGACTCGTTCGGGTTCGAGACGGACCTGCGGACACATACCCAGGGGCAGGCATTCTGTCTGCAGGTGTTCCATCACTGGCAGATCGTGCCCGGCGACCCGCTCGACAAGAGCATCGTCATCAGGTGAGACGATACATAGACTCGTTCGGGTTCGAGACGGACCTGCGGACACATACCCAGGGGCAGGCATTCTGTCTGCAGGTGTTCCATCACTGGCAGATCGTGCCCGGCGACCCGCTCGACAAGAGCATCGTCATCAGGTGAGACGATATATAGACTCGTTCGGGTTCGAGACGGACCTGCGGACACATACCCAGGGGCAGGCGTTCTGTCTGCAGGTGTTCCATCACTGGCAGATCGTGCCCGGCGACCCGCTCGACAAGAGCATCGTCATCAGGTGAGACGATACATAGACTCGTTCGGGTTCGAGACGGACCTGCGGACACATACCCAGGGGCAGGCGTTCTGTCTGCAGGTGTTCCATCACTGGCAGATCGTGCCCGGCGACCCGCTCGACAAGAGCATCGTCATCAGGTGAGACGATACATAGACTCGTTCGGGTTCGAGACGGACCTGCGGACACATACCCAGGGGCAGGCGTTCTGTCTGCAGGTGTTCCATCACTGGCAGATCGTGCCCGGCGACCCGCTCGACAAGAGCATCGTCATCAGGTGAGACGATACATAGACTCGTTCGGGTTCGAGACGGACCTGCGGACACATACCCAGGGGCAGGCATTCTGTCTGCAGGTGTTCCATCACTGGCAGATCGTGCCCGGCGACCCGCTCGACAAGAGCATCGTCATCAGGTGAGACGATACATAGACTCGTTCGGGTTCGAGACGGACCTGCGGACACATACCCAGGGGCAGGCATTCTGTCTGCAGGTGTTCCATCACTGGCAGATCGTGCCCGGCGACCCGCTCGACAAGAGCATCGTCATCAGGTGAGACGATATATAGACTCGTTCGGGTTCGAGACGGACCTGCGGACACATACCCAGGGGCAGGCGTTCTGTCTGCAGGTGTTCCATCACTGGCAGATCGTGCCCGGCGACCCGCTCGACAAGAGCATCGTCATCAGGTGAGACGATACATAGACTCGTTCGGGTTCGAGACGGACCTGCGGACACATACCCAGGGGCAGGCGTTCTGTCTGCAGGTGTTCCATCACTGGCAGATCGTGCCCGGCGACCCGCTCGACAAGAGCATCGTCATCAGGTGAGACGATACATAGACTCGTTCGGGTTCGAGACGGACCTGCGGACACATACCCAGGGGCAGGCGTTCTGTCTGCAGGTGTTCCATCACTGGCAGATCGTGCCCGGCGACCCGCTCGACAAGAGCATCGTCATCAGGTGAGACGATACATAGACTCGTTCGGGTTCGAGACGGACCTGCGGACACATACCCAGGGGCAGGCGTTCTGTCTGCAGGTGTTCCATCACTGGCAGATCGTGCCCGGCGACCCGCTCGACAAGAGCATCGTCATCAGGTGAGACGATACATAGACTCGTTCGGGTTCGAGACGGACCTGCGGACACATACCCAGGGGCAGGCGTTCTGTCTGCAGGTGTTCCATCACTGGCAGATCGTGCCCGGCGACCCGCTCGACAAGAGCATCGTCATCAGGTGAGACGATACATAGACTCGTTCGGGTTCGAGACGGACCTGCGGACACATACCCAGGGGCAGGCGTTCTGTCTGCAGGTGTTCCATCACTGGCAGATCGTGCCCGGCGACCCGCTCGACAAGAGCATCGTCATCAGGTGAGACGATACATAGACTCGTTCGGGTTCGAGACGGACCTGCGGACACATACCCAGGGGCAGGCGTTCTGTCTGCAGGTGTTCCATCACTGGCAGATCGTGCCCGGCGACCCGCTCGACAAGAGCATCGTCATCAGGTGAGACGATACATAGACTCGTTCGGGTTCGAGACGGACCTGCGGACACATACCCAGGGGCAGGCGTTCTGTCTGCAGGTGTTCCATCACTGGCAGATCGTGCCCGGCGACCCGCTCGACAAGAGCATCGTCATCAGGTGAGACGATACATAGACTCGTTCGGGTTCGAGACGGACCTGCGGACACATACCCAGGGGCAGGCGTTCTGTCTGCAGGTGTTCCATCACTGGCAGATCGTGCCCGGCGACCCGCTCGACAAGAGCATCGTCATCAGGTGAGACGATACATAGACTCGTTCGGGTTCGAGACGGACCTGCGGACACATACCCAGGGGCAGGCGTTCTGTCTGCAGGTGTTCCATCACTGGCAGATCGTGCCCGGCGACCCGCTCGACAAGAGCATCGTCATCAGGTGAGACGATACATAGACTCGTTCGGGTTCGAGACGGACCTGCGGACACATACCCAGGGGCAGGCGTTCTGTCTGCAGGTGTTCCATCACTGGCAGATCGTGCCCGGCGACCCGCTCGACAAGAGCATCGTCATCAGGTGAGACGATACATAGACTCGTTCGGGTTCGAGACGGACCTGCGGACACATACCCAGGGGCAGGCGTTCTGTCTGCAGGTGTTCCATCACTGGCAGATCGTGCCCGGCGACCCGCTCGACAAGAGCATCGTCATCAGGTGAGACCCAATCATCAATCAAAGGGCGTTCAGTCTTTTACAAACTATACAAAACAGTGTCATGTAGGAAAACAACGCTTTTCATGGATATGCAAGCCAATACGAGAACGACACACGCGACCACAGACTTGGCGATGCTGATCATCTAGCTGTAGGTACACAACTATACTACGATTTCTAATTCAAGACCAAAAAATCTACCAGAATGTTACCACTACAATAAAATATTAGTAAAATCCTTATTCTTTTTTAGACACTAAGATAATTTATTAATTGATAACTTTAACTCTATGTTTTAACAAAATAATTAGGTATGCTTATTATTACATAAATACGAGAGGAGATAATAAAAACTTAAACATCGGAGATTTTTGGTACAATATCTGGGTATTGTACTTGTAACACTTGAGGTATTCAAAACATTTGGTGCAATCATTTACAAGCTCAGATGTCATTTAAATTTTGACAACTTTGACAGTGACGTATGTGTCGTAGTTTGTTTGGTCTTGAATTAGAAAACCGAGTTTACTTCAACAGGGCCATCTGGATGTAATCTAAGGATTAATTGTTTACTCGCACGGTATTGAAAGGAGTAGTGACAGCTTGTATACTAGACGTACTGCCAGCCCTACAGCGGCTGATTAAAAATTTGGACACTCAAACTCGGTAATTCATAAAAGGGTCACTTATAATTCAAATATAGGTCACTCAATCAAAGATGTCACTTATTTAACATAATTTTTCAAGTAATAACAATAAACACAGCATAACATTCTTAAGCAAATACAAGGACGAATATTCTTAATCCTCTGATTAAAAACCTAAACTAACACCGAATGCCTGGCCCTTTCAGCCAGTGCCATAGAGACAACCATAATTGACACCATTTCATATTTTTAGTACGACAGTTTTATTACTTTTCTGTATTCCGCTTAGGAAAATCTCTAAATAACTGTTTTCTGAGATTACTAATTATTTTATTATTAACATCTACGTATTCTAAAATGTAGTAACTTCAAAACTATGACATGATGTCTGTATTGCTTTAGTCTGGTGTCTAATTAAAAAAAAAATTTAACGACGTTGAGCTTGAAATTATTGACAGTTTTTTTTTTGCGGATAGTTCGAACACTACACATCTATGCAGGCATAGTTGTCGTAGGTTTTTATTATATTTCTAGCGAAATATAAATTGAATTTTATTTTTAGGGTGTACACAACGCAAAGCTCTCTCGATCTCTATATTAATTTCCTGTCAGAAATATGAAATGTTGTCAATTAGGGTAAATCGCCAATAATTGGCCACCGTTCAATAACTGGCCACCTCAAACTAAAAATGAACTCTGTTCACCCACAAACTGAATTCATTTTATTATATCGTGGCCAGTTATTGAATGGCGGCCAGTAATTAACAGCTTCTACTAACATGAATTATATTTATAGGTAAACAGAGTTCATTTTTAGTTTGAGGTGGCCAGTTATTGAACGGTGGCCAATTATTGGCGATTTACCCTATTTGATTTGAATCAAAACTATATGATTTTTATCATGCCACCCTCACAGTATGTAACACATTCCGTGTTCCCAGGCCCCTGGAGCCGCAGCCAGCGACGCACCTCGCTCGAGAGTTCATGGTGAAGACCCGGCGCCGCAAGGGCCTGAGCGAGGACGTCTCCATCAACAAGTTCTTCGACGACCCCATGTTGCTGGAGCTGGCGCGGCAGGACGTGCAGTTCAACTAAGTTTAGGTCAATAAATGTATGAAATTCAGTCGTTGGTTTCATTTTTTTAGATTCCGTACCCAAAGGGTAAAAACGGGAACCTATTAAGAGGCCTTATTCCTTTTAAAATGCTGATTGTTTTAGAAATTTTTCTCTATGATTCAATATGTTTCTTAACATATTATTGATGTTACTACATAGAACAGGGCTATTGAGATTTATTGGTATATAGCAAACCCACAGTTTGCATTTTTCATTATTAATTTTTGTTTCAAAAACTACTCGAAATTGACAAAATTCACGCGGAAAATTAGTTTTTTCGACTGCACGCAATGAAAGCATGAAATAGCTATGTTACTACCTAGAACTCGAGGAAAAGTATAATTCACTTCAAAAAGTTGGTAGAAATTTGAATTTTGAAATTTAAAAAAAAGGAATAAGGCATCTTATGAACCGTGATAGCTAGACAGTTGAAATTTTCTCAGATAATGTATTTCTGTCGCCGCAAAATAATAATGGGAGGTTTCCATGATATTTCGTTCGACGGGCATCTTCTCATGAATCCTAGTAGCAGTAGGTACAGTTGAAATTTTCACAAAATGTATAACAAAAAATAAAAATAAGTTGGGCCCAATACAAATAACGTTTTTTGCTCAATATTGGTACGGCACTCATCGTGTGCGAGACTCGCACTTGGCCGGTTGTTACCACAGTGGCGGCAAACAAGCGTACGGACGGCCCGCTTGATGGGAAGCGCGTACCGCAGCTTAGGACGCTTGCAGATCCAGGGGATTCGCATGCGTGTTGCAGAGACGTTAGGGCTCCTTATCCGTTCAAAAATGCTAATACTTTTAGACATTTTTCTCTATGATCAAACATGTTTCTTAACATATTACCAATGTTACTAGTTAGAACAGGGCTATTGCGATTTATTGGTATATTGAAATCTACAGTTTTGTCAGTTTACATTTTTGTTTTAAAAACTACTCGAAATTTATAACATTCATGCAGAAAACTGTTTTTTTCTAATTGTTTTCGACTGCACGGAATGAAAGCATGAAATAGCTATGTTACTATATGTAGAACTCAGGGAAAAGTATTATTCACTTTAAAAGTTGGTGGAAATTATTAATATCGTTGTCATAATATGACAAAAATAAAATTTAAAACGTATGAGGCTTTAAAAAACCGCAACATGGTCGAGTTGTACAGCAAGGAAAGGTGAGATGGGAAATAAAACTTGTACTAGTTATGTTAAACATTATTAATAATAAAATTCAGCTTAAGTTACACGTTATCTGTACCGGCGGTCGCGCGACCGCGACCTATGCCGCGGGCGCCGGTCGCGGTCGTGGTCGCGATCACGGTCTCGGTCGCGCCTGTCGCGGTCGCGGTCACGGTCGCGATCGCGGTCCTGCTCGCGCGGTCTCTCGTCTCGCTTGGGCGGGTCGCGTTGTTTGTCTTTTGAGTATCTGTAACAAAATGTATAAATAAAAATAAAATAAATAAATATTAAGGGACAATCATACACAAATCTACCTAGTCCCAAACTAAGCAAAGCTTGTACTATGGGTACTAGACGACGATATACATAATATATAAATAATAATATATATAGATAACATCCATGACCCAAAAACAAATATTTGCCCCGGCCGGGATTCGAACCCGGGACCGCCGACTCAGTAGGCAGGTGTCTACAAACCGAGCCAAACGCGTCGTCGTATATTTATATTGACTTGATGATCGGCATCGCAGGATGACAATAAAATTGTGACTGCCGTGTACGGGCACACACGTTGACAATCCTGTTTCTATTAATGGCCATTTACGAAAAATACAATTATTCGGCTATATTTGACGACGCGGTTGGCTCAGTTTGTTGAGAACTGCCTACTGAGCCGACGGTCCCGGGTTCGAATCCCGGCTAGGGCAAATATTTGTGTGATGAACTCGAATATTTGTTCTTGGGTCATGGTTGTTCTATGTATTTAAGTATATGTCTATTTATATATGTGTATCGTCGTCTAGTACAGTCGCCATCAGATATATCGTAGCATAAAAGGCGTTCATAAATATCTGAACGGGTGCCCTTCGCTTGGTCTAAAATGTTATGTTCTAAAATTGTTTGGCCGAAAATGTTTGGTATAATATTTAATGGTATACTTTATTCTTTAGCATAAAGATTTTTTTGCATACATATTTTTTGTCCTAAAACATGTTTGACCTAAAATTGTTTAGTATATTTTTTTTATGACTAAAAGGCTAAAAGTATAATATTGTTAGGTAAAATTATTCTTTAGCCTAACATAAAACCTAAAACCCATATGCTGAAGCGAGCAAGCGAAAGTATAAACATAAGTCGCTCCCAGAACAATAGTTTAGGTTAGGTTAGAACTGCGTCCCTGACAAAAATAAGGCGCTCCCAGAACAGTAGGTTAGGTTAGGTCAGGTTAGAACTGCGTCCCTAACAAAAATAAGGCGCTCCCAGAACAGTAGGTTAGGTTAGGTTAGAACTGCGTTCCCGAAAAAAAAAAACGCTCCCAGAACAGTAGGTTAGGTTAGGTTAGAACTGCGTTCCCGAAAGAACTTAAGTCGCTCCCAGAACAGTAGGTTAGGTTAGGTTAGAACTGCGTTTCCGACAAACATAAGTCGCTCCCGGAACACTAGGTTGGGTCAGGTTAGAACTGCGTCCCCAACAAAAATAAGCCGCTCCCAGAACAGTAGGTTAGGTTAGGTTAGGTTAGAACTGTGTTCCCGACAAACATAAGTCGCTCCCAGAACAGTAGGTTAGGTTAGGTTAGAACTGCGTCCCTAACAAAAATAAGGCGCTCCCAGAACAGTAGGTTAGGTTAGAACTGCGTCCCCAACAAAATCTAAGTAGTATTAATTTAATAAATGCGATTGTTTGGATGCGATTATTAGTGACACCAATATTCAGAATACCAATTTTATGCCTAAAATACATTCGATCAAACAATGTTATTCCATACAAATGTTAGACTAAACAATTTTCGGCCAAAAAAATATATGCAAAACAATTTCGGCCAAACAATTTTCGACGTAAAAAACAATCGACCAAAGATTATTAAGCCAAAAAATATGTCCGAAAAAAATATCGGCCAAAAAATTTTAGACAAACAGATATAGACCCATATCTGAACATGTACTGTAACGCCCAGTCAATAAGAGTCGTGTTCAGATATTTATGAACGCCTTATATGCTGCGATATATCTGATGGCGACTGTACCCCATAACACAAGCCTTCTTGAGTTTTTATTTTTTTTATTTTTATTTATTTATTAATTTACACGTAAATTCACAGTATAGTTACACCAAAACATTTACATGAAAAACTACAAACAATCACTTCACAACTAGCAGTAGGTAGGAACACATTTAAAACATATCAATATGTACATGAAGTTAGGAAGGCCAGAACCTTCCGATAAAAGATCCCTGGACTATCGGCGAATACGTCAATATCCCCAGCGTCCATAATTTTTTTTTTTTTACTTGATTTTCGTTTAAACACAGATTAAAATACATAATTATGTGGGGCTCCCATACAGCAAACGTGATCGGTTGCGTTAATTTTGCAACTCATTTGTAGTCGGTGCCATGCATACCAGGTACAAACATTAATTAACCCGGCCAGTTAAGATGGGATAAGTATTTTTATTGGACCCTCGACGGGCGAGTCGGACTCGAACTTGGCCGGTTTTTTTAGTCTATTTGCTTAAGTTTATCTGTCAATTTTTATATTTACAGATGCACCTGTCAATAGAGTGGTTTTGGAGGAGGAACCTTCAACATCTACGGATCATTCAACATTACGGACACGAAATAGAGGTACCATATAGTAAAATAATAAAATGATAATGTTTTAATAGTATTTTATGCAATCTTTGCACAATGAAAGTTCTTAAAGTTGAGTATAGTTGCCAGCATCATCGTTGAGTATCTATCAGAAATAATCAGGATATGTTGGAATTTTTAAGTAAAAATAGTGATTATTATAAACTATACACTGATGGAAGTAAGGGAGAAAAACATGTCCGTAGTGCAGTCTATAATCCTCAAAATAAATTTGCTCAAAGTTTTGTTCTGGATAATAATTGTAGTATATTCACTGCAGAGGCTTATGCGGTCTTAGAAGCTATTAAAATCATTTTATTAGTTAAAAGTCATCAAAAATTCTTTATCCTCACAGACTCTTTAAGTTTAATTAAAGCTTTGGAAAACTATCAATACCATTTTAAAACTTTATATATAATCCATAAAATAAAGGAAATGATTTTCTATTGTAAGAAAAAAGGCCTGGAGATTGCCTTTATGTGGATCCCTTCACATAGAGGAATAACGGGCAACGAAATAGTAGATAAGACTGCATATGAGGGAATAAACCCGTTAGATGTATCATCTATCGTTAAAATACCAATGACAGATTGTTATTCAACTATTAATATTGTGTTAAAAAAGCTGTGGAAAGAATTTTGGGAAAAGGATCGAGAAGTCAAGGGGAAATGGTATGGAAGCATACAAGAAGACCCAGCCAAGCCGTGGTATAACGATATAAAGTCAGCAAGTCGTGAATTCATCACCACAATCAATCGCCTTCGATTTGGCCACAATAGGACTCCTGCACATTTAGCCAGACTTGGCATTATTGAAGATAACAGATGTGTAAACTGCGGTAGTTTTGGAGACATAGATCATGTGATCTTTTCGTGTCCCGCACATTCATTGGATCGGTTAATTTTGGCAAGTGAATTAAGTGAAAGCGAAGTGGTTTCATTAACTAACGACCCCTCCCGCCGCCTCAAAGTGATACTAAATGTAAACTGTTTTAGACCAATTTACAAGTTCATCAAGAACTCATGTGGAACTATTTGACATTGACGTAAAGTGAAGTGCTCATGCTCAAGTGAAGTTTAGTTACCGATGTTTGTTATAAATAAAGGCTGATTTAGACGATGCCAATTTTGAGACGCCTAAATTACGGCGCCTCGAAAAAGCACCGTGTAAACACTTTCCGCGCCATTTTTTCGCCGCATGCCAGCGCTGGCGCGGAATAGAACACGAGCCTATTTTTTGGCGCCAGTGACCCCCCCTCCGCGTCTCTCGCTGCCACTAATGACTGGTACTGAAAAAAAGCACCGTGTAAACACGACTGGCGGCGAGATTTAGGCGGCTGAACATAGTCATCGTCTAAACGGTCGGAGGTGTGCTGTGCGGTAATCACTGGCGCCGTAATTTAGGCGTCTCAAAATTGGCATCGTCTAAATCAGCCTTAAAGACTTGGCTTAAAGGTCTAGCAAGGAGCTTATATTAAGACAACAGGAGTGCGAACTCAGAATAAGTGTGCACACAAAATTAAATCATAGTGTAAATACATAAGGTATATTCTACCGGTGAAGGGGTCACGGTCAGACAGAGACAGCTCGCACATAGGTTGTGTGTCCCTTTCTAATATTGCCAGTCACAAAAAATAGGAATGATTAGTAGTTTTGAAATAAAATGGTAGTTATTAGTAGTTTACATATTTCTTTAAATTAACACTATTCACTTCAAATAATTACAGATGGGGGGGGGGGGTTTAAAGATTGTTTATTTACAAGAAAAATAATAATAACAATAATTACATATTTTATTCGCTAAACGTTATTACGCGTCAACTAAGAAACTAACGGAAAATTTTAAGAACGCTATACAATCCGATAGTATATAAATAAAATAATTTTATGTTAGTGCCATGTCAGGATAAAACCATTATATTTAAATCCTTATTAATATATACGAAAACTGTCAGCATCTTTGACAGTGCTTAGTGGTATCTTTTCAGATTATTTAAAAAATTACATACTTATAATTGCATCATGGTAACTGGAATTAAAGGTTGCAAAAGGAAATCTTTTGGTGGCTGTAGTATATTTTTTCAGGTAATATATGGTAATATATATTAATATGAAAGCATGTATCCGATAATCATGTTGTCTTGAAGAAAGTTATATATCCAGTAGAAATAGCTCAGTCAGCTGAGACATCCAATATCTTGCCTAATACACTTATTGCAGGTTCTCTACCTGAAATATCAACAATAATGAGTTATACAAAAAACCTGACAGGAAATATGTACATTAGTAACAAGTGGCCAATTTATGCTTGCCCATATAACACTATACTACATTATTTTGACATTAAAGCTCATTTAGATTCTGTTAAAAACAAATTTGACTTCTTAGAATTTTTAGATGAGAAATCTGACTTCTATACTATTTATACTGATGGCTCTAAAAATGACCATGTTAAAGCTGCATATTATGACCCACAAATTAAAGTTACCAAGTGTTTTAAAATAGACAATAACTGTAGCATTTTCACTGCTGAAGCTTTGGCAATATTCGAGGCTTTAACATATGTACATGACAATGTAAATAGTGTAAATATTCTAATTGTTAGTGATTCTAAGAGTGTATTAACTGCCTTGTGTAGTAGTTATTTAAATTATAAGCATAATTACATTATATACAAAATTAAAAAGATGTTATATGAGTTAGGAAGAAATGTCGAGTTTGTATGGGTTCCTTCCCACAGTGGCATAGCAGGAAATGAGGTTGTGGATCAGGCGACGCGTCAGGATCACTTCATAGACCTGACAGAGTCATTCAAGATACCCTTCACCGATTACTATCACCACTTCAAAAGTATATGCCAGAGAATGTGGAATGAATATTGGAGGTATGTCACGGAAACACAGAATAAAGGAAAATGGTACGCTGCGATACAGAAAAACTTACCGAAATCACCGTGGTACAATGGTTTTAAATACATCAGTAGAAGGTTTATAACACCCATCAATCGATTACGATTTGGCCATTGCCTGGTCCCAGCACACCTCAAGAGAATGAATATTATTAACGATGATAAATGTACATATTGTTCGAAGGGAAATGCAGATATCAAACATGTTATATTCGATTGCGAAAAGTTCGCTATTCAACGGCTACTACTTGTCAGTGCCCTTAGTGATGTAGCAGACGAAAACTCGCTAAGTGTTCCCCGCCACATTCAAGACTTACTCTCGAATCCAGTGTATTTCATACCAGTGTTCCAATTTATTTTAAAAACAATTGAAAAGATTTAATGTATATAGATTTAAGTATCTCTCTTGTAAACTTCAGTTCTTTTTTTTATATAAATAAGATTGATTGTATTTTTATGACTTCGACTGAAGGTCTTGTAACCATGGTCATGAATAAATTAAAAAAAAAAAAAAATGAAAGCATGTCAAACTGATAAAGTACTAATAGAGTGACAATGAATTTACAAAATTACCGGATAGTTCCGATCTGTTTTACTTCGAGAAATATTATTCGTACTAAAAACAATCTGAGCATTGCACTATTGCAGTAATGTCGTATATATACTACGATAATCCTTCGCTATCTAAGGGTGGTTAATAGGCGTCAAAATTTCAAAATGGTCGTAGCGAGCTGAAATTTGGTATGTTTCGACCCCCTGATTCCAAAAATCTTTTTTTTCCAGCATAAAAAATAATGTATGGGGATTTTTTTAAGAGGCCCGTATCTCGTAAACGTTTGGCTCAGGTGGGAGGTGCTCGACCAAATGTCATAGGGGGCCTCCACCCGAGTACAATCGTGAAAAAAAAAATCGAAATGGCGACTTATTTTTTCTAAATTTCAAGTTTGTGCTAGGGAGCATTTGGGGCTCACAAATATGAATCTGAAATCTATGTCCGAAAACTCCGTCTAATTCGTAAAATATGGGAAGAACAAGATTTGTATGGAGAAAATTTCAAATTGGTCCGAGGGGGCTGAAATTCGGTATCAGGCGGTTTTTGGGGCTCGAGTCGGAATCTGAAATTGAATTTAAAAAATTCGGTCAAATTCAGAAAATATCGGACAACAAACTTTAGTACTTAAGTCGATTTTTTTTTTGTTAATTTTTTTTTGCTTTTTATTTCACCATATATTTAGTAACCGTTAGTACAGTAATAAAAAGTAGTGCAGGTAGTTTATAAAATAACGGTATACTTACATTTTTACCTCCCTAGTTAATTTATGGTACCCTACAAATAACCACCCCTTTTTTATATCCTCATAAATGTGTTTGTGTTCATGTCCACGTACCTACATACATCAGAATATGTTTTTTGTTTGTTTTGTTTTTAAGTATGTCTTAACGAAGTTTGTCATTTATCAAATCAAATTAACGATTACGGGATTGCTGCATTCTGATAAAATAACGGGAGCCAAAAGTGTGTTATTGCTGGCATAGTAGCTAACATTCACTATATTTATTTATGAGTTTCCATAGGTTATATAAAATAAATTCTAGCTAAAGCCTGACCAGAAATATATGAGGATTGTCAAGAGGGCGCCATTTATAAGATTTATATGGCAACAATTTTGCAACCAATCGCAATCCACTATAATGACATTAGTTTAAATACCTGTCAGTTCCACTATGTTAACCTCGTAATATCATTTAGTGGAATGCAATCTTTTCCTGTCAATTTTTCGTGTAGTAAACACGTGTAAACTTTATTTTACGACTGTGAATCGTTTTCGGCATTTTCTTTGGATAATTTTAAATATTTGTCTTTTAAAGAAATAACCACGAATGACATTAACATTGTTGGCAACCATCATAAAATCATTGCCAGTGTAAGAAATTAGTTCCAGTGAAATTCCGCAACATGGCGCATCCTCATATATTTCTGGTCAGGCTTTACACTGCCAGCCAATACCTATACATTTTTACACTTGTAATAAAATGGAGTAAGGATGAGTCCCTTTTATAGCTAAATATTTGGTTACCCCAGCAGAGTGGGACAAACTGCCTCCTTGGCGGCTTTCTTACTTGGACCGTTCGAACGAAGCAATGAGCAGTCCAGGTATACTATAGTATCTACTAGGTCCATGCTCAAGACATAATCGGTTTTTAGCAAAAATGCAAAAAGGTGTTGATTGTTGACTGTGGCCTGGTGTTGAGTTTAGGTTAGAGACTGGCCTGTTAAAAATTCTAAATTTTTTTATAAAGTTGTGTCAGTCAGTTCCATTTCGGCCCTAAATTATACGTGTAATTTTTTATAATATGGCTCCCTACATAAGTGAGTTTCATTTTAATTAATTTTTTTGAGACATATTTAATTATTGTATTAAGCGGTTTACACTCACGTGAAATTGTCAGGAACGGCCCGACATGTTTCGAACTCGTATGGAGCCCTTCATCAGGGACGGCTGCCCGTACACCGCCGCGGCAAATTCGTCACTCATGTCGGGCCGTTCCTGACAATTTCACGTGAGTGTAAACCGCTTAATACAATTATTATTTATTCCTTCTTATTTCTACATGTTTCTTTTATTGTTTACAGGGAAAGAAAAATCTACGCAAATCATGCCCAGGTAATTTGTATTTATTAATACTATCTGTGCTCCGCGGTGTTACCCGCTCATCCCTCGGGAACACTAAATTTATTCGGGATGAAAAGTATCCTATGTCCTTCACCGGGACTGAAACTATCTATGTACCAAATTTCATCTAAATCGGTTCAGCGGTTTAAGCGTGAAGAGGTAACAGACAGACAGACAGACAGACACACTTTCGCATTTATAATATTCTGTGTATGTTGTTATTTCTTAATGCATTCCATATTGATGAGTGTGCTATGCAGTCAAACGCTTTAGAATAGTCCACAAATGCGATGTAGAGTGGTTTGTTAAATTCTTTAAATTTTTCAATTATTTGTTCGATGGCGTGTATATGGTCGATCATGGAGTAGTTTGGCCGGAAACCTGCTTGTTCTATAGGTTGGAATCTGTCTATTTCGGGTGCTATTCTGCTCAAAACTATTGATGAGAAGAGTTTGTAGATTGTGGATAGTAGACTGATAGGCCTGTAGTTGCTAATGTCGAGCGGGTTCATATTCATATTCATTTATTGCAGTCATGAGTAGGTACATTTGGATGTTTACATATATGGCAGTCAATACATGACGCCCTGTCAGGGCATTGCAATTATCTTAGAAACTAAACTATATTAGATTTTACATAACAGTTTTTTAAATTAGGTAAATAATTAAGTACAAAAAATAAAAGATTAGTCATGGTATACAGGTCAAGCGAATTAAATACAATTAGAATTAAATAATAAACATTCAAATAAAGATAAAAATAATCAGATGTCGGATACTTAAAACTAGATTGTTAGAATTTAGGTACAAAACTTTAAAGGTTCCTAAGATATAACAATATATTTCATTTGTCAGGTTTTAAAATTATACATATATAAGTCCGTGTAAAATAAAATAAATCAAGTCATTATTTATAAAATAAATCAGTTCGAATACAATGCCCTTTCTTGTATAGCAGGATTATATATGACTTGCACCACTGTTCTGGTATTTCTTCTTTTTGTATACATAAAGTAAAGAGTTTTGCTAGGTACTCAGCTAGTATGGGTGCTCCTATTTTTAAGGTCTCGTTTGTAATTTGGTCCGGCCCTGGGCTCTTTTCAGATTTTAGTCTTTTGACGTGGATAATAACCTCACTTGCATTGATGGGATATAATGGTGTTTCTGGTAATCCGTCGCTCTCTGCATTGTTTAGTTCCTCTTGTGGTGCTGCGGGTGATGGGTTCTTGTATAGCTCTGAGTAGAAGGCTGTTGCACATTTAATTATGTCCTCTCTGTTTTTGACTTCACTGTTACCATCCTTTAAGCACTGTATCCAGTTTTTGTGACTTGCCAGTTCCTTATAGGCTCTTTTAGAACTGTGGAATCTTGTCATGTTTCTCTCTATGACTTCTTTTCTGTAAATTTCATAGTCTTTCCTAATTGCTCTGTTGGTGGTTTTGAAGAGCTGCTTTTGTTCATTTCTTGTTGCTTTTTTTTTATTTTTTCTTTTCATTAGTTCTGTTCGCTTTGATATTAGTGTGAGTGTTCCATCGCTGAAGATATTGTTGGTCTTCTTCTGATTTGTTGTTATTTCGTTTCTAATTAGGCTCTTGGTGATAGTTGTTTCCAGTATGTTGCAGAGGGATTGTACGTTTTTTGTTTTTTTTTTGTTTACTTAGCTGCTACTTTTTACTTTATACTAGTCTCCGCAATTAGTCGCCAACTTATTATTTTTGCTACCCCCTTTAATTTTTTATAAATCCCTAAATCAGATTAATTTGTCGCCGCGTTAAATACATGCCCTATTATTTTTCCAGCAAAAGAATACAGACTGGCCGCCCCCAACAGCGCAGGCGCCGCCGCCGCCCTACAAAAAGGGCAAGGGCGGCGGCAAAGCGTAGGCAGCGGCGGGCGGCCGCAGAACGCAGAAGCAGAAGGGTAGCAAACTGTAAGTCTTCGGCCATGTTTATGCTTTTAGCCCGCTTCGCTACAGGAGCGATTCGTAGCTCGAGGGGTAGCATTGGTTACAGATGGAAGGGACGGTAATGAAGAAATTAATGGCATATTTAAAGTCTGGTTCCTGTGTCGGTAAACGGCTATTATATATCCGGGTAACCTGGTGTCGGTGATAATTAATTAATAACACTGCACTTCGGAAACACAGTTATTTATTTAATATACTTTTTATAAGTATGAGCACAATGTTACTTGAATCTTGAATGTAAGCCTGGGCACACCTCGGACAATGGCGATCAAATGTATGAAAGAAACGCGTTGCTTCGCACACAGTCTAAGCTCGTGTAGGTGAACGCGTATCATGCTTGTGTGAGTGAGATAAGACATGCTAGGGTTGCTGCCATTTTGAACGCACGAGTCGGGAACACAATGTGCAGCAATATGAGATGACCTTGTAATAGCGGCGTCGAATTAATTTTGTGTGCTTATAATTAAAGGGGTACAATTTAAATGCTCACCAAAAAAGTTTTTATACCCCCAAAACTAAATACCAAATAAATTGAATTGCCTCCATTTAATATAAATTCTCTCTAAACAGTGCTCCCCAAAAAATATCTTTTTGCTTCCCAAAATGGATGTTTTGCTCACCAAAATGGATGTTTTGCTCACCAAAATGGATGTTTTGCTCACCAAAATGGATGTTTTGCTCACCAAATATTGTTTTCATAAATTAGTGTTTCAGCTAGGTAACCATCTAATCCTGATCACCTTTCAGAGCAGATCCGACTCGGCCGGGTTAGGTTAGGTTAGTTTTTTTTTTTATATCCCTAAAAAACGATGATTTTATAGGATGTAAGAAAAATAATTATTTGCTTTATTTATAGAATAGTTTGGGGTACACTATTTGGTGAGCATTCATCCGTTTTGGTGAGCAAAACATCCATTTTGGTGAGCATTAAGAATTTATTGGTAGTAATATTTGGTAGGCGTTTAATTATATTTGGTAGGCGTTTAAAATTATTTGTTTTATTTATAGAATAGTTTGGGGTACACTATTTGGTGAGCATTCATCCATTTTGGTGAGCATTATGAATTTATTGGTAGTAATTTATCAATATATTTGGTAGGCGTTTAAACCTAAGCCTAATTAAAGTAATGTTAATCTACGATTCCTTATTCCGCCCGCGTTCAAATTCGATAACCTCAATGACTAAAAACTCATTGCGCGAATTAGGAAGAATTAAGAATCATATTACGCTGTAAGGTGGGTATCTAAGCTCGATTTATACAAATAGTTTCCTATTTTGAATCAGTATAAACGAAGTAACTAAATTTTTGTAAGGAAATTCAGGCCACCATAATATTACGTAAGTTGAAAACATGATTTTTTGTTCATATATTGTGTTGTTTTCAGTGTGATCTGATAGGTTTAGGTCGAAAACGGATAGGGCAAAAAAAAAAACTAAACATAAGTACCTATTGTAAGTTGGTTTTCTACTAAAACATAAAACACTTTGAAAATAACTGGGTATATGTACATGCCTTGATTCATCCAATGGCAATCTGTAGAACTTTCTTTTATTTTTGTTGTTTATAGAGCTTAAACAACCGTACACAGCACAACACACGCCCATTACAAAAGTATTTGTTTAATATTTGAATATTATACGTGGCCTCCGCTCTGCGCACCGCGTCGCGCGTCGTCGCGTCCCTGCCAGCCGGTAACTGCGAGGTAACCGAGCGCGGGTGGGCGGCACTTTCGGGGGGAGGCAGGGAGTGTCCATACTGTACGTTAGTACTCTTTATTATACCGCGGTGTGAGGCCAAAATTGTCGTCTACGTCTTGTGCCCATTTTGATGCGGAGTAGGTTTTGTCTGTGCCGGTGAACTTCGGGATAGCGTCGTCGAGGAGTAAAAGGTTAAGTGATTGTGATCACGGTCTTATAACTTAGAACAAATTAACAGATTCTTATGCTACTCATTTAGGTGGCCAGTCTAACATCTGAAATTGCATCAATTTTAAGTGATATCCAATTTAGTCGAGTTACATTGGAAAAGTTTACCGGTTCTTAGCGAGAGATGTCACTGTTATCGTCTAAATTAAGAGAAGAATTTTAGACGCTAAATCTTATTACCATATTTTGTAAAATAGTTAATTTATATTATTTAACATATGTCCCACTAAAACAAACACTTTTAATCAAAATGCCTTTTTTTTGCAATGGTATCATTCAACATTATAAATTATGGTAACAAAATCTTCCAATATTTACTGCGGATTCCAATTGACGCATGAAATGTTTAGATCAGAATATTCTGAATTAGTATTATCAATGATTTTGTCACTACCGAAACAGATTTAAAAGTGTGAGCACTCTTGTAATTTTGAAACGAATATATTTTATGATGTAAGGCGTTTGCTTTATAATTTATTTATTTTAATGATTTATTACTACAAATAATGACATACTGTATTTTTTGTGAAATGGAACGTGATATTGACATATTTGACGTATAGATTGTGTTGATGTGTTAAATTAAAAGTTTACCGTTTCACATCTCAATTTCAATTTCGGATACATTCAAAACATTTTCTCTGCTTTTAATTGATTATTTACGACGACCTGGCTTTGTTTTTGGATGCCGATTCTTCTATTCACGACTACTCTGGCAATCTACCTACTGGATTGTGATGACTGCTTCTTCTACGCAATTATATATTACGACAATATTTTCAGTTGTAATGGACTACTCGTTTATAAATTGCGAGGATCATAAGACTTTTATTTAGCTAGTATTTGTGTAGTGTAGTGTAGTGTAGTGTAGACTTGATTATGACCAATTCGACTAACTAAGTGTAAATGATGGCAGTAAATTACTGTAGATAACGCTACAGAAAATAAACTTGTACGCATTTAATATTGTTTTATTTTACAATAAACCGATTTTGATGCTATTTCTATCACACTATGTAAATTGATACATAGTGTAATAGAAATAGTTCGAAAATAATATCTTGAGCTAGGTACGTAGCACGCCGCATGTAGCTGTATAGTTTACCGGCACAAAGCACGAGATGGCGCTACATGTCAAATCTTTAAGTGATATCTCTATCTCATATTATACAAATATACTCTATGATTGTGATTGCTTTTCCGCCATAACGTCGTCGTCGTCTTCGTCGTAGTAATCACTTTCACCGTCGTTTTCGTCGTCACTGCCGTTCTTCCCGAAACTACTAGAAAGCCGCCGCGCACACTCGGACCACTTTTCCGGCGAGCTGGCCTTCGAGGTTAGGTTAGTCTTCACACGTCGTTTCATAAAAGTAGCTTGTTTTTCCTCCTAACTTTGCCAAATCCCGGACGAGCCCCCAAAATGTGGGATATCGACAAAGAAGGGAAACACAGATTGCCACTTTTAAGTATTTTATTTAAATTAATCTTTACAACACACACAGCACAGGTTCGTGGTTAACCGCCATTCCTCTCCCGTCCCTTTCCTACACACACTACCTATCTCTGTCGCTCGCTGCGTTCCGATACACGGTATTATTCCTACACAACTAACTACACAAAGATCAAATAATGCACAAAGAAAACATTTAATTGGTAACCTGGCTGGAATCGAACCCGGTACATCTGGATTACCGGACCAGCGTGTTAAACTGTCGAACACCCTAACGTCAGATAACCTTTCGAATTTTTCCTTAAATGCTTTATTGTGTCAATCTTTGCATTGTTTATTTTGAAAGGCTTAACACCTTAGCAATTTTTTTTTGTTGTTAGGGTGGTAGACACCTGCCTACTGAGTCGGCGGTCCCGGGTTCGAATCCCGGCTGGGGCAAATATTTGTGTAAAATATTTGTTCTCGGGTCATGGATGTTATCCATATATCTATTTATATATTATGAATATCGTCGTTTAGTACCAATAGTACAAGCTTTGCTTAGTTTGATTCTTCATTTGGTTCGATTTGTGTATGATTGTCCCTTAATATTTGTTTATTTATATTTGTATCAATCATTTAATTGAAATAAAATAAATGTGGTGTGTTTATGTTTTCAAAATAAGGAGACATTACATGTTTCAAAAATGTATAATAAGGTAATCATTAATAGCGAACTATTATGCTCAAGATATTTTCTGTGGTGTCGGTGTGTGTGAATTTAAGAGCTACGCACTTGTCCGTGGAGCAATTTCCATGCATCTCGTTCTTGAGCCTTCTCCTTCCAAGCCTGGTACGAAACTACATTTCAATTTCTCCTTTATTCCATGTAAGCTCTCCTTGGTCTTCCTCTCTTTCTCCTACTTTCAATTTTAAATTTATTGTGATTTCGCCAAACGGTATGAAATAAACCTCACGCCTTGCCGTTATTCCTTTTGCAAGACCACGCAATTACTCAGTTTTGGCGGGATATATACTTACATGTAGAATCAAGGAATATAATACTCACAAGGTTTAGACTTGTGAGTATTATATTCTTTGGTTTAGACGCTCCGATTATATCTTGTAGCTAGGCGTATAATAATTTTTTTCCGGGGCCTTAAATTTTTATGCCGGATCTAGACGTTTTGCTTTTCGGTTTCCACTATGTGCACATATAGGTACACATCTATTTAAGGTATATCTGTTCGTTTTAAAAATGCATTACATTGCTAAACAATAAATTTTAATAATTTTTTATATGAGAGTTGCGCGAGGATATGTAAAAAAGAGTATGTAATCACTACGTTCAAAGACTACAATGTAAGATTTCTTTTTTTTTCTGTCATACTGACACATTTATAGATAAAAATTTGAAAATTTGATGTGTGGTGCCACCAGTGACCGGAGAATATATAGACATCGCTCTCAGTACAAAAGTGGCTTTCAAAAACGGTCCCGATATTTGACTGACAACTATCCCCTCTACACGAATTTGTCCTGCCAACAGTTTTAAATATTAGCCTATACGAAGTCATCCCTCCTCTTAGAAGTAGTTGTGATTGGTTAGTTAAAGTTTTCATTGGCTAAAATAGACTTGTAAGTGTCAAAGTCCATGCGCGGCGCACGAAAAAGAGTAGTTGTCAAACCTAATATGGGTGCACTAATCGAAAGGTAACCAGTTTAGAAAAATATTACTCTAGCTATTATTTTTCTTTCATTCAATTTGGAACATTTAAAAAAATTGCCACTTTTGTGATTTACTACTAAATGTGTAAACAACATTTTTTAAAATCACTATCGAAGGCAACTTTACTGTCGCAAAATCTCAAATCAAATTAAATTTTGATTTTATATTTAGTTTCGATTTTTTATGAAGACTAAATATATCAAAATGACTGACAAGACAATAAAGCACACATATCGTACAAATTGATACCTTTAGTGGGATAAATCTGGCGTTGGTTTGATAATAATCTTAATCATCATCATTGAAATGAACGCTACAGATCCTCGAAGATACTGTAGGAAACTACTGCTGTTCTCTGCGTTCTAGAGACACTGCATTTGTCCACTTTAATTTTTGCTCACGGTCCTTCGGAAAACTAAAAGTAAATAAATAATAAGAGATGTTTAATTATGAATATGTATAGCCATTTATTTATATTTTATACATTACTTTACAATTAATTCCACATTTACATTTTATACACAACAATTTAAATGTAAAATTTTAATATTTGGATTTTTAAGTAACATATTATTTTACTAATTAAGCTTAATTTAATGAAATTTTATGAAACCTCTCCTTCAGTGAAGAAGGAGGGACGGTATTAAGACTCCTTGGGTTACCTGCCCTGCTAGGAGAATAAATAAATATATAATTACAATTTTCTCAGACATATAACATATTTATACAAAACGTTATCTAATAATTTTTCTTTAAAAATAATAATAATATTATTATTTATTAATATTGCACTTACATTTCACTATTTTATTTCCACTATATATATTTATTATTATTATTATTATTGTTTCACTATTTATATTATAAATTTTATTTAGCATGCGATTATTATATTACAAATTAGAATTAAATTATTTTGCTTATTATTTTAGTCTTAGTTGGTGTGATATAGCGCCTTCCACGCGTCGCGGTCCCTGGCGACTCGTGGCCAGAGCGGGCAGCGCGCGCGCGGGCGGCCCGCGCTGCGGTGCCCGTCTCTAGGTATCCACTCGGTCGTCCTCAGCGTCCATCTGTTGTCTTGTAGACGCATGATGTGGCCGGCCCATTGGAACTTATTTTTATCAGCCGGACAATACAATAATATGTTACCATGGGGCTGATCTGATGATGGAGCCGGAAGGTGGCCATAGGAACTCTATAATAGAAAAAGCAATCCTACCGAGCTTGGGCTCTTTAGAATCGTCTCAGTGAGCATTTGATGGATATCCAAAGAAAAGTACAGTCGGCTATAAAAGCTTGCCACTAAAATGTCATTTTTGACAGAAACTTGTTGCATAGTAGTATGTAGATTATATGGTTTTTATTTTGCCAGGCGGTTACGGAGCTGCCCCGTGTGTCGCGAGCGTCGGGCAAGAGAAGAGCGGAGGCGCATAATGCGCCTCACACCAGAGGAGAGAGAGGCGCACCGCACCCAGCATGCTGAGCCGGCTCAGCAGGCTGAAGCTCAAGATGAGCCAGCCCCATAAGGCGGTAAGTGCAGTCGAGGTCAAAACAGGGACCGGAAAACCCCTCTTAAAGTTAAGCCTAATATAAGGTAACCCTAACAATTTGGTAACCATAACATAAGGTAACCTTTTCATTTGGTAACCCTATGTTAAGGTTACCCTATCATAACAGTTAACTACAACCTCAACACAGTTACACAGTTACGGTTAAAACCCTAACGCGTAAGGGTTATTTATAGCAGTTAACTCTAAACCCTATCGCGTTAGGGTTTGGAACTGAACGTTGAAGGATCGTTATAGATGAGCGGAGTTGGCAGAATGTTTACGTATTGCCGTGTATTTTTTACACGTTTTTTTTTTACTTTTTGTTTTTTGTTGTTGTTATTAGATAATAAGTACTTTATCTTTGCTTTTTAGGGTTCCGTACCCAAAGGGTAAAAGCGGGACCCTATTACTGAGACTTCGCTGTCCGTCCGTCCATCCGTCCGTCCGTCCGTCCGTCCGTCCGTCCGTCCGTCCGTCCGTCCGTCTGTCCGTCCGTCTGTCACCAGGCTGTATCTCAAGAACGGTGATAGCTAGACAGTTGAAATTTTCACAGATGATGTATTTCTATTGCCGCTATAACAACAAATACTAAAAATAAAATAAAATAAATATATAAGGGTGGCTCCCATACAACAAACTTGTTATAGATTATGTATATACTAGAGACCCGTTGCGGCGTCGAACCGCCGCTAGAATAGAATATGGAAATCCGGTAGTGTTACAGAAAATAACTACTTTATCGATAAGAAGTTTTTGGGGAACGAAGAATAAATTAATACTGTAAAAAAACACATTGACATGATGTTTTAAAAACGTTAAAACATGCCAGGCTAGAGGCAGGCCTGATAGCCAACTGCCAGCTTCATCGTGACAATTTTTTCAACTCTTTTGTAAAAATAACTTGTGCATTAATGACATGTGATCTGCTGATCTGTTTCAAAAATAAAATGCATAATGTATAATTAATGACAATAGTCCCATATCTTAAAAAAAAAATTGACATTTTCATAGGACCGAACATAAGATTGGTAGAATTTTAATTTGTTGTTCTTTATTCAGGACATAAATTTATCGATTTGATCGATTTCTATCAATTTCCAGAAATAGCACATGAATCGAAACGACAGATTTGGTCACTCACTACGCAGGTTTTAAAAAGGAAATCATGTAGTGCGTAACTGTTTAATGTATTCATTTATAATCGTAAATATTTCACAATATTGATTAAAAAAAAATGTTACAAAAACACAATTGTATGAAATAGAGAGTAAAAAAACGTTTATAGATACACAAAAAACCACTATTATCAATGTTTGTTTTTTTTTATGAAATTCAATAGATCGTGCAAATTTTCTTGATATGGGTGCTGCCATGTCATCGTCATCAATCATTTATTCAATAACAATTACACATTGTGTTTGAAATTCTTACGCTAGTTATACTTAATCAAACCCTACTTACTATCTAAATAAATTACTGACCAACAATAGGTACTCCACCATAAAAAAAATAATGTGTCAAATATGTGTAATAAAAAAAAAACAATATATAAAACAGCTAAACATGTTTGAAAAAAAAAAGAATATAAGATATATTTTTTTTTCAATAAATTTAGAGCTGAAGGCCTAATACCCGAATTCCAAATTCACTTTCGTGCCTTTCCTCTCATTGAAATAGTGTCTGACAGAAGAGTGAGGGAGATGCTATCTATCTATACTCTCAAGACTATAATATAAACCTAATTTTAGGGTTCCTTACCATATTCGGTAAAAACGGAAGCCTTATAAAATCAATTTGTTTTGTTGACAGCAGAATTTGACAAATTTCATTTTGAATGAGAATAAGAATGATCAGCCAGACGTCATTAATTCAAATATGATTTATTCCTGAGCGCGTCGATTTTTTGAAATTTGCATCATATGTAGGTTATTTCTCCATCAAGTTTCGCATGTTAGCGTAACATGTTAATTATTCCACATTGCCAACCCGTCCACAATGTTAGCTTGTCTATATTCCCATCTGGGTCACAATGCCAACTTGTCCATACACCCAACACGTCCACAATGCCACCTCGTCCATATTACCAAGTCGTCCACAATTCCAACGCGTCCATATTGCTCACTCGTCCATAATGCCAACTCGTCCACAAATACAACTCGTCCACATTTCCAACTCGTCCATATTCCCAACTCATCTACATTGCCAACTCGTTCATATTACCAACTCGTCTTTATTGCCAACTCATCCATATTCCCAACTCGTCCACAATTCCAACTCATCCATATTGCTGACTCGTCCACATTTCCAACTCGTCCATACACCCAACTCGTCTACAATACCAACTCGTCCTTATTATTAACTCGTCTTTATTGCCAATCTCGTCCATATTATCAACTCGTCTTCATTGCCAACTCGTTTATATTCCCAACTCATCCACAATGCCAACGCGTCCATATTACTTCCTCGTCCACAAATACAACTCGTCCACATTTCCAACTCGTCCATATTCCCACCTCGTCCACAATGCCAAGTCGTCCACATTACCAACTCGTCCATACACCAAACTCATCTACATTGCCAACTTGTCTTCATTTCCAACTCATCAACAATGTCAACTCGTCCATATTGCTAACTCGTCCACAAATACAACTCGTCCACATTTCCAACTTGTCCATATTATGCCCAACTCGTTCACAATTCCACGTCGTCCACATTGCCAACTCATCCACATTTCTAACTCGTCTATATTCCCAACTCGACGATACACCCAACTCGTCTACAATACAAACTCGTCCTTATTATCAGCTCGTCTTCATTGCCCACTCGTCCGTGTTCCCAACTTGTTCATTTTGCCAACTCATCCATATTCCCAACACGTCCATATTCCCAACTCGTCCACATTGACAACTCGTCCATAATACCAACTTGTCCGTATTACCAACTCGTCTTCATTGCCAACTCGTCCATAATACGAACTCGTCCACATTGCCCCCTTGTCCATGTTCTCATA
The DNA here is from genome assembly GCA_932273695.1 of Apotomis betuletana. Taxonomy (NCBI): domain Eukaryota; kingdom Metazoa; phylum Arthropoda; class Insecta; order Lepidoptera; family Tortricidae; genus Apotomis; species Apotomis betuletana. The sequence continues at coordinate 56,782,849 of OW026298.1, read as the reverse complement.
TTGTCAATTTTACCAATTCATTCACATTGCCAACTCATCCACATTTCCAACTCGTCCATATTCCCAACTCGACGATACACCCAACTCGTCTACAATACCAACTTGTCCTTATTATCAGCTCGTCTTTATTGCCCACTCGTCCGTGTTCCCAACTTGTTTATTTTGCCAACTCATCCACATTCCCAACTCGTCCATATTCCCAACTCGTCTATATTACCAACTTGTCAATTTTACCAACTCATCCACATTCCCAACTCGTCCATATTCCCAACTCGTCCATATTTTCAACTCATCCATATTACCAATGTAGATACATTCCCAACTTAGCTACATTGTCATGTCGTCCATATTCTCAACTCGACCACATTTCCCATCCCGTCGACATGCATGCGGCAGGACTAAGTAAAATACCATTTAATTTACCATAACTTATGCCATTTTCCTTGGAATTATTTTTTTGATGGACTTATATAATCATATTTATAATAATCTACCATAAATTTACTTATTTGAATGACGTTTAAATTAGTTTTACTAATTTTTTTTTGCTTTGATTTAGATTTAGTAAAACTCGCCTATAGAAATAATCTATTCTTGAATGACGGTCAGAGTTTTTCTAGTCTTTCGAGCACCAGTCCAACATTTTTAACTGGTATGCGAAAAAAGTTTCCATATCAACATTTTAAAAAGAAAAACAACCTGGCAATGTAGAGCATTGACATAATAGCCCCCAATGAAAAAGACAATAAAAGTTGTCAGTATGGTTACTGTCATTCATTGTCAACAAACTGTAAAATTATTTTTGCATATTCGTACATGTTTTAAGTGTTGCGGATATTATGTTGCCGACTCAAAAATAATATTTCATCATGCTGAACAACTTACTACAGGTTTGTGAGCAAATCATGCTTATTATTATTTAGTCATCTTATGTCAAAATAGGGATCACAGGTCACGTGGTCAAAGTCACGTGGTTAGCGCACAGTAGTTTTTTCAAATCCATTTTTCAGTACCTTTTCAGGAAAAAATTAAAATTCCAAGAGTTTTATGCACCTCTCCAGCATGAGACGAATCTAATGACATATCATTTATAAAAATCGGACCATAACTGTAGATCTGATGGGATGTACAAAAATCGGCCTCGCGTAATATATATATAGATGTATAGGCACGGAACCCTTCATGCGCGAGTCAGGCTCGCACTTGCCCAATTTTTATATGTTTCTCCTACACTGATGTTGTTAATTAGTTGATAATTTGATGTGATTGTTCTGCTAATAAAAAAGTAATAATATCTAATAATAAATAACTATAATTTTCATACTGTTTTTAGGGTTCCGTAGTCAACGAGGTTTCGCCATGTCCGTCTGTCCGTCCGTCCGTCCGTCCGTCCGCGGCTTAGCTCCGTGATCATTAGTACTAGAAAGCTGAAATTTGAACAGAACGGTAAAATAAAAATTAAAAAAAAAATTTTTTTTTCGGGTACCTCGAACACCTAAAGTGGGGGTGATTTTTTTTTCGTTTCAACACTAGTGTGCGGGGTGTCGTTTAATAGGTCTTGTAAAAATAATAGGGGTCTCCTAACATTATTTTTGATAAAGTCAGCAGTTTTGTAAATATTCGCTCCGAAAACAAAAAAATTGTGTCCCCCCCTCTAACTTTTCAACCACGGGTCAAAAAAATTCGGAAAAATTCTTGTAAATGAGGCTTTATAATTACTTTGAATGAAAACTATATTGAACAAAATCGGTCGCTGTTTTTGAGTTATCGCCAAATTTCATATTTTTTCTTGTAAAGGACGTAAGTTGACTTCCAGAAGGTAATAAGTGATTACAGTTTCAAGGGCGTTTACGACCTTTTTATAGAGCTTGAAATCTTTCTTAACTTAAAAGTTAACTCGGGCTTAAAACAGCAGTTTATTGTGAAGGATGAGCAACTACGGAACCCTACGCTGAGCGTGGCCCGACATGCTCTTGGCCGGTTTTTTTCTTAACGAGGAACGATCGGCAGCTTTGCTGGTAACGTTATACCTGATAACAGTAAAAACCATCGTATAAGAACAAAAGAGAGTTCGACTTGCAGCATGGTATTTTTAAGTGTGCAACGTGCTGTTTTAAAATGACAGATTAGATAAAAAATGTAAGAAAGAGATGGGATTAGTATTGTTTTGAAGCATCATGGATGCTAAGCGTTAGTTACTCAGTATCCTCCAAATCGTCCAACTGGTCAGTTACAAACGGGTGCCATAAAATAACAAATATTAAAAAAAAACTTTAAAATGTACTACAAAAAGCGCTTGCTGCCACTGCCATGCCATTTTCCCGAGGAATAAAGTGACTTTGTAAATAAACTTTAAAAGATAGAAGAAACTGGTAAGTTATGCATTCTTATTATGATTATATTTCAATTTTGTTTACCATTAAATCGTTGTAAATACTATCGAACTTAAGGGTACTCGAAGTACTCGAACTGATATTTTTTCCTTAATAGTATCTGCACTATGTTTGTTTTTTTTTCTACCATATTCTAATTACTAATAAATAATAATCTAATTCAAAGTAATTCTAATTAATAATACGTACCTATATTTATTTATTTCAACTTGATTGCACATTGCATTCCACAAAAACGTAGATAACAATGGCGGCTTTTTGCCATGAAATGAGGCGTTCTCTGCCAGACAACTTGTTTAAATGAATGTATATGTAAATATATAATATTTAATTACCATACAAATTCGGAATACCTACTACAATGACATTTCGTAAATATGTGTTTGTGCATTTTCATTTATTATACATTTTATTCAGAATATGTTGGCACATTTAGCTAAAAATCTCAGTAGTATATCTTCAATTTACTTATAATGTTGACGACGCGTTTGGCTCAGTTTGTAGACACCTGCCTACTGAGTCGGCGGTCCCGGGTTCGAATCCCGGCCGGGGCAAATATTTGTGCAAATATTTGTTCTTGGGTCATGGATGTTATCTATATATGTATTTTATATATTATGTATATCGTCGTCTAGTACCCATAGTACAAGCTTTGCTTAGTTTGGGACTAGGTCGATTTGTGTATGATTGTCCCTTGATATTTATTTATTTATAATGTTCGGGTATCCTTAGAGCTGCCAGTTTAGCATTCTTAACAAAAAATAGGCCATGCATGAACGTTGTACTTTATTGGACGACGCTTACATTTCTAATATTAGTGACGTATTTCTTACTAAACTTAAAATGAAACACCAAATTAAGTATATATATTTTTTTATTTCAGACTCAAAGGAAGGAAGGTTATGAAAAACGTAAAGAAATTTTGGCTGAATTCAAGGAATTGTTAGAAGACGTACCGGACGATAAATTGAAGGACATGTGGGCACGTGTAAAATTTATGACAGAATTGTATCATACGGCTGTTCTAAAATTACGTAAATAATAAGTAATCCATAATTTAGTATTATATTTGATATGGTCTAATTTTAAACTGATTTGATTTTTAATTGCTGTGATTTGTCATTGTTTTTTTTTATTATGGTGTTTTTAATGTATAGGTGTTATAAGTATTAATTGTTAAGAATAGGTAGTTATTGAAACTGATTATGCATGTTAAACTGTGATGATGATATTTTTATGGTTTTAGTTAGTATAATTAAACTTACTATTTTTGTTATCTGATTAAAAAATGTATATTCTAGTAAATTATTCACACATCTAAAATGTATTTTTATTTTATGAACATAGCATGATTATAATATGGTAAATACTTTTAAAGGTATCATTATAGAAATCGCGTTGATGCTGGCAAGACGCTATTAGCGCTCAGATTAGGATAAACACAAAAATTGAATTCTTATTTTATTAATTAAAGAAAAAAAGACAAAATAATTATTAAACTAATACATTTCAAATAACGTTCAATTATAATGTTACTTGGATTATTTTATTGTACAGTTGGTTAGATTTTGTTACCTAAGTAGGTATTGTGATGAGTATTTTTTTAAACAAGCAACGCATCTCCGTATCAGCTTGTCCTAAAATGCTTTCATATGTCCAGATGTTCGGATTTCCGGCTGTTGTCGACTAGAGGTCCGATTCATATGAATTATTGATTCAGTTATTCGTAATTTTTCAATATGGCGAAGATATGGGGTTTGCTAATGTAAAAGATAACAACCATTTTGAAGTAAATCGCGAGGTTTACCGCTTACATAGCCACTTGTTTAGTTGTTTTAATGAATTGGTAATATGGAGACTCATGTCGTATGGTGTAGTCAGGAGTTGGATAGTGGAATTCCTTAACGGTTGCTTGTATACTTTTCGAGTGTAGGGTCTGATGGTTTGTTTTTAAGTGTACAATTGAAACTGCAATTTCATTATAAATTATAACTAACTGTCTACTGAAAAAACAGATTTGCCGCGTACATACATAATAAGTACCGACAAGATACTAGTAAGAGTATTAACAATAGGCAACTGAATTTTAGATCTTTTTTTACTATTCCTAACAACGTATGCTATCCTTTTAATATCAGCGGAAAGCGAAAGAGATAGTAAGTCATGGCAGGTAACAAAGAACCTTTGTTACTTAATTCAAATTTAAAATATATTAAATAAAACGATGGTCCATGATACTAGGTTAGTCAACTTATCAAATATAGTTCCATACCTAAACTAATTAACATAACAATTAACTAATTTAATTGATTATTAATTTAGATTGTTTTATTTTTTCTTCCAAATGGATGAAAATTGTTTTTTTTTTTAGTTTTCAAACCTCATACCTCTGCCATTTCAAAAGTTTCAAGTAATTTTATCGACACAAATATTTAATATAATTAATTAATCTAGACTTCATAAATCGGTTGAGAAATGTGATCTCTAAGCGAGACCAGCCGGAAATCCGGACAAAATGACATCTGTCTGTGTGTAAATAATTTTCTTTTATAGTCAAAAAATAAGTTATAGAATACATAATATAACAAAATTAACTTTGTTTCAAATAACATTTCAATTAATTACTTAAAACATTTTTTTTTATGTTATTATAATTATTACGTTTTTAACTATTAATAAAAAAAAACATCATGATTTAATCAAGACACAGAGTACAAGAAATATTTTTGTTCAAATCAATTTGAATAATAAGAATATCCACAGAACCATCATTAATTTTAATCGTTACAATTTAAGGGTGTAATTTTATTAAAATAATTTGAAGTTCGTTATTGACGCATACATCAATTTAAATATAGGTATACTTAGATGAAAAGGGATGAGTGAAATGCTAAGGATTATTTTTATTTTTATTGTTATCGGGGTAATGGCATTTACTGCACACTAAGACGCAAACCGTAATGAGACGCGGTATTTATTATTGTTTTAAGAATAATCAAAATGCAGTTGTGCCTTAACTGAATGCCACATTACTTGTTATATTTGTTTATAGAAACAATACTTATCTGTATTACGGGGAATGAAGGAAATGATAGTTAATTGTGTTTGGGATAAACCAATATGTGATATCAATGGTGACGGCAAAAATAAATGAATGACTTTTATTTTTTCCGTCTTAGAGTTATTTGTCAAGCCCCAAGGCCCAAAGGCAAAGATGAAATATGAAAAAAAACAAACAACACACTGTTTTCGCCGCTTGAGTTAAGCAACGCTACCATGGTAACATAAGAAGTTTCTACACCAAAGACTTAAAGTTGAATATTGACTGATTTGACGCTTTATAGCATATTGTTACAAACCTCGCAAGCCAAACATGTTTATGACTTGCAAGAGATAAGAAATTTACTGAGTTACTGTTATTCAAAAACTGACCTAATAAGACATAATTTAGGGATCATATTCGTTCGAATTCGTTCAAAAACCCTTACGTTAAGGTTGTTAAGTTAGGGTTAGTAGTTATTATAACTGCTATTCAAAAACGGAACTAATAACACATTACTTAAGGATCACATTCGTTTGAACTCGGTTCAATACCCTAAAGACTCTGTTAGTGGGACGGGGTAGGTTAGTTAAGGTAGTTATTAACCGCGTTAACTGCAACAAAACAGTAACCGTATCATTGAAACAACCACATCATAGGGTTAACAATATGTAAGGGTTTTTAAAACAACTTCTAAAATAACCTCATCAAAAACCCTTGTTAAGGTAACCGGTTCCGGTCCCTGCAAAATATATTTATTTATCCGACTCGGCCGGGTTAGGTTAGGTTAGTTTTTTTTTTTATATCCCTATAAAACGCTCCATAATGTGCGGTAGTCATTATTAGCTATGCTATATCAATTTGAAATTTTCTCCATACAAATCGTTTTTTTTTTCTATATTTTCCGAATTTGACCGAATTTTCGGACAAAATTTCAGATTCATATTCATCCACTCGGCCACCGACGCATTGATTGTATGCTGTTTATTTTCCCATCTGTTTTGATATCTTTACCTTCCACTTTAAAATAGAAGAGAAGGAGTATATTGCATTGAAGACAAGATTCCTTCCCGTAACTTTTCCCAAGTTAATTTCATAATTTTTATACAAACATTGATACCCCATTTCTATCCCAATAATAATTGATTTTCTGATATTTTTCCATTACTAATCACATGGCTGTAAGCAATGAAGCACGGAGCGGGCCACGTGCCCACTCTCCACTATCTCGTGGCCAAAGAATCTGAAAAGAGTGGAAAGTTCATTGTTGTGGACGCCTGGGGTTGCTTGGGAATGTTTTATACTTGAAACTTTAGGTCGTGTCGATTTGAGAAAATATAAATTAACTATAAATATATATGTATAGTACTACTATCGTTAGGAATACGTGGTTAATAATTGTCAGGGTGTCAGGGTACTCAACTACATGCCTGCATGTTTTCGTTTTACATGAAAACGAGCGCATATAATCCGAAAGTCAGTCGTGTTATATGAGAGATTCTTAGCTCTAAGCTATGGCTTTTGGCAGTAAACACTGCTTGGTTGTCCTTGCTTGTTTATCATTCTCATCAATATCCTCTAACAAAACGTTTACTATTTCTAGCCTAAACATTCTAGGTTACAAGGTACAACCACGGGCGTATTTAGGGGGGTGGCCGGGTGGGCCGAGCCCACCCCAATGTGGTCTAGTGTCCGTGCCCACCCCAGGATTTTGGATTATCCGTAGAAATTCATGACTTCAACTCATATTATAATGTGAACGAAGCTTACACCCCTTAAACTAGGTCTGAATCTGAACCTATGCCTTAGGGGCTTGAGTTCATCGTACTTCTGTGTCTTAACTTAACTAAACTAATTTGACAATGTAACAGCAGAAGAGAGAACTAAATCCAACATTAAAAAGTTGTATCTATGGTACTTTAAATTATTAATTTGAATTAAGAAGAGATAAATTATTTATCAGATTTATTTTTTATTAATATAAATTCATACTTTATTTAAGTAATATTAATTATGCCTGCTTCTATAATTATAACTATACAGCCTGTAAACTTAAGAAACTGTTTGAAGAAGTATTTTTTAGGTGTCATGGTAAAATAAGCTCAGCATACGTATACAAAGAACAGAGCTTATTGGAGGTGGGAATCGAACCCACGACATCTGCTTATCCGCAGCAATAATAGATGGTCTGAAAACTCTCAAGTAAATATTATATTTATCGACACCAACTAGAGAAAACCAAGCTTAGACCGTGACGAACGTTGGCATTTCGTTTATCAAATACATTTCATATTATTCCATCGCATTATCGCTTCATGATGAATGCTGATAAGACATAGGAATGGTAATGATCATTCTAGAATCCAGATTATGCCTCTTAAATACAAATAAAATTTATTCATGTCAAAAATATACACATACAAAAATAAAATTATAATAATACTTAAGACTAGCTTAAGCCTAGACAAACAGGGCTCCTCAGGTTGCCCCTGGGGGCTCCTCGGGTTGCCCCTGGGGGCTCCACGGGGTGCCCCCTCTTAAATTATAATAACCAATAGATGGAGTTTATTGTAAAATCTTTTATTGTTTACTGATAAGTAAATCACACTAATATTATAAAGGTGAAAGTTTGTGAGTACGTTTGTGTGTTTGTTACTTCTTCATGCTTAAACGGCTGGACCAATTTTGATAATATTTGGTATGGTGGTAGCTGGCACCTTGGATTAACACATAGGCTACTTTTATCCTGGAAAAATTTAGTGCTCCCGTGGAATGAGCGGGCAACACCGTGGGGCGCAGCTAACAATAAAAAAAGTCGGACTATCACACAAATCGATCTAAACCCACAGTAAGGTTTAGTGAACATTAGGCTTGTGTTAATAGGCACTAGACGACGATTTATATACTAAACTAAATATATAGAATATCCATGAGCCAGGAACAAATATTCGAGGGCCTACCAAAGCATGTGAAACATCATACGTGGCGTCCAGATAAAACGCAATTGCGAAACCTTTTATACTGGTAAAAAAGGTAATACCACTGCCCACCTTTTTTTATCATCCGTTTACGTTAAGTTCTCACCTGGTAACTATGCCGACACATATAAATGAGGTTTAAACATTACGTAACCGGGTTGAAGCAATAGGTAGAGGTTTTGTTTTCGACTCCTCCTCCAAAACTAAACTAATGGTAACGAAATTTTGGAAAATGAATGTGAAGGACAGTTTCTATGTCGCGAACTATTTCAATATTTCCGCTTCTTACTTGAATTTGTGTACACGGCGTCTGTTTGGAGTGATATTTTTGCCAAAACTAGACACATAATTTACAATAATAAGCGAAATCGAAACGGGCCGATATAGGACATTTCCTTCCCATTCAGTAGCCAAACGTTACGATTAGCAACTGAAAAATTAGTACTAATATAATATATCCTCTTAAATTATTCTCAGACTAACGAGCATAGAATGCGTTTGCACTGACAAAGACTGGACAGGGTGGACCAAGCTTTCACCAATCGCATTTCGACTGACGCGTGACGTTTAGATATTACAAGTATTGGTTAAACAAAACACTGTCCGCTCCGCTCAGCTCAGCATCAGTGAGAATACCCCCTTCACTTCAAACTGCTCTATCCGTAAATATATTTTCTGAAGTCTCACTTTTATGACACGGTTCATGGCGGCGGTTGCTCCGCTGTCTGACTATATTCTAAGTTTTTACTACCCACAAAACAGTTTATAGGCACTCTCCATTTTGCTTTAAGTTCTATGGTTTGTCTGTAAAGCATTTTGATGTGGGTATTAAATTAACCTTTGAAAACGTGGAGTAAAACTGAAACGTGCACATTTTTAAGCCTTTTTATTATACCAGTAAAATAAAAGAACATGTTTTAATTTCCTTGTATCTGTCTAGGTAAAAAACGTTGAGATGTACAAAATACAAATTGAAGCATTCTTTTATTTATAGTTAGTTGTACCACCCAAAACTTACCTATCTGTGGTTGGCTGGTAGAGACTTCCCAATAGCATTAAGTCCGCCTTTTGTGCGATTTGTTTTTAAGTTGTGCAATGAAGATTGAATAAATAAATAAATAAATATGTTCCCATATATCCTACTGCTCACGATGATTTTTCCGCTTTCAATAAGACACGATATAATATTCTCCCCCAATGTACTTTATCCTTTGGCACATAGTCCTTGTTCTAAATTATATATTTCTCTTGTTGCAGGCCTTTAAACTGTTCAAACGCAGCAAAAGCCGCAAGAGCGCCCGCAACCGCATCTCACCTCTCGTCCGCTCACCATCATACAGCGGCACCGTCGCACAGTATGCTTTTTTACCCAAAAAGCGGCCATGCTCGTTTTATTCGCTTATTCGATAGAGCAAATCATTTTGAAATGAAGACTAAAACTCCCGTGTGTCAATTTCTCATAGAAATTGAGATATTAATATTTTATAAATTTTCAGGGATTTACGGAAAATCTCGATTACTACGAAGTGATCCGTTTTTTTTTTTCTTTTATTCAGTGAAAATTATTGGAACTATATATTAAGTAATTAATACTCAAAACGAAAATGGTCAAAGTTGTATTTAAATAAACAAACCAAAGATTTCATGTTTTGGGTTTTATTTTTTTACAGCTCTATTCCGTCATATTGGGATTCGATAATCCGTCTAAATATGATTTACAACAATACCAATGACTAGTAAAAAAATGGAACCCCTAACCCTCAGGATATAGAAATAACAAGCTTCTAAAGATTTTCAATTAATTCTGGTTTTAGGGTTGGCACATTAGAATTTAAATTTCTTCATTATTTTTCTATGGTTTATTTTAATATATCTTAGTTTTATTATTTATAATGAAGATCAGCGATATCTTTAATTCTATCGATATATACCTTAACGGTGGTTCCATAAAATTTGATTCACATCTGTAACAATGGCGAGTGAAGTTGGTTTTCAAAGAATCAATTATAAATTTCTTCTTCCGTGGGCAAAACTTCGCTTATGTCATCATCCCAGTTTTCTATAAGTGCTCGCATCACATCTTCCTCACTTATATCGTCGGAAACGTCATCTTGACGTTCCGAACGATCCTCTTGGGGTATTTCGTATGGTTTTAATAGTTGCAGAACGGTCTGCGGTAATGGCAACTTTCTTAATTTTTGTTGCCTTTGCTTCAGCCTCACATTTGAAATAAATGGATCGGATGATAGTAATGCCCTGTTAAATAAATCGGTCATTGTTTTAATTCTGTCGGATTTTTGAGCATGATGTTCTCTGTCCGATCTACAGAACTTATTTCTGACTTCTCCCGCTTGTTCTGACAGTAAACCTACAGGTACAGCAGAATTTCGGATTATGTCCTTGCCATGTACTAATATTTTGTGCAAGGTAACTATCATGGGATGCCAAACGGTAAATTAAAGAGTAACAGTAATAAATTATACATTTTTAGAAAGAACATTGTCCATTCTTTACTTTTGTCATACACATTTTGGCCGAGAAGTGTGCAGTTTTTGAGATAACTAACCTTTTAGCAGAAAAAAAGAGCAATAATTAAAAACGTTAGTATTTGGTAACAGATTGCGCTGATTGTATAAGTGCTATCGCTTTTGTATGTATGAAAGGTTTATAGTAAATTTATTCAGGATTATTTCGTTCTTATACACTTTGTATGTATCGTACACGGTTTTCTTCTAAAGTGGAAAATACCGCGCTCCGGGACACATTCGAGGGCGCGGGGGGGTGACGCTCACCCCTGAGAGGGGGGGAGAGTAGATAAAATTTAACTTGGCTCTATAACCTACATATCCTGATAGATAAAAGTTGTCCTTTCATTTTGCCAAATTTTCAGCTAATCTTACTGAATTATGTTGTTGTGTCAGTGCCCATGTTTCACAACCATATGTTATGCAAGGTAGAATACAAGTGTTAAATACTCTTCTTTTGACTGAGATACTTAATTCTCTGGATTTCATGACCATGCCCAGGTAATTTGTATTTATTAATACTGTCTGTGCTCCGCGGTGTTACCCGCTCATCCCTCGGGAACACTAAATTTATTCGGGATGAAAAGTATCCTATGTCCTTCACCGGGACTGAAACTATCTATGTACCAAATTTCATCTAAATCGGTTCAGCGGTTTAAGCGTGAAGAGGTAACAGACAGACAGACAGACAGACACACTTTCGCATTTATAATATTCTGTGTATGTTGTTATTTCTTAATGCATTCCATATTGATGAGTGTGCTATGCAGTCGAACGCTTTAGAATAGTCCACAAATGCGATGTAGAGTGGTTTGTTAAATTCTTTAAATTTTTCAATTATTTGTTCGATGGCGTGTATATGGTCGATCATGGAGTAGTTTGGCCGGAAACCTGCTTGTTCTATAGGTTGGAATCTGTCTATTTCGGGTGCTATTCTGCTCAAAACTATTGATGAGAAGAGTTTGTAGATTGTGGATAGTAGACTGATAGGCCTGTAGTTGCTAATGTCGAGCGGGTTCATATTCATATTCATTTATTGCAGTCATGAGTAGGTACATTAGGATGTTTACATATATGGCAGTCAATACATGACGCCCTGTCAGGGCATTGCAATTATCTTAGAAACTAAACTATATTAGATTTTACATAACAGTTTTTTAAATTAGGTAAATAATTAAGTACAAAAAATAAAAGATTAGTCATGGTATACAGGTCAAGCGAATTAAATACAATTAGAATTAAATAATAAACATTCAAATAAAGATAAAAATAATCAGATGTCGGATACTTAAAACTAGATTGTTAGAATTTAGGTACAAAACTTTAAAGGTTCCTAAGATATAACAATATATTTCATTTGTCAGGTTTTAAAATTATACATATATAAGTCCGTGTAAAATAAAATAAATCAAGTCATTATTTATAAAATAAATCAGTTCGAATACAATGCCCTTTCTTGTATAGCAGGATTATATATGACTTGCACCACTGTTCTGGTATTTCTTCTTTTTGTATACATAAAGTAAAGAGTTTTGCTAGGTACTCAGCTAGTATGGGTGCTCCTATTTTTAAGGTCTCGTTTGTAATTTGGTCCGGCCCTGGGCTCTTTTCAGATTTTAGTCTTTTGACGTGGATAATAACCTCACTTGCATTGATGGGATATAATGGTGTTTCTGGTAATCCGTCGCTCTCTGCATTGTTTAGTTCCTCTTGTGGTGCTGCGGGTGATGGGTTCTTGTATAGCTCTGAGTAGAAGGCTGTTGCACATTTAATTATGTCCTCTCTGTTTTTGACTTCACTGTTACCATCCTTTAAGCACTGTATCCAGTTTTTGTGACTTGCCAGTTCCTTATAGGCTCTTTTAGAACTGTGGAATCTTGTCATGTTTCTCTCTATGACTTCTTTTCTGTAAATTTCATAGTCTTTCCTAATTGCTCTGTTGGTGGTTTTGAAGAGCTGGTTTTGTTAATTTCTTGTTGCTTTTTTTTTATTTTTTCTTTTCATTAGTTCTGTTCGCTTTGATATTAGTGTGAGTGTTCCATCGCTGAAGATATTGTTGGTCTTCTTCTGATTTGTTGTTATTTCGTTTCTAATTAGGCTCTTGGTGATAGTTGTTTCCAGTATGTTGCAGAGGGATTGTACGTTTTTTGTTTTTTTTTTGTTTACTTAGCTGCTACTTTTTACTTTATACTAGTCTCCGCAATTAGTCGCCAACTTATTATTTTTGCTACCCCCTTTAATTTTTTATAAATCCCTAAATCAGATTAATTTGTCGCCGCGTTAAATACATGCCCTATTATTTTTCCAGCAAAAGAATACAGACTGGCCGCCCCCAACAGCGCAGGCGCCGCCGCCGCCCTACAAAAAGGGCAAGGGCGGCGGCAAAGCGTAGGCAGCGGCGGGCGGCCGCAGAACGCAGAAGCAGAAGGGTAGCAAACTGTAAGTCTTCGGCCATGTTTATGCTTTTAGCCCGCTTCGCTACAGGAGCGATTCGTAGCTCGAGGGGTAGCATTGGTTACAGATGGAAGGGACGGTAATGAAGAAATTAATGGCATATTTAAAGTCTGGTTCCTGTGTCGGTAAACGGCTATTATATATCCGGGTAACCTGGTGTCGGTGATAATTAATTAATAACACTGCACTTCGGAAACGCAGTTATTTATTTAATATACTTTTTATAAGTATGAGCACAATGTTACTTGAATCTTGAATGTAAGCCTGGGCACACCTCGGACAATGGCGATCAAATGTATGAAAGAAACGCGTTGCTACGCACACAGTCTAAGCTCGTGTAGGTGAACGCGTATCATGCTTGTGTGAGTGAGATAAGACATGCTAGGGTTGCTGCCATTTTGAACGCACGAGTCGGGAACACAATGTGCAGCAATATGAGATGACCTTGTAATAGCGGCGTCGAATTAATTTTGTGTGCTTATAATTAAAGGGGTACAATTTAAATGCTCACCAAAAAAGTTTTTATACCCCCAAAACTAAATACCAAATAAATTGAATTGCCTCCATTTAATATAAATTCTCTCTAAACAGTGCTCCCCAAAAAATATCTTTTTGCTTCCCAAAATGGATGTTTTGCTCACCAAAATGGATGTTTTGCTCACCAAAATGGATGTTTTGCTCACCAAAATGGATGTTTTGCTCACCAAATATTGTTTTCATAAATTAGTGTTTCAGCTAGGTAACCATCTAATCCTGATCACCTTTCAGAGCAGATCCGACTCGGCCGGGTTAGGTTAGGTTAGTTTTTTTTTTTATATCCCTAAAAAACGATGATTTTATAGGATGTAAGAAAAATAATTATTTGCTTTATTTATAGAATAGTTTGGGGTACACTATTTGGTGAGCATTCATCCGTTTTGGTGAGCAAAACATCCATTTTGGTGAGCATTAAGAATTTATTGGTAGTAATATTTGGTAGGCGTTTAATTATATTTGGTAGGCGTTTAAAATTATTTGTTTTATTTATAGAATAGTTTGGGGTACACTATTTGGTGAGCATTCATCCATTTTGGTGAGCATTATGAATTTATTGGTAGTAATTTATCAATATATTTGGTAGGCGTTTAATCTTATTTGGTAGGCGTTTAAACCTAAGCCTAATTAAAGTAATGTTAATCTACGATTCCTTATTCCGCCCGCGTTCAAATTCGATAACCTCAATGACTAAAAACTCATTGCGCGAATTAGGAAGAATTAAGAATCATATTACGCTGTAAGGTGGGTATCTAAGCTCGATTTATACAAATAGTTTCCTATTTTGAATCAGTATAAACGAAGTAACTAAATTTTTGTAAGGAAATTCAGGCCACCATAATATTACGTAAGTTGAAAACATGATTTTTTGTTCATATATTGTGTTGTTTTCAGTGTGATCTGATAGGTTTAGGTCGAAAACGGATAGGGCAAAAAAAAACTAAACATAAGTACCTATTGTAAGTTGGTTTTCTACTAAAACATAAAACACTTTGAAAATAACTGGGTATATGTACATGCCTTGATTCATCCAATGGCAATCTGTAGAACTTTCTTTTATTTTTGTTGTTTATAGAGCTTAAACAACCGTACACAGCACAACACACGCCCATTACAAAAGTATTTGTTTAATATTTGAATATTATACGTGGCCTCCGCTCTGCGCACCGCGTCGCGCGTCGTCGCGTCCCTGCCAGCCGGTAACTGCGAGGTAACCGAGCGCGGGTGGGCGGCACTTTCGGGGGGAGGCAGGGAGTGTCCATACTGTACGTTAGTACTCTTTATTATACCGCGGTGTGAGGCCAAAAATTTCGGCGTTGTCGTCTACGTCTTGTGCCCATTTTGATGCGGAGTAGGTTTTGTCTGTGCCGGTGAACTTCGGGATAGCGTCGTCGAGGAGTAAAAGGTTAAGTGATTGTGATTGCTTTTCCGCCATAACGTCGTCGTCGTCTTCGTCGTAGTAATCACTTTCACCGTCGTTTTCGTCGTCACTGCCGTTCTTCCCGAAACTACTAGAAAGCCGCCGCGCACACTCGGACCACTTTTCCGGCGAGCTGGCCTTCGAGGTTAGGTTAGTCTTCACACGTCGTTTCATAAAAGTAGCTTGTTTTTCCTCCTAACTTTGCCAAATCCCGGACGAGCCCCCAAAATGTGGGATATCGACAAAGAAGGGAAACACAGATTGCCACTTTTAAGTATTTTATTTAAATTAATCTTTACAACACACACAGCACAGGTTCGTGGTTAACCGCCATTCCTCTCCCGTCCCTTTCCTACACACACTACCTATCTCTGTCGCTCGCTGCGTTCCGATACACGGTATTATTCCTACACAACTAACTACACAAAGATCAAATAATGCACAAAGAAAACATTTAATTGGTAACCTGGCTGGAATCGAACCCGGTACATCTGGATTACCGGACCAGCGTGTTAAACTGTCGAACACCCTAACGTCAGATAACCTTTCGAATTTTTCCTTAAATGCTTTATTGTGTCAATCTTTGCATTGTTTATTTTGAAAGGCTTAACACCTTAGCAATTTTTTTTTGTTGTTAGGTTGGTAGACACCTGCCTACTGAGTCGGCGGTCCCGGGTTCGAATCCCGGCTGGGGCAAATATTTGTGTAAAATATTTGTTCTCGGGTCATGGATGTTATCCATATATCTATTTATATATTATGAATATCGTCGTTTAGTACCAATAGTACAAGCTTTGCTTAGTTTGGGACTAGGTCGATTTGTGTATGATTGTCCCTTAATATTTGTTTATTTATATTTGTATCAATCATTTAATTGAAATAAAATAAATGTGGTGTGTTTATGTTTTCAAAATAAGGAGACATTACATGTTTCAAAAATGTATAATAAGGTAATCATTAATAGCGAACTATTATGCTCAAGATATTTTCTGTGGTGTCGGTGTGTGTGAATTTAAGAGCTACGCACTTGTCCGTGGAGCAATTTCCATGCATCTCGTTCTTGAGCCTTCTCCTTCCAAGCCTGGTACGAAACTACTTTCAATTTCTCCTTTATTCCATGTAAGCTCTCCTTGGTCTTCCTCTCTTTCTCCTACTTTCAATTTTAAATTTATTGTGATTTCGCCAAACGGTATGAAATAAACCTCACGCCTTGCCGTTATTCCTTTTGCAAGACCACGCAATTACTCAGTTTTGGCGGGATATATACTTACATGTAGAATCAAGGAATATAATACTCACAAGGTTTAGACTTGTGAGTATTATATTCTTTGGTTTAGACGCTCCGATTATATCTTGTAGCTAGGCGTATAATATTTTTTTTCCGGGGCCTTAAATTTTTATGCCGGATCTAGACGTTTTGCTTTTCGGTTTCCACTATGTGCACATATAGGTACACATCTATTTAAGGTATATCTGTTCGTTTTAAAAATGCATTACATTGCTAAACAATAAATTTTAATAATTTTTTATATGAGAGTTGCGCGAGGATATGTAAAAAAGAGTATGTAATCACTACGTTCAAAGACTACAATGTAAGATTTCTTTTTTTTTCTGTCATACTGACACATTTATAGATAAAAATTTGAAAATTTGATGTGTGGTGCCACCAGTGACCGGAGAATATATAGACATCGCTCTCAGTACAAAAGTGGCTTTCAAAAACGGTCCCGATATTTGACTGACAACTATCCCCTCTACACGAATTTGTCCTGCCAACAGTTTTAAATATTAGCCTATACGAAGTCATCCCTCCTCTTAGAAGTAGTTGTGATTGGTTAGTTAAAGTTTTCATTGGCTAAAATAGACTTGTAAGTGTCAAAGTCCATGCGCGGCGCACGAAAAAGAGTAGTTGTCAAACCTAATATGGGTGCACTAATCGAAAGGTAACCAGTTTAGAAAAATATTACTCTAGCTATTATTTTTCTTTCATTCAATTTGGAACATTTAAAAAAATTGCCACTTTTGTGATTTACTACTAAATGTGTAAACAACATTTTTTAAAATCACTATCGAAGGCAACTTTACTGTCGCAAAATCTCAAATCAAATTAAATTTTGATTTTATATTTAGTTTCGATTTTTTATGAAGACTAAATATATCAAAATGACTGACAAGACAATAAAGCACACATATCGTACAAATTGATACCTTTAGTGGGATAAATCTGGCGTTGGTTTGATAATAATCTTAATCATCATCATTGAAATGAACGCTACAGATCCTCGAAGATACTGTAGGAAACTACTGCTGTTCTCTGCGTTCTAGAGACACTGCATTTGTCCACTTTAATTTTTGCTCACGGTCCTTCGGAAAACTAAAAGTAAATAAATAATAAGAGATGTTTAATTATGAATATGTATAGCCATTTATTTATATTTTATACATTACTTTACAATTAATTCCACATTTACATTTTATACACAACAATTTAAATGTAAAATTTTAATATTTGGATTTTTAAGTAACATATTATTTTACTAATTAAGCTTAATTTAATGAAATTTTATGAAATGGCCTCTCCTTCAGTGAAGAAGGAGGGACGGTATTAAGACTCCTTGGGTTACCTGCCCTGCTAGGAGAATAAATAAATATATAATTACAATTTTCTCAGACATATAACATATTTATACAAAACGTTATCTAATAATTTTTCTTTAAAAATAATAATAATATTATTATTTATTAATATTGCACTTACATTTCACTATTTTATTTCCACTATATATATTTATTATTATTATTATTATTGTTTCACTATTTATATTATAAATTTTATTTAGCATGCGATTATTATATTACAAATTAGAATTAAATTATTTTGCTTATTATTTTAGTCTTAGTTGGTGTGATATAGCGCCTTCCACGCGTCGCGGTCCCTGGCGACTCGTGGCCAGAGCGGGCAGCGCGCGCGCGGGCGGCCCGCGCTGCGGTGCCCGTCTCTAGGTATCCACTCGGTCGTCCTCAGCGTCCATCTGTTGTCTTGTAGACGCATGATGTGGCCGGCCCATTGGAACTTATTTTTATCAGCCGGACAATACAATAATATGTTACCATGGGGCTGATCTGATGATGGAGCCGGAAGGTGGCCATAGGAACTCTATAATAGAAAAAGCAATCCTACCGAGCTTGGGCTCTTTAGAATCGTCTCAGTGAGCATTTGATGGATATCCAAAGAAAAGTACAGTCGGCTATAAAAGCTTGCCACTAAAATGTCATTTTTGACAGAAACTTGTTGCATAGTAGTATGTAGATTATATGGTTTTTATTTTGCCAGGCGGTTACGGAGCTGCCCCGTGTGTCGCGAGCGTCGGGCAAGACAAGAGCGGAGGCGCATAATGCGCCTCACACCAGAGGAGAGAGAGGCGCACCGCACCCAGCATGCTGAGCCGGCTGAGCAGGCTGAAGCTGAGCCGGCTCAGCAGGCTGAAGCTCAAGATGAGCCAGCCCCATAAGGCGGTAAGTGCAGTCGAGGTCAAAACAGGGACCGGAAAACCCCTCTTAAAGTTAAGCCTAATATAAGGTAACCCTAACAATTTGGTAACCATAACATAAGGTAACCTTTTCATTTGGTAACCCTATGTTAAGGTTACCCTATCATAACAGTTAACTACAACCTCAACACAGTTACACAGTTACGGTTAAAACCCTAACGCGTAAGGGTTATTTATAGCAGTTAACTCTAAACCCTATCGCGTTAGGGTTTGGAACTGAACGTTGAAGGATCGTTATAGATGAGCGGAGTTGGCAGAATGTTTACGTATTGCCGTGTATTTTTTACACGTTTTTTTTTTTACTTTTTGTTTTTTGTTGTTGTTATTAGATAATAAGTACTTTATCTTTGCTTTTTAGGGTTCCGTACCCAAAGGGTAAAAGCGGGACCCTATTACTAAAACTTCGCTGTCCGTCCGTCCATCCGTCCGTCCGTCCGTCCGTCCGTCCGTCCGTCCGTCCGTCCGTCCGTCCGTCCGTCCGTCCGTCCGTCTGTCACCAGGCTGTATCTCAAGAACGGTGATAGCTAGACAGTTGAAATTTTCACAGATGATGTATTTCTATTGCCGCTATAACAACAAATACTAAAAATAAAATAAAATAAATATATAAGGGTGGCTCCCATACTACAAACTTGTTATAGATTATGTATATATGTATAGGCACGGAACCCTTCATGCGCGAGTCAGGCTCGCACTTGCCCAATTTTTATATGTTTCTCCTACACTGATGTTGTTAATTAGTTGATAATTTGATGTGATTGTTCTGCTAACAAAAAAGTAATAATATCTAATAATAAATAACTATAATTTTCATACTGTTTTTAGGGTTCCGTAGTCAACGAGGAACCCTTATAGTTTCGCCATGTCCGTCTGTCCGTTCGTCCGTCCGTCCGTCCGCGGCTTAGCTCCGTGATCATTAGTACTAGAAAGCTGAAATTTGAACAGAACGGTAAAATAAAAATTAAAAAAAATATATTTTTTTCGGGTACCTCGAACACCTAAAGTGGGGGTGATTTTTTTTTCGTTTCAACACTAGTGTGCGGGGTGTCGTTTAATAGGTCTTGTAAAAATAATAGGGGTCTCCTAACATTATTTTTGATAAAGTCAGCAGTTTTGTAAATATTCGCTCCGAAAACAAAAAAATTGTGTCCCCCCCTCTAACTTTTCAACCACGGGTCAAAAAAATTCGGAAAAATTCTTGTAAATGAGGCTTTATAATTACTTTGAATGAAAACTATATTGAACAAAATCGGTCGCTGTTTTTGAGTTATCGCCAAATTTCATATTTTTTCTTGTAAAGGACGTAAGTTGACTTCCAGAAGGTAATAAGTGATTACAGTTTCAAGGGCGTTTACGACCTTTTTATAGAGCTTGAAATCTTTCTTAACTTAAAAGTTAACTCGGGCTTAAAACAGCAGTTTATTGTGAAGGATGAGCAACTACGGAACCCTACGCTGAGCGTGGCCCGACATGCTCTTGGCCGGTTTTTTTTCTTAAGGCGACTCCTAATCCCAACGTCCTTGAGGATCTGGGCGGAGCCTAACGTTATTCCCCCCGCCGACCGTGCGCCCCCGGAACATTACTTCGTTCATAATCTCGTTGAGTGGCGTCCGAGCAGCTTCATACACTCGCATAGTCCGAGCGTGAGTTGAAGATCAACAAACCTTATAAGTACCTTATTTAAAGGCATTGAAAAATCTCGAAGTAAAATAAATCATTTAAACAATGATATAATTATTTCGGATTACTAAATATCTATTTACCTACTACGGTAGAATATTAAAAATAAAATGCGTTAAAGCTATTTTCCAAAAAAATAAGTGAAATTGGCCATTTAGAAGTCTCGAATCGAAAAATACTTTTTATTTTCTTTTGTATGTGTAGGTACCTACCAAAAATAGTTAAAATGCCGACAAGCCTCTTGATTATACGTGTAAAATCATGCAGAAATAAAAAATATCGTTTTTCAATAAATAAATCATATCGTGACCCAGCGGATGAACCGATATTTTAACATAGTAGTGGAGGCACAGCTTTATCCCCCGGGTCATGCTGCTCTAATGAAAAGATAAACTATAAATAATAGAGCGACAAACTCAACTTTACCGTTGGAAAACGGATTTACGTCCTTTACCTACTTATAAACAGTGATAGTTTTTTATGACTACATTAGTAATGTTCTCAGATTTTCCCCTACACTTGTTGATATGGACGATATTTTACTAGAAGAATTCAAATTTCAATGTTCAAGGTCAATGGATACCCTATAAATGTTAATTTACTTGAGTGTCAAAATATGCCGATGCTGGAAAGGAGAACTTATCTAAGCGACATTTTTGGGGATATTGTTATACACACTGTTGGGATCGGCAGATTTTTCTGCATCGAATGGGTTGGGTCTCGTATACATTTGTCTGACGACTTTTGTGTTGCTTATCCCGTCGGTGATTTAGAGAATCTCTACTTTTTTTCTACTAAACGACTTGATTTTTGAGGTTTTTTTTACAAAATGGAGATTACATAAAAAGTTTTTTGGATAATAATGAACCTTAGAGCTTTTTTACTTATTTGTCAAAACAGATCAAACAACTTGGATAATTTTTCTTTATTGCAACTAACCTTGCACTTGTTGGTTAACTGTTTTTACCTGATCGTAAAATATATTTTAATGTCGTTTGAGGCATTTTACCTATGTCTTTATGATAAAATTAACATAAAGGTAAATTATGCAAGAAACATTGAATGTGATCCACTGCAATGTAAGCACGACTCGAACCTGCGACCCTAAGTTTCCGGCGTAGTGCTCTACCAACTGTGCTATCATATCGTTACGTCAATCACACTAAATCTTTGATTCCATAATTCTTCGCTACTGGAGCGCCCTCTGTGTCATAAATAATAATAAATAAATAAATAAATAACAGACAACCTCACACAAATCGATCTAGTCCCAAATTAAGCTCGAGAACGCTTGTGTTATGGGTACTAGACGACGATATACGTACTTATATAGATAAATATATACTTAAATATATAGAACAACCATGACCCAAGCACAAATATTCGAGTTCATCACACAAATATTTGGCCCGGCCGGGATTCAAACCCGGGACCGCCGGCACAGTAGGCAGGTGTCTACAAACCGAGCCAGACGCGTCGTCAAATCATGTGTGTTTAAAATGCTTATGCGCATTAGCCAAAAAGTAAAAATGTGGTATTTCCACATTATTAAACAGAATCGATGTAAGATTCTATAAAAAAAATAACATAGATTAAATTACCTGATTGTCGTATCTTAACTATTGGCGTTTATCCAAATTTACCTGCTTTGATACTATGAAACCATTGTCGCTTATCCTTTTTTACCTGATATGACTTTGATCGACTACTGTCGCTTATCTTGAATTGCTTGAATGACAATTGAGTCGTATTTGTCGCATAGAATGTACTAAAAAAAACAAATGTTTTCGTTAAATTGGTAGTTAGACAACTTTACCGGTTCTGTTTTATAAAATATCACACATTTAGTAGTAATTAAACATATTTATAAAGGCCGTTAGGCCTGCGGTGTAAATCTGTGTCTGTGGCGCTAAGGCATTACTTTGGACTCGCTTGATGGACCCAAACGCCATCTCACTCAAACAGTGTCTTACGAGACGTCACTTATACCACACAGAGTTGTAGGTAGTTTTGTTATTCTTGTTAGGATAGGATATTATCTCATTGCAATTGTAAAACTTGAAATTTCACGTAGTTCGTGATTTAAAATTCCTTAATGAGTACCGAGAGTTGTAGGTAGTTTTGTTATTCTTGTTAGGATAGGATATTATCTCATTGCAATTGTAAAACTTGAAATTTCACGTAGTTCGTGATTTAAAATTCCTTAATGAGTACCGAGTGACTGCAGTCTTGAGAACTCTTGTGCTGGTCTCATTAGTCATAGCTATCGTTTGCTACCATACATTGGTCTAGAACTACTGGAAATCTTTCAGCAGATCAGGATCACACATAAAAATTTATAAAATTGAAATTTCACGTGATATCTGATGAATAAATCTTTAACATTTCTAAAGCAGTTTTTTTTTTATTTGCGTAGTTGGACCATAAGTTTTTGTCTTACAGAACTTTAAATGTCACTTCATTAATTTTAATGTTTGAAAATAAATATTTTCCTCCAATTAAAACATTAATCGTGAGGTTTTATTGTACGATAAATAGCTTTTCATGTCTGAAATATTTCCTACAAAGGCGATTAGATAATTTTTCTTGATTTATATCATGCTGATTTATGCACATTTATATATTTACCTGACTATAAAATTAGCATGCACATATATATTGTTAACTGTGTTGATTGTTGTCTAATAGATTATACTATTTTACCTGACTAATTTCTCGGGAAACTTGTCGTTTAGATAATTTTACCTAATTCTATTTTGACGGCCATTTTGCGTAAGCGACGCTAAATCCTAAAATATTCCATTAATAGACAAAATAACAAAAGCGACATGTAGAGAACATGATGTTGTTTATAATTATAAAATGCTTCATTTAAAAAGTAGGTCCACAGAATAATTAATAACTTTTTATTTTTTTGAAAAAGTTCGCAGTTTTTTAGATCTCCTGTAAAGTTGGCTCCGTGTCTCTTGGATAATTTTCCTTTCCAGCGTAGATACGTTTTTTTGCGGCATAAAGAGCCGTATCTTTTTTTTACGATAACTTAGAAGTTCGATTTTTTACAGCTTCAAGGGACTGTAGACCAAAGTACGACGTGTAGACGGTTTTAATTTCAACTCGACACCTACACGCGTTACCGAGATAAAGGGGCGTGACAGAAAGGCGGACGGTCAGCAAAATGATCCTATGGGTTCCGATTTTTCCGGTAAAAATACCTAAATCTATAAATAATGAGGTTCATCACTTTTAATCAGTATATATGAAATTTAGCAGATTAAAATGGTCATTCGCATAAAATTTCAAGATGGAAAATGTTATTCATAACCAGGCTAGTTTTAAATGTTTACCATTTTATAGTGCAAAAGGTAGGTTTTGAAGTTTAAGAAGGTAATAACATATTTTGCCGGTGTAATGTGATATATGAATACAATAAATAGTACTTCATGTGACTGCACATAATGAAGGGTATTAAACACGAGTGTGGGTTTATGAAACGAGCCGAAGGCAAGTTTCATAATAACATCACACGAGTGTTTTAATGCCTAATTATGTACAGTTACATATACTACTTTATCTAGCCACATATCATAAGCCTCCATGATGCATTCAGAAGTCGCACATTATAACAAATATTACCCGGTAATGGCGGTAAGATGTGTAACATTATTATTATTATTTCTGTTCTTGCAAGAAATAAGGCATTTTTTTTTTATAATGGCGGTAATGAAGTTTTCTGGCAGCTGTCATTGTTTTTATTTTAATTCAGAGACAAACTAGAGTCGGCCCTCACTATCATATCGTTCGATATCTTACTTACGTGTGACATTTGTCAAATTTGATTGAAAATTTACAATTCATTTCGAACTAAACGTCGTCTCGATTGATATTAGAATAGAGGTCAAATCAAATTTCTTTGTTTTTCAGAGATGTTCGAAATTTGAATAAATAATACTATCGAAATAAGAAATTTGTGCTAAAAAACAGTCTATTTTTATGGTGGTCATAATGTGCCGTTCTTGAACGCATCATGGAGGGTTTATGATATTTGGATAGATAAAAGATTTAATAAACAACAAGCTTTCGATAACTGAATGTACTTATACATGACTCAAAAGTTTTTTTTTTTCAGATTATTATGCATATAAGCCTGTGCCGTCCCTTTGTCGGGT
Source organism: Apotomis betuletana (assembly GCA_932273695.1). Classification (NCBI taxonomy): domain Eukaryota; kingdom Metazoa; phylum Arthropoda; class Insecta; order Lepidoptera; family Tortricidae; genus Apotomis; species Apotomis betuletana. The sequence continues at coordinate 56,758,108 of OW026298.1, read as the reverse complement.
AAAGGCCTCTATCTTTTTTCCACTCGTCCTTATTTAGATCAGCAATGTCCAACCCTTTTGTAATACATCCAGGTAGTCCCACCATCTCCATCGTGATCTACCGTGACGCCGAATTTTATTGGGTGGGTGTAGATTTCTTGATCTGCAGATCGGTTGACATGCGGCAAACGTGTCAGCTCTACTTTAGTTTAGCGGTTGTCTGGGCGTTCCTTCCGTGATCGATTAATTTGATCCAAGATCGTTTCATTGCCCTCTGGCAAACTTAGAGAGAAAAATTCTGAGCATTAGTCAAAAATCAAGTCCGGGCATTTTTACGATGAGTCTAAATAAAGTTATATATTTTTTCATTAATTCAACTGTAATCCGATCATTAATATATGTCTTTTAAACGATATGTAATAAAAATCAGGTTTTTATTTTATAAACGGTAAACAATTGGAACAGAACTTATGGCCAGGCTAGGTATGTCTAGCTAGGCCCGGCGGATATATCAATAATTACTAACGCTCATTTAGATTTAAATATGAAGTGGGAAATTTATTGATACAAATATGTATTCTGACTATATTTACATAAATAAGCCCTCATGCCAAAATTATCACTTGCCTTCTTGGACTAGAAAATTATTGTAATTTTTGATAATGTATTTTTATATCATATGCCATGTACCTGTACTAGTGACGCAACGAATGTGAATACTTACAATATGTAAATATTCGTATTCGTAAATTAGCGTTTTACCGAATATTACAATGGTATTCAAACGAACAATACTTGTTCTGCATTACGATATTCATATCTCTTAGGGTTGAATTCATAAAGATCATTAGACGTTATCATACTTAAATATCTGTATTATCAGATTTTTTTTACTAACCGAAATACCTAAGGTACTCTAATATTACACAGAGAAGGGACCTAAAACCCACACCAAAAGTGTTATTTTCTGGGAATCCTGTCTGGTGTGGGCCCATGACTGAGAATATCTAAGTATCCAAATGTGTTCGGGAATGCTAAGCAATGACAATTATTTTTATAAGTACTTAAAATTAATAGATACCTAAATACGAAAAAAAGCAGTTGAATTTAATTCTATATGAAAATGAGTGCTTTTTGTTATGTCGCATAGCGTAGTCGTGTGAAAAAACGAACTACACTCTCTTAAAAAACACTTCAAACGCACGAAGACAGATCGAACCTCCGCGGGATCCGGTACTATAACAATTTTCCGTAACTAGATGGATCGCGAGAGCAAGTGACACAGCCTTCCCCTTCGACGGTTAGATTTACACTGAGCTCGCAGCCCGGGCACGGCCGAGCTCGCGGAAATTCAGTTTTTTTGATGCTTTATTAGACCGAATTTCCATTTTACTAACTTTTAAACAATACGATTAAAGATCAATGAATTGTCAATGTTCTTGCGAAAAAGCCGTGTAAATATCACTTGTAGTTTAGAAGCCTTAGGGAATTGAAAATTTAAAACGACCCTATTTCAACATTATTTTTTCCATAGTAATTATTGCTTTAAAAAAAAATCCAACTATAATTTTTTAGAAGAAATAGTCAAAAATAACATATATTTTTTTCAGATTTTTCCGTTGGCTAGATTACGAGCCTTAGGACTTTAAAAATCACCATTCCACGTACGGAGTCGCCTTAACGAGGAACGATCGGCAGCTTTGCTGGTAACGTTATACCTGATAACAGTAAAAACCATCGTATAAGAACAAAAGAGAGTTCGACTTGCAGCATGGTATTTTTAAGTGTGCAACGTGCTGTTTTAAAATGACAGATTAGATAAAAAATGTAAGAAAGAGATGGGATTAGTATTGTTTTGAAGCATCATGGATGCTAAGCGTTAGTTACTCAGTATCCTCCAAATCGTCCAACTGGTCAGTTACAAACGGGTGCCATAAAATAACAAATATTAAAAAAAAACTTTAAAATGTACTACAAAAAGCGCTTGCTGCCACTGCCATGCCATTTTCCCGAGGAATAAAGTGACTTTGTAAATAAACTTTAAAAGATAGAAGAAACTGGTAAGTTATGCATTCTTATTATGATTATATTTCAATTTTGTTTACCATTAAATCGTTGTAAATACTATCGAACTTAAGGGTACTCGAAGTACTCGAACTGATATTTTTTCCTTAATAGTATCTGCAATATGTTTGTTTTTTTTTCAACCATATTCTAATTATATATATATATATATATATATATATATATATATATATATATATATATATATATCTATATATATATATACCTATACGTACCTATATTTATTTATTTCAACTTGATTGCACATTGCATTCCACAAAAACGTAGATAACAATGGCGGCTTTTTGCCATGAAATGAGGCGTTCTCTGCCAGACAACTTGTTTAAATTAATGTTTATGTAAATATATAATATTTAATTACCATACAAATTCGGAATACCTACTACAATGACATTTCGTAAATATGTGTTTGTGCATTTTCATTTATTATACATTTTATTCAGAATATGTTGGCACATTTAGCTAAAAATCTCAGTAGTATATCTTCAATTTACTTATAATGTTCGGGTATCCTTAGAGCTGCCAGTTTAGCATTCTTAACAAAAAATAGGCCATGCATGAACGTTGTACTTTATTGGACGACGCTTACATTTCTAATATTAGTGACGTATTTCTTACTAAACTTAAAATGAAACACCAAATTAAGTATATATATTTTTTTATTTCAGACTCAAAGGAAGGAAGGTTATGAAAAACGTAAAGAAATTTTGGCTGAATTCAAGGAATTGTTAGAAGACGTACCGGACGATAAATTGAAGGACATGTGGGCACGTGTAAAATTTATGACAGAATTGTATCATACGGCTGTTCTAAAATTACGTAAATAATAAGTAATCCATAATTTAGTATTATATTTGATATGGTCTAATTTTAAACTGATTTGATTTTTAATTGCTGTGATTTGTCATTGTTTTTTTTTATTATGGTGTTTTTAATGTATAGGTGTTATAAGTATTAATTGTTAAGAATAGGTAGTTATTGAAACTGATTATGCATGTTAAACTGTGATGATGATATTTTTATGGTTTTAGTTAGTATAATTAAACTTACTATTTTTGTTATCTGATTAAAAAATGTATATTCTAGTAAATTATTCACACATCTAAAATGTATTTTTATTTTATGAACATAGCATGATTATAATATGGTAAATACTTTTAAAGGTATCATTATAGAAATCGCGTTGATGCTGGCAAGACGCTATTAGCGCTCAGATTAGGATAAACACAAAAATTGAATTCTTATTTTATTAATTAAAGAAAAAAAGACAAAATAATTATTAAACTAATACATTTCAAATAACGTTCAATTATAATGTTACTTGGATTATTTTATTGTACAGTTGGTTAGATTTTGTTACCTAAGTAGGTATTGTGATGAGTATTTTTTTAAACAAGCAACGCATCTCCGTATCAGCTTGTCCTAAAATGCTTTCTGTTAAACTGAAACTTCACTGTGTTTCTTTAAGGTTTATTATTCTTTAATCACACTTGTTATTGGTTACATTTTGTAATTGACAACCCATAAAATCTCAAAATACTTAAACATTTTTAGGGAAACAACCGTTAGCTAGTTTGCGTAGCTAACAGTGCCATCTATCATGTCATTGGAATACTATAATTTCATAAGTAAAATAACAGTAAAAACCCGTACCTCCGGAGACATCTATTGTTACAGTAATAAACTATACATATATATAAGCCTTCAATGAATACAAATATTTGGTTGAACATACCGCCCACCAAGGACAACTATGTTGTCCTTTGATCACCGCCCACCATGGGAACGATATGTGTACCTTATACTGACAATTAAAATATGGTATAAATTAACATTAGCAACTTCGACTTGTGACTTACGAGTTTAAAATAATGTTGGTAATAAAATTAAATGAAAAAATGTATATTAAAATCATGTAAAAGAAAAACATATTTTAAAATCGACCCGTGTAATTTCGTCCTAAGTGATTCTTTAAACCTCTATTATAAAACCAACGACTAGATCGCAATGGCTCAGAATAGCTTTCAGTATATCCTTGCTGTTCGCAGTCCAATGAGGTTTCATTTCTCTTTATGCGTTTTTGGTCTTGACCCGAAATAATCCATCCGAAAGTTGTTGCTTGAGCAACTAACGTGCTTTGGTTGTTTTTTCTCACACCATCTTGTACTATACGACTGTAAATCTCAGCACCCAAGAGAATATCTATTTGGTTGGGTTTGTCAAATTCCGGATCTGCTAGCTGCATTCTCGCAATGTGCAGGCCACTAAAGTCTGCTACTTTCTTTGTTGGAAGAAATGCTGTAACTGTCTTTAATACGTATGCATTTACAGAAACTCTTTCTTGTGGATGTACCAACGATTGCAAATTCAATGTCACCATTCCCTTTGATGCAATGTTATTGTCTCCAGTGTCTCCACCGAGGCCCGTAACCTCTCCGCCGCTGTGTACTCTTTTTAACCCTAGATGCTGCACAGTAGCTTCTGTTACAAAAGAAGCTTGTGAGCCTTGGTCCAATAAAGCTCGTATCCCATAAAATTGACCGTTTTCCGATTGTGCATGTACAATAGCTGTAGGCAGCAACACTTGTCTAGTTCCCGATGAAAAACAGCTCCTAATTGGTGGAATGTAATTTTTTGGTTCAACTGCAGGAGCCACATTACTCATCTTGACACCTGTTTCTATTCCATTTATAGTATGAAGTAATGTGTGATGACGCCTCTTACAAATTCTGCATGGAGTGGGATTCTGGCAGAATTTGACAGAATGATTGCCACCTAGACAGTTAAAACACAACCCTTTCTCTTGGACGAAATTACGACGCGTTTTAACATCGAAGGTTGCAAAATGTTTACAAAATGTTACTATATGAGCGTCGTTACAGCAGGGACATTGATTACTTTGCATGACATGAAAAACTCGTGGTTTAGTTGGAATAGAATTTGGGCTACACGAAGGTTTTTTGTTTTCAACAAACTCTAAAGCACGAAAACGTTTGGTTAAAAACTCTCGAAATTGTTTAAAAGTCGGTATTTTATCTGAATTAGCATTGTCTAAAGTACTCAGTTCCCATGCTTTTCGCGTCTCAGGGTCAAGTTTAAGGGCAAGTAGATGTACTATTATGACGTCCCATGTGCTCACGTCAACTCCAAGATTCGACAAGGCACTTAAACAGTCATTACTTGTGTCGAGTAATTCTTTCAAAAATGGAGCAGACTCCGTAATAGAGCTTTTTTGACTTAAGAATCGCCTTAAAATATTATTGCACATAAATCTCTTGTTATTATACCTTTCATGTAATAATTCCCAGCATTTAATATAGTTTTCCCCTGAAATCGGTATTTGCCGGAGCAACTGTTCTGCTTCACCAGTTAGATAACACTTAAGATAATGCAGTCTTTGTACATTATCTAAACTCTTATTATTATGTACGAGGGGCACACCGAAATGATCGGGAATAGAGTATTTTAAACTGAGTTACATTAAATCCTTTTTTGTCACATGCATACTGGCGACTTACAATCACGATGCCGTTTTTACAATTTAAAAAAAGAACGATATATTTTTTTAATTCCATTTTTAAATTGACAACTCGATGAACAAAATGGAGCTGACGCGTGAAAATTTTCGTGCAATTATTTACCATAACTTTCGTCGTGGCTTATCTCCAGATGAATGTCGCAATGAGCTTGTTACTATATACGACATTGAAGCACCTAGTCAGACGACAATATATCGGTGGTATGCTGAGTTTCGACGGGGTCGTGCCTCTCTTGGCACCGTACCTTCATCAGGTCGGCCGAAAACGGCGGTTTCGCCTGAAAACATCGCGGCTGTGGAAAAACTACTAAAAGAAGATAGACATGTGACATACGAGCAGATTCGGGCAACCATAGGCATTGGAATGACTGCAATTCACACTATTTTGCATGGTGAATTGGGTGTCAGAAAATTGATTTCCCGATGGGTACCCCATAATTTGTCTGAAGAGCAAAAGGCGGCTCGTGTTGATTGGTGCCGATCTATTCTGAAATGCTACAATGGAGGAAAGTCAAAAGCCGTTTATAATATGGTCTCGGGTGACGAATCCTGGATTTATTCTTATGAGCCTGAAAGAAAGCACCAGTCGGCAGTATGGGTCTTCGATGACGAGGTCAAACCAACGAAAGTTGTGCGTTCTCGAAGCGTGTCGAAGAAGATGGTGGCTTCGTTCGTCTCAAAAAAGGGGCATGTTGCCACAATTCCTCTAGAAGAACAAAGAACCGTTACCGCTGATTGGTATATCACAGTTTGTTTGCCGGAGGTGCTGGCCGAACTTCGCCAAGGGAACCCGAGACGCCGCGTCATCTTACACCACGACAATGCGAGCTCCCACACCGCCCACAAAACAACTAAATTTTTGAACGACGAAAACGTTGAGTTGATGTCCCATCCTCCATACAGCCCTGACCTGAGTCCAAATGATTTTTTTACGTTCCCTAGAATTAAAGATTTATTGCGTGGTCAGCGGTTTGAGAACCCAGAAGCCGCTGTGGAAGCCTATAAATCGGCCATTTTGGCAATGCCTACTTCAAACTGGAATTATTGTTTTAATGACTGGTTTAAAAGAATGCAAAAGTGCATTGAATGTAACGGAGAATACTTCGAAAAACAATAAAATATAATTTATGTATATAGTGCACATAGTTTTTTAAATTCCCGATCATTTCGGTTTGCCCCTCGTACTAAAGATTCAAACAAATCTTTAAAAGTAACCCATTCGGTGTATTCTCCAGAGAAAATTGGTATTAAAATCTTTGGTAATTTAAGACATGCCATTTCCGAAATACTTTCTATCGTTTTGAAATCTGAAACCGGATGCACATAAGGTTCCAGAGCGGTTTTCAATTCCACCATATAATCTGTGTATAGTTCCTCTGTTACTTCATATACGCCACTTGTGACATATGGACTATCTTTTAATTCATCTGAATAAGTTACCAAAAGTTGTATATGCCCTTCTGAGAACTTACCCCATTTCTGCTCTAACATATGCATCCTAACTTCCACATAAGCTTTAGTGATTCGTACTTCAGGTGACTTTTTATAATTTTGAAAAGCATTTTCTATTTGATTACAATATTCAAGTTGAATATTTACTAAGGCATCCATTATTATTGTACGTGGAAGTGACTGTCAAAATTCAAAACACGGTAAATAGTAAAAAGCCAGCAAATCGAAATCAATAAAAAAGTAATAGTAAAAAAGAGCTTCCAAATACTTCAATAAAAGTTACATCAAAAAGCTTTCAGAAAATTTCTAAGTCCTATAATCAATACATTTTCAAAGTGTTTAGAACTTAGTAAAATTCGAAACTAAATTTGACAACGTTTCACAAGATTTTTTGACCAAATACTTAAAGTTCAAAATTATGCATAAATTATCTTGTTTCCAATAGAGTTCATTTTTGCTTGACTTATTTCTTCTTCTTTTTTTTTACACTGCACTTAAGGTTGAAAATTGATAAACTCACTTTGTCCGGTGTACACAATACCTTCTCAGTACTGCAACTTTCTGAGCACACTTACTGCTCCTCGGTGCGTTGGTTCCACTGAACCTGGTAAACACTCGCCGCGTACCACTGATCGAATCCGGCTCGAAGGACCAAATGTTAAACTGAAACTTCACTGTGTTTCTTTAAGGTTTATTATTCTTTAATCACACTTGTTATTGGTTACATTTTGTAATTGACAACCCATAAAATCTCAAAATACTTAAACATTTTTAGGGAAACAACCGTTAGCTAGTTTGCGTAGCTAACAGTGCCATCTATCATGTCATTGGAATACTATAATTTCATAAGTAAAATAACAGTAAAAACCCGTACCTCCGGAGACATCTATTGTTACAGTAATAAACTATACATATATATAAGCCTTCAATGAATACAAATATTTGGTTGAACACTTTCATATGTCCAGATGTTCGGATTTCCGGCTGTTGTCGACTAGAGGTCCGATTCATATGAATTATTGATTCAGTTATTCGTAATTTTTCAATATGGCGAAGATATGGGGTTTGCTAATGTAAAAGATAACAACCATTTTGAAGTAAATCGCGAGGTTTACCGCTTACATAGCCACTTGTTTAGTTGTTTTAATGAATTGGTAATATGGAGACTAATGTCGTATGGTGTAGTCAGGAGTTGGATAGTGGAATTCCTTAACGGTTGCTTGTATACTTTTCGAGTGTAGGGTCTGATGGTTTGTTTTTAAGTGTACAATTGAAACTGCAATTTCATTATAAATTATAACTAACTGTCTACTGAAAAAACAGATTTGCCGCGTACATACATAATAAGTACCGACAAGATACTAGTAAGAGTATTAACAATAGGCAACTGAATTTTAGATCTTTTTTTATTATTCCTAACAACGTATGCTATCCTTTTAATATCAGCGGAAAGCGAAAGAGATAGTAAGTCATGGCAGGTAACAAAGAACCTTTGTTACTTAATTCAAATTTAAAATATATTAAATAAAACGATGGTCCATGATACTAGGTTAGTCAACTTATCAAATATAGTTCCATACCTAAACTAATTAACATAACAATTAACTAATTTAATTGATTATTAATTTAGATTGTTTTATTTTTTCTTCCAAATGGATGAAAATTGTTTTTTTTTTTAGTTTTCAAACCTCATACCTCTGCCATTTCAAAAGTTTCAAGTAATTTTATCGACACAAATATTTCATATAATTAATTAATCTAGACTTCATAAATCGGTTGAGAAATGTGATCTCTAAGCGAGACCAGCCGGAAATCCGGACAAAATGACATCTGTCTGTGTGTAAATAATTTTCTTTTATAGTCAAAAAATAAGTTATAGAATACATAATATAACAAAATTAACTTTGTTTCAAATAACATTTTAATTAATTACTTAAAACATTTTTTTTTATGTTATTATAATTATTACGTTTTTAACTATTAATAAAAAAAAACATCATGATTTGATCAAGACACAGAGTACAAGAAATATTTTTGTTCAAATCAATTTGAATAATAAGAATATCCACAGAACCATCATTAATTTTAATCGTTACAATTTAAGGGTGTAATTTTATTAAAATAATTTGAAGTTCGTTATTGACGCATACATCAATTTAAATATAGGTATACTTAGATGAAAAGGGATGAGTGAAATGCTAAGGATTATTTTTATTTTTATTGTTATCGGGGTAATGGCATTTACTGCACACTAAGACGCAAACCGTAATGAGACGCGGTATTTATTATTGTTTTAAGAATAATCAAAATGCAGTTGTGCCTTAACTGAATGCCACATTACTTGTTATATTTGTTTATAGAAACAATACTTATCTGTATTACGGGGAATGAAGGAAATGATAGTTAATTGTGTTTGGGATAAACCAATATGTGATATCAATGGTGACGGCAAAAATAAATGAATGACTTTTATTTTTTCCGTCTTAGAGTTATTTGTCAAGCCCCAAGGCCCAAAGGCAAAGATGAAATATGAAAAAAAACAAACAACACACTGTTTTCGCCGCTTGAGTTAAGCAACGCTACCATGGTAACATAAGAAGTTTCTACACCAAAGACTTAAAGTTGAATATTGACTGATTTGACGCTTTATAGCATATTGTTACAAACCTCGCAAGCCAAACATGTTTATGACTTGCAAGAGATAAGAAATTTACTGAGTTACTGTTATTCAAAAACTGACCTAATAAGACATAATTTAGGGATCATATTCGTTCGAATTCGTTCAAAAACCCTTACGTTAAGGTTGTTAAGTTAGGGTTAGTAGTTATTATAACTGCTATTCAAAAACGGAACTAATAACACATTACTTAAGGATCACATTCGTTTGAACTCGGTTCAATACCCTAAAGACTCTGTTAGTGGGACGGGGTAGGTTAGTTAAGGTAGTTATTAACCGCGTTAACTGCAACAAAACAGTAACCGTATCATTGAAACAACCACATCATAGGGTTAACAATATGTAAGGGTTTTTAAAACAACTTCTAAAATAACCTCATCAAAAACCCTTGTTAAGGTAACCGGTTCCGGTCCCTGCAAAATATATTTATTTATCCGACTCGGCCGGGTTAGGTTAGGTTAGTTTTTTTTTATATCCCTATAAAACGCTCCATAATGTGCGGTAGTCATTATTAGCTATGCTATATCAATTTGAAATTTTCTCCATACAAATCGTTTTTTTTTTCTATATTTTCCGAATTTGACCGAATTTTCGGACAAAATTTCAGATTCATATTCATCCACTCGGCCACCGACGCATTGATTGTATGCTGTTTATTTTCCCATCTGTTTTGATATCTTTACCTTCCACTTTAAAATAGAAGAGAAGGAGTATATTGCATTGAAGACAAGATTCCTTCCCGTAACTTTTCCCAAGTTAATTTCATAATTTTTATACAAACATTGATACCCCATTTCTATCCCAATAATAATTGATTTTCTGATATTTTTCCATTACTAATCACATGGCTGTAAGCAATGAAGCACGGAGCGGGCCACGTGCCCACTCTCCACTATCTCGTGGCCAAAGAATCTGAAAAGAGTGGAATAGTTATTTGTGCAACAAGAGAGCAAAGTTGTTTTTTGTTATGAGTGCTGATTTTGAGTCCCGAGCAAGCGAAGGATTCTACGTTTGAATCACGAGCGTAGCGAGTGATTCTATGTTAGAATCCTGAGTGTAGCGAGGGACTCAACAGCACGAGATGCAAAAAACTTTGCTCTCGTGTAGCACACACAACTTTTCACCTCATCAGCGAGAACATATTCGACATTTTGTGTTTTTTCTTCCAACGTATGTTTCTAGTCTTTGTTGCTGATTTCAATAATATTATTAATCAGAAAATACATAAGTGCTGCTTAAAAAGGAATAACAATATAATTTAATTGAAATTATAATCAACCAACCAACACGGTTATTGTCATTATTTGATCAAATTGGAAGATTTAGCAGATACATGACGTGTTTATTTATAAATACATATTATATTACGAGATTTTGTTTATACATTGATTAATATTTTTACTCCTAAAACACCAAACAAAATATATGCAAAAGAAAATAACAATTACAATATGAACTCGATATTTTTTAAGGTACGTTTCGAATATGCATCTATGATAAATGGTGAAATTATAAATTATATTTTACAATAAGTAAATATAATTTACAATAAGTAATAAGGTGAAAAATCTTATTATATTTGAGCAATGATCTATTGTTTTATATAAAAGGCACAATCATTTTAATATTCGGTCGTTAAATAAAAATATAATAAAGAAAAAAAAATACGTTGCAATTAAAACTTTTTCGGGTGTTTTTAATGATTTTTTTGGTATAACGCGTATCCGAACTGTTCTCAATCGTGGTCGGATTCGAAAATCGAATTTCAAATTGATAAGTTTCTATCCCTCTCTTTTATATACATATGAAAGAAACAGAGTGCATCGAGACTCAAATGATTAGAATTTTATAATTAACCTTTGGCTGAAGGATGACAATTCGTGGTCAGATATTGAAAAAATTAAAAAGCTACTTTCTACTCACGCTCGAAACAAAATCGCATTTTGTTCACTGTTATCTGACAGCAAAATCGCCATGTTTGAGCTGGTGAGGTGAAAAGTTCATTGTTGTGGACGCCTGGGGTTGCTTGGGAATGTTTTATACTTGAAACTTTAGGTCGTGTCGATTTGAGAAAATATAAATTAACTATAAATATATATGTATAGTACTACTATCGTTAGGAATACGTGGTTAATAATTGTCAGGGTGTCAGGGTACTCAACTACATGCCTGCATGTTTTCGTTTTTCATGAAAACGAGCGCATATAATCCGAAAGTCAGTCGTGTTATATGAGAGATTCTTAGCTCTAAGCTATGGCTTTTGGCAGTAAACACTGCTTGGTTGTCCTTGCTTGTTTATCATTCTCATCAATATCCTCTAACAAAACGTTTACTATTTCTAGCCTAAACATTCTAGGTTACAAGGTACAACCACGGGCGTATTTAGGGGGGTGGCCGGGTGGGCCGAGCCCACCCCAATGTGGTCTAGTGTCCGTGCCCACCCCAGGATTTTGGATTATCCGTAGAAATTCATGACTTCAACTCATATTATAATGTGAACGAAGCTTACACCCCTTAAACTAGGTCTGAATCTGAACCTATGCCTTAGGGGCTTGAGTTCATCGTACTTCTGTGTCTTAACTTAACTAAACTAATTTGACAATGTAACAGCAGAAGAGAGAACTAAATCCAGCATTAAAAAGTTGTATCTATGGTACTTTAAATTATTAATTTGAATTAAGAAGAGATAAATTATTTATCAGATTTATTTTTTATTAATATAAATTCATACTTTATTTAAGTAATATTAATTATGCCTGCTTCTATAATTATAACTATACAGCCTGTAAACTTAAGAAACTGTTTGAAGAAGTATTTTTTAGGTGTCATGGTAAAATAAGCTCAGCATACGTATACAAAGAACAGAGCTTATTGGAGGTGGGAATCGAACCCACGACATCTGCTTATCCGCAGCAATAATAGATGGTCTGAAAACTCTCAAGTAAATATTATATTTATCGACACCAACTAGAGAAAACCAAGCTTAGACCGTGACGAACGTTGGCATTTCGTTTATCAAATACATTTCATATTATTCCATCGCATTATCGCTTCATGATGAATGCTGATAAGACATAGGAATGGTAATGATCATTCTAGAATCCAGATTATGCCTCTTAAATACAAATAAAATTTATTCATGTCAAAAATATACACATACAAAAATAAAATTATAATAATACTTAAGACTAGCTTAAGCCTAGACAAACAGGGCTCCTCAGGTTGCCCCTGGGGGCTCCTCGGGTTGCCCCTGGGGGCTCCACGGGGTGCCCCCTCTTAAATTATAATAACCAATAGATGGAGTTTATTGTAAAATCTTTTATTGTTTACTGATAAGTAAATCCCACCAAAAACATTTCATGTAAAAATGGCGGCCAAGACTCATATGGTCTGGCTGTAAAAAAGTTATCAGATGCCTCGAAAAGCCAAGCCCCTAAGCCCTGAGTTTACTAATCCTACACCTTGGCTTCAAAGGTATGGCTTGGCCGTTTCATAAAGTAACGTAAACAAGTCTAATGGACTGTCCGGCCTATATGGTAAGGAATTAAGTTTATATATATTATCATGGAGATATAAACTTAACTTCTTGATATCGTATGGGCCAGACGGTCCGTTGGACTTATTTACGTTACTTTATGAAACGGCCAAGCCATACCTTTGAAGCCAAGGTGTAGGATTAGTAAACTCAGGGCTTAGGGGCTTGGCTTTTCGAGGCATCTGATAACTTTTTTACAGCCAGACCATATGAGTCTTGGCCGCCATTTTTACATGAAATGTTTTTGGTGGGATCTCATTTATTTTTGTAAGGTGCCCTAGTCTTTTTCATTTATTTGGGCCATAGCGTCTGTAAGTAAGTAGTAATAATAGCAAAAGCGTTATGAGCATGTGAGTCTTGGCCGCTAATTTTACATGAAATGTTTTTTTGGTGGGATCTCATTTCTTTTTGTAAAGTAGTTTTTAATTTTTAGGTTTATTTTTTTATTTTTATGTGCCGTAGCGTTCTAAGTAAGTAGTAATAATTGTGTATTTAAGAAATACTTACGTTTAGCCCCCATTATGGAAAACCCATACAAACTTTCATCCCCTTATTTAAAGGGTGGGGGGTGATTTTCTAAAAATCCTAGAATATATATTTTATTATTTATAAATAATAAAGGAGTCCCTATATCAATTTTCAGACCTCTAGTATCAAAATTTGCAGAAGTCTCATACAAACTTCCATCCCCTAGTTTAAGGGGTTGGGGGGTAAAAGTTCCAAGTTTCAGAATTATTCTATTGTTTGTGTACTAAACCTAGCTTACATACCAAATTTCAGCTTTCTAGGTCATCGGGAAGTACCCCAGAGGTTTCTGATACGTCAGTGAGTGAGTGGCAAAATCGGCGTATTTTAGGTACCAATTAAACCTAAAGTATAAAAGCTAGATCAATTAAATTAAGTACATTTCATATGTTCCCTAACTGCATCTTATCCTGTGAATTTGGGCGCTCTTGTGTTAACTGGGACAAAGCTATGAGGGTTTGAAAATGAGACGAAACGGTTCGAGAAAAGGTAGTTAGTGCCCCGCTTCTTTTTTGCTCGTCTTGGCGGGGGCACTACCGTGCCCCCAGATACGAAGTCGAAGTGTAGATATGGAAGTAGTAATAATTGTGTATAAGAAATACTTACGTTTAGCCCGATATATACTACTTTTATCGCCCATTATGGAAAACCCATAAAAACTTTCATCCCCTTATTTAAAGGGTGGGGGGTGATTTTTTTAAAATCCTAGAATATGTACTTTATTATTTATAAATAATAAAGGAGTCCCTATATTAATTTTCAGACCTCTAGTATCAAAATTTGCAGAAGTCTCATACAAACTTCCATCCCCTAGTTTAAGGGGTTGGGGGGTAAAAGTTCCAAGTTTCAGAATTATTCTATTGTTTGTATACTAAACCTAGCTTACATACCAAATTTCAGCTTTCTAGGTCATCGGGAAGTACCCCAGAGGTTTTGATACATAAGTGAGTGAGTGGCAAAATCGACGTATTTTAGGTACCAATAAAACCTAAAGTATAAAAGCTAGATCAATGAAATTTAGTACATTTCATATGTTCCCTAACTGCATCTTAACCTGTGAATTTGGGCGCTCTGGTGTTAACTGGGACGAAACTATGAGGGTTTGAAAATGAGACGAAACGGTTCGAGAAAAGGTAGGTAGTGCCCCGCCTCTTTTTTTTTCGTCTTGGCGGGGGCACTACCGTGCCCCCAGATCACACTAATATTATAAAGGTGAAAGTTTGTGAGTACGTTTGTGTGTTTGTTACTTCTTCATGCTTAAACGGCTGGACCAATTTTGATAATATTTGGTATGGTGGTAGCTGGCACCTTGGATTAACACATAGGCTACTTTTATCCTGGAAAAATTTAGTGCTCCCGTGGAATGAGCGGGCAACACCGTGGGGCGCAGCTAACAATAAAAAAAGTCGGACTATCACACAAATCGATCTAAACCCACAGTAAGGTTTAGTGAACATTAGGCTTGTGTTAATAGGCACTAGACGACGATTTATATACTAAACTAAATATATAGAATATCCATGAGCCAGGAACAAATATTCGAGGGCCTACCAAAGCATGTGAAACATCATACGTGGCGTCCAGATAAAACGCAATTGCGAAACCTTTTATACTGGTAAAAAAGGTAATACCACTGCCCACCTTTTTTTATCATCCGTTTACGTTAAGTTCTCACCTGGTAACTATGCCGACACATATAAATGAGGTTTAAACATTACGTAACCGGGTTGAAGCAATAGGTAGAGGTTTTGTTTTCGACTCCTCCTCCAAAACTAAACTAATGGTAACGAAATTTTGGAAAATGAATGTGAAGGACAGTTTCTATGTCGCGAACTATTTCAATATTTCCGCTTCTTACTTGAATTTGTGTACACGGCGTCTGTTTGGAGTGATATTTTTGCCAAAACTAGACACATAATTTACAATAATAAGCGAAATCGAAACGGGCCGATATAGGACATTTCCTTCCCATTCAGTAGCCAAACGTTACGATTAGCAACTGAAAAATTAGTACTAATATAATATATCCTCTTAAATTATTCTCAGACTAACGAGCATAGAATGCGTTTGCACTGACAAAGACTGGACAGGGTGGACCAAGCTTTCACCAATCGCATTTCGACTGACGCGTGACGTTTAGATATTACAAGTATTGGTTAAACAAAACACTGTCCGCTCCGCTCAGCTCAGCATCAGTGAGAATACCCCCTTCACTTCAAACTGCTCTATCCGTAAATATATTTTCTGAAGTCTCACTTTTATGACACGGTTCATGGCGGCGGTTGCTCCGCTGTCTGACTATATTCTAAGTTTTTACTACCCACAAAACAGTTTATAGGCACTCTCCATTTTGCTTTAAGTTCTATGGTTTGTCTGTAAAGCATTTTGATGTGGGTATTAAATTAACCTTTGAAAACGTGGAGTAAAACTGAAACGTGCACATTTTTAAGCCTTTTTATTATACCAGTAAAATAAAAGTACATGTTTTAATTTCCTTGTATCTGTCTAGGTAAAAAACGTTGAGATGTACAAAATACAAATTGAAGCATTCTTTTATTTATAGTTAGTTGTACCACCCAAAACTTACCTATCTGTGGTTGGCTGGTAGAGAATTCCCAATAGCATTAAGTCCGCCTTTTGTGCGATTTGTTTTTAAGTTGTGCAATGAAGATTGAATAAATAAATAAATAAATATGTTCCCATATATCCTACTGCTCACGATGATTTTTCCGCTTTCAATAAGACACGATATAATATTCTCCCCCAATGTACTTTATCCTTTGGCACATAGTCCTTGTTCTAAATTATATATTTCCCTTGTTGCAGGCCTTTAAACTGTTCAAACGCAGCAAAAGCCGCAAGAGCGCCCGCAACCGCATCTCACCTCTCGTCCGCTCACCATCATACAGCGGCACCGTCGCACAGTATGCTTTTTTACCCAAAAAGCGGCCATGCTCGTTTTATTCGCTTATTCGATAGAGCAAATCATTTTGAAATGAAGACTAAAACTCCCGTGTGTCAATTTCTCATAGAAATTGAGATATTAATATTTTATAAATTTTCAGGGATTTACGGAAAATCTCGATTACTACGAAGTGATCCGTTTTTTTTTTTCTTTTATTCAGTGAAAATTATTGGAACTATATATTAAGTAATTAATACTCAAAACGAAAATGGTCAAAGTTGTATTTAAATAAACAAACCAAAGATTTCATGTTTTTGGGTTTTATTTTTTTACAGCTCTATTCCGTCATATTGGGATTCGATAATCCGTCTAAATATGATTTACAACAATACCAATGACTAGTAAAAAAATGGAACCCCTAACCCTCAGGATATATAAATAGCAAGCTTCTAAAGATTTTCAATTAATTCTGGTTTTAGGGTTGGCACATTAGAATTTAAATTTCTTCATTATTTTTCTATGGTTTATTTTAATATATCTTAGTTTTATTATTTATAATGAAGATCAGCGATATCTTTAATTCTATCGATATATACCTTAACGGTGGTTCCATAAAATTTGATTCACATCTGTAACAATGGCGAGTGAAGTTGGTTTTCAAAGAATCAATTATAAATTTCTTCTTCCGTGGGCAAAACTTCGCTTATGTCATCATCCCAGTTTTCTATAAGTGCTCGCATCACATCTTCCTCACTTATATCGTCGGAAACGTCATCTTGACGTTCCGAACGATCCTCTTGGGGTATTTCGTATGGTTTTAATAGTTGCAGAACGGTCTGCGGTAATGGCAACTTTCTTAATTTTTGTTGCCTTTGCTTCAGCCTCACATTTGAAATAAATGGATCGGATGATAGTAATGCCCTGTTAAATAAATCGGTCATTGTTTTAATTCTGTCGGATTTTTGAGCATGATGTTCTCTGTCCGATCTACAGAACTTATTTCTGACTTCTCCCGCTTGTTCTGACAGTAAACCTACAGGTACAGCAGAATTTCGGATTATGTCCTTGCCATGTACTAATATTTTGTGCAAGGTAACTATCATGGGATGCCAAACGGTAAATTAAAGAGTAACAGAAATAAATTATACATTTTTAGAAAGAACATTGTCCATTCTTTACTTTTGTCATACACATTTTGGCCGAGAAGTGTGCAGTTTTTGAGATAACTAACCTTTTAGCAGAAAAAAAGAGCAATAATTAAAAACGTTAGTATTTGGTAACAGATTGCGCTGATTGTATAAGTGCTATCGCTTTTGTATGTATGAAAGGTTTATAGTAAATTTATTCAGGATTATTTCGTTCTTATACACTTTGTATGTATCGTACACGGTTTTCTTCTAAAGTGGAAAATACCGCGCTCCGGGACACATTCGAGGGCGCGGGGGGGTGACGCTCACCCCTGAGAGGGGGGGAGAGTAGATAAAATTTAACTTGGCTCTATAACCTACATATCCTGATAGATAAAAGTTGTCCTTTCATTTTGCCAAATTTTCAGCTAATCTTACTGAATTATGTTGTTGTGTCAGTGCCCATGTTTCACAACCATATGTTATGCAAGGTAGAATAAAAGTGTTAAATACTCTTCTTTTGACTGAGATACTTAATTCTCTGGATTTCATGACCATGCCCAGGTAATTTGTATTTATTAATACTATCTGTGCTCCGCGGTGTTACCCGCTCATCCCTCGGGAACACTAAATTTATTCGGGATGAAAAGTATCCTATGTCCTTCACCGGGACTGAAACTATCTATGTACCAAATTTCATCTAAATCGGTTCAGCGGTTTAAGCGTGAAGAGGTAACAGACAGACAGACAGACAGACACACTTTCGCATTTATAATATTCTGTGTATGTTGTTATTTCTTAATGCATTCCATATTGATGAGTGTGCTATGCAGTCGAACGCTTTAGAATAGTCCACAAATGCGATGTAGAGTGGTTTGTTAAATTCTTTAAATTTTTCAATTATTTGTTCGATGGCGTGTATATGGTCGATCATGGAGTAGTTTGGCCGGAAACCTGCTTGTTCTATAGGTTGGAATCTGTCTATTTCGGGTGCTATTCTGCTCAAAACTATTGATGAGAAGAGTTTGTAGATTGTGGATAGTAGACTGATAGGCCTGTAGTTGCTAATGTCGAGCGGGTTCATATTCATATTCATTTCATATTCATTTATTGCAGTCATGAGTAGGTACATTTGGATGTTTACATATATGGCAGTCAATACATGACGCCCTGTCAGGGCATTGCAATTATCTTAGAAACTAAACTATATTAGATTTTACATAACAGTTTTTTAAATTAGGTAAATAATTAAGTACAAAAAATAAAAGATTAGTCATGGTATACAGGTCAAGCGAATTAAATACAATTAGAATTAAATAATAAACATTCAAATAAAGATAAAAATAATCAGATGTCGGATACTTAAAACTAGATTGTTAGAATTTAGGTACAAAACTTTAAAGGTTCCTAAGATATAACAATATATTTCATTTGTCAGGTTTTAAAATTATACATATATAAGTCCGTGTAAAATAAAATAAATCAAGTCATTATTTATAAAATAAATCAGTTCGAATACAATGCCCTTTCTTGTATAGCAGGATTATATATGACTTGCACCACTGTTCTGGTATTTCTTCTTTTTGTATACATAAAGTAAAGAGTTTTGCTAGGTACTCAGCTAGTATGGGTGCTCCTATTTTTAAGGTCTCGTTTGTAATTTGGTCCGGCCCTGGGCTCTTTTCAGATTTTAGTCTTTTGACGTGGATAATAACCTCACTTGCATTGATGGGATATAATGGTGTTTCTGGTAATCCGTCGCTCTCTGCATTGTTTAGTTCCTCTTGTGGTGCTGCGGGTGATGGGTTCTTGTATAGCTCTGAGTAGAAGGCTGTTGCACATTTAATTATGTCCTCTCTGTTTTTGACTTCACTGTTACCATCCTTTAAGCACTGTATCCAGTTTTTGTGACTTGCCAGTTCCTTATAGGCTCTTTTAGAACTGTGGAATCTTGTCATGTTTCTCTCTATGACTTCTTTTCTGTGAATTTCATAGTCTTTCCTAATTGCTCTGTTGGTGGTTTTGAAGAGCTGCTTTAGTTCATTTCTTGTTGCTTTTGTTTTATTTTTTCTTTTCATTAGTTCTGTTCGCTTTGACATTAGTGTGAGTGTTCCATCGCTGAGGATATTGTTGGTCTTCTTCTGATTTGTTGTTATTTCGTTTCTAATTAGGCTCTTGGTGATAGTTGTTTCCAGTATGTTGCAGAGGGATTGTACGTTTTTTGTTTTTTTTTTGTTTACTTAGCTGCTACTTTTTACTTTATACTAGTCTCCGCAATTAGTCGCCAACTTATTATTTTTGCTACCCCCTTTAATTTTTTATAAATCCCTAAATCAGATTAATTTGTCGCCGCGTTAAATACATGCCCTATTATTTTGCCAGCAAAGGAGTGCAAACGGGCCGCCTCCGGTCGCGCAAGCCCCGCCGCCGCGGTACAAAAAAGGCAGCCGCGGCGGCGAAAAAACGGCAGAGGGCAGCCAAGCGCCAAAACAAAAAAAAAGACGCGCCCCCTTTTAAAGGTAAGTCTTGTGTAGTCAGTCATGTTTATGGTTTTAGCCCGCTTCGCTACAGGAGCGATTCGTAGTAGCGTTTCATATTCGTAGCGTTTTATTTATTTAAAAAGTCTGGTTCCTGTGTCGGTAAACGGCCTTTTGGTTTTTAGGGTTCCGTACCCAAAGGGTAAAAACGGGACCCTATTACTTAGACTTCGCTGTCCGTCCGTCCGTCCGTCCGTCCGTCTGTCACCAGGCTGTATCTCAAGAACGGTGATAGCTAGACAGTTGAAATTTTCACAGATGACGTTTAATGCCATGCCTTTTATGCCATTTGTTATTACTATGATTTCATGAATAAAGATTTTATTATTATTATTTATTTATTATTATTAATAAATAAAAAAAAAATTGTTTAGTTTCAAGCGCGCTCCTCACCGCTGCCGCTGCCGGCTCGGCGTCGTCGGCGTCGTCGTCCACGTAAAGTGTTTAAAAAGCGCGCTCCTCACCGCTGCCGCTGCCGCTGCCGGCTCGGCGTCGTCGGCGTCGTCGTGGTCGTCGTCTATATCCACGTCAAGTGTTTAAAATGCAAAATGCACAATTCAAAACTACCGGACCGTTGTTAATAAATGTATGAAATTCAGTCGTTGGTTTAATTTTTTTCGATTCCGTTCCCAAAGGGTAAAAACGGGAACCTATTAAGAGGCCTTATTCCTTTTAAAATGCTGATTGTTTTAGACATTTTTCTCCCTCCGGCACTTTAGGTCTTATTACCGGAATGTCCAGTCGGTTCATTAAGTCCATTTCCCTGAACGTCCATTCCCTAATGGTCCACTTCCCTGATAGTCCACTTCCCTGATAGTCCACTTCCCTGATAGTCCACTTCCCTGAACGTCCATTCCCTGATAGTCCAGTTCACTGATAGTCCACTTCCCTGAACGTCCATTCCCTGATAGTCCAGTTCACTGATAGTCCACTTCCCTGAACGTCCATTCCCTGATAGTCCAGTTCACTGATAGTCCACTTCCCTGATAGTCCACTTCCCTGAACGTCCATGTTTGAGGCACGGCCAGCCAAACCACAAAGCCAATAGCCAAATTTTTAGTCATAATTTTGCATGGCATAATCTATGTAGGCATAATTGACTTTCCGCATAAACTGTTTTGGCATAATCGAGGTTCGCATAGTTTGATAACGCAGATATTCGTTTGTCATAATTTATTTGCGCATATTTTTGTTTGTCCGAATCATGTCTACGCATAAAATGAATAGGCATATTTTCACCACTCCGAAAATTTAATTTACTAACGATCCTAGAACCAGTATCCGAAGCCCCGCTTCGCGGGCTTCTATTTCCGCTCTAAGGGATAAAAGGTAACGAACGAACCTACCCAAGTATTTGTAGGGAAGAGTGGGGGTGTGCTAGCATTTCGTTTTTGCGAGGAACGCAGTTCTAACCTAACCTAAGCTACTTTTCTGGTAGCAGTTCGTTTTTTTGAGGGATGCAGTTCTAAACCTAACTTAACCTACTTTTCTGCTAGCTGATCGTTTTGCGAGGGACGCAATTCTAACCTAACCTAACCTACTTTACAGTTCGTTTTTTTGAGGGATGCAGTTCTAACCTAACCTAACCTACTTTTCTGCTAGCTGATCGTTTTGCGAGGGACGCAATTCTAACCTTACCTAACCTACTTTTCTGAAAGCAGTTCCTCTTTGTGAGGGATGCAGTTCTAACCTAACCTACTTTTCTGCTAGCTGATCGTTTTTGCGAGTGACGCAGTTCTAACCTAACCTAACCTACTTTTCTGCTAGCAGTTCCTCTTTGTGAGGGATACAGTTCTTACCTAACGTAAACTACTTTTCTGCTAGCTGATCGTTTTTGCAAGGGATGCACTTCTAACCTTACCTAACCCGCTTATCTTGTAGCAATTTAAGTATGCCAAGATAGATTCGGTCAAAAGATAATATGCTAAATACCATTATGCTAAACCAAATTATTCGTAAATATAATCGGCCTAAACAATGGTAAGCGAATACAATTTCGGACAAACACATTTTCGGTAATTTAGAACTTATGCCAAATAAGGTTTCTGCGACATTACCATTCGTCGAAGACTTAATATGCCAAGTCTGTTATGCTAAAACAGTTTCGGACAAACAAAAGTATGCGACATAGAGGGAACCCGATTTGAATCATTCTTCATATGTGTCCCATCACTATGTTTTTCTTATGTATGCTGCACAGTTACGTGAAAACAGTATCTGTGTGCATGTCATTTTTGATGTGTTGAATTTTGCTGTAGTGTGCGTTTATCGCAACAGCAAAATTTGTGTCTGTTGAGTTATTCGTCTTTTGGTGGTGTGCTGTACGTGTTTACCTCACCCCCCGCTAAAATTGGCGAAAAAATTTGTTCGAAGAGTTTACGTTATGACACCTCCATTGTCTATAAATACTCAAAGGGCAAGATGCGATATATCAGCGACAAAAATAAAAAAGTAGGCACGGTGCGATTACATGTTTGGAAGGTACTGGACTATCAGGGAATGGACGTTCAGGGAAGTGGACTATCAGGGAAGTGGACTATCAGGGAAGTGGACTATCATTGAAGTGGACTATCAGGGAAGTGGACTATCAGGGAAGTGGACTATCATTGAAGTGGACTATCAGGGAAGTGGACTATCAGGGAAGTGGACTATCAGTGAACTGGACTATCAGGGAAGAGGACTATCAGGGAATGGACGTTCAGGGAAGTGGACTATCAGGGAAGTGGACTATCAGGGAAGTGGACTATCAGGGAAGTGGACTATCAGGGAAGTGGACCATTAGGGAAGTGGACGTTCAGGGAAATGGACTTAATGAACCGACTGGACATTCCGGTAATAAGACCTAAAGTGCCGGAGGGATTTTTCTCTATGATTCAACGTGTTTCTTAACATATTATTGATGTTACTACCTAGAACAGGGCTATTGATTATTGGTATATATTTCAAATCCCACATCAGTTTGCATTTTTCATTATTAATTTTTGTTTCAAAAACTACTCGAAATTGACAAAATTCACGCGGAAAATTAGTTTTTTCAAGTTATTTTCGACTGCACGCAATGAAAGCATGAAATAAGCTATGTTACTATGTAGACCGCAGGGAAAAGTTGGTGGAAATTATTAATATCTTTGTCATAATATGACAAAAATACAATTTAAAACGTATGAGGCCTCTTAAAAACCGCAACATGGTCGAGTTGTACCGCAAGGAAAGGAGAGATGGGAAATAAAACTTCTCACAGTTATGTTAAACATTATTAATAATAAAATTCAGCTTAAGTCACACGTTATCTGTACCGGCGGTCGCGCGACCGCGACCGATGCCGCGGGCGCCGGTCGCGGTCGTGGTCGCGGTCCCGGTCGCGACGGTCGCGATCACGGTCTCGGTCGCGCCTGTCGCGGTCGCGGTCACGGTCGCGCTCGCGCTCACGGTCGCGATCGCGGTCCTGCTCGCGCGGTCTCTCGTCTCGCTTGGGCGGGTCGCGTTGTCTGTCTTTTGAGTATCTGTAACAAAATGTATATTTATATTGACTTGATGATCGGCATCACAGGATCACAATAAAATTGTGACTGCCGTGTACAGTCACCATCAAATATATTTGATGGCGACTGTACGGGCACACACGTTGACAATCCTGTTTCCGTTAATGGCCATTTACGAAAAATACAATTATTCGGCTATATTTGACGACACGGTCGGCTCAGCTTGTTGAGAACTGCCTACTGAGCTGACGGTCCCGGGTTCGAATCCCGGCCAGGGCAAATATTTGTGTGATGAACTCGAATATTTGTTCTTGGGTCATGGGTGTTCTATGTATTTAAGTATATGTCTATTTATATATGTGTATCGTCGTCTAGTACAGTCGTTATCAGATATATCGTAGCATATAAGGCGTTCACAAATATCTGAACAAGTACTGTAATGACCAGTCAATAAGAGTCGTGTTCAGATATTTATGAACGCCTTATATGCTGCGATATATCTGATGGCGACTGTACCCCCTAACACAAGCCTTCTTGACCTTAATTTGGGACTAGCACGATTTGTGTGAGGTTGTCTAATATTTATTTATTATTTATTTATTTATATTTTCCTTTTCGGCCATAAACCAGTCGAAACTTCGGCCAAGCCGAAAATCCAAATAAAAAGCCACAAATATTCGCCCCGGCCGGGATTCGAACCCGGGACCGCCGGCTCAGTAGGCAGGTGTCTGCAAACTGCGCCAACCACGTCACCAAGGTTGTACACTGAGGGATCTGAGCACAGACCACCCCCACTAGACGGAGCATGTAAGGCGACCCGCGCGCACCAACGATATGGTACGGCAGAACATTAAAGTATCAACACGGCGGCCACCGTTTAGTCGCGTCCTTGTTTATGATCCTTGCGTACGTCAACGAAAAAAGAAATTAAATAAATAACATGGTAAATTGTAGTGTTAAGTGGTGTAGAGAGACCTCATAAACATGGACGCAACTAAACGGTGGCCGCCGTGATGATACTTTAATGTTCTGCCGTAGCATATCGTTGGTGCGCACGGGTCGCCTTACATGCTCCGTCTATACTACGATTTCTAATTCAAGACCAAAAAAACTACGACAGATACGTCACTGTCAAAATTGACAACATTTAAATGACATTTGAGTTCGTTTTTTGGCTTGCACCATATTTTTTTTTTTTTTTTATTTATTCATGACCATGGTTACAAGACCTTCAGTCGAAGTCATAAAAATACAATCAATCTTATTTATAAAATAAAGAACTGAAGTTTACAAGAGAGATACTTAAATCTATATACATACATCAAATATTTTCAATTGTTTTTAAAATAAATTTGAACACTGGTATGAAATACACTGGATTCGAGAGTAAGTCTTGAATGCTGAAGTGTTACAAGTACAATACCAGATTTTGTACCAAAAATCTCCGATGTTAAGTTTTTATTATCTCCTCTCGTAATTATGCAATAATAAATAAAAAGTATTGCGATGATAACCAGCTATTTCTTAACCCTGATAAATGCAACGTCACCTTTACACGAAAAAGGAACCCAATATTATATAATTACAAATTAAACAGCCATAACTTGCACAGGGTTGATAAAGTTCGAGATCTCGGTGTGTTAATAGACAGTAAACTTACATTTAATAATCATATTGACATAATTGTTCAAAGAGCTTACAAGCAGCTTGGATTCATTCTTAGGGTTTGTAAGCCTTTTCGACAAGAAACAACGTATATGACGTTATATTTTAGTTTGGTCAGATCGATACTGGATTTTGGATGCATCATTTGGAGCCCCTTTTTCAAATGTCATATTGATAGGATTGAGCGTGTCCAAAAAAAATTTTTAAAAACCCTTGACTATCGAATGGGTCGGGGTCATAATTCCTATAAAAATAGTCTTTCTTACTACAACTTGTTGCCACTGGAACTTCGTCGAACGCAATTTGATATCATGTTTCTCTATAAAATAGTTAATAACTTTGTTGATTCCCCCTCACTTCTTGGTAAGCTATCATTTAAGATTCCAAAACGCACTGCACGCCACAGGAAATTGTTTGCTGTTCCGCACTCCCGTACCAGATATAAATCTAATTCCTTCTTCAACCGTTGTCTCAATTACTGTAACATACATTTGTGTAATGCTGATTTTTTCTCATATAAAAATTGTCAACGCTTTAAAAACCAAATTGTCTGTCAATTAAAATCAAAGCTGTAAGAATAACTAATTATTTCAAAATGTTGTGTCATTTTGAAATAATTAGCTGCATATTAATGTTATTTGCATCGTTGCTGTTTCGTTGTCTACCGTTCCCATACTAAAATTTAGTGTTGTATAACCTTAAGTTATGGCACTCCAGGTCTTTTAGCATACTATTGTTAACCGTTATATGTTTTGTATTGTGACTGTTTGTTGCCTTAATAAATAAAAAAAATAAAAATAATATATCTAGTTATTTTGTTAAAACATAGAGTTAAAGTTACCAATAAATAAGTTATGTTAGCCTGTTTACAAAAGAAAAAAGGAATTTACTATTGTAAAAATATTTTGTTGTAGTGGCAACCTTGTGGTAGTTTTTTTGGTCTTGAATTAGAAATCGTGGTTTAGTGGGGGTGGTCTGTGGATCTGAGGGATCGGGTACTCGGTACCTGTCCTCGTAGTCTTTCCTGTCGCGGTCGTCGTGCTCGCGCCGGTCGGGCTCCGCCCTGCCCGGGTTGTAGGCCCGCGCCACCGGCTTCGGGGCCGTCGCTCTGGCGTGCTCTCCTAATCTGTGAACAACACGTCCGGTTAATAAATAATCGTTGCACAATGAAGGTTCTTAAAGTCGAGTACCGCGTTTAAGGACCGTATCGAAAAGAAAGTAGACAACTACGACTATTTATTTTCTTCCACGGATGTCAAAAACAAAAATAGGTTTTACTTATATATAAACCTTTTTCTTGACTATTATAAAATAAATAATAAATTTGCCATTATATCGTGTGATGCTTCCTGCCCACGCCACAGACGCAATTTGAATCCTGATTATTGTAAACAAATGTTCAAGATATGTACATAATTTGTACGTCATTTAAAAAAAAAGTACGATAAAGGTTTTGGAGATTTTGAACAAAATTAGTGGCGTGGGCAGAAAGTATGGTTCCTAGCCACGCCACCTAAAATAGCGCAGTAGGACTGTTGATTGTTATTTTTATAGTGTTAAATAATTGTACGAAAATTGTTCGTCCTGAATATAAACAACCCGCCGTCCAACCGTCCGTCCGTCCGTCACCAGACTGTATCTCATGAACAACATGTATCAAGCCATAGCTAGAGAGTTGAAATTTTCACAGGGGGTGTATTTCTGTTGCCGCTATACGACAAACACTAAAACATAATAAAAGTAATATTTAAGGGGGGCTCCCATACAACAAACATGATTTTTGGCCGTTTTTGGTACGGAACCCTTCGTGCACGAGTCCGGCTCGCACTCGGACGGTTTTTTTTATATACATCAAATTGTGCGACAAAGCAAGGTCGATTTAAGATTTTATAGAATAATTTTACGAATATTGTTCGCCTTGAAAACAAACAAAATAATACGTAAATAGGTGTACGAAATAAAATATAAATATTTGATTTTAATTAATTTAATTATCAAAATAAATTCCGTTAGCCCGAAAAACTTACTTCCTAATTATTCATTAGCCGTAATTTTACAATTCCGGATTTTCATAATCCTTTATATCATAAAACCGAATTCACAGTAGCCCTAATATAACATGAAATTTAGTATCAGTAATGATTAGGTTTAATTATAATTAGGAATAATAATCATTTGTTTATTTAAGCGGTGGTAGCCTAGTGGTTAGGGCATGCGCCTTTCAATCCGGAGGTCGCGGGTTCGAACCCGGCCCGTACCAATGAGTTTCTCGGAACTTATGTACGGAATGTCATTTGATATTTACCACTCGCTTTTCGGTGAAGGAAAACATCGTGAGGAAACCGCCTAAGCCCAATAAGGCCTAGTTTCCCCTCTGGGTTGGAAGGTCAGATGGCAGTCGCTTGCGTAAAAACTAGTGCCTACGCCACATCTTAAGTATAATTTTTCTTAGGGATTAAATCCCAAGATGTGGCGTAGGAACAATATTCGTAAAATTATTCTATAAAATCTTAAATCGACCTTGCTTTGTCGCACAATTTGATGTATATAAAAAAAACCGTCCGAGTGCGAGCCGGACTCGTGCACGAAGGGTTCCGTACCAAAAACGGCCAAAAATCATGTTTGTTGTATGGGAGCCCCCCTTAAATATTACTTTTATTATGTTTTAGTGTTTGTCGTATAGCGGCAACAGAAATACACCCCCTGTGAAAATTTCAACTCTCTAGCTATGGCTTGATACATGTTGTTCATGAGATACAGTCTGGTGACGGACGGACGGACGGTTGGACGGCGGGTTGTTTATATTCAGGACGAACAATTTTCGTACAATTATTTAACACTATAAAAATAACAATCAACAGTCCTACTGCGCTATTTTAGGTGGCGTGGCTAGGAACCATACTTTCTGCCCACGCCACTAACTTGTTCAAAATCTCCAAAACCTTTATCGTACTTTTTTTTTAAATGACGTACAAATTATGTACATATCTTGAACATTTGTTTACAATAATCAGGATTCAAATTGCGTCTGTGGCGTGGGCAGGAAGCATCACACATTATATCATATCTGCCAAAATGGGGAGGATTAAGTTAGAAGTGAGAAAAAATATTTTGGACGACTAGGGCAAAAACAAAGGGTTAACTATAGAAAGCTTGCTAAAAAGTACAATGTTATCCCTTCAGGTGTACATAAATTAATTAAAAAGTTCGGCACTACTGTTACCTTAGAAGATCTGTCAAAGTCTGGACGAAAACGAGGCCCTTCCGACCCGGAATTGCAGAGAGGAGTCGTTCAAATGTGCAATCGCAAACCAACTCTGTCTACTCGGGATGCTGCTCGTAAAGCAAAAACTTCTATAGGAATGATCCAGCGTATCAAGAAAAGGTGCCACCTGAAAACCTACAGAAAACAAAAACAGCCCAAACGTGATGAAAAACAGACAGTTGCTGTTCGAAAACGCAGCAGAAAACTTTATGACCGAGTTCTTACTAAAAAAGTACAGTGTATCATAATGGATGACGAAACTTATTGTAAATTTGATTAAAAAACTCTACCTGGCCCACAAATTATAACAGTCTCGGCAAACAAAAAGGTTTCTCAAAAAGATAAATCGATCAGCATGGAAAAATTTGGAAAGTTAATTTTAATTTGGCAAGCAATTTGCCAATGCAGGCTGAAATCAAAACCATATTTCGCTACGGGAACTATAAAAACTGAAGTCTACCGCGACGAGTGCCTACAAAAAAAGTTATTGCCTTTTATCAAGAAGCATAGGATGCCTACATTATTTTGGTCAGACTTGGCCACTTGTCATTATTCGAAAGTGACTAGAAAGTGGTATACGGCCAATGAGGTAGATATTGTAGGGAAAGACATGAGCCCGCCGAACTGTCCAGAAGTCCGCCCTATCGAGAGATGTTGGGCTCTTATGAAAAGATATCTTCAAAAAAATACTGAGACTGCAACTTCCCTTGCTAACTTTAAAAGAAAGTGGAATAAGGCTTCTGAAAACGTGACCACAAAAGTCGTCCAAAACCTGATGCAGAACATTAAAAAAGAAGTCAGATTGCAGGCATAGGGGTGTTGGACATGTTTATCTAAAAACAATAGTTTTTTTAGATTGTATACTTTAATTTGGTTTTGTTATTTTTCAAATATGCGATTTAAATAAATAGTTTTTTGACTTAGAACTTGTCTACTTTCTTTTCGATACGGTCCTTAGGTCACGAGCCTTGCCGAGTGGCCTAAGTAAGGTACGAGATTTTAAGACCTAATTGTGTAACTATTGCATACAATACTTTTTATACGAGCAAAACAGTTTTTTTTTTTACTTTATCGTCATCATCATCATTCCCCACTATGAATTTTTATTTTTGATGAACCTTTTACGTTTATCTAAAATAGACCTATTACAAAAAAACATGATCGCGATGGTCATGGCGGGTGTGGCCATGGCCTCGTGATTGGTTAATTTTTTTGACAAGTAATTTCAACCAATCAGTGAACAGTAGCGTTATTTTTTTTTTTAAATCAGATATGCTGATTTGTGGATTTATGCACGTGCAAATATGATGACATGTGAATTTTTATGGAGGTATAAATATATAATTTGTCAAGGCTATGTGTAAATATAAAATTACAATCATGTTGTTTCTGAAATTACGCAATTAGCCATTAAACCCACGTCAATTTGAAATTACGGGACAATCTTAATAGAATTTTATAACTCTAATTATTTTTTCTCTCATTCTGCCTCATAATTTTTTAATGCGGGTACACACCACAATTTTTATATTAAACTATTGATTTATAAACCAGTGTATGGTAATTGTATAAGACAAAAGGACCTATAGTTATATCTTATCTTACTCACTTGAGCTCAATCTGCTTCTGTATCGACACCGGTATCCTCGGGAACAGCGTGTTGAACCAGTCTAACTTGACCAGCATCTGTCGCACCAGGTTCCCTATGGTGGTGTTCCCGCCGCCACCAGCTCGAGGGTCGATCTCCTCCTCGTCCTCCAGGTAGTCGGCGAACCAGTCGAACAGATCCGCCGGGGGCTGCGTGTAGCGGATGTACATGAACCCTGGAATAACATGTATGGTTAACCTTTTGAGCGCCACAGTCGGCTGTGGCCGTCAACAAAAAATCGTGCCCCTGACGCCACAGCCGTCCAAATTTCAATGATCAAAAAACTTTGTAATTCTAACCGCTACAAGTATTTTTCAATCCCTGTTGATTTTGGGGCACATCTTTTTTTTTTACTCTGGCGTCAGTGGCACGGTAAATTGCTAGACCGCTTGGCGGTCAATAGGTTTAAGTTAAACGATTGAAAACATTTCGTATTTCTAACAGGTGGAAATTAAGAGGCCATATTCCTTTTATCTTTTTTCATATAATGACGACCAACAATTTCAACCAACTTTTTGAAGTAGATAATACTTTTCCCTGAGTTCTAGATAGTAGCATAGCTATTTCATGCTTTCATTGCGTGCTGTCTAAAATAAGTTGAAAAAACCGTGAATGTTGTCAATTTCGAGTAGTTTTTGAAACAAAAACTATCAATGAAAAATGCAAACTGTTGGTTTGAAATACGAGGGGCACACCGAAATGATCGGGAATAGAGTACTTTAAACTGAGTTACATTAAATCCTTTTTTGTCACATGCATACTGGCGACTTACAATCACGATGCCGTTTTTACAATTTAAAAAAAGAACGATATATTTTTTTAATTCCATTTTTAAATTGACAACTCGATTAACAAAATGGAGCTGACGCGTGAAAATTTTCGTGCAATTATTTACCATAACTTTCGTCGTGGCTTATCTCCAGATGAATGTCGCAATGAGCTTGTTACTATATACGACATTGAAGCACCTAGTCAGACGACAATATATCGGTGGTATGCTGAGTTTCGACGGGGTCGTGCCTCTCTTGGCACCGTACCTTCATCAGGTCGGCCGAAAACGGCGGTTTCGCCTGAAAACATCGCGGCTGTGGAAAAACTACTAAAAGAAGATAGACATGTGACATACGAGCAGATTCGGGCAACCATAGGCATTGGAATGACTGCAATTCACACTATTTTGCATGGTGAATTGGGTGTCAGAAAATTGATTTCCCGATGGGTACCCCATAATTTGTCTGAAGAGCAAAAGGCGGCTCGTGTTGATTGGTGCCGATCTATTCTGAAATGCTACAATGGAGGAAAGTCAAAAGCCGTTTATAATATGGTCTCGGGTGACGAATCCTGGATTTATTCTTATGAGCCTGAAAGAAAGCACCAGTCGGCAGTATGGGTCTTCGATGACGAGGTCAAACCAACGAAAGTTGTGCGTTCTCGAAGCGTGTCGAAGAAGATGGTGGCTTCGTTCGTCTCAAAAAAGGGGCATGTTGCCACAATTCCTCTAGAAGAACAAAGAACCGTTACCGCTGATTGGTATATCACAGTTTGTTTGCCGGAGGTGCTGGCCGAACTTCGCCAAGGGAACCCGAGACGCCGCGTCATCTTACACCACGACAATGCGAGCTCCCACACCGCCCACAAAACAACTAAATTTTTGAACGACGAAAACGTTGAGTTGATGTCCCATCCTCCATACAGCCCTGACCTGAGTCCAAATGATTTTTTTACGTTCCCTAGAATTAAAGATTTATTGCGTGGTCAGCGGTTTGAGAACCCAGAAGCCGCTGTGGAAGCCTATAAATCGGCCATTTTGGCAATGCCTACTTCAAACTGGAATTATTGTTTTAATGACTGGTTTAAAAGAATGCAAAAGTGCATTGAATGTAACGGAGAATACTTCGAAAAACAATAAAATATAATTTATGTATATAGTGCACATAGTTTTTTAAATTCCCGATCATTTCGGTTTGCCCCTCGTATATACCAATAAATCGCAATAGCCCTGTTCTAAATAGTAACATTGATAATATGTTAAGAAACATGTTTGATAAATGATCATAGAGAAAAAAATCTAAAACAATCAGCATTTTAGAAGGGATAAAGAGCCTTAAAACAGAGATAGAGAGAGCTTTGCTACGTGTACACCCTAAAAAAATATTAGAATTATTTTTTCTGTATGTAAAAAAATATGGGAAAATATATTAAATAACCGAAATGCACAACTATGCCTGAATAAAGTTGTAGTCTTTTAATTAGATACCAGACTAATGTAACCTCCTTCCATTGTGTCAGCTACAACATTTTAGAATGAGTAATTTTTATTTTATCTTTTAATATTGCAACTGTCTAGTTATCAAGGTTCATGAGATACAGCCTGGTGACAGACAGACAACGGAGTCTTAGTAAAAGGGTCCTGCTTTTTAACCATAAAGAATGGCACATCACACTAATATTATTCGTTTATTCTTTTATTCGTTTTATAATTGTATCAGATAGAAATTAAAGTAAAAAAAATGGGCAAGTGCGAGTCCGACTAACGCATGAAGGGTTCCGTACCATAATCTATAACAAGTTTGTTGTATGGGAGCCCCCCTTAAATATTTATTTTATTTTATTTTTAGTATTTGTTGTTATAGCGGCAATAGAAATACTTCATCTGTGAAAACTTCAACTGTCTAGCTATCACCGTTCTTGAGATACAGCCTGGTGACAGACGGACGGACGGACGGACAGCGAAGTCTCAGCAATAGGGTCCCGTTTTTACCCTTTGGGTACGGAACCCTAAAATATTGTAAACCTGGATAATAACTCGCGACAATTGTTCGTACAACGCGTTTGTGTTATGGTTTCCTAAGGGCCAGGCTCCGCTTGGTGTAGGGACCAAGGTAACGATCTAATGGCTTAGAATGTCATCTTACAAATTAACGTGTGCGCCGCGCTGGTTTTGTATAAACGCCGCCGCAGTGTACGCCGCGTCGGCTTGAAATCGGCGTGGATATGCGCATAAAAATAATGTTACCTGTAGTTTATATAAAGTACAGGTAACATTATTTGTATGCGCATAAATACAAAGTACACAAAGGCCACGCCGATCGGACGTGTACTTTGTAATAACTTAGTGTAATTTGTAATGATTAATGAATACTTAATAAATGTTTTAATGTTTTCAAAAAGGCGAAAGTTTGTGAGTGTGTTTATGTGTATGTTTGTTACTTCGTCACACTCGAACGGCAGGACCAAGTTTGATAAATTTTGGCAAGAAGGTAGCTAACATTTATTATTAGCACATAGGTTACTTAGTTTAGTGTTCCCGTTGGATGAGCGGGTAATACCGCGCGGCGCAGTGGGAATTATAAAATAAACGACAGATATATCTATGAAACATCTCGAGACAAGAACAGCATTCAAATCGGACCACCCTTGTGGGAGCTCCGATGCCACAGACACACAGATACACATGTTAAACCTATAACACTTGTCGGGGGTTAAAATACTGTAGAATGGGATATGATTGGATAAGCAAGGATAATATTGTTTAAAAAACACACAGGAACGGCAAAACAATGTATCATATTCAAACTCTTTCATTATAATATTAATAGGAATAGGAACTAAGGGTTCCAAAATAAAATTGCGAAAATTGTTATAAATAACAAATATAAAAATACAAATATTTTTCGTGTAGTTACAATTCCTATATTTTAACTTCCAAATAGCTCTGAACTTAAATCTTAGATACCTTCGCTCGCTCAGCTTTCAATTTCAACAATCGCGCCAAATAACTCTGTAGCCTTGCATAGCAAATAACAAGGTATTTCTACACAGGTATTTTCCGCCTCGCAACACCCCCCGTATAGTTGCCGGCAAACCTTTAGAACAAAAATGGCGGATCTGCGCATGTACATTTGTACGTAAATCGGCTACTGCGCAGTAAAGGTTATGCTCAAAAAGTTTTCCGGCAACTGTACTCCGTGACGCACGTTATGGAAACCTCTGAATTATTCACCGCACCTGGCACAGGTTTGTATCAACGTGACTAGCTAAATGCGACGTTCATCGAGTCAATACTTCTCACATTTCATAAATTTATGATTTTAAAAGATCAAAGCGTCCTTCCAATGCTAAACTTGCCAATCTGAATTTTCGCGAACTTGGAAATTTAACCCAAAACCATACAGAATTAGGTCTAAAGTCAAAAGAATAAAAAAATTGGGCAAGTGCGAGTCTGACTCGCGCATGAAGGGTTCCGTATCTATATATATATATATATAATCTGTAACAAGTTTGTTGTATGGGAGCCCCCCTTAAATGTTTATTTTATTTTATTTTTAGTATTTGTTGTTATAGCGGCAATAGAAATACATCATCTGTGAAAATTTCAACTGTCTAGCTATCACCGTTCTTGAGATACAGCCTGGTGACAGACGGACGGACGGACGGACGGACGGACGGACGGACGGACGGACAGCGAAGTCTCAGTAATAGGGTCCCGTTTTTACCCTTTGGGTACGGAACCCTAAAAACAGATTCGCGAGTTTAGCATTGGAACGACGAAAGCTTAAAGTAAAATTGAAAAATGAGTTACCTGGTGGAGGACCGGGAATCGAACCCGGTACCTCTGGATTGCCGGTCCAGCGCGTTAACCACCTCGCTACCCTAACTCCCAAGCAACTTATCGAATCGAATTATGCTTTGTGTGTCGATATTTGCATTGTTTATTTTGAAAGGTTTTAGGCTGATGTAAACAAAGAAAACAGGACTAATTATTGCGCAAATTTCAAGTAAATTTCGCACGATAAAGCCAAAACTATCTACAGTGATGAAAGTCAAGGTTTAGTCAATACGAATCAGTATCAGTAAAGGATTGAGTAGCATTCCGGTGAACAATGTTTTGACTTTGGTCGATGACATATTGCAATTGACATTTTATAATGCATATATATGACGTATGCACATTATTGCCATATGAAAGCTGTTTGCGGCGTCACTAGCTAGACTTTACCGTTCTGTTTATATATTTCATCTGTTTATATATTTAAGTTCGCATTGCAATATAAAATATATATCTTTAGGTGGATCAACTTTTTCTTGTCGTTATTCTGTGCCATCACCCAGGGGACAATGGGGTGAAAACTTCTTAGACAAGTGTTGATAATTTTGCAATTACGAAGTTTTTGTTGAATATTGGACAGTGACCCATGGGACATCACCATGGCAACAAGCAACAGAAAAAAGTTGATTGACCCCTTTGATAAATAACTATCTTGAGCGCCATATTATAAGCAAAGCAAGCTTCTTCAAATATACTACGATGTGTCATAATAACTTACATCTACAAAATTCAAACGGACTTTAATATAAAATTGCATGGCTGAAATTATTTAAGTTACATAGATCTTGAGCGGTTTATTCGCCAAATTTCGTTGCATGTTTTCGCGTTTTCACAACTGCAAACGTACGATTACAATATATAGTACACTAGAAAAAATTATGAGCCTCTTTTTGTAACGTAGTCGGGTGAAAAGTATCCTATAACTATCGGTGGATAGCCGTCTTGGTGAGATCAGGACCACATATTATACAACTCTAAAATTGTCGTATAGAAGTGTGGGGCAGTCGAACTCTAGTTGACGAAATAGAATGCACCGATTCAATTATCTTTATCAATAACACAAGAAGGGAATCATGAATCATAATTTCTATTGATTTTAGTGTTTATGTTGCGATAATAACTTTGAATTCGCAATTGCTTCAGCACGAATCAAATTCTGGCTCGGAATAAAACGATATAGAAGATTCTTTTTAGTCTCCAAAAAAGCATTCGATATATCCTTATACTGCATTTTATCGGTTATTTATGTAAAACGCGACGCTATGGTCTAGTTGAGCGAGCGAGCGCAGCTTCGGCTTGGCCCGAAATTCTTTCGTATGTCCGGATGTTTGGATATCCAGATGCTTTCCGGCTGTCCTCGCCTAGAGGTCGCATTTCACAACCGATTCTCATGAAATCCTGTGAGCAGGTTCAATAAATTATATAGAACTACCCGCGCCGTGCGTTCCCCGCTTATCCCACGGGAACACTACATTTTCTCAGCATAAAAAGGAGCCTATGTGTTAATCCAGTGGGTCAGCTACCTTCATACCAAAATTTGTCGAAATCGGCCCAGCCGTTAGAGCGTGAAGTAACAACCATACACACAAACACACAAACTTTCGCCTTTATAATATTAGTGTTATTAGTCGTCGAGTATGTTAGACGTCATTATTCAATAAGTTTCTGTCAAAAAAACATGACAATCAGTTTCTGTCAAATGACATTTTAGTGGCAAGCTTTTATAGCCGACTGTACTTTTCTTTGGATATCCATCAAATGCTCACTGAGACGATTCTAAAGAGCACAAGCTCGGTAGGATTGCTTTTTCTATTATAGAGTTCCTATGGCCACTTTCCGGCTCCATTATCAGATCAGCCCCATGGTAACATATTATTGTATTGTGATCAAAGTCAAGTAAGTATGCAAAATATCAGCTCAATGTTGACGATATCTGCTTCAAAATTGAGTTGCAAGATTTCACCCGAACAAACATACTTAGATACATACATACATACAATGCAAGTTAAATAAAAGCTTTTAAAATGGCCGAGTTATTGGGATCGAAAACATGAAAAAAGTCACATTTGAAAAATGATCGCGAGGCAATACACAGATCCCCTGATATTCAATATTTAAAACAGTGTTCTACAATTCAGAATATCAGACGAATGACGCTCGCAATGCGTTGAATAAGCAATTCGCGCTAGCAGGATACTTTGAACCTTTTCATTCCCCAAATATACTAACATTCATTAAATTATTGTAATTTATCATTATTAATTATACTGGACGGACTAGCTATGATATAGCATAAAGCCTGTTGTTATGCAGCCGTCGCGTATGGTATTATTTATACCAGTCGACACTTCGAGTAATAAATAACAATACAGTTAGCAACGCAATAAAGTACGGACACGTATGTACAGTCGGCAGCAGAAATCGCTACGCACTCTAAAGAACAAGGCTCATACATTTATGAAACACTAAGACGTGCTCGCAACTTCGTACGCGTAATTTTTTATACCTTAGTCGGATAAAAAGTATCCTATAACCATCTTTGGATGTCCAGCTATCCCTGTACAGAAATTGGTTAAAATTCGTCGGCGCGATGCGAGGACAGAAATTATGAAAACGGATGGCGCTAGGCTGGCATGGCGCCGCGCGCCCATACAAAACAAATGAGAATTCTGCATCACGCTATTAAGATTTTTCCTGAAATCGTGACCCCCACAGAAAACTGATTTTCAATGTAAATCTAGAATTTTATAATAGTATTCATAGTAACGCCGCATTTTTTTATATTGAACCATTGATACAAAGCTCAAAGCACACGTGGAATCGAACCCGGTATCTCTGGATTACCGGTCCAGCGTATTAACCTCTCCACCACCCTAACGCCAGATAACCTTTCGATTTTTTTCCTATGCTTTGTGTGTCGATATTTGCATTGTTCGTTTGAAAGGCCGATTTAATCACATTAAGGTAATCCAGAGGGTACGGGGTTCGATTCCCGATCGCTTCCGCCAGGTTACGCATTTTAATCTTTTTTTGTGTTTGTAAATGTCGCCATAACGTGCGTTATAATCGGCTTCGAAGTATCACTTTCGGGCGGAACAACTCGAGAGAACTGTAAACGAAGTTCATACAAAATTGAAGGCCTAAGCCGGTAAGTAATTTTTCTTTTTAAACATGGCGTCTGTGTTCGTGAACAGGATAAAGAACTGAATTGTATATTTTTTGAGTGGTGTATTTTTTCATTCCATTGCATATGTTTGAGACAAGTACTAAACATGCCTTAGCCGTGAAAAGGGCCTGCCGGCTTCGTATAACTATCCTATATTATGAATTTAACGTTAAAATGTTATTTTAATGTTCCTACTTAACATTGATTTGGAGTATCTATACATCTCCTTTACGTGTACCAGTGTAATTAGTTATAACACAAATGTTATCATTGTAACTAATTGTTTTAAGTATTATTTACGAAAAAATGACTTACTGTTGAGTTTCTTTCGGCTTTCTTCTCAACAGCGGTCTCCTCTTGCGGAATGCCGGTAGATTCACAATCTGACTTGTAAAAGTGCCCCTGTGGCCTACTTACTGAATAAATTATTTCATTTCATTTCATCCATACCTACTCACCCGGCAAGCCCTTCTTGTATTCTTACAGTAATGTACTATTGTATCGTAACTTCTTGGACGCCAAAGACGGCTGGGGCCGTCAGCGGAAAATTGCTCCACCGACGCCAACGTCGGCCACAGCCGTCCAATTTTCAAAGAACACAACTTTGTTATTCAAACCGCTACAAGCATTTTTCAATCCCTGTTGATTTTGGAACACTTTTTCATTTTTTTGCTGTGGCGTCAGGGGCACGTTGAATTGCTTTCATGCTTGGCGTTTAAAAGGTTAAGAGGCCTTATTCCTTTTAAAAATTATTTTTTTCGTATTATGACAAATATATTTATAAATTTCAACCAACTTTTTGAAGTGAATAATACTTTTCCCCGAGTTCTAGGTAGTAACACAGCTATTTCATGCTTTCATTGCGTACAGTCGAAAATAAGTTGAAAAAAACTAATTTTCCGCGTGAATTTTGTAAATTTCGAGTACTTTTTGAAACAAAATTTATCAATGAAAAATTCAAAATGTTGGTTTCAAACATATACCAATAAATCCCAATAGCCCTGTTTAGGTAGTAACATCAATAATATGTTAAGAAATCATAGAGAAAATATCTAA
Organism: Apotomis betuletana; assembly: GCA_932273695.1. NCBI lineage: Eukaryota > Metazoa > Arthropoda > Insecta > Lepidoptera > Tortricidae > Apotomis > Apotomis betuletana. The sequence goes on along the minus strand of OW026298.1, from coordinate 56,718,857 downwards.
AACAATCAGTATTTCAAAAAGGAATAAGGCCTCTTAAAGAAAGTAAGAAATGTGGTACCACATTTGTAAAAGTGTATTATCATCAGTGTTTGTGTATAATGCAATGTATATTTACCTAGAGCTCTGATGTACGGCGAATCGGTGTGCTGTAGTAGCCCGTTGACCTGTTTCCGTGTGAGCCGCAAAGTGTACAACTTGTACAGGAGACAGAACGCCGTGGAGACGATGCCGCCGGCGCCCACGCCGCGGACCTGCAGTTCAACACCGTGTCAACGAGCTTGTGACGTACGATAAGCTATTTGACTCATATTTTTGTTCATTAATTACTTAAAATATACATCCATACTAATATTATAAATGCGAAAGTCTGTCTGTCTGTTACCTTTTCACGCTTAAACCGCTGAACCGATTTAGATGAAATTTGGTATATAGATAGTGTCAGTCCCGGGGAAGGACATAGGATACTTTTCATCCCGAATAAATTAAGTGTTCCCGTGGGATGAGCGGGTAACACCGCGGGGCACAGCTAGTCTTATATATATACAATTCCCTGCAAAACTGTTCGTACAGTTTGTCTGCAGGTGTGTCTCTATACATATAATAATTTTAACAAAGTTTGTTGCTAAACACTTGAGTGACACTGAATAAACAACTTTATCACTCAAGTAGTCAAGTGTCTGCAATAGATGCTTTAAATTTGAACTAATTTTGCTCGTGTCGGATATTCTCGGGCAAACTATTGAGTATGTAGGGAATTCTTTCGCTCAATGTTCTATCTCCATAGTAGTTCCTGACCCTTGGTACCTCAAATTTGCCCGCGGATACTTATTGAAGTAATGTTTGAATGTTTACGGTAGATGGCGCTAACGATGCCACCCTACCCTACAAGAAGCAACTGGTGGAAAATTAAATGGCTCTGGCATCGGGTTCGGTGGTCCAGTTGGTAGGACGCCCGTGTTGGCCCGGAAAGCCGTTGGAGACGCGGGTTCGAATCCTGCCTGAACTGTTAAATTTTTCGCTTCATTGTAAACATTTTGACCAAAATCCTATCAAACCAACCAAATAGTTGAGCTGTTGGGATAGAAAAATAGTTGACCTGTTTCAGTTGGTCTGTTTAGTTGATCGGAGTGGAAGAACAGTACTTGACAGTGTAAGTAGGCCAGTTTGATCTCCTTTGTATGTTCTTGAAATGTTATTGATGTCTGTGCAAAATACAATTGACTAAAAGTGCCTCAAAATTTCATTAGCCGCGTCCACACAGAGCGAACCGCCTCGCGAGGCAATGGACGTCAAATTTATGACAGATAAAACAAAATGGCGTGTGACAGTTACGTATTACGCGAAACGAAATAACCGTAACTTGACATTGTGAGTTATTTCTTTGTTTTAAGCATAAAAAAAATGAATCTGCTTTTTCTGGAAAATCTTTTGTAGCAACGTAGCAGCAAGTCAAAAGTCAACAGCTGATTGCGTGCGGCGGCGCCATATTGTTTTCTGTCAAATAGGCGAACAAAATAGCGCGCGCACGGCATTCGGTGAGCGTCATTTCATCCAATGCCCGAGGCATACGCCGATTTCCTCGCGCGGCAATTGCCTCGCGAGGCGGCTCGCTCTGTGTGGACACCGCTTTTTTTGATTGAACAATAGATTATTGTGGCAATCAATCAAATGTATATTTGGTAATCATTTATATCATTATAGTACTACAAATACAGTCCATGAGCCCTGAGATTGCGATTCGTGTTTGGGTGAAAATTGAGAGGTTCTAATCTGGATCTCCTAAGAGCAAGCGAGACAGCTATAAAACACGACACGCATTCTGACAGCTTACGCACTGTACTAGATATGAAACTCAGGAATACCATAACTGTCCTGTACCGATGTCAAACTGAAAAATAAGTCATTTGTAATAGTAAATTCATAAATTTGGTGAATAAATGGATTTAAGTAAGTAATTTATTCATTAACTACATTGTTATGTATGTAGCTACTACGAATGGTTACAAATTAGTCCATATTTATTTTTACTTCATAGTCATGTTTACTAATGATAGTGGAAAGACAACCAACACGATTAATAGAGGTGAAATTAAAATTAGAATGCCTCAATGTCGCGGGTGCTATCAATTAAATATTTAAAACAAAATGGCCGAAGACCGATTTAGTCTATGTTTTTGACAGTTAAGATTTTTAGAAAAGACCAAATGGGTAAGACTCAGAAGCGTTCTGAACTTATGTTATGTTTTCTCGAATAAATAACAATATTTTTGCAAAAATAAAGCGTTAATTGGTGAGCTCATAACATCATAGAATCCAAAAATAAGTTTATTTCGTCTAAATTTCGTTTGTATTACGAAATTTAGATATAGCAGTTGAAACGCGAATGACCCAAATAAAATACTGCGCATCTGATGGCCAGCAAAGTGAAAAGCCATATAAAGGGCAAAACCATATTTCTATGTCACATTATTGTGAATCATATTTAGACACATACAAGCAATCAAGGAAATCGTTGTGACTAAATTCGGATTTTTATTTAACCGGAGTAAACAGACGCAATTTTTTACGAGTACAATTTGATTAAGTTTAATTTGGTTTCTACATATCACTTTTTATCAATAAAAGTCTATCTAATATCAGCAATTACGTGTTTTCTCATTCATTGTTTAAGAATAACGAAAATAAAAATTACCACATCTGTCAAATCACTTTGGCTAATTAAAAATTCAACTGTACACGCGTTAAGCAGGGCCTATGAAACATGATCACTCAACAATTCCGAAGTTTCATTTATCAGAAACCGAATTTTCAAGATTCCGAAAGTGATACAACGCGAAACGGTCATTTTCGCTTGGATCATATGATACATACTATAATTAGCTTAGGTTAGGGTTATACGATATCCCAAAAATAATATTTTAATTAAAGATCCGGAATTATGATGCAATCTGATTAATCACTTCGGAGAATTGTAGTGTACCCCTATGAAACTAAATCATACTTATACTCACACCGCCGCACATGCCCGTCTGTCCAGCGGTCTTCCTGCTTCCACGCTCCCAGGGCTCCAGGTGTTTCACCTGGTAGTAGATCTCATCGACCACCTCATGGTATGTCTTCAGCTTGAAAAGGTGGACTGGAAGAAACAGACGCGGTCAGAGAAGAACATGTATTAAGTTGGCCGGTGGTCAGAGAAACATTGCCAGGTAAATCACGAGACAGTACATAAAATATATCTTTACTAAAGCACAAATATCTGGTAATTTAGGCAGTGATTTTAACTTTGTGTCCCTTTTTAGGGTTCCGTAGTCAACTAGGAACCCTTATAGTTTCGCCATGTCCGTCTGTCCGTCCGCGGCTTAGCTCCGTGGTCATTATTACTAGAAATCTGAATTTTAGTATGAGTATGTGTATGTATCACGCCGACAAAACGGTAAAAAAAAACTAAAAAAAAAAAACACCCCCACTACCTGTGTACGAGACACCTAAAGTGGGGGTGAATTTGTTTTTTCGTTCCAATACTAGTGTGTGGGGTGTCGTTGAATAGTTCTTTAAAAATAATAGGGGTCTCCAAACATCATTTTTTGATAAAGTCAGCAGTTTTGTAAATATTCGCTCCGGAAATCTAAAAAATAGCGTCCCCCTCCTCTAACTTTTCAACCACGGTTCAAAAAATTATGCAAAAATTAGGCCCTATAAGTACTTTCAACGAAAACTATATTGAATAAAATCGGTCGAGCCGTTTTTGAGCTATCGCAAAATTTCATAATTTTCTTTCAAATTCAGTCATGATATTTCGAACGTTAGACACATTAGTTAAGTGCCATACTGCATCAAAATATTCCGCTCAATCTGGCGCGTATAATTGATAACTTCCAAAAGGTAATAAGTTACTTTGGCGTTTACGACCTTTTTATAGAGCTTGAAATCTCTCGTAATTTAAACTTAGGGCTTAAAACCGCGGTTTTAAGCCCATCTATTGTGAAGGATGGGCAACTACGGAACCCTACACTGCATGTGGTTTTTTTTCAAATAGCTTCTCCTTATTTAATCCGTTTTTAACCCATGATGAAAAATGATGGGTATTATAAGTTTAACATATCGCCTGGTGAAAACCAAAGCAACAAAAATTTCCATCACTAGGTATTCGTTACTTAGTGATTGTGAATATGTATCTGCTGTGTATCTGCTTGTCTGTCTGTAGCATCATAGTTCCCAAACGGAACGGAATTTTGCATGTCATCTTATGGTACAAACGATGGGATTGCCTTAGAAAGATATACCATCAATAGTATTTGTTTAAGCAAGTAAATAATTTTGATTTGATACTAATTAACCCACAAGCGCCAAAGACGGAAAATAGCAAATGAAAACTTGGATAAACACCACGAGGTCAATGCAACTATAGGTTAATGGACCTGATTGCACTATAATAGGAATTAAAGATATGTATATATCGCATGCTTATGGCCTATGCCAAAAGGCACACACTGAAATTAGGGATATATTGTAGCTTAATCGAAATTTTAATAACTTATTGTAAATTTACTAATGTCAGAATAAAGGGCTTTATTATTATATATTGTATGCTTGTCGTCCCATAGGCTAGATATTTCACTGACAAAAGGTATGCAGCAATATGTGAGACACGTAAGGAGATAACTCAATCTCACTCCTTCGTATTGGTGCATCCCTCTCAGTGAATAATTTAGGAAAGTGTAATAACTGCAATATAAACGTGAAGGTAGGTTCTGAATGAGAATGACAATTAACAAATATCACTACAAATATGTATTGCTATTTTACCTATATTCGAGATTTATTAATATTTGTAGAATCAGCATCAAAAATAACTGTTAGTAGGCATGAAGAAAAAGGAAATTGGGTTCAGATGTCTATATGGGACTAACTACACTTATACTTTAAAAGTCAGAAATAACTGACAATGTTAAACATTCCTACGGAGCGCTAAAAACGTTTCATACAAATTGCCACTTGATAGTGACGTCATTATATGTTATGGATACCAAAATTTGTATGAACACGTAATAAATAATTAATTTGCCATTTTCACCGTGAAAGTGTGTTTAAAATCATGGTTGTTGTAAAATTATTGTTTTGTTAAATTATGAGGATTCTGAAAACAAATCAAAATTTCTTTTGGATTAAAAAAAAAACAAAGTTTGCGTCCCTTTAACATATTTCAAAATATATGTAATTATTTTGGGGATTTTTTTCTTTGTTTCATGACATATTGAGCTAATTCTGTTCATATAACTACAATTTGACATGAGAAAAATTTACGGCTACTTTAAATAAATAAATATTATGGGACAATCAAACACAACTCAACCTAGTCCCAAAGAACAAATATTCGAGTTCATCGCACAAATATTTGCCCTGGCCGGGATTCGAACACAAGACCGTTCATAACAATTATCATTTAATTGAGTGCATCAGTGCAAAACCACAGATGTGGTAGATTTTTTTACTAGAACATACATTCAAGGTTCTAGGATCTATTCATTTAAAATATTAAGGGCCTGTGGAAAGTTTAGTTTTGAACATATAACAATCAAGAGATTTAAATAAGCAAGCATAAACCCAGTATACTGAACTAAATCAAAAGCTGTCAACTTAGCTTTAATTAAAAACCAATGTTTATTCATATCAACAAGTTAATTAAATGTTTCTCTGACCAGTAAGTGAAAGTAGTAACAAAAACAAGTGTTTGTATCCCGATCTCCACTGCATCGTTAAGTTTGCTTACCTACCTTTGAAGTAGCTCGAACCTTGGATATTGGCTAATATTAAATGGTTCAAATTCATAGTTTCCTGGCTACCCCATATTGGTAGTACGTTGTGCTGCTTGCTCGTTTTCGCAGCCTTTTGCTGGGGTTCTGAAAATCACGATTCATTAAAGCATCAATAGAAAACATTCCCATTAAGTAAATCGTAATGATATCTACCTTCCGATTCGGACATTACGCTATACTTATCGTTAAAACGTAGTGTGATTTGTAAAAAGCACCGTATCAATTCAATAAACAAATCAAACACAATCAATTAATTCAATAGCACGCAAATTATTAATGTCGAAGTGTATATAGACTACACACGCACTAAGTTGACATGACGTTATGCAGTAATGGCGGCGATTCCCATTCGACCGGAAACTAGAATCGAGTCCGTGTCAAAAGTTGCCAGGTCAAAAATATGTGTCAGTAAAGCGTGCCATTCAACATGTTTTGTACCGATTATAGAATCGATCGATAAAAAGAAGTCTATCGATTACAATATTAGGCCACTTTGGTAAAGTAATGGAGAGAGGGAGAACTGAAATGTCTAAAACTTTTTCATTAATATAAATTCGCGCAGACATTTTTCTCTTTCAAACGAAACAGATGTACTTAGTTCGAAATTAGAATTTGAGTAAAATCGGTACTATGGTCTGTGGTCGGTACCCCTTCACCATGGGCATGGGCACCATCTCTTGAGTTGCAGATAGTATGATGGCAAAGCACCATAAAGAAAATGGTGCCAACAACAGCGATCGTAAAGTGCAAATGTTGGTTAATAGAAATAAAATTACATCCTCACCATTTTCTATTAGGAAAGTAATAAGATAACGTTAGTAAGCTCAACCTTCTAAGGCTCAACCATCGACAACGTTTGCAATTAAATTTAAGAGCAACGAGCCACAACACCATATTCCTTTCCTATCCAATATAGTTTACAGTAGCAAAGCGCGGATCTATCCCTCAGAAAAGGTTTTGATGTTTTCAGCACACCCCCACACAAAAGAAGGTCAGGGATGAATCGCGCTTCAGATACATAACAGACTTTAGAACTTTTTTAAATTTATTTTCCAAATTGATACATGCAACTGAAGTTAACTCGCCGAACTGCTAAGCCAGTTTGTTGACTTTGTTGGCGAGATCGCACTGGTTGGGGTATAGCAAAGGGTGCGCAGGACTTAAAAATTTTTTGATGGTTGTTGCTGTCATTATAACACCTATTTTTTATGATGCTATCGTATAGAGGACGCTAAAATAAGCATGTTTTGTATGGGCAACTTTTCTCTTAACTTAATAATTACCGAGATATTGAGGTTTCCGTGAGCAATGTCTATGTGTGCGTTTGCTCAAGCGCGCTTGTATGTAGATTGATATCTGTACCTATCTGTTTTGTGCTATTAGTGGGATAAGGCCCTAAGGGTGCGTCTCCATTGTAGCGGGGCGGAGACGTGGGTATTGATCAATCACCTGAGTTGAAATCTGTATCTCAGCTCCGCTTCAGTTTTGTGATTGGTCTGATCTGAACTGGTCCGAGATATCGTGTCCGTGAGCAATGTCTATGTGTGGGTTTGCTCTTGCGCGCTTGTATGTAGATTGTTTTCTGTACCTATCTGTTTTGTGTCCAAGGGTAGTTTTCCAAAAATATCCTTTTTAAGCTCAATAAGTTTGTGGGCATACCCACCTAGTTTATTATAGTGGTTCTGTATTTGTATATAACTTTAACAGTTATATAATGTCAGTCAGCTTCAAAGAATGCGGTTTTCAAGTTGTGAACTGAAAAGATAGAACTAGTACTGATATGGACCAAATAAAAGACATGAAGTATAGCAATTTCATTATTATTCTAAAGGTAGAAATAAAAATAGATTACAGATACATGTTTATTAACTTAACTTATATGCTTAGATGGAAACAAGAAGAAAAAATTGGGCAAGTGCGAGCCCGACTCGCGCATGAAGGGTTCCGTACCTATACATATATATAATCTATAACAAGTTTGTTGTATGGGAGCCCCCCGTAAATATTTATTTTATTTTATTTTTAGTATTTGTTGTTATAGCGGCAATAGAAATACATCATCTGTGAAAATTTCAACTGTCTAGCTATCACCGTTGTTGAGATACAGCCTGGTGACAGACGGACGGACGGACGGACGGACGGCGAAGTCTCAGTAATAGGGTCCCGTTTTTACCCTTTGGGTACGGAACCCTAAAAAGGATGTGATTACTGTTCAGCAATTTTGGACGACAATAATTATGAATAGTTTATTTTATTGCCAAAAGTTATTGCTTTAAAGGTTATCTTTTTCCTTTTATTTTCATCTAAGCTGACACGTTTGTAAAGTCACGCTTATTGATAATAGAGCTCCAAGTTCATGCCATCGTGGATTTCATCTGTGGTTAGTGTTCAGGAAATATTTGTGGCTAAAAAAAAAATAATCTTTAACCTCTTGAGTGCCCCGGACGACGTCGACGAAAAGCTGTGCCCCAGGCGCCACGTCATTTACTAATAAAATTATTTTTCATTGAATATGTTTCATTTCGAGAGGTATGGGTTACAGAAGACTTTCCTAAAGAAGTATTAGAAGAAAGAAGGAAACTAAAGGATAGGGTAATTGAAGAAAAAAATAAAGGGAATATTGCTTTTATCAAATATAACAAACTAATAGTTAAAGAAAAAAACGACAACAAGAAAAGAGCCCTCTCACACTCCCCGGAGCAAAGTGACAATCCACCATCTTCATCCAGTCATCAGGCTCCAGCGAAAGTACTTAAATCAGATACATCATCTACGCAGAGAACTACACCAAGAGAATTAAACAGACCAAATAAATTAAATTATCTCGAACGAGAGCGGTCTGCTTCGTTATCTGAAATTCCAAAAAACTTATAGACACTGCCAGCACCAGGAAAGAAATCACAAAAATAAAATTTTGCCCCCGGAACCGATACACGAGTAACGAAAGAAACTTAACTAAGCAAACAACTTTAAGCAAACACATCCCAACCCGGTTGGTCACCGTGGGAGAAGAAGACCGAAACCCTCCAATATCATCACACCAGACTACACTGCTTACCGAGGGGAAACATGATTGCTACTCTCGGGTAAAGAAAACAAAAGAAAAACCAAACCACATATATATAGCCACTCTGAACACACTTTCGCTACGAACATCAGAAAAACTCCTCGAACTAGAAACAGCTTTAAAAAATATTAAATGGGACATTCTTGGTTTAAGCGAAGTGAGACGACAGGGAAACCAAATAGAAGAACGCGATGACTATATCCTATATTATATAGGCGAAACAAAGGGACAATATGGAGTAGGATTTATGGTAAAAAAGCATCTGAAGAAACAAATAATAGAGTTTAAAGGCATATCTGAAAGGATTGCCGTACTAAATATAGATTTACAAGGCTACAAAGACAAATGGACCATAGTGCAAATCTATGCACCGACAGAAGCTACAGAGGAAACGAAGAAAGATGACTTCTATAAACAATTAGCAACAACATTGGAGACTACTCATAAGAATACTCTCATTATGGGAGATTTCAATGGAAAAGTAGGCAAAAAGAAACAAGGGGAGGAGTCTGTTTTAGGAAACTATGGCATAGGAAAGAGAAACAACAATGGAGACAGAGTTGTAACCATGGCCCTCGAAAACAACTTAACCATATTGAACAGCCTCTTTAAGAAAAAACCATCCAGAAAATGGACATGGATATCACCTGACGGAACCTACCGAAATGAGATAGACTTTATAATGAGTAACCAACCTAAGTCATTCCTTAATGTCCAGGTAATAAATAACCTCAGCTTTAACACTAACCACCGTATGGTCAGAGCAACACTATCCCAAAAACAACATAAAAAACAGAGAAAGTGTTACAACCAAAAAGAGACTACCCTAAACACCCACATCACGTCGCAGAAAAAAGAGAGCCCTGAACAAACAGACAAGATGCAAGAATTCTATAATACAGAAATAAATGATATGTATAAATCGGAACCCAAGGTAAAGCCAGAGAAAAATACACTAAGTTCTAAGACACTCGAGCTCATCAATAAACGGAAAGAACTACTTAAGAACAGAAAAGACAAAGCAGTACTAAAAGAAATAACGAACTTAAGTAAAGAAATTAGTCGAAACTTGAAGCATGACAGGTCGAGCAGAAGAATTAAATGTATTACACACCACATCATCAAAACAGGCGGTATAAACAAAGCATTGAAAGAGCTAAAAGAGGAAACGTATTGGATCCCTAAAATAAAAAACAATAAAAACAAACAAGAAAGTAGGAGACAGCCAATTTTAGAAGTTGCTACAAAATATTACCAAAAACTATACTCATCCGAAAACACTCAAGAGATGAATGCAGATATTGAAGGTAACCTCGACGAAATACCCCAAATTCTTGAAAGGGAAGTTCAGCATGCAATAATGACACAGAAAAACGAGAAAGCCCCAGGATCAGACCACATAACCAACGAGGTAATGAAAGCGAGATTGCCAGAAACAACAACAAGACTGACCAACTTATTCAACCTTATCCTAACCACTGAAAACATACCAATACAATGGACAACAAGTTCAATAATTCTTATTCACAAGAAAGGAGACAGATCGGAAATTGGCAACTATCGCCCGATAAGTTTAATGTCCAACGTATACAAGGTTTTCTCAAAAATAATACTTAAACGCATTTCCAAAACCCTGGACGAGTCGCAACCACGAGAACAAGCTGGTTTCAGATCAGGATATTCCACAATAGATCATATACATGTTATAAAACAGCTAATCGAAAAAAGCCAAGAATATAATGGGCCATTGTATATGGCCTTTGTGGATTATAATAAAGCATTTGACTCTTTAGAACACTATTGTATCTATGAAGCGCTCAAAAATCAAGGAATCGAAAACAAATATATAAGGTTAATAAAAAACGTATATTCATATAGCACAGGCCGAATAAAACTAGAAAAAGAGGGGGAGACCTTCCCTATAGGCAGAGGCGTGAGACAGGGAGACCCACTGTCACCAAAACTTTTTTCGTCGGTACTAGAGGAAATCTTCAGGAAGCTAGAATGGGACCATTTTGGAATCAACATCAATGGAACAAACTTAAATCACCTAAGATTCGCTGACGACTTAGTACTTATATGTGATAACCCAGAAAACCTTCAGACTATGCTCCGAGACCTGGCAAAAGAAAGCAAAAAGGTGGGACTGACGATGAATAGAACAAAAACTAAAATAATGACAAACAGGTCCCAAGTAAATATTACTATCGAAGAGGAAGAAATAGAATATGTAAATTCCTACATTTACTTAGGCCAACTAATAGCATTTAGCGACCACATGGATTTGGAGATAGAGAGGCGGATTGCTAACTCGTGGAAGAGGTTTTGGTCTCTGAAGGAAGTGATGAAAAGCAAGCAATATAACATGGCCATAAAAAGGAAAATATACAACACCTGCATATTACCAATATTAACATATGGATGCCAGACATGGGCAACCACACAAAAACAAGATCAGAAACTCATCACTTGTCAAAGGGCTATGGAAAGGAGCATACTGGGTTATACTAAAAGGGACCGAAAAAAGGCTGTGGACATAAGACGCACAACGAAAGTGGAAGATGTCACAACTAAAACTAAAACCCTAAAGTGGAGGTGGGTAGGCCACATGCTCAGGGAAAATAAAAATAAGTGGACAAAGGATATAACTCAGTGGACTCCTAGATTTCATACAAAACGGAAAAGAGGAAGACAAAGGAAACGTTGGTCTGATGAAATTAAAAAAACAGCAGGTCCTTTATGGCAACGAAAAGCTACATTGAGAGAAGAGTGGAAAAAGTTGGAGGAGGCCTTTGTGTCGCAAAGACACGCAGACAGTTGTTAACATTAATAATAAGTTACATGTAGTGTGAAATGACTTTATAAATTCGTTTGTTAACTTCTTTGTCAGCAATAAAGGTTTATTATTATTATGTTTCATTTCACCGAAAGATCTTTTCTAAGAACGCATTTTTCTTTGTAACCGTAAACTATTTGAGATTGTTATAAAACAAACCTAATCAATAGAATGATATTTGCAATAATCATGAAAAATGTATGACGACTGTAGTGTTCACTAAAATTTCCTATTGGGATACTTCAATAAAACACATTAATCGGATTTTCTGTAAACCTCCAGTCCATCCGCTACCGGTGACGTCTGTTACTGTAATTAAGGTAGCTCACCAATCAAGGGTACATTTATTATCTACAAATGACCATACACTACAACAACTACAGAGTTATGAAAGTTTCCGCAAAATGATTATTTTGCGAAAAGACACATTCAATAAAATAAGTTTCTAGGTAACAAAGAGTTCCCCATTTGCCGTAATACAATGCCATACTATCTGCCGGCAGCTTGCCATCAGGGACACAGTTCTGTCTATGAGCTAGGCAGTCAAGAGGTTAAGCAGGTCCATATTTCTCTAAATTGTACTTGACTTTTTCCCTTTTGATGGCTTCATATCTGTTGCTTCTATGTTTTAATGCCTTTCTTTCTCAGTTCTTGGCTTACTTCTGTTTTTTTACTTATATGAGAATTGACCCAGAAATTCTAACCCAGGAGTATTAGCCCACAAACAAAACGGCCATCCATGGGTGTTCAAGAAAATAAACAACTATATTGCCTAATTATTGTATTAAGTGGTTCACACTCACATGAAATTGTCAGGTACGGCCAGACATGTTTTGAACTTGTATGCAGCTTTTCATCAGGTACTGGTCCGGTACAGCTCCCTGTAACTTCGAGTTTCAGAGCTCCATATGAGTTCGTAACATGTCAGGCTGTTAATGACAAATTCACAGGAGTGTAAACCGCTTAATACAACAATGTCTCACAAAAGTGTTAACTTACAATTAATAGGAGCCAAGGGTAGGATCCAAATGAAACTGGCCAATAATTTCAGATAGTGAAAATAAAAATAAAAATATTTATGGTTTTTCAGCTTGGGGAAAAAAGGCAGTGAATCTTAGTTATGGGAATGCGATATACATAATATAGGTAGGTAGAGCTGTATCGTATCAATGTCTCAACAGTAATATACTGTAAATATATAGCATTTGAAAAATTATTAAAAGGATACAATCCGATAGTTTGATGTGGTCTTTGAAGACGGTGTACCATTTCTTCAGCACGATCTTGTCGTACCGCGTGCCGGTCTGGGCCGCGATCAGCTTCTTGAGGTCTCCCACGGTGTCATCAGGGTTGCATTTCACTCTCACTTTCTTGCCAAGACGATCATTGCAGGTTACTTCTAGCATTTTCTACAGGAATGAGAACAACATTAAAGCGATTCAGTTACACATGTTTCTGTTAGGATATTGATGTAAACGGTATTTATACTTACGGGTTTGATTAATTGGGGATGTGTTCAAACAATTTTGGAGGAAAATACGGCGTGGTAGTGAGACGTATCGTAATATTGTATCAACAATAATAAAACATGCAGCTATGCTGTCTTTTTTTTTTTTTTTTTTTTTTTTAATTCGTCCTTCCGGACAGGCTAAGACCATAGGCCATACTGCCTCTTCATTAGTTTATTTTATCTTCCATAAGTCATTTTCAGTAATAATGTCTTCAGTATTCTTCTCTTCATTAGTTTATTTTATCTTCCATAAGTCAATTTCAGTAATAATGTCTTTAGTATTTCTTCTTCATAAATCCATTTTAAACATTTTCAGTTTAAATTAACAGCTATGCTGTCTTGTGTCTTCTTTGTCTGACAGAACAAGCGTTTAGTTATTTCTTTAAAATGGAAGTCTGTCATTAAAATTTACTGACGGACTTTTAAACACAAATAGGTTTATTTAATTGTAATCTTGATAAGAGTATAATTGTTTAGCTATTTGACTCAAACATTTTGTGGATTTCCCTTTCTCCAGATACTACACAAAACGAAACAAATTTAAAATTATCCGATCCGGCCTTAGTTGTTTACGTTTATAAAAAATATTAAAAAGCCAAAAACATACTTTTTTTTTTTTTTTATTAAAGCAGTAACGTCTGCTATCGTAAACTAAATGTTTACAAATGAAGCGAAAATTGAAAAATTTAATGATTCGGTTTGATTTTCAATTTTCGCTTCATTTGTAAACATTAAGCCAGTTAGAAATGTTATGGAAATGCACGATTTAGTATTGCGCATTTTCACTTTCATTTCAGTATTTTGGAGCAACGAAACGCTCATATCATTTTATTTTTTTCTTGCTATCTTGACGTCAGTTTCCGGTTGAGAATTAATAAATAACATTGAAATTAATCAAAAGGCAATAAATTTCTACATTCGTTGCCACATTTTTATTAAAAAATTATGTTACAATATATTTGCTTATGAAAATCAGAATATTATCATAAAGGAGTTGTTCAAGTTGATCAGTTGGACAGGAAGTGTCTTCCAACTATCCACACGTCACTCGCAGCGACAGCGACAGTGAAGTGAAATTTCATTTCAGTGATTGTGGTTGTGAATACGCCGAGAAAATGCAAATTCCAAATGAATACGTTTCCACTGCGGAAGATGTTGCAGATCAGGTAAGGATACTCATATTATTAATTATGGCAGATTTTTTTTATTTTCACGATATCAAGTAGTTATTAGTCGGTTCGCACTTTGGATCGGTTTGTCACGTCACCGAACTTTTTCTTGTTGGCTCGCACCCTGTTGCACGGATTTATGAATGTAAATAATAAAAATAGTTCCGGCACGTTTTGCTGCGTGTGCCAAAAATATGTCTGTTCAATTACATTGTGTTGGGTGTCAGATGTTAGTCGAGCATACAGATTTTGCCCCTTGTAACCTACTTATCTTATTAGATTCACGTTTAAACTACTGATAACTCACAAGGATGCATCTAAATTCTGCTTCCCCGGTACATAGAATAAATCTCATCAAAAAACCTAACGCGAAAACGTCAATCCATTTCTTTATTTTGAAAAAATATTTCGAAGAACTTGGTGGTTTCGTGCGAAAACTTGTTCTGAATTCATCATTAATAACTTTCACCGTTACGTAAATACAAAATGTCGGTAGTTACACATACACGTGTGTCACAATGGGCCCGGGTTTGGCAATGACATTATCCTTCAACTTTAACCTTGTTGCTAGTCATATCTTAATAACTTTACCAAAAGTGCTGAGCCATACTGTATAGGCACTTTTTTTTTGTCGAGTTACTCCAAATTAGTAGTAAATTAAGCCATAATTGAGCAAAAGTACCCTAAAGTAAGGTAACTTTCACTTTCTGAAGCAGTTGGCTAATATATTCACACATAAAGTTATAGGTATATAGGTTATAGCTGTGAACTGCATACACTTCCTATGTTTATAGTTAGGTGCCATAACATTACACAGTTACTATAACTATGTATACAAACTGAAATAGGCCATTATTATAGCTACATAGCATTAGCAAACATGACATATTTTAAGAACCATATGGTGAGGTTTTATGCAACCCGAGGGATTACTAGCTAATTCACAAATTAAAAGATTCAAGCCCTAATATCCATTCCCTATACTTGGAACAAATGTTATATACCTGAAAACAGGTATGTGGGTGAATCAACTTTTAAGTGCACCTCGTTGCTATGGTTACGCAAAATTTGTCCCTCGGACAACCTAAGCATTTTTCTATGAAACAGTATGAAAATGTCATTTGGACGACAGGGACAGAGTAAACAACACAAAAAAGTTGATTCCAATGGTTTCAATAAACAGGATTCGAAGCATTTTTTTGCTTACCACCTAATAACGTTTCAAATAACCTCAGTTTGGCCTGGGGTTATTCGGTGCACAAATGATTTGACAGTAGGTCGACAGCACTCGTCAAATCACTTTTGCACCTATAACCCCGGGGTATGATCTTTGGAATCAGCAGGCTATTTTAATAGCTACAGTAGCAGCGAAAAATCTATCATTACTGTGTATATTGTATGAAAGATGCCAGAGCTTTACCATTGTAAGGTCTGGAAAGGGTCCAACCTGAACATAATGCTAGCTCGAAAGCCAGCGCTGATCTTCCAATACTGTACCCAATACCAAGACATGGTATTGGGTACCCAGAGCAAAAGGAATTGTATCTACCGTTGGGTGCTATCATCCAATTTATTAAGGTTGTAAAACCTACCATAGAACTGTAATGATGTCTATTATTCAAATAAGTTACACAGCATTACAGTAAAAATCAAAGAACTGTGAACTTGCTTATTCTGAACAAGGTCAGCCCAATTTCACGATATGTCCTACAATATTTTCCATTGAGTTACAAAAAATGTATGGATGATTTAAAAACTAAAATTTAGTACAAAATGAGTAGCTCGAAATGAAAAATAAATAATTCAACAACATAATAAAAATTGGCCCATGGGCCACTTTCTGTAGTACATTTTGTGTAACTCAATGGAAAGAAATTTGTAGGACATATCGTGAAATTGGGCTTACCATGGTCAGAAGAAGCAACATTACCAAATCACCAAATTTTATTGATATCTGAGAAAAAAAAATCAACAACAAAATAAAAATTTGCCCAAATATCAGCAGTTTGTATGCATTTGATAGTTCTGATGACGTCACTTGATACTAGCGCCTGTAGCGGTGAATTTAGCGACAGCCCCCGTTAGGGGTATTCGCACTAAAGCCGCCCTAAAGATCCCACACCCAGGACCTCATCCCCATTTACTGAAACTTGTACAATGGATAATTAGAATACATAGCACTCCTATGCTTAAGACTTGCAAGAAACAAATAAGCGTGCCATACATTTTACTAACATTATGTGACGGTTTCGTTACGGTTCCCTTTCTAAATAATAAAGATTAAAAAAAAGTTACTACAATAATGGCTGATTCATGGGCTTCCAATGATTTTTTTTAAATCAACAATTCCAGGATCCCATTGGAAGCTCTAATGGGCTCCTAAAATTTTCTGTTTTTAACCTAGCTTGTCAAAATATGGTAAGTATTACAATACTTAATTGTATCTACAATACCACAGAAAACTAAGGAAAACCGCGCCAAAAATGCTAGCAATTACGTATGAAAACAAAACAATTGTAAATTCGTCATAAACTAACGTTTTGTTTTTTTCAGCATGCAAAGCAAATGGCAGCATGTAATCGATTAAATAAAATAGCTAACAGATGCAAAGGAGTCCATTGCGACGCGTGTCTAATTTACATCTAAGTACACTGTAACGAAATTGTAACAATGGAGTTTGCACATTGAAGTAATTTTCCAAAAAGTTAAATAGAGGCTAAATACTTGGTTGGTGGACTACACCGAAAAAATTTTTTTTTGGTTTTTGTTTGTATGTCCTTTCATCCCGACTAAACGACTGGACCGATTACAACTATGTTTGGAACACGGGTACTGGACATCACCTAATTAACATGGGATGCTCATGCGACAGTAGCCGGGTCCACACAGAGCGAGCGGCCTCGCGAGGCAATTGCCGAATTGCGAGGAGTGAACAGTTATCGTCGGAGATAGTGCAATACCGCGTAAGTAACAAGTGTGGTACGAATCAATATTCAAACAAATGCTAAGTATTTTAATGAAATGAGAACTTGATCGACAGCTGTTATTTACGCGGTATTGCACTATCCCTGACGTTATGATTTTTTCTTCTGTGCGGACGAAGTTCGGGGGTACATATATTACAAAAGGTTGTCTGGAATAGATTTAGTAAGACCGCCTGTTGTCTATCTCTATTGTGTGTACACACACAACACTGCGCGCCGATCACGAGTACCAGTCGGTACGCATTTATATAGTCTAACTATGGTCTGTGAGTCTAACCTATATTTATTTATAACTTACGTGCAGTGTTAAGTTTTTTCTGTGTTGGTATTTATTTTCGTGTTTGCAAAAAAGAACATTATATCTATCTATACCGGGTGATCAATCCAAATGGGTCAGTAGGGAGAAGTCACAAACTATAAGAGATAGGGAAATCAGTTCTTAGGAACCATGGCGTCGATTTTAGATTTAATAAAGACTGCATTATTATTTTTGTATAAATAGCATACATAATTTCATACATAATCCAGTCAGAACTGCTGTAAAGAATGTTACAATACGATAATGCGATTACTTACAGAATTTTAACCAGGTTCAATTCCCGGTTATGTATGATATTTATAATTTTTTTTAATGCAGTTTGTATTAAATCTAAAATCGACGCCATGGTTCCTAAGAACATATTTCCCTATCTCTTATAGTTTTCGTTTTCTCCCTACTGACCCATTTGGATTGATCACTCTGTATATTTGTTAACTATATCATGTAATCAAGGTGGACAATTTTTTATTAGGGTTCCGTACCCAAAGGGTATAAAACGGGACCCTATTACTAAGCCACCGCGGTCTGTGCGTCCGTCTGTCACCAGGCTGTGTCTCATGAACCGTGATAGCTAGACAGTTGAAATTTTTACAGATGGTGTATTTCTGTTGCCGCTATTATAGCAATAAAATAATAATAATTAAAGGGGCTCCGATACAAAAAAAGGGGCTTTTCCATGATATTTCGTTCGACGGGCATATTCTCATAATAGGTAGACAGTTGAAATTTTCACAGAATTTATATTTCTGTTATCGCTTTAACAACAAATAATAAAAACAAAGCGGGCCCCTAGTACTAAGTTTTTTTGCTCGATATTGGTACGGAACCTTACGTGCGTGAGTCCGACTCGCACTTGACCGGTTTTTATTTATATCATTGAATATTTAACCTTAATCCATAAACGATAATGTCGCCTTCACGTGAGCTCGTTTGACATAAACCCGTCTGCTATAGAATTCAATTTACCAATTAGTTTAATAGAGGTATCCTTGACCTTTGCATAAGCAATCTATTTAGAGGCGTTTGCAACTTCCGCAGAGGCGGATAAAACATAACCCTTTTTGGCTTCTCCGTAGTCGGGTACAACGTATACTGAAGCCACGGCCGTGTAGGTACAGTCGCCATCAGATATATCGCAGCATATAAGGCGTTCATAAATATCTGAACACGAGTCTTATTGACTGGGCGTTACCGTACATATTCAGATATTTATGAACGCCTTATAGGCTGCGATATATCTGATGGCGACTGTACTATTTGTTGAAAGTGCAGATATCTTTCGCCAACGTTCCGACATAGATAGATATCTAT
The DNA here is from genome assembly GCA_932273695.1 of Apotomis betuletana. Lineage (NCBI taxonomy): Eukaryota > Metazoa > Arthropoda > Insecta > Lepidoptera > Tortricidae > Apotomis > Apotomis betuletana. The sequence continues at coordinate 56,699,845 of OW026298.1, read as the reverse complement.
ATGTATAAATAGGACGTTTTTTCAAATGTTTTACGATTGGAAGTAGCCCAAGAGAAGGGTGTTAATGGATATACCCGGGTAACCAATTGATTCGGGTTTACCCGAATTACTAGAGGTATTTACCCGTGAGTCAATCTCTGAATGAGATTAACGATGATAAAGCAATCTATTATAGGTACAGCATCTCTAAAAGAACGTATCGCATTTAGATATCCATTCATCATGTTACTTTTGTATACTAAGCTAAAATAAGTTTCTGTCAAAAATTACATTTTAGTGGCAAGCTTTTATAGCCGACTATACTTTTCTTTGGATATCCATCAAATGCTCACTGAGACGATTCTAAAGAGCCCAAGCTCGTTAGGATTCCTTTTTCTATTATAGAGTTCCTATGGCCACCTTCCGGCTCCATCATCAGATCAGCCCCATGGTACCATAATATTGTATTGTCATCAAAGTTAAGTAAGTATGCAAAATTTCAGCTCAATCGGTTGACGATATCTGCTTCAAAATTGAGTTGCAAGATTTCACCCGAACAAACATACTTTAAACATACAATGCAAGCTAAATAAAAGCTTGTAAAAATCGGCCATTTACCCCTATTTCATTAACATTCAAACATGTTTTTAAAACGTAAACCAGCGTCTACTATTTAGATGTTGTTTCATGTATAATTTTATCTAATCACGGTGAGGTGACATAATTTTTATCATCTCTTAATCAGTGGCATTACTAGTTGACTGTCATTATATTACAAAATGGTGTTGTCATTGTTGTGTAGAAACATCAAGTCATTACCAAATCGCTGCCCAATCATTTGAGTTGCAAAATATATTCTGTCAAAGTACGGAAACGGAATTTTTGAGTGGTTTTCCATATCCCTAATGAACTGACACTACTTGTGATGTTTGTCCCACGGCGAATAGAAGTGCTCCATTATAATGTGTTTAAGTAAGCATAGTATCGGCAAAAAATCCATCATATTCAAACAATTGTATGGTTAATAGATCCAAGGATAGGGATCCAAATGAAAAATTGCCAATATCCAAATAGATAACAAATATAAACAATACGTAGTTTTTGGTATGGTTACAATTATCACCTTTATTTATTTTAAATCTTATGTCTGGTTCTTTACAATAAACTTAAAGTAAAATACAATAAAGAAATTACAATTACATCATTAAAGAAACCTAACCTAGGTTGCCGCCGGCAGCGGAGCAGGGCTCAGGCTACCAGGGCTGCAGAGAGAGGTCACTTATTTTTAAACGGCGCACAATGTTGACGACATTGTTTTAAATTACTATTTGGATAGAAAAATAGACGTTTTATTTGCTAAAAGTTAAATGGCAGGTTTCGTCCGTAAACATTTAGCGATGGTAGGTAAAAGTGTGACATCTTTCTCACAAAATACTCAGATATGGAAAACTTCCGTAAGTCTCCCGTGAGATTATATTAAAACTGTTATATTAAACCTGGTTTACTCACGTCGTAGAACTCGAAAGCGCTCGACAAATTAATTCCGACACGTGTAAAAATTAAAGAGTGACAATACTGTAGTATCGTCTTGTTTTCTTAGATTGTTTAGAAAGGGATGACACTACAGTATTGCCACTTTCTTGTTGGACTGTATGTCACTCTCAATTCGAAACATGTAGAGCGATATTCGACATCTACGACGTGTGAGTTAACCCGTTTCGTAATTTAATATACGTAGATACGATATGTTAATTGTTATAAGGTGCTTTGGGGTAAATTCGACATATTTTTAGGCGAGTGTAGAGTATGTTAGGGTTTGGGCTCGTAAGTCAGAACCTAAGAAGTATTCCTTCCAAGTAACGAGATCTTTACGAAAATGGATATATTCATCAACGCTTTGTGAAAACAGCGTTTCAATACGTTGCTTGAATTCGGAAACAGATTAGAATAAAAAAAAAATATTTTGAATACTATTTCTTAAGGAGTGGGGTAATTTCGAAAGCAAGTGGGGTAATTTCGAAGCTGGTTTTTATGCAATATGAGTTTAAGAATCATATTTCTTTTTAGTTCTAATTTACCCCCGCAAAGATCCAAAAATCGCACTGCTTTTATTTAATCGACTGCAACACACGTGCCCTCACGACTAGCGATGCGAAGTGAACTGAAGCGGGGGAGGAGATAAACATGGCGTTTTGACAAGCGTTGCAAGCGTAGAATTTGTTCCCAGTTTAGTAGAAATGTGTGATTTTCGACTTATCCCCATTTTCGACTTTACCCCAAAGCACCTTAATATATTGCCTAACAAATATCGGTCCGGCCCAGGGATAGTGGCGCTAAAAAAAGCTTTCATATGGCTATATAATGAGCATACGTCATATATTTGCATTATTAAACGTCATTAGCAAATTGCCAAGGATTTGTCGTTAACCAAATTATAAAAACTTTGTTTACCGGAATGCTGCTCAATCCTTCGTTCTTCTTGCGAAATAAATACTGAATCCTATTGACAAAAAAATTGAGTTTCATCACTGTGGATAGTTTTGGCTTTATTATGCCTAAAAATAATTGAAATTTGCGGAATATATTATAGTCCTGTTTCCTCTTTGTTTTACATCAGTGACATTCACCGACTTTCAACGTCAGTTGCCAAAAATTTGTCGTTGCCAGTTAGATAAATTAGTACCTACCACCAAAAATCCGCAATATGGCGTGGATTGTAAAAATCCCCTGTAGGGCTTTATTTTTATATAGGTACACAGATATGATAGATAGTATGTTAATTGTAATATCTTTTCTCAGGTGATACGCAAAGGCAAAAATGTGCTGCCGACCGTGGCCCGGCTTTGCCTCATCAGCACGTTCCTCGAGGACGGGCTCCGCATGTGGTTCCAGTGGTCGGAGCAGCGCGACTACATGGACATGTCCTGGGGGTGCGGCAAGTTCCTGGCCACCATGTTTGTCGTAAGTGTTTTGTTTTGTTTACCTTTGTTTTATGGACAGTCGCCATCAGATATATCGCAGCATATAAGGCGTTCATAAATATCTGATCATGTACTGTAATGCCCAGTCAATAAGAGTCGTGTTCAGATATTTATGAACGCCGTATATGCTTCGGTATGTCTGATGGCGACTGGACAAACGTTTCGTCGAATTCTCATTTGACCGAAAGCATGTTTTTTTTAAACCGTAATTTTTGGAATGGTTAACACTAAGGGCCTTATCACACTTGTTTGCGAGCGTATTTTCTATACAAATAAGCGACGCGGCGAACACGCTGCGCGATCGCCTTCATACAAAATACGCTCGCAAATCGCAAGTGTGATACTCTAACCTAACCTATACGTTGACATTTTCAAGATTTCTGAAAAATTTATGACTTCCGAGAAAAAAAATGTCTATGATATGGAACTTCTATGAAATTAAGTGTTTTTAACCCCCGACAAAAAAGAGGGGTGTTATAAGTTTACCATGTGTATCTGTGTGTCTGTCTGTGGCATCGTAGATCTCAAACGTATGGACCAATTTGAGTGCGGATTTTCCATAAAAGAAGAGGATCCTATTTTATTTAGAAATGTGTCGACTATGGATTTTTCCGACTAGCTGGGTTTTGAATTGCTCGGCAATGCCGATAATGCTTCCCAGAGATAAAGAACGCTAACTTTTGCACTTGTATGGTCAGGTTCCAATAAAGAAGTTTCTCGTATCGCAAGCGATCTGTTGCGGCAAGTCTGGATGGATGTTTATTTCTTTTTATCACACTTTCTCGTGAATCAAGGGTTTACATGCTAGAAAACCGGGCGGTAAGTCGTAAATTACGCCCTAGGTCGGTAAGTAATTTTTATCACAGTTTCTCATAAATAAAGGGTTTACATGCTAGAAAACCGGGTGGTAAGTCGTATATTACGCCCTAGGGCGGTAAGTAATTTTGGTATTGACTACTATTTTATTACTTTTTTATTATTTCCTCCAAAGTGTGATGAAAAACGCCGTACGTGACTCTGGTGGTAAAGGAATTCCAAACTCGTGTCATTAAAGCCCTCGCCTTCAGTTTCGGGCTTCTAATAGGCACTCGTTTGTAATTCCTCGTTTACCACCCTTGTTACGTAATGTACTATAAAAGCTTGAATGTTTATTTATAAGTAGGAATAACCCTCATTCAAAGATAGTTACAGATTTTTCTATTCAATTCTACGTTGTCACAGAAAGTTTACTGAATATCAAACTAATAAAATACGAATATTCTCTGAATCTGAGTGCTTTAATATTAGTGACTAGTGACTATTTTGGTTGACAATACCCACAAATATGTATTGTATTGGCAATCATTCGGACAACCGACATTTATTGGAAGCTTAATGCGGGCAAATTGACTTTGAACCGTAAGCTATAAATGGGGTTGAATCTCTAATTTTGTCAGTATTATAAATGCGGGCGTCATATTGATGACTGATGTTGTATCATATTGTACAACATATTGTAGTTATATGCATAAAAGTAGTTCAATATATCATGTAATAATGAAAAAAGATCAACAACGTTTAAAACGCCTGAATCTATTTAAAAAAAAGTCAAAAAAGATATACAGGGCGGAAAAAGTCTATGGGCCCTGAAGGGGAATTTTTAGCTGGTTCGGTTACAAGCGAATTTTAGAAATCTTGGAATGCAGTTTTGTTCCTTTCTAAAAATAAAGGAATGTTTCCTATCAGTAAAGTGAGTTAAGTAAATGATTTAATGTAGTTCCCCCCAGGGCCCATAGATTTTTCCTGTATATTCCACACTAGAAAGATAGGGCATACATAGGGACAGACAGACAGCACGAAGCGACTTTGTTATATAGTAGGTTTTGATTTGAGTTTTTTGGCCCTGGATATTATTTTACAATATTATAGCGATAAAACAGATCACAGAACAGAAAAAAACTACTGCTTTTTCTATTCCGTGGAACTGATAGAAGCTTTTAAAATAATATATAAGAATGAGTACATATTGTCTATTTGTCGACAGATTGTGAACTTGCTGGGTCAAATCGGAGGCTGCGTCATGGTGCTGGGCAGGCTGAAGGTGGACATCGCTTGCGGCATGCTTTTCTTCATCGTTGTTCTTCAGGTATGTACCATACATCCATAACTGTAGATAAGATTAAATAATATTAACAGTTTAGGACCTGCAACTTCGCCCGCGTATATTTTTCTTTACCGTACACGGAGAAAATGTATCCTGTAATCATTGGATGTCCAGCTATCCCTGTACTAAAATTGGTTAAAGTTTGCCCAGCTGTTTTGGCGTGATGCGAGGACAAAGGAAATTATGAAAACAGATGGCGCCTGGTTCGCATGGCGCCACGCGCCCATACAAAACAATGACAATCCTGCATCAAATCATCAAATCTAGAATTTTATTATAGTATAGATATATGTCTTCAGTTCAGATTTGTAGTACAATCAGCGTCATATATATCGTAACACTTCCTTGCTGCTATGTAAATAAATCTATTGCGATGTATTTGGCTGCTTTGGTCGCTACTATTTGATGGTGACTGTACCCAAGTTACAAACCTTAAGATTTATGGGCGGGTTTGGTTATTTACTACAAGGATAACTCCACGTCCAAGTTTTTTTTAACTTTTTAAATATAATAATTAAATAAGCAAATATCGAAGTATGGTTATAGACCATGGTTAAATAACGTTCCTTAAATAACCTCCACTAAACACCCCTAATTTTTATATAAAAAGGGATGTTCATTATGATTCGGTTCATCCTGATTCGTGTACGCAGTATAGTCTTATTTTTGGCCCATCTATAATAATAACCCCTTTCAGACACATGACGCACACGTGTCCCCATCGCCATTAACTTTCATTGTTCTAATGAACGCCCCTTCTTTCGTTCCAGACATTCGCCTACAGCATACTCTGGGACATGCAGTTCCTTCTCCGCAACCTGGCCCTCATCGGAGCCCTGTTGCTCGTACTAGCGGAGGCCCGCGCCGAGGGGCGCAGCCTCTTCGCTGGTGTACCGAGTCTGGGCGAGAACAAGCCCAAGACCTATCTGCAACTGGCTGGCAGGATCCTGCTTGCGTTCATGTTCATCACGCTGCTGAGATTCGAGATTTCCTTCCTCCAGGTAAGTTGTATTACTCAGCGGTGGGGCCAGCTGGCCTTTTTTTTAAACTCCTCCTAGCCAACGGTCTATTTTAAAGACCAGAGATCGTACTCATTGCGGCAAATATCCACCCAAAGTCCTAGAATTATGACACAGAATAAAAACCTAAAATTAGGTCACTGGGTCGCTATTACAAATGTCCTAAAAACAGATTGGGTCTTAGGAGGTTAAGCTCAAAGGTCCAGCCTAAACTCGGGGTTTGCCAGCGAGCCATGGAGCGGAGCATATTGGGTGTAAAATAAAAGGATCGCATCCGGAACACCACGCTGCGCTTCGAGACTCAGATAGTCGACGTAGCTCAGAAAGTTTAGAGTTGAATTGGGACTGGGCTGGTTACGTCTGTTGAATGCCGAATGAGTTGTGGGCCAAGATCGCCACAGAGTGGAAGCTCGGCAGCCTGAAACTGAGACGTGGCAGACCTCGTCGGCAATGGCGGGACGAGCCAGACTCCTTTATAAAGGAATGGCCAGAAATAGCCCAAAACCAGGAACAATGGAAGAAGACTGGAGAGGCCTTTGCCCAGCAGTGAGTTCTCAAAAATAATAATACTTTTACATCTAGGCAAATGAAACCTCTACAGCATGAAGTTATTGTGACGAGTGAGCGAAGCGAGCGAGGCCAAATATATTCTGAGTGTCACAATGGATTCTAGCCACGTGTTAAACGCTATGCTTTTTACTTCCACTGCGAGAAATCGAAAAATGCTTCAAATTTACCTTTGCCATGGCGGCGCCCTGCGCGAGCCTTTCTCCCTAGACCTAAATAAACGGCCACCGGGAACCAGCTCACGCAGCAAAACTAAAAGAAACTACTTTTTGAGAAAAAGAAAAAAGAAAAACAAAGTACAAATCTAAATGCTTAATTCTCTTTACATGTTATTTGATACCGAGGCAGACTGTACACTTGCACCTTTTTCAAAACTATAATAGTAGTTACAAAATCATAGACACACTAAGTATATCCGATAAGGCCACATTTCATAACACCGCCCTAAACCGTGCCGTATAAATTCAGTTTATTATTAGACCAGCCGGCGTCAGTTGTGAATAAATTATTATCCAGCAGAGCGTGGCAAATGTACCACGACATCTCTGTTCAAACAAATTGGACGGCGAATCAATTGGCGTAATAGTGACGTCATTCAAATGAAATAACACGTCATTTGATAGAATATAAATTAACATCTAAGAAATATGCTATTTTTCACGTGTAAACGTGCGCAGAAAGACAATATACAGATATAATATAATCACTTTTTCACGAAAAAATCTTCAATATTCGAAATAGGCATATAATTTATATGGGACCACCGCTGAAGCGGCACCGGCGTGATCTTTGACGACACGTTTAGCTCAGTTTGTAGAGACCTGCCTACTGAGCATGGAAGAAAGATACTAATGGAAGTGGCAAGTAGGCGTTCCCGTGTTTCCAAGCATATGTGCCGTGGCACCTCTCCGTCGTCAATCGCTAGTCAAACGCAGACTCGATTTGACGTGTGAAATTTTCAATGAAAAATTATTATTTTAAATTGATCATGCCGTATTGCGCAGTAATAAGCTGCCGAAATTCAACCCCTGGCAAAAACTGTCTCTGAAGGAGGCATTTCGTATCATCGCTAAGTATTAATTAAATAATAATTCAATGTTTTCCTTTTTATTCATTTGGTTGATCGTTATGTGAGTTATCACGTTAGTAGAATACAACTTTATTCCTTAAGAAATACAGTTTATTATCGTTTGTTATCTACATTAAACAGTAATCGAGAAAATTCGCTATCCAAGATGTCAAAGTGAACGCTACTCAAGTAGGGATGCGGCTATGTTACTATCGCTACTATTGTCGATACCAATTTCGAATTTGATAACTGAAATTAAATAATGGAAGATTTATTAAGGGGAGACATACGCAAAAAAAATGTTTCTAGCTTAAGCTTGCTGCCTTATCTTACCGTTTAGAAATACCCTTCTTTTTGGATCCGTGTAAAAAAGTATTGTAAATATGTACCTATGTTATATGTTGAATATGTTTAGTAAAAGTTTAGTTAGGATAGACATAAACTGCCGGAAATGTATGATTCATCACTAGAAGCAGCTAGTTTGGCAAGACTGTTTTTAAAAAGCTTATTAGGAATGTTATTTTTGCGTTACCAGAGAATATGTAACATATGACGTAAAATATATCACTACCGTAGACTTATAAATGTGTTGGAATGTAGCTATTTTTTTTGTTATAAATGGAATTTCATATTGTTTTGTCGAGGACGAAATTATCGATAATTCATACTTAATCTTAGGTACCATCACGTTTTAACTTAAAATATTATTGACCACAGTGTCATCTGTTGTCGAGTAGCAGAATTTTGGTGACTTCATGTTAGCTTTTGGTGACTTCCGAGCATTTTTAAAACAAACTTATGTTACAATTTTCGAACATTGTAATTTACATCGCAGATGAAGCGAGGTAAAGTTGCTTTCAGACTAGAACTGACGTAACTTAAGTGACATTTTGTTGTTGATATTGCTGTAACTTTAAACCAATGAAAAGAGATTTGTAATAGTGTGACGTGTAACGATTTGCCTTTATTTGTATGAGTTTGGCGACAGCGGTTTTCGTACGATTTAACTTACATGCCAATTCCATAGGTTCTTTCTTCCGTGCTACTGAGCCAGCGGTCCCGGGTTCGAATCTCGGCCAGGGCAAATATTTGTGTGATGAACTCGAATATTTGTGCTTGGGTCATGGTTGTTCTATGTATTTAAGTATATATTTATCTATATAAGTATGTATATCGTCGTCTAGTAACCATAACACAAGCCTTCTTGAGCTTAATTTGGGACTAGATCGATTTGTGTGAGTTGTCCGATATTTATTTATTTATCTTTCAAACAAAAAAAAAATCATTAAATGATTCCCAATTGGTGGAATAATCGCATAATAACGTAAAAAAAAATCTGTCGCATTCAGAACATTTTCCTTTTTAAATTCGGTTGAAAACAATGCCAAAGAGGGTTGTTCCTTAAATTTTCAACCAAAAAGTGGAATAAATAATAATAAATATAATAAGTTGGTTGGTTGGTTAGTGATTTTTTTTGTCGCTCAGTTGTTCTAGGAAATCAATTTCTTCTCATTGGAGTCGGTTAATTTTTATGAAAAAGTCATTATTATTATAAGCTTCCTATGTTTGTATATATATTTTTTTTTCTTAAAAAATTGCAAACTGTTTTTCAACTATTGTCTGATATCCAGTATTGTCCGACGATAGTGCCATATCATATGTTATATCCTGTGAGGGGCAAAAAGAAGCCTATGTGTTAAGTTATGAATCGTAACATAATATATATCATAACTTCACACTAATATTATAAAGGTGAAAGTTAGTGAGTGTGTTTGTGTGTTACTTCTTCACGCTTAAACGGCTCAACCTAATTTTGATAAATTTTGGTATGAATGTAGCTGACACCCCGGATTAACACATAGGCTACTTTTATCCCGAAAATTGTAGTGGGATGAGCGCGTAACACCGCGCGGCGAAACTAGTATGACATAAACTATCTATTCTAAATTTCATACAAAGCTGTCCAGCGAAATACTTAGGCGTAAAGTGCGAACATACACACACAATCATTCCAAACTCACTGGGATTTTTCCAAACTCAACAGACGGAATCGAGCCTCTACCGTCTGTATAATGGGATAATTGATAATTGTTTGACATGATGCCTACGGCTACTTTTACCACCGCACTGCTCTCCATCGGCAGGGTGTTCATCCACACACACTGGAGCCTAAATGGTCGAAAACTGTGCGGTTCCAGAGGAATTTCCTACCGCGAATGCTCCGCATGTAGAATGAGCTCCCTGCTGAGGTTTCCCCCGGGGGCTAAAACATACGGTTCTTCAAGAGGGCAGTAAATAGGTTCTATAAGGGTCGGCAACGCGCGTGTTATGCCTGACGTCGCAATAGGCGGCGGTAACTGATTCGTAGTATAAAAATTTTTTTTTTACCTTCAACAGATCATCCAAGACCTCCTGGGCAGCATCCTGATGATCCTCGTGACCATCGGTTACCGCACCAAGCTCTCGGCGCTGATGCTGGTGCTCGTGCTGACCGTACTCAACCTGTACCACAACGCGTGGTGGGCCGTGCCCACGTACAAGCCGCTGAGGGACTTCCTCAAATACGACTTCTTCCAGGTAAGGCTGTTTGTGTCAATTTGTACCTTTTACTACCTAACTTGCCGCTAGATGGCACTTTTTAATAGGACTCCACTTCTACATCGCGGTATCGTTTGTTCGTCGTAGAATATATTAAAGGTTCGAGAATTTTTACAACTTGCAGCAACCAAAAATGTGTTTAATTTCACTGGGCGTCCTGGTCGAGGCTCAAACAAAGGCCACACGCTTTCTCAGTTAGTACTTCATATGACTAAATAAAACGGGTATAGTATAGTGATGGGCGACTTCGACTAATTTGCTGATTCGAATGATCATCGATTACTAATATCATAATTCGAATTTGAAATTAGTAGACTACTAATGTTGATAATCGAATAACGACTACTAATATTAGTAACTAATCGCCGCGGCTTGTAGCGAGTTACCAACTGCTAAGAACAACGCCATCTATGCAGCCTTAACCGAACTCGGTATCTAGATGGCTAGTATTACATATAGATCTTAAGTATTTAGTTTCCAGCCAACTCAATAGAGGGCGCTGCCGAGCCGAGCTCAGAACCTAGCTAGGCCAGGCCGACTCAGTTCGGTTTGCCTGCCGCTGATGGAAATGAAAATAATAAAATTGATGAAATTTTGCAAAAAGCTTTAAATTTTGTTTATAGTTAGAAAGAACGCCCCGTATTCCCATATAAATACTGTTGATTTCTTTCTGCAGCTTAAAAAAAATGTTTATTCCACTATGAATCAAATGAAAGTTTAAAAAGATAAAAAAAAACACAAAAAATGTAAACTGTAACAGAACAAACATTAAAAAAAAAAGTAAACAATAAAAAAGCAAAAACCAAAATTCTCTTATTCCCAGATTTGAACTCGCACTTGCTGTTTCATAGGCAAGCCCACTTCCACTGTGCTAAACCGTACTACAATGTTCCAGTAAAAAATAAAGATATATTAGCTTGGCTAGATATGTAGTGAAATTAATTTAACTTGTTAATCACACAACGTACCTACGTTTAGTTACTAGCAAATAAACATTTGTCACAGTTATGATTATGAATTTATGACAAATGCTCACTTTCCTTTCAATACCGTACCAGTAAGACAGATGACGCTGAGTAGCGCGACAAGTGAAGTTGCGGCAAGGTATGCTATGCTAGCCCCGCACGAGAATATAATCGATCAATATTATATTTAAAGGAGAAAATAGAAACTCGTATCAATCACTTATAACTATATTTTTTAATAAGGTCTACCACTTCGTCCCAGCACTCGTCCAACCGTTCTTCCGGAACCCGGTTAATTAAATAGCGGAAGGCCACTGCCCGCATATTATATCTGCAGCCACATGGCGCGAGCCCATTGTTTGTCGGGGACGTTGAAGTGGTTGAACTCCTCTGGCCATGTGTATCTAGAAAGAGAATACTTTTTTCTTATTCATATTAACATCATCCGGAACGCACAACAGGAACCTAACACTGGTGATAAACTTTACGACTTGGCCGGAGGCTGCCGTACTCCTTCCTAGGTAATATAACTAGCAATTACTAAGTTACTTTTACTGTTTATATATTTTTTTATAATTTCAACCAGTTATCACCAGGGTTTAGGGTCCTGTTGTGAATGTCGCGATGTCCGTACAAGAACGTACAAAGCAGGAAGAAACATTTTCATCTTTTTAGGGTGCCGTACCTCAAGGGTAAAAACGGGACCCTATTCCTAGCCTCTGCTGTCCGTCTATCTGTCTATCTGTCACCAGGCTGTATCTCATGAACCGTGATAGGTACCTAGACAGTTGAAATTTTCACAGATGATGTATTTCTGTTGCCGCTATATATACAAGTACAGAGAAAACAAAAAGTAAAAAATATTTACTAAGTTGTACGGAACCCTCGGTGCGCGAGTCCGACTCGCACTTGGCCGGTTTTTTAAGCTATAGAAAAATCTGTTATTTCTTTCTAAAAATGAGGGGGGTTATTCCTACTTATAAACAAAATATTAAGATTTTTTATGGTAATGGAAATCAAGTTCATTAGATGTCGATGTGGTCAAACTGGCAGAGTTCCAGATGCAGTAAAGTTGCTCAGTTGGATTTTATACTTATACAGCAGTTTAAATGGTTAGTTTTGTGGTTCGTGTAACTTTTAATACCTACGAACTAGATTTTTTTTTTCTTTAATGGGACAGCACTACAATACAATACAATACAATACAACAACACTTTATTGCACACCAACAAGAAAAATATTACATGAGAAATCTTAAATTAAACAATGGTAGACAATAGGCGGTCTTATCGCTAAAGAGCGATCTCTTCCAGACAACCTACCTACCTATAACTTAAAAAAATTAAGCGTTTCGCCAACATGACATGGAAGAAGAAACGCCGGCCGTGAAGAAATTCTACTAAAATTAACATAATAAAATTTCATACATAATGCCAAAACGGCTATAAAAATCATCGTAAGTACTTGCAATTTGCATGCTTACCTAAATTCATACCTATTAATTTAAATCTGAAAACAAAGACACTGTCTTAATTATCACCTAAGAACTGGCTAGATATTACGACTAGAAAAAACAACTAAAGCCATTTAATGAAAAAGTCTAACATTTATTACGAATTATTGTTAAATTGATAGCAACATCGAACAATAGTTCCGTCGCGCTTACTAGAGTTTCTAGTGACTAACTACGTTTAACCATTTATTCAATTTTATACCTTGCTATTATACAATAAAGTCGACAATTGAATATATTTTCAAATGTAGTTACTGTAGATTGCGTCTGAGCTTAGGAAGAAAGGCGCGTAGTTTGATTTCATAGAACTAGACGAGTAGATACTTTTTGGCTTTTAGAAATTTTGGATTGAGTGTGATGCACAGTTCTATGTTTTAGGAAGATTTTGCTTAAACGAAGAATAAACCATTAATACGTATTCCTTAAATTGATCTAAAGTTAACTGGAAGAGATCTCTAATAAGGATAAGTTCGCCTTTATACATATTTCGTTTGTTATGAATGTATATACATAAAATATAACCAGGTTTGTTGTGTAAAAAATAGTCTTTACATAATACATAGGTAATGTGTAGATGCCTACTATTAAAATATCTTTGTATAAAACAGAAAAAATAGGTATACCTAAATATACGTACCTAGTTATATAGTTAAAGGTTGGTAAATTCGTGAATGTTCCAGATCACAGATGTTTGCGGCTAAAATAATTTACGTCGTCCTAGGCCGTTGATGGGATTTCCTGCCCGCTACGCGGCCCGCGGGGAGAAATTCTCACTCTCTGGCCAAGGCAAGATGTTATACCTTAGATAAACTACGGGCGGTAATTAGTAAAGCCCTACATCGCATATTTATGGCTCTCGCCTTCACTTCGCTTCGGGCCAATAACCTGCGATCACAGACATTCACGAATTCACCGCCCTAGGTATTATAATGTATTAACCACGGAGTATATGGAGACGGCATTCAGCGCAGTTTGTTCTAGCACCGCTGTAGCCGACTTTTACACGCACACAATTATATTCGTATAAGAATAAGGTTTTACAACAAACAGAAGTGAGTTGACATTGGCTGAGCTAATGTGTGCGTATTACGTGGTCATACACTACTACGATCAATGTATCGAGAATTTTAGTCCTTATGTGCATATCAGACAATGTCTTTATTTTTATTATAACTTAAATAGAAATAAAATAAAAGGCAAATGAGACTTTATGATTCAGTACGACAAAGCCTCGAATTGACAAGAAATTGATTTCTACTTCCGTCAATTCAGTAGTGTCACTTTTGATATTAACGCTGGCTAAATATCGCAAGGTTTTATGTTACAATTTTAAAACATTTAAAATTGAACCCTATCCTTGTAACACGGGGTCTAATTTTAACGACCCAGAAAATGTAATGTACGCTCTGCCAGCGGTATGCGTCTAATGATTCTAAAGGTTAAGGGCGTGATCAAATCAAAATAGTCGATATCGATAAAATAATAATATGTATAGGCTTATAATATGTATAATGCATGTTGAAAATATTTATTTTGTACTGTCGTAAACGTCGTAAATTAAATTATCAGACCTTTTAATTTCTGGCGACGAAATCAAATGGAAGCGTCCATCTCAATCTTCCTATCGTTCAGAATGTTTACTTTACATATAGTGATATATGAATAATAAAAACATCACCTTACAACATTTGGAACAGGTAGTAGGTAAATTATAAACGGAGTAGATTTATTTATTCATCATATAAAATGTAAACAAAATAATTAAGGGACAATCGTACACAACTCGACCTGGCCTTATACTAACCAATAGCAGACGACGATATAAACAATATATATAGATAACATCCATGACCCAGGAACAAATATTCAAGTTCATCACACAAATATTTGCCCTTGCCGAGATTCGAACCCAGGACCGCCGGCTCAGTAGGCAGGTGCATTAAAACTGCGCCAACCTCGTCGTCAACTGACTAGCACGTATGTATTACATTGTGGATTAGCGAAACAATAATACTATTTTAATCTAATGATTTTGTCACCCACTGCTATTGATTTCGCTGTAATAAAATTACTTGTCTGAATTAAAAAAAAACGGCCAGGTGCGATTCTGACTCGCGCACCGAGGGTTCCGTACAAACTTTCACTTATCCCATCTTAATTGGCCTGGTTGAGTTAAGTTTGTATCTGAAATGTATGGCGCCGCATACAAACGAGGTGCAAATACTTATAAAAATAATGTAATAATTAATGTAATTTAATCTGCAAATTCTGAGTTTTAGTAATTATTTTTGACATAAGTAACAAATTGAAATATGTAACAATTAAGTATTTGAATATTGTTTTATTTTGTTTGCATGCCTATTTGTTAGAACATAAGCAACACTGTATATACCTGTATCACCTAATTTATTACTATGTTCTTGCAATAAACGAATTTGAATTTGAATCAAACTTAACGCAACCAAGTTCTCCAAATATGATTTATATACCTATTTATTTATTTAATAAATCTTTATTGCACAAAAGAAAACGTATCGTACAAAAGGTGGACTTGATGTTTGAAAAGGACTATATATTTTAAGATTTTTATTAGTATTTGTAGTAAGTATGTGGCGATTTCAGATTTTTATAAGTATTTGTAGTACTTGCCAAATTTCATAGTTCTAGGTCATCGGGAAGTACTCTATCACTTTGATTCCCTTGAGTGACGAAATGTGCGTTTTTGGCGACATAAACGGCTGTACCTTTTTTTCACGTTAACGTAGAAGCTTGATTTTTTTTTCACAGCTTTAAGGGACCCTAGACCTGAGTATATATACATATAGTGTTAATTTCAACTCGATACCTCCACGCGTTCTCGAGATAAAGGGTCTTGACAGACAGACAGACAGACGGACGGACGGAAAACAAAGTGATCCCATAAGATTTCCGTTTTTTCCGATAGAGGTATGGAACCCTAAAAACAAGGTGATAAAGTGTAAATTATATAATTAAAATGGACAAGTTAGTATGAAACACGAGCGGCTCACATTAAAACCTCCATACAGAATATCGACAATTTATGGTTTAGACTTGTTCCCCCGCACTAAATTGTCAGACGGACGTATACATTGCGTGCTCCTAAAGATGTTGCGTGAATAGTTGCCATGTCAAGCTAGTAATGTATAATTGTCATAATGCACTGCAATATTTTACGAAATATTACAAAATACTGAATTTTATTACTTTCCAGTGAAATTAAACGGTATCAGGTATCTTTTTGAGTATGCAGATCTCGCCTGTGACGATTATAATGCCACAATTCGGCATATTTCTAATTTTTTTGCACATAATTACTCAAGCACGTTCGTACGGTAACTAAGTGACTGTTGACATCACGTTGACATATCTTTGGGTATTTGGGCCTAAGCTCGGTTACGCGTGCCCCGCCCAATACCCAGTCTATAGTATTCTTATGGTCTGTGGTATTAACTAATAAAACTTATCAACTTATGCCCGTTTTGCTTAGGTACGTGTAATGACACAACTTACGAAGTTACGAACAAGTGTGAAAATACTGCCCAAGGGCGCGTAATTTAAGGGACGTGTAATTTATAATCTAATTGACTTATTACGGGTCTCATCTCATTGCCAAATTAATGTGGTTATATTTTTTGTAATTTTTAAGGGTTCTGTACACAAATGATAAAAAACTACTAGTAACTTGGACTTTAGTAATCTAAAAGTCCGCTGTCCGTCCGTCCGTCCGTCCGTCTGTCTGTCTGTCTATCTATCTGTCTGTCTGTCTGCCCGTCTGTCACCAGGCTGTATCTCATGAACCGTGATAGCGAGACAGTTTACATTTCCACAGATGATGTATTTCTTGTGCCGCTATAACAACAAATACTAGAAACAGAAATATAAAATATTTAAGTGGGGCTCCCATACAACAAACGTGATCGGTTGCGTTAACTTTGCACCTCATTTGTATGCGGCGCCATATACATACCAGGTGAACTGTGAAACTTAATTTATCCTGACCAGTTAAGATCGGAAGTGTTTGTAAGGAACATTTGGTGCGCGAGTCCGACTCGCAATTGGCCGGTTTTTTTGTGTTCTATTTCTTTTATTTTGTGGTGCCTATAAAGAGTATTTACTGTGTACCTATTATTATGTGTAAGACAATTTCTGTATAAATACTGAACTTGCCCGCAACTTTTTCCTGCGTTCAACTTTTGTAAATTGATACCTACTTTATTTATTAAACACTTATTCATTTTCGTCGACTTCGGTTCGTGCCAGCCGTTGAGTATTGGCTTAATACCTACTCAAAGCGTTATGGCATCTCCAGATCCAAAAATACGTATAATAAAATAATTTGTAACTATTATTTGAACTTTTAATACAAACCTATTTACTCAATCAATTTTAATTCAGATTTTCGAGGCCCCTTAAACTTAACTTAAGATAGTTGTGATACGTTTCTATTTGAGCATAAGTACTTACGTATTGTATTTTATTTTATACTATCGTTGTCAAAGCATGCACAACTTATTGACCTTATTGTAGGATTAGGTCGCCTAGTGTAAGATTGTCACGTAATATTTATATTTTTACACGATAAATATTAGAAACCCAAAACCACATACTTATATAATTGCCGCCTATTGTCTACCATTGTTTAATTTAAGATTTCTCATGGTAATATTTTTCTTGTTGGTGTGCAATAAATAATAAATAAACATCGGACAACCTCACACAAATCGATCTAGTCCCAAATTAAGCTCAAGAACGCTTGTGTTATTTTTATTTTTATTTTTTATTTTATTTAGAATCATTATTTGTAACATTACAGTGTTGTCCATTGCGCTACATCGATTCTTAATCTAGAGTAATACAAATCTATAAATCTAATACAATAATAAACAATAATACAGAATTAATAACACAACATAAATACAATCCTTTCTAACTTCTCTCAATCACTCTCTTCCATTATGGGTACTAGACGTCGATATACGTACTTACATAGATAAATATATACTTAAATACATAGAACAACCATGACCCAAGCACAAATTTTCGAGTTCATCACACAAATATTAGCCCTGGCCGGGATTCGAACCCGGCTCAGTAGGCAGGTGTCTACAAACTTTCTTAAGCAAGATAATACTTACGCCAAAATTATCGTTGTCAAAGTATCCGCAACTTATTGAGCTTATTGGGGGAGTAGGTCGATTAGTGGAAGATTGTTACTTAATAATTTATATTTTTACACGATGAACACCCAAAATACAGACTCATTTATTTTCATACTAATCGATCGACCTAAGCGCGTTAATATTTGTGTTTGTGCTGACACCTAGTGACGAAGAAGTGAACTACAAAGTCTCGAGCTTAAGCTTATAGATTGTCTAAGTAGTTTGACTCCAGCGCCGCTAGGTGTCAGCAGCGCATTAATAATGTCTGTATGGATGGCATACCGAATGAATGACCACCGTAAGCGGCACTCTCCCGACATCGTAAACTTTATGTCAAGAGAGTCATACTAATATTGGTCATTCGTTAGCTACTAATTCGATATGCCGTGTGAATGACCAGTGTAAGTGTGACTCTTCAGCCATTCAATTTACTATGAGGGGAGAGGTACGCTTACAGCGGGCGACCGCTCGGAGCGAATCGGGAAACATCGTGTCGACTCGGCGCAGCGCTTACTACTAATTCGAAGCATGAATTGGATTCGATTCATTCGTTAGTTGTTAGTTATGTCAACGTCAACTAATCGGGCTGGAGTGAATTTTGAGCACTACTAATATTCGAATGATTTTCGAATTAGTCGACTAATTCGAATGATTACAATAATCGACTAATCGAATTAGTATCATTCAAAGTCGCCCATCACTAGTATAGTACAAATTATCTAAGCTAAGCTAATCCACTTACCTGCATTCACAATGGTATTGTGTCTAGTACAATCCTATCTGCTTTTGTTCTCGTAAGCGCCAACCAGCTACTTAGAAAAAAAGGTTAGAACTACATTGCGTGGATATTGAATTTTCAACCTTATTCCTTGTTGAATAGGTTTAAAATGTTTGTTGACGAGAGTTCATAGTCCTTTTTCAAGAGAATACGTTCTTGTGAAGAGTCGGACGGTTGTAAAATTCCAAAAAAGTAATGATCACCATTATTCTGTTAGTGCATTTTGTAGTCTAATGTCCAAGGAAATAGAGTCGATAATCTAAATTAACCTTCCAAGGTGGTTACAATCTGCTTTTACTACGAGCTCGTTATCTTAATTTGTGGTTTACCAGTTGTGGTTTGTTCAATGGTATTCAGTTCTTAAGTGGATTAGCTTAGCTTAGATAATTTTTACTACTAGAGGCCCGTTGCGGCGTCGAACCGCCGCTAGAATATGGAAATCCGGTAGTGTTACAGAAAATAACTACTTTATCGATAAGAAGTTTTTGGCGAACGAAGAATTAAAATGATGTTTTAAAAACGGTAAAACATGCCAGGCTAGAGCTAGGCCTGGTAGCCAACTGCCAGCTTCATCGTACCAACTTTTTCAACTCTTGTAAAAATAAGTTGTGCATTAATGACATGTGATCTGCTGATCTGTTTCACAAATAAAATGAATGTTATTCGATTTATGGAAAAATTTAACCCATAAAAATAATTCCATATCTTAAAAAAATAATTGACATATTTTCATAGGACCGAACATAAGATTGGTAGAATTTAATTTGTTGTTCTTTCTTCAGGACATAAATTTATCGATTTGATCGATTTCTATCAATTTCAAGAAATAGCACATGAATCGAAATGACAGATTTGGGCACTCACTACGCAGGTTTTAAAAAGGAAATCATGTAGTGCGTAACTGTTTATGTATTCATTTATAATCGTAAATACTTAAAAATAGTGATAATAAAAAATGTTAAATAAACTCAATTGTATGAAATAGAGAGTATAAAACATTTATAGATACACGAAAAACCACTATTATCAATGCTTGTTTTTTTAATGAAATTCAATAGATCGTCCAAATTTTCTTAATATGGGTGCTGCCATGTCATCATCATCAATCATTTATGAATTATGAGTCAAAATCCATGTGTCAAATCTGCTATTCGTCATGGCTCCTATTCGTCAAGCTGTCTTTTGGTCAACTTTGATTTTAAGTCAAATTTTCTTTTCGTCAAGTTCCTCGTTCGTCAAATTACTTATTCGACATCCCCAGGTACAGTTGTTAAAATAAGAAATAAAATCCTTGATCGTATAGTAAAGTCAGACATATTTTTTTCAGTAAATTTAGAGCTGAAGGCCTAATACCCGAATTCCAAATTCGAACTTTCGTCTTTCCTCTCATTGAAATAGTGTCTGACAGAAGAGTGAGGGAGATGCTATCTATACTCTCAAGTCTATGATATAAACCTAATTTTAGGGTTCCTTACCAAAGTCGGTAAAAACGGAAGCCTTACAAAATCAATTTGTTTTGTTGATAGCAGAATTTGTCAAATTTTATTTTGAATGAGAATAAGAATGATCAGCCAGACGTCATTAATTCAAATATGATTTATCCTTGAGGGCGTCAATTTTTTGAAATTTGCATCATATGTAGGTTATTTCTACCATCAAGTTTCGCATGTTAGGGTAATATGTTAATTATTCCACATTGCCAACTGGTCCACAATGTCAGCTCGTCTATATTCCCATCTGGGTCACAATGCCAACTTGTCCACACACCCAACACGTCCACATTGCCAACTCGTTCATACACCCAACTCATCTGCATTGCCAACTCGTCTATATTACCAATTCGTCTCCATTGGCAACTCGTCCATATTCCCAATTTGTCCACAATGCCAAATCGTCCACATTGCCCACTCGTCCATAAACCCAACTCATGTACAATGCCAACTCGTCCATATTACCAACTCTTCTTTATTGCCAACTCGACCATATTGCTAACTCGTCCATATACCAACACCACAATTCCAACGCGTCCATATTTCCAACTCGTCCATATTTCCAACTCGTCCACATTCCCAATTCGTACACAATGCCAAATCGTCCACATTGCCCACTCGTCCATAAACCCAACTCATCTACAATGCCAACTCGTCCATATTACCAACTCGTCTTTATTGCCAACTCGTCCATATTCCCAACTTTTTCATTTTGCCAACTCATCCACATTCCCAACTCGTCCATATTCCCAACTCGTCTTCATTGCCAACTCGTCCATAACGCGAACTCGTCCACATTGTCCCCTTGTACATGTTCCCAACTTGTCAATTTACCAACTCATCCACATTGCCAACTCATCCACATTTCCAACTCGTCCATATTCCCAACTCGACGATACACCCAACTCGTCTACAATACCAACTTGTCCTTATTATCAGCTCGTCTTTATTGCCAAATCTTCCATATCACCAACTCGTCCGTATTACAAAGTCGTCATCATTGCCAACTTGTCCGTATTACCAACTCGTCTTCATTGCCAACTCGTCCATAATGCGAACTCGTCCACATTTCCCACTTGTCCATGTTCCCAACTTGTCAATTTTACCAACTCATCCACATTGCCAACTCATCCACATTGCCAACTCATCCACATTTCCAACTCGTCCATATTCCCAACTCGACGATACACCCAACTCGTCTACAATACCAACTTGTCCTTATTATCAGCTCATCTTTATTGCCAAATCTTCCATATCATCAACTCGCCCGTATTACCAAGTCGTCTTCATTGCCAACTCGTCCATATTCTCAACTCGTCCACATTTCCAACTCGTCCATTTTACCAACTCATCCATATTACCAATGTAGAAGATACATTCCCAACTTAGCTACATTGTCAAGTCGTCCATATTCTCAACTCAACCACATTTTCAACTCGTCCATTTTACCAACTCATCCATATTACCAATGTAGATACATTCCGAACTTAGCTACATTGTCAAGTCGTCCATATTCTCAACTCGAACACATTTCCCATCCCGTCGACATGCAAGCGGAAGGACTAAGTTTTTTCTTGTAAAATACCATTTAATTTACCATAACTCATGCCATTTTGCTTGTTTTTTTTTTTATGAACTTATATAATCATAATAATCATATTTATAATAATCTATCAGAAATTTACTTATTTGAATGACGTTTAAATTAGTTTTACTACATTTTTTCTGCTTTGATTTTTTATTGTAAAACTCGCCTATACCTAAAAATAATCTATTCTTGAATGACGGTTAGTTTTAGTCTTGCGAGCACCAGTCCAACTCGCACTTAACCGGCTTGTTCCTTCACATTTTTAACAGTTATGCGAAAAAAGTTTTCATATCAACATTTTAAAAAGAAAAACAACCTGGCAATTTAGATCATTGACATAATAACCCCCAATAAAAAATACATTAAAAGTAGTCAGAATATGGTTACTGTCATTCATTGTCAACAAACTGTAAAATTATTATTGCATATTCGTACATGTTTTAAGTGTTGCGGATATTACGTTGCCGACTCAAAAATAATATTTCATCATGCTGAACAACTTACTACAGGTTTGTGAGCAAATCATGCTTGTTATTATCTGGTCATCTTATGTCAAAATAGGGATCACAGGTCACGTGGTCAAAGTCACGTGGTTAGCGCACAGTAGTTTTTTCAAATCCATTTTTCAGTACTTTTTCAGGAAAAAATTAAAAATCCAAGAGTTTTATGCACCTCTCCAGCATGAGACGAATCTAATGACATATCATTTATCAAAATCGGACCATAACTGTAGATCTGATGGGATGTACAAAAATCGGCCTCGCGTAATATATATATAGATATAGATAACTGGCTGGGTCCCGATTATTTTTGTTATATTTTTACTTGCGTGTTTAAGCAAATTTAATTGTCTGCACTGTAACATTTTGCAAATGTGAAGTCTGTTCATCCCTTTAGCCCTTAAATTGCTAAAGCTTCAGAGTGTTAACTTATGCCGGATCAAGGAACTTCCTTTCTATTTCTTTTTACGTTTTTTTATCCGTATTTGGGGAGTTCAATCATCTCCAGCTGGATTTTCATACAGTATTAAAATAACAGTACCTCGTATACAGTCTGTCACATTAACAATAATATTTCGTCCCCAGACGTTATCCGTGATCGGCGGCCTTCTCATGATCGTCTACCTAGGCCCGGGCGGCGTGAGCATGGACGAGCACAAGAAAAAGTGGTAAACGGATAACATCCGTAGTGCGCACTGACTCGTATGGACGTTACATGGTGCGATATGTATGTAAGACAATGGAGCGCCGCGGCCGCCTAAATGTATATAATGTAACCAATCTAGACGAGATGTATACATCTAAATATAGACTTTGTGTCGAGTTTTTAATTATAAATGTGTCAATGTGTTACAATAAGTCGAGCTGTGCGTTTGTAAAGTTTAGGTGTCGACGCCGATGTTATCTAAATCAGTTATTAGTCCAATAGAATAGCTAAATTGATATTGTTAATTATAGTCACATCCTGTGGTTGTATTGTAAGCAGAGCGAATTTTTGACGGTGTTGTATTTTTTCAGATATCTCAACTAAGTTTCAAATTTGTAAATATACACGTCGACTGTAATATAATTTTTACAATCTCCATGTAATGTGCCAATAGCAATAGCAACTGGTATTTTAAAAGTCCACTAGATCAGTTCACTAGTATTTTAATATAACTCATTATTCGACATTATATTCTATAATTATATAAGAGCTTGTGCCCATTCTTAGTTTTAACAGCATCCTTAAGGAATTGTGTTTATAACAGAGAGGCAATGTGGGTCCAAAATCCAAGTGGACTTGGGGTGTTTTAGAATGAATTTAAACGTTAAGATTTTTATATATTTAGCGATACAGGCCATCGGCGGCCGCGGTTTTGCTCCTGAATGTTTTGTGACTAGTCTGCGCGGGCGGCGTTCCATAATTGACTGTAATATTAAAGAATAAGATTCTATTTCAACTGCCGTCCCGCGCGGGTAATTATTATTAGCCATCGAGACGACAGTAATAATGTAGGCGTAAACCAAAAACACAATCACACGTCGGCGGGTAAAACTTAAACGCTCCTAATTATTACTGACCATCTCAGCCCAACTGTTATACAGCCATGTCATTTGTCTTCTAAATTGGAGGCAAAGCCTTCATACTTTTTGTTTTGATTATCAGTATTTCATAGTCTTGTAGTGGTGTGTGCGAACGTCTTTATTATTTATGTGAATTCAATGTACTCAATGTGTAAGTAAGGTGCTCAATTAAAGACTAGAAGTTAGAACGCCGAGTAAACTAAATTTTGCTTAGGTGGACTGTTGAATTATATTTGCTATTAATTTTCAAGTAGTTAACGTGCTATATAACGTACACTAATTGTTTTTCTCACTAATATTATCGCTTAGCAGAGTTGAGATCGATTCGTTAATCGATCCCGCCATATCTAGGGGTATTAATGATATTTTTGTTGCTTTAGTCTGTCGCGATAACGTCTTTAGAGAGATCATTATAAGTTCATTATAAATGTTAACTTGTACTTCGCACACACAACTGCGTCCCATATTGTTTCAGTTTTTTATAACAGTTTTCCATAAACGAGTGATATTTTGTAATCGGATTGTTTACATGTAAGTGTACTCTGACTGAGGGATCCCTTTACGAAGGTTGATAAGACTCGCGATTTTTTAATATTTGTATTTGACGCCCCCATGGGTAGTGCGTTATTTTGAATACTTACTGTAGTGGACGCGCGATGTTTGATCCGTTCTATTGGCGACGAGACCGATACGCCGTCGCCATCGAGGAAAGTCGGCGTCGGCGCGTTCGTCTAAAAGTCGGCGCGCCATGAGTTTTATAAACAAATTGACGAGCCTTATCTAGCAATATGTTTCATTCCGTATGCCCTGTTGTGATGTCATTGTAAATATATATTTTGTACTTATCGTGTTAATCCTTAATTGTATAAAATTTAAGGTTTTAAGAGCTAGATATCGACTACATATTTAGCAAATACCATATCTTACTTGGATTACCCTTCTCATTGCAAAATAAGGATACAATTGTGAGAACGTAAATGAGAGATATGGTCCTTGCGAATTATGTAGTTTTAATGTAAATGGGTATAATTCCATTAGCGATAAGTTGACCTGGGCTGGCATCACACCTTCAATCATTACATTTAAATGCAAAAATGATGATTAAAAACAAAAAATATATTTTCAATTAAAAGACTATTACTTATATTTATTTTTATATTTTTTTTATTATAATAATTTAAATCTTCTAGATCCATTTGGAATCCTTGATTTGTTCTG
Source organism: Apotomis betuletana (assembly GCA_932273695.1). Classification (NCBI taxonomy): domain Eukaryota; kingdom Metazoa; phylum Arthropoda; class Insecta; order Lepidoptera; family Tortricidae; genus Apotomis; species Apotomis betuletana. The sequence continues at coordinate 56,674,691 of OW026298.1, read as the reverse complement.
AATAAAAATTACATAATAATTGTGTTTTCATTTTCATTGTAGATGTATAATAATAATAAAATTCTAATAAATATATAACAATAGCGTATTTGTATAAATTGTGCATGCCGTATTGATAACAACTATTTTATTACCCATCGGTACGGTTGACGAAGTAACCCTTAATTTAATAATATCTAACTAACTTTAAATTACTTGCTACATAGCAATATTATACTTTTTTATCATGTCTACATTATACGAACTGTTCACGTCCACATATAGTTGAAAAGGGTGGGTGGTGTCTTATTAATTAATAAACTTATGGTTAATGCTTTCAAAAATATGCACTAAACAATCAGTACGTTAAATAAAATCCCGTGTTCTTTAATGCTGATAAGACACTCCCCTATAACGGTATTTACTTATTAGTGTTACTAAATTAAGGGTTAATTCATAAAGTTTCAATACTAATTACAATAACCGTACCAAAAGGTTTAACATTGCATCTGTTTACATCTGTAAGTAGAAACCATCCAGAGACTTTGGAGCTAAGATACAACAAGACATTATCGGTTGTATTCAAGAAAATAGTATATTGCGACGCGTACCACAATCACAAACTTAATTTAGTAACGGTATTTAAGATGTAAACTTCACATCAACATATCGACGCGAATCAATTTAACTATTTTTTTTTACGTTTTTCACCTTCTAATGCAGTTAGGTTCAGATAAAAAAACGAATAGAATGCGAAATCGACAAAATTATTTTTTTGTTACCTGTTATGACACAATACCCCCCGATTTGAGCGCCCCTGTCCCCACTGAGGGAGAAGTCAGGAAGGAACCATGACTGTTAGTATTAGTCAAAAGTACTTATGACCGCAGGCACTCGACAAAAGCACTTTAGACTAATTCAGAGCAGATCCGACTCGGCCGGGTTAGGTTAGGTAAGTTTTTTTTTTATATCCCTAAAAAATGCTCCTTTTGTTCAGTCAAAAGTACTAATTAACCAATGACTTTCAGGCAAAACTACTTTTGACCAACACGCTCAGTCAAAAGCAGTTTTGCCTGTTTTTGTCGGTTTAAAAGTCCTTTTGACCAGTTCACACTTTTGACTGCAACATATACATTCCTATATATATTCTTATGTTATTGATTTGTGTTTTAATTACTGTGTTTCTCTGTAACTTTGATCCTGCACCAACTACATATTTCTGTTAACCCAGTGGTTGACTGGTAGAGAATGCCTTAAGGCATTAAGTCCGCCATTTGTACTTTTTTTATATTGTGCTGATAACAGGAGTCTTGATTTCTGATACTAATTTGACACGGTTCTCGTTTTCATGTTGGATCAGGGTTCCCTTCCGATTGTACGGTCAGCACCAAAAGCCGCTGATTTTAGTATGCCATTTGACATCAGCCAGTGGTAAAATTGTCAGCTACTCATTACTGACCATACTAGTGATTGAAAAACAAACTGCTGTTGGAACACAGGACGAGTACAAAAGGATAATGCAACCAAAGTCTTGGGAAGAACTCTCTAGAGAACATAACCACTCAACCATACGCATCTTGTCGCATCATTCTCCATGGCTTGAAGCCAGGGTTCGACATTATCAAGATAATTATAGGATAATTTGATACTGATCGGATATTTATCACCACTGTATTGTTCCATAATAAACTCTAACAAAAAATACTTAAAGGGATAAAACGATATAACCAAATAAATTTAATAATTTTTGATGAAGCCAATAGGTATTTAATTCAATATGTAACTTAAACAAACCAATGACACGCAAGTTCACTTTAACGAGCGCAATTTTATGTTATCGATCGATAATTATCCATCTGTTATTATCACGATAATTATCCTTTCGATCCCTTAAAGCCATGAATTTTTACATTGCACGACGTAGTTTTGCCCGTGACCATAGCGCAACCCTTTGAACGCCACCGTCGTCTAATGACGTCCAATTGATCAAAAACTGCGGGCAAAATCACTACAAGATTTTGGAGCACGGGGCGTTGGTTCATCGCTTGGCGTTCAAAAGGTGTGTCTTGATCCATAGATATCCAGGCCAATTTTTATTTTGTCTATTTATTTTTTTCTCAGATTTCAATCAAATCAAATGGTGGTGAGTTGGTAAAGTTGCTTATTCTGACCATTGTAAGCCCAATTTCACGCTATTTCCTACAAAATTTTCCATTGTTACACAAAATGTATGGAAATTTCTTCTCTTACCATGGTTAGAAGAAGCAACTTTACCAAGTCACCAAATTTGATTGAAACCTGAGAAAAAAAAACGACAAAACAATTAAACATAGCCCATCTATGTTTAATACATAATATCAACTTTGAACGAATCTGAAACTTGTCCAAAGGGCAATAATCTCTCGATTACATTAATCAGATCAACAACAATATAATATTAACCGCGCAACGTTTATAGCTTTAGAGTGAGGCCCCATCAGTCCGTTGCGTCGTCGCAACGGATAAACGCATATCACACGCACGCACGCCATCGCCACGCAGCGTTTCAGAGATTATGTGGATTTCAGTCGACTTTCTACAGTATCAGATCAAACGTGTTTTTCTCAAACATGCAATAAAATGTCGTCAGAACGCGCTTTATAACAGACAAATCGAACGCTGCGCGCTAACGCTCTCGCCAATGCTAGATGCGCTGATCGGTGCTCCTGACGATGAATCGCGTACTGATAAAAGGGTACACTACAATACCCCGAAGTTTCATTTGTCCGAATGCACCATCATTCCGAATTTTCATAATTCCGAAAACCAATGTTCTGATAATATATATTTTATTGGCACAACACATAACCCTAACCTAATTATAGTATGTAACATATGATTCATAGAAAAAGTGATCGTTTCGCGTTATTTCACTTTCGGAATATTGATAGTTTCGGATAAATGAAACTTCGCAATTTTTTAGTGATCCCATTTTAAAAATAACATGTCGCTAACATAATATACACCCCAGGCCAAAAGTATGGAAACAAGCTTATATTACTATACAAACCTGTGATTTCCTTACGCAATAAATTACAAAATCCATACTAATATTATAAATGCGAAAGTGTGTCTGTCTGTCTGTTACCTCTTCACGCTTAAACCGCTGAACCGACTTAGATGAAATTTGGAATGGAGATAGTTTGAGACCCGGGAAAGGACATAGGATACTTTTCATCCCGAATAAATTTAGTGTTCCCGTGGGATGAGCGGGTAACACCGCGTGGCACAGCTAGTAACAATATAAAAATGATTATAAACATTTTACAACTAAATAACGCAAATTCTGCTTATGAAAATTGCCAGTGCAACATTTTGTAGAAAGGCAATAAAAAAACGTTTTTTTTTTTACAATATGCAGATGTTTTAATAGTGGATGTTCTATTTTTTATTTTTGGGGGTGGCCTAACGGTTACTAACATTTACACAAGGAATAATTATTGGAAACTTTAAATATTCAAGGAATAAACTTTGTTTCCATACTTTTGGCCTGGGGTGTAAAGGTCTTCGCACATTATAACAACTCAACGGCGACTCGATTCTATGCCAAATATTGAAATTTAAGCCCTACGTCATATTTACTAGGTTTAATTTCAAAAAATTATATTAGTAGTGGACGACGAGTGGACGACGCGTCGTACATTTTTTGAAATTAAACCTAGTAAATGACATAGGGCTTACATTTCAATATTTGGCATAGAATCGAGTCGCCGTTGAGTTGTTATAATGTGCGAAGACCTTAAAACGACGCAGCGTTAACGCGACCACGTAACTCACCAATGCGTCACAAATCGTAAAATTCAAATAACCTACTGTTCCGTTTCAGCCTTCTCTTTCTTCTTTTCTATATACTTGAACACTTTATTCGCTAGCTGCCTATATTTCTCCGCATGCGTACTATCCGGCAAAGCGTATATTGCTGGTTTCCCGCTGTTTATGCATTCTGACATATTCTGATCTACTTCAAAACTCGCAATTATCTCCAAACCCATGTCTTTTGCCGTTTGTTTGGTCTCGTTGCCGAAGACGTAGTTTCTCTCGCCGCATTTGGAACAGATCGCGTGGGACATATTCTCGACCAAGCCTATGACGGGTACCCTCAATTTCTCGAACATGTTTAGGCCGCGTTTCGTGACTTGCAAAGCGGCGGATTGCGGTGTGGTCACTATTATCGCCCCTGGAATAAAAGAAATACACAAAATTCGCAACTGTTCCTATTTAGTTCGGTGAATACAGACTAAAGTAGGTACTTACTAAAGGTGACCTCACAAACGGACAGACAGTTACGGCCGTCCTTGAAACGAAATTTGAAATGTAAATTATAGTAAATTTAATTCTCTACGATATTGCCTAAGCTTTTTTCTAGCTAAAATCCTCCTAAACGAAGGTATAAGCAAAAATCTGCAGAAATTGCCGGTTTTTTCAATATGGCGGCGGGCGCGGAGGAGGAATTGTGCATTTTGCATTTTAAACACTCACTAACCATCCTAGACAACATAACTACCGGACCGTTTGTAAGGTCAAACCCCTTTATTCACTGGATTAATTGTGTACTGCCATTATCAATCAATCAAACATTAATTTTCAGGCATCAATTTCATAAGGAAATATAATTTTTGATCGCCGTCTTTGAATATGGGACACAGCAACTTCGCAAAGTTTTTCACTAGTAAGAACACGCGTCTGATTAATCTTACGATAAAATTTGATATTACGACATTTTTGGCACGGTGGGATCTTACCGTCGCGTCGGTGTTACTGATACCCCATAATCTACATACATTTGGCTATCGAACTATGTAAAAAACAAGCATCTGTGAAACAGGTCTAATAGATATTTATAAAATAATGTTGAAAGTCATCATAAAAGAAAATTATGAGAATATTTTATTCAAACTTTTACAACCAAAAAATGTTTGTTGTATGGGATTTTAGGGTTCCAGTTTGTACTATAATTGTATGTCTGTATTCATATAGTTTAGATCCTTCTGCCCAGGGATAGTGGCGCTACAAACAGCTTTCATGTGGCAATAATGTGTATACGTCATATTAAACGTCAAGACCGTATAAGAAACACCGAACTGCGTTCCAAAACACGCTGTAGACGTAGGTGCTAAGACCGCAAAGCTGAAGTGGGACTGGGCTGGACATGTCTGCCGCATGCATCCGGAACGATGGGCCAGAATAATCACATTGGACACCGCAAGGTTACCGGAGCAGAGGCAGACCGAAGAAGATAGCGGGATGACCTGGGTGCATTTAGTTACAAGTGGAGGGAGCATGCAGCCAATAGAGACGAGTGGCGCAAGAGCCTGCATCACCATCAGTCTCTCCCTCTCTTACCGTCTATGGGCAGGTTCTGTGCGAGCGAGAGGTGCGTGTCCCCGGTCCCTGGCGGCGTGTCCACCACGAGCACGTCCAGCGGGCCCCAGGCCACGTGGCGCGTCAGCCGCTCCAGGGCTTGCATCACCATCAGTCTCTCTCTCTTACCGTCTATGGGCAGGTTCTGTGCGAGCGAGAGGTGCGTGTCTCCGGTCCCTGGCGGCGTGTCCACCACGAGCACGTCCAGCGGGCCCCAGGCCACGTGGCGCGTCAGCCGCTCCAGGGCTTGCATCACCATCAGTCTCTCTCTCTTACCGTCTATGGGCAGGTTCTGTGCGAGCGAGAGGTGCGTGTCTCCGGTCCCTGGCGGCGTGTCCACCACGAGCACGTCCAGCGGGCCCCAGGCCACGTGGCGCGTCAGCCGCTCCAGGGCTTGCATCACCATCAGTCTCTCTCTCTTACCGTCTATGGGCAGGTTCTGTGCGAGCGAGAGGTGCGTGTCTCCGGTCCCTGGCGGCGTGTCCACCACGAGCACGTCCAGCGGGCCCCAGGCCACGTGGCGCGTCAGCCGCTCCAGGGCTTGCATCACCATCAGGCCGCGCCACACCACCGCGTTCTCCCCGGAAACCAGCAGGCCCATAGACATGCTGAAACAACAGGTCAATAAAGAATAGGCTAGTTGACTCATATTAAATTGTATTAAAACCTGACCAGAAATATATGAGGATGCGCGCCATATTGCGGAATTTCACTGGAACTAATTTCTTACACTGGCAATTTATTATGGGATTTATGGGTTTATTATCATAATTACATTCTTTATTCGTTTTAATTCTTAAGTTAGGTTTCTTTACAATAAATATATCATTTTTATTATTATCCTTGAGTTCAGTGCAACTTTAACATTTGACGCCATAGTCGAGCAACGGCTCTATGAGGTTCTCGTCGTTCAGCATGGGCTCCCCGAGCGGCACCGAGGGCTCGAACACGTCAGCATCTAACAGCCCTATGTCCTTGTCCGGCTCTATCATAGTGGAGCCCCGGGGTTGACCCAAGGGTAACTTCTGTACTGGAGTATCTCTAGACCTAGCCAAGGCATTTGATAGAGTATCAGAGTCTATTCTATTACGGAAGCTTGAGCAACTTGGTGTCAGAGGCTTAGCCTTGGACTGGTTTCATAGCTATCTAATGGACAGACGACAATGCACAAAGCTTGGTACCACCACGAGCGCAACAAAACCAGTAGTTTTTGGGGTCCCTCAAGGGAGTATCCTCGGACCAACTCTCTTCATTATGTACCTAAATGACCTGGCTCATATACCTCTAGAACAAATCGAGCCAATTTCTTACGCAGATGATACGGCTATACTTTTTTTACAGAAACACGTGGCTTCAGTGCATGGCAACTCAAAAAGGTATGATAAAAGTGACCTGCTGGTTGAGAAACTTGTGTTTCCATAAGACAAATGCCTCAGCACCCTCTGTTATATACCGGATATTAAAATTCACAAGTTAAAATGTACTCAACAATCATCCCGCAGCTGCGTCGCTATTGAAAGGACACGGTCTATACCACTATGAGTCTTATAAAACAGGGTTCAGTTATCTTACCATTTGACGCCATAGTTGAGCAACGGCTCTATGAGGTGCTCGTCGTTCAGCATGGGCTCCCCGCTGATGTTCATCATGAGGGGCACCGAGGGCCCGAACACGTCAGCATCTAGCAACCCTATGTCCTTGTCCGGCTCTATCACTTTCATGGCGCAAGCGAGATTCACTGGAAATATAAAAAAGATAAATTAAAGATTTTAAACACCAACGCCACAAGCTGGTCATCATGAGACGCTCATTCGATGAGTGATATAAAGAAACTGGACAAGTGCGAGTCTGACTCGCGCACCGAGGGTTCCGTACAAATACTTATCCCATCTTAACCCTCTACAGCATGACTTACCTTAATATTTTTTCAACTTTCAACTTTGACACACTGTCATATAAAGTCATAAAGGTATCAGCTTTATTCGTCCCATTCGCTTTTCGTTCAATTCTTATTTCGTCTCATTCTGCATTCGTCACTCATTCTTTATTCGTCGTGTTCGCCATCTATTCCTATCTTCCTAAGTCCAATTCTATAACTTGTCTCATTCTTAATAAGTTTTATTCGTTATTCGTCACATTCTTCTTTGGACTCATTCTTCATTCCTCCCTTTCGAATTTAGTCTCATTCACACTTTATCTTTAGTCACATTCGTTATTGGTCTCTCTCTTATTTTGGCGTTACTGGCATATCGTCTCGTTCTTTTTGGGGTACGTTCGCTACTCGTCTCACTAGATACACGTTTTATTCGGTATTCATATTTCTTTTGACCGGATCGGTTATTCATAGTTGAACAAATTAAACTTTATGACCTATGATTACTTACCTACTTTTGAATGCCTATTTATGAAGCGACGTTTCCTGGTGGTGTGTAAAGTTAGGTTTACCTTAAGTTTTTGAGATAGCTAGGTAATTGTATGCAAAACAAACGTTATTTTATTTGTCAAGATGAAAATACCGTACTGCATCCATATATTTATATTTATGAAACATGTAATGTCTCATTTTTAGGGTTCCGCAGTCAACTAGGAAACCTTATAGTTTCGCCATGTCCGTCTGTCTGTCCGTTCGCGGCTTAGCTCCGTGACCATTAGTACAGTCGAGTTCATTTACATCTACACACTTCGTGAACAAAAATATCTGAACACGACTTTATGCTCCTGCTCCTGACAATAGGGTCGTGTTCAGATATTTTTGTGCTCGTAAGTGTGTAGATGTAAATGAACTCGACTGTACTAGAAAGCTGAAACTTGGTATGACTATGTGTATGTATCACCCCGACAAAACGGTAAAACAAAAACTCTTTTTCTTTTTTTTTATTACTGATCAGTTAAGGCTATTAGCGCTTGTGCGGCATCGTTTTCGTGTAAAACAGATATCATCGATTAATTTTTTATGTTATTTATTCATAAGTACCATATAAAAATAAGGGTGTATTTCCGAAATGGTAAAAATCACAACAAGTTTTTTTATTCAGGGAGATAAATTAGTCATATTTCCTGGATATTTACAACTAACAAAAATATTGCAAAATAGCAAATTTTATCTAGTTTCTAAAAATATATATATGTTGGGCACTCTTCATACAAACAGTAAATTATTGATGTTTGATTAGCCCGTGTGCTCGTGATACGTTAGCAAAAAAATATTTTGATTTAATTACATTAATTTGTTTTTACTAGGACGTATATTATAAATATTATATGTAAAAGCATGTTAATAATTATTATTTAATGTATTTAATGCAGTGAAAATGGATGCGTTAGGAGATTTACGTTGGTTAAGCCGAAGTAAACATACAGTCGAGTTCATTTACATCTACACACTTACGAGAACAAAAATATCTGAACACGACCCTATTGTCAGGAGCATAAAATCGTGTTCAGATATTTATTTTCTCGTAAACGTGTAGATGTAAATGAACTCGACTGTACATTTTAAGCTACTGTTTGTATGAAAAGTGCCCAACATGCATATATTTTTAGAAACTCGATTAAAAAGGCTTTTTAAAATGATAATAATAATTTGAAAATGTTAACGAAATTTAACTAATTTACCTGAACAAAAAAACTTTTTGTGACTTTTACCTTTTCGGCCATACACCCATATTTTTATACCGAACTATACAAAAATAACAGAAAAAATTGGGCCAGTGCGAGCCCGACTCGCGCATGAAGGGTTCCGTACCTATACATATAGGTACATATATAATCTATAACAAGTTTGTTGTATCGGAGCCCCCCTTAAATTTTTATTTTATTTTTAGTATTTGTTGTTATAGCGGCAATAGAAATACATCATCTGTGAAAATTTCAACTGTCTAGCTATCACCGTTGTTGAGATACAGCCTGGTGACAGACGGACGGACGGCGAAGTCTCAGTAATAGGGTCCCGTTTTCACCCTTTGGGTACGGAACCCTAAAAATGGATTTCTGATATCTTTTTTACACGGAAACGATACCAGACTAGTCCTAGTAGACTGAACTGACCAGCAATAAAGAAATAAAAGAGGTATACTTGGTCCTTTTCACTGCGCTCTCCCGCCTCACAGGGGATGAATCTGACTTCCCTCTCTCTTACAGTCCGACCAAAACAGTAGAAATTAAATAGTTGCAATACTGTAGTGTCGTCCCTTTCTAATCAATCTAAAAAACAGGGATGACACTACAATTAATTTCTACTCTTTTTGGTCGGACTGTACATGAATTTTGATATTTAGACGTAGTTTTATATTTTGGGTTGATCTAAATAGGTTTCATAACCTAGCAAAAATCAGTCGCCCAACTATTGATAATTTAAGATTGACATGAAAAGATAGTTACAATTACAAATAACTACTGAGACTAATAACGAATATATCGAACTTCGAAATAGACTCAAAACGAAAGAGACTAATAACGAATGTGACCAGCATCGAACGTATCGAAATAAATGAGGCAAATAAGTAAATGAGACTAAATTCGAAAGGGAGGAATGAAGGATGAGTCCAAAGAAGAATGTGACGAATAACGAATAAAACTTATTAAGAATGAGACAAGTTATAGAATTGGACTTAGGAAGATAGGAATAGATGGCGAACACGACGAATAAAGAATGAGTGACGAATGCAGAATGAGACGAAATAAGAATTGAACGAAAAGCGAATGGGACGAATAAAGCTGATACCGTCATAAATTTAAACGGCCATAAATGGCTTCGTATGCAGTAAAGGGTTAACTGGCCGGGTAAAGTTACGTTTCTACCTGGTATGTATGGCGCTGGAGAACAGGAAGACAGATGAAGTGCAATGTTAACGCAACCGATCACGTTTGTTGTATGGGAGTCCTCTTAAATATTAATTTTATTCTGTTTTTTAGTATATGTTATGGCGGCAACAAAAATACATCATCTGTGAAAATTTCAACTGTCTAACTATCACGGTTCATGAGATACAGCCTTGCGACAGACGGACAGACAGACGGACGGACAGCGAAGTCTTAGTAATAGGGTCCCGTTTTTTACCCTTTGGGTCTGTACCCTAAAAATGCTACTAAAACTGAACATAACTACAAAATTTGGAATTAGCTTAAATATTACAAAACTATCGTGAGTCTCAGACATATTAAAATAACACGTTGTTCGGTTGGCCGCCGCCGCGACTGATCGTCTCTCCTGATGATGAATCGCGTACCGATTCGAAACATGTCGAGCGTTGTTCGATTTCTACAACTGAGTAAACCCGTTTAAGTATTTTAATATAGCTTAAATATTGGCTGACATCTTGTCATTTGTTCCAATCAAAGGTTCTCATCCGACACAAACGAGAGGTTAATATAGGTCTTGCTGAGCAATTAACGATTACTTGTGTAAGTACAGTCAGCAATAGAAGCATGTCAAACTATTCCTTATTAAAGTTGACCTCGTATCACACATGCTATGCATGAAAAACCCTACTTTAATTTAAGGAATGTTTCAAATTATAGCCTAGCTAGTGTCGGTCACGGTCAGGCCCAGGGATAGCCGCGCTACAAACAGTTATCATATGCAATAATGCATACGTCATATATTTGCATTATTAAACGTCAATAGCGATTTGTCAAGGATTTGTCATTAACCAAATTCAAAACTTTCTTTACCGGAATTTTGAAAATATTACATTCATCATGAGTATAGTTTTGGCTTTATCATGCAAACATTACTTGAAATTAGCGTAATATTTAATCCTGTTTCCTCTTTGTTTACATCAGTGACATTGAACGTCAGTTACCAAATATTTGTCGTCGCCAGTAAAATAAATTAGTACCATTAAAAAAATCCGCAATATGCGTTGATTGAAAAACACCGGTCCAGCTACATGCTAACTGTACCTATTTATTGAGGATATTTGTTATTCAGGTAAAGACTTGGTAAACAACTTGATAAAGTAAGTATCACTGACCCTAGTTTCGTACAATAACAAAAAGTGTTCGTTCGTAACTGGTTTCGTGTAAGAACAAAATAGTTTTCTTTCGCAACTGGTTTCGAACAGGACCGAAAAAGTTTTCTATCGCAACTGTTTACGGAACTCCTGTTACGTTGGGCTATACTTTGGCGATTATCCTAATTATTAGGCATTGGATCTTAATCGGTTGTATTGAGACTATTGTATACTTACCGGCCGTGGTAGTCTTCCCAACACCACCCTTCCCGGACGCCACCAGTATTATGCTTTTCACTCCCGGCAGCGGTTTCTTTTCGGGCAGTCCCCGCGCCATCACCTTCGCTTTGTGCTGTTCCAGCTCACTCTTGCTGTGCTTTAGCCGCATCGGGCTGTAGCACGAGAGAGACTGGAAGCATAGAATATAGGAAATAAATAAAACAAATTAAATGTTTACAAATGAAGCGAAAATTGAAAAATTTAATGAATTGAAAAAATAAGTAATTTGGGTGTAGCACATCGTTACTATCGATTCTCAACAAATTTGAGACGATGGTGCCGACGATAAAGTCTAAATCTTTACGGTAGATGGCGCTACGATGCCACCCTAAGGCATGTCGAAGCAACTGGTTGAAAAATTCAATGACTCTGACATCTGATTCGGTGGTCCAATTGGGAGGACGCCAGTGTTGGCCCGGAAAGCCGTTGGAAACGCAGGTTCGAATCCTGTCCGAATCATTAAATTTTTCAATTTTCGCTTCATTTGTAAACATTTAGTTTACGTTAGCAGACGTTACTGCTTTAATAAAAAATAAAACAAATTAATACAAAAAATAGTAATACATTACTGCAGATGCTGGGAAAGAAGGGCTTGAGTAGATAGAATAATTATAAATAAATAATAATAATAAACTAGGTCGATGCAGAGTCAGCCACCGGCTAAGCTTGCACCATAGATTGGAGCGGAGTTTTTTTTTCTTTCGAAATTTTCTCTTCGTCACGACCTAGCGAAATTTAATTTGTGCATTTTTAAACAAAAATTTCCAAAATCGGTTGAGAACTCGCTGAGATCTGCGCATTGTTACAAAGTCCATTCGAGTCGATCCATGGGAGCTTCGCTCCAATAATATAATAGACGGCCGACCGCAATAGGCGGAAATTCATACGAAGCCCTTTTCACGATAAGGCATGGTAGCCACTCAAATGCTTCGAATTTTGAGTTGGACTCTATGTATATAATAAAATAAGAGCGGTGACAGGTAGCCGTAGTTACCGAAAGCAATCTAGTGGGTAGTGCTTTTTTCAAACATGTGCAATGAAATAAAAAAATAACCAATCGAAAAAATATAATTCAGCTGTTAAGAGGCCTTATTCCTTTTAAAATTTATTATTTTCATATATAACAAATATATCGATAATTTTAACCAACTTTTTGAAGTGCATAGTAGTTTTCCCCGAGTTCTAGGTAGTAACATAGCTATTTCACGCTTTCATTGCGTTCATTCGAAAATAAGTTGAAAAAACGATTTTTCCGCGTGATTTTTGTCAATTTCGAGTAGTTTTTGAAACAATAATTATCAATGAAAAATTTAAATTGTAGATTTCAAATATATACCTATAAATCCCAATAACCCTGGTCTAGGTAGTAACATCAATAATATGTTAAGAAGCCTTATTCCTTTTGAAATTTGTTTTTTTCATATTATGACAAATATATTGATAATTTCAACCAACTTTTTGAAGTGAATAATACTTTTCCCCGAGTTCTAGGAAGTAACATAGCTTTTTCATGCTTTTTTTGCGTGCAGTCGAAAATAAGTTGAAAAAACTAATTTTCAGCGTGAATTTTGTCAATTTCGAGTAGTTTTCGAAACAAAAATTATCAATGAAAAATTCAAACTGTAGTTTTCAAATATATACCAATAAATCCCAATAGCCCTGTTCTAGGTAGTAACACCAATAAAATGTAAAGAAACATGTTTGATCATATAGAAAAATGTCTAAAACGACCACCATTTTAAAAGGAATAAGGCCTCTTAAGAAACATGTTTGATCATAGAGAAAAATGTCTAAATCAATCAGCATTTTAAAAGGAATAAGGCCTCTTAACCTGTTCATATTGATAGACCCCATGTTTAAAAAACAATTAGTTCCTGGCCTAGGCCTTCAATTTTGTATAAAGTTCCTTTACAATTCTCTCTAATTGTTCCGCCTGAAACGTAATACTTCAAACGAAATTTCATTGCATGTTTGAGAAATAAATATTCATTTCAGCAATTCAGATTCCATATATTGTTAGTATAATTAACTTATAAACTATGTTTGATACATTATTAACACTTGAAAACATTAAAACACAGACTTTTACACAAATGAAATGTGGAAAACAAGACTCGATGGGGCTACCCCTCCTCTGCCGCCTCATTGATCCCTTTCTATCACATGCAGATGTATAACAGATTTCCTAGGGCCACCTTCCCGCTCTATTATCAGACCAGTATGGAGCTCCATACAAAAAGGTCGCCTTTTATCTTAGTATAGCAGTATTGTATTGTCATAAAAGTTAAGTAGGTATGCATCTTCCTCTTTAAAGACATGTTATCAATAAATGTTACACTTTATGTAAATAGCAAATTTTATAGTAACAGTATGAGCTAATAGGGTATTTTAAAATGTTATATTACGTTCAAATACTGACTTTTTACAGCTACTAAATGAAGATCACATGGAACTCATCTCATATGGTAATAAGTAAGGATTATAAATTATTGTAAAACTAACCAATCAATCTATAAAATGTCTTATAGGAAACTTGTTAAGTTTCATCATTTTCACATTAGTCAAAACAGGATGTAAATTAGTATATATCCGGAACAGGATGACGCAGTTTCACACTGGATTTATCTGCCTTCATGACTCGAGAACAACAGGATATATTATCTCAACTTTTTTCGCACTTCGCATCGAATTGGTATGGAAGAAAGCTAAATTATCAGTGAATTAATTCAGAAAAACAAGGGGACTTACGCTATAGGTATTGCAGATTGCTAGACCGTGAAGTCTTTGGAACACTCGTTGTACGTGCATAGTTTTTTGATATCGGCCACAATGTAATAATCACTTTGAATACAGTTATTTCCAAAAAAATCGGTTATCTTTAATCCACTGACGGAGTTGACGGCCCAACCGCACAGCAATAAAGCGCCTGAGATTTGCGATTTCAGTCGTTTCGTTTCGTTCCGTTCGAGTCAGCTGATTAGCACAAATGTATGTCAAAAAATAAAATACTACTGCGCATCTCAATGTTTTATAATTTTGATGCAACCTAACGGCTGTCTTGTAATTTTATTTTGAACAGGTTTAGTTGAAATTATATGTTGTTATAATTTTGTAACTGAATTATTTTGTATTACTAAAAATAATGTGTGGCTGTATGGTAATTCCATTGCTCTACAAATTGTATAGTTAAAAAAAATATCTGTCATGTGTTTATGCGATATGTCCGAATTTTCTACGACACAATTGCTAAAAATTATCGAATTTCTCGTGTTAGTCAGTGAATAAACTATCGATGTGAAAATGGCGCTGTGTTTGCGCACGTTTTCCCACAAAATTTCACCCATAAACGGTATTGTTTCCACGAAAAATCATTCCAGCCGATTGTCTAGAAAAATCCCCGTGCGGACGCAATTTCTCGAAGATGTAAGTTTATTACTCTTTATTTACCACCAATAACTTGCTGAACTCACCAAGGCGCTGTAGTATACATCCGATAAAAACAAAAATGTGGAACATTACGTGGTTAAGCACGTTATTTTTGTCGTAAATGTTGGAATTTCCTTGACATTGACTCAATTAGAGGGTGACAGTTCTTACGCCGTTCCCTTCCGTTGGCATTGCAGTTCCTTCACCGCCGGCGCATCTCCAGCTGCCCAGTGCCCGCAAGATGTGCCATAGACACAAATATCGACAACCTACACATTCACGAGCTGACGATGGCGACATCACTTCGAGGTTACCGCGGCGAGCCTACGCTTGATCGTGATGTCTCCAGCAGATTGGATTACTACAGAGATGGCATTGCCGTTAGATCCTTGGGGCTGACATCTGATGACTATGTTGAGAAGCCATATGAATTCAATGATGTTCACTCTAGTATTAGGAATATAGACCTATCAAAATACGAGGATGTAGAGGTAAGCGGTTTCAACTGCTATCCAGGCTATTGGAGATGCCATGACTTTGCTCAACCAGTGAGAGACCTGAGCGTGGTGACATAACGAGTGACCGAAACACACATACATACACTGCTCCATTGCAACTGTTGCACAAAGTAATGGCATCTCCGTATGAATTTCCTGATCAAAGTCCTGCCTATCCAGTAAACCCACTATTGTTTTAAACTTACATAATATTCATGTACTATTATAACAAAATGGGACTTGAAGATGTTGAGGCCTTCCTCTCCAGTGCCTTTGCCTCAACTTCTGCTTTATCTTTAATGCTGTTGAACTAAGGAAACAACTTTTTGAACCATGGATTGTATTTACAATAAATAAAAAAAAAATGTGGGGATTCCACATTAAAATATAACCTAATGTAACAAACTGTTGAACTTTATTAAATCCCGTTTTCCTATAATACCAAGTGTACCCTCATCGCTTTATTTATCCTTATGTCCTGAAATCCTAAGTATTTTGAGATTTCTCCTATTAGCCTATTGATCTGTGAGAATGCGATTCGTGTTTTATGCCTGTCTCGCTCGCTCTTACGCTATCCAGATAAGAACCTTTCAGTTTTCGAACAAATCACAATCTGAGAACTCACAGACTGAATGTTGGTTTTTTGTGTATAATGAACATACCCCAGGGATTTCGGTGCACAAATGATTTGACGCCAACCATTGGCATAGTGCCAAATCAATTATGCACCAAAAACTCTGATCTCTTGAATATCTTTTTCTTTAGAAACTGCAACCAACCTGTCTCTCTGGCTTTGAATATGATGCGGTATACAACAGTAATGGAACTCCTGCCCCAGCCCAACCACAACCATCAGAACAGCCCAACAGGGAGGGGAAGCCCAGCGAGGAGCAACTAATGAAGGTGTTCCACGTTTTATCAGAAACGGTAAGGTGTTTTTTCAAACATGAAAAACTGACAGATGCATATCGTATTAGTGTTAAGGCGATTTCGAAATTAATCTAGAGAAACTGAGAGTTGGGAAAGTAACCGTCGGCTCTGACTGAGAATTGGGCTGAATGAAAGCAACTAAGATGATTGATAGTGTTCCCACCTGTCTCTGGCCTAGCGTCCCCACACAGCAAGCCGCCTTTTAATATAGCTAGAAAGATATGGTAAATATGCAGCGAAAGTGTAAAACTTTTCGGGGGTGGTCCGGTAGGAAAAAACAAGAAGTGTTTTCATGGCAGAAGTCCTATAGAGCTGTTCATCAGGGACTGCTACCCGTTCACCGCCACGGCCACCTCGTCACTGCTCACGTCGCGTCACGTCTCTTGAGTGACGAGGTTGCCGCGGCGGTGTACGGGTAGCAGTCCCTGATGAAGAGCTCCAAACGAGTTCGAAACATGTCGGGCCGTTCCTGACAATTTCACGTGAGTGTAAACCGCTTAATACAATAATTAAATGTGTCTCACGAAAGTTTTAATAAGATTATAGCAATCCTATAGGAGGAGATTGAAAGTAGCAGTAACAATGAAGGCATCTGTCTAGAGAGCATCTAGCAGAAACCATCAATCTTTACCATTTGAAGACTTGTAATATCTCTAGATGTGCTATGTGTGTGTATCACTTGCATAAATTATTTGTGTACAGAATTGTGTAACGAAACCAATTCTTCCAAGGGAATACAATTCCACCAATCTGAATTCTTTGCGGTACTGTGAGTTGTAATTTGCATGCTTGTCTGTCTCCATACGCTAAAAAGAAACTGTTAATTTGTTCCCAGATGCCCAAGCTTTTCATCAAACCGCTGGACTATTCCATCTACCACCCGGACCTGATATTCGTCAACAATATCAGAGGAACTACCACTGTGTATGTTTGTCTTGATCTGTCTATACAATTCAACCATATAATTACATCCACTGAAAATTCTGTAACTCAACAGAAAGCCAGGAGTCTTAATAAATAAATAGTCAGGGACAATCTTACCCAAATCGACCTAGTCCCAAACTAAGTAAAGCTTGTACTATGGTACTAGACGACGATATACATAATATATAAATACATAAATTCGATTCGATTGAATATTTTTTTTCGGTCGATTTGTGTATGATTGTCCCAGAAAAAAATCTAAAATTGCGAAAAATCTAAATTTCTACACTGGTAAATCTTCCTATAAGAAAAATTCCGAATTGGAATATTATTTTAAATATTTGTGTAATTTTACACAAGTTTCGAAGTTTTATATGCTGTTTGGAAACTTGCGTTTCCGTAGTCGTAATGGATCATCAGATCTGAGAGAACTGACTTGTAAGCGGAGAGCGGGCTAGCACTATACGTACCTATTCAATGTGACAGCGCGGCAATAAAAGCTTGTAATTTTTTTTACAAAAATGTTTGGAGTATAAGGGCCTCGTGCAAGGTCCGTCCGGATTATTACTACCGTCTTGCCTGCTAACCCACCGCCAAACAGCAATGTTCGCATTGTTGTGTTCCGGTGTGGGGGTAAGATAGCCGGTGAAATTACTAGCATAGAGGCATTCTATCTTCGTCCTCCGGGTAGGCAAGCACTTGTGACTCCTCTGGTGTTGCAGGTGTTTATGGGCGACGGTAATCGCTTTCCATCAGGCGATACGTTTGCTCGTTTGCCCCCTATGACATTAAAAAAAAAAAAAAAACTATCATATTCATAATGTATGTTCAGCGGGCTGATCCACTACGTGAAGCAGGTGGCTCTGCTGCGCACCGTGGGTCACCTCAAGTTCGCGTACGTGCGGCTCGAGGTCATGAAGATCACAGCTCACCCCGAGGACTCCACCGTCAAGTGAGTTGCATTTCACATTCCTACAGTCTTACCAAAAAGAGCAGAAATTAAAAAGTGCCAGTACTGTAGTGTCGTCCATTTCTAATCAATCTAAGAAAATAGAGACGACACTACAGTATTGTTTTGGTCAGACTGTACAGAGCACTAAAAACGCTTCCTACTAATGGCCACCTAATCGTGACGTCGTTATATCTCGTGTGTTCACACAGACAACCCCCACTAGACGGAGCATGTAAGGCGACCCGCGCGCACCAACGATATGGTACGGCAGAACATTATAGTATCAACACGGCGGCCACCGTTTAGTTGCGTCCTTGTTTATGATCCATGCGTACGTCAACGAAAAAAGAAATTAAATAAATAACATGGTAAATTGTAGTGTTAAGTGGTGTAGAGAGACCTCATAAACATGGACGCAACTAAACGGTGGCCGCCGTGTTGACACTTTAATGTTCTGCCGTACCATATCGTTGGTGCGCGCGGGTCGCCTTACATGCTCCGTCTAGTGGGGGTGGTCTGTGTGTGTTCGCGTACGTGCGGCTCGAGGTCATGAAGATCACGAAGCACCCCGAGGACTCCACCGTCAAGTGAGTTGCATTTCACATTCCTACAGTCTGACCAAATCATCATCCTCCTAGCCTTTGTCCCATATCTTTGTTGACAACATTTCATATTTATAACAGGTGGAAATTAATATAGAGATCGACAGGGCTTTAAGTCGTGTACCTTAAAAAAAAATCTTTGAATTTATTCTTCTGTATTTAAAGAAATATAAGAAAACTAGCTGTGCCCCGCGGTGTTACCCGCTCATCCCACGGGAACACAAAATTTATTCGGGGTGAAATGTATCCTACGTCCTTCCCCGGGACCGAAACTATCTATATACCAAATTTGATCTAAATCGTTTCAGCGGTTTAAGCGTGAAGAGGTAACAGACAGACAGACAGACAGACACACTTTCGCATTTATAATATTAGTATGGATACATCAAATAACTACAATCTAAGACAATACGGGCTGAATAGGGTTGTTGTCTAAACCAAAGAGCGAAAAAAAATATTTTTTTTTATTTGACGTTGACAGGTGACAGATGCATACCGAGTTTGATTAAGTTTTTTTTTAATAAGAAAACCGACTAAAGTAGCCGTTCCATTAAGTGCTGGTTTCTGTGTTGCCACATTTTAAAATGAGTATGTTTTTATAAATTAATAATAATAGTACATTACTGCAGAGGCCGCGAAATAGGGAATTATTGGCCGAGTAGTAATAGATGGCCGAGTGATAACGAGGCCATCTAGAGATACGAGGCCGATAATCCCTGTTCGCGCCGAGGCTTGTATAGTGCTTTTCTCAAATAAATCCAAGGAAATAATACAAATGTTCAACTTATATATTCATATAAAAACAAATTTATTTCAAATTTAATAAAAAAAAAAACAAATTTATTTTTTTAAGCTGTTCGGGTCAATGTTTTTGTCACCAAATGTTAAGATGATTCTATTTATTAAAAAATGACAACACCTTATTAATTAGATATTGTTAGGTATATTTTTTAACAATAAACGTGATTCCTTGTTTATTTTATTGAATATCTGATTTAATCGAATTGAATAATCTAGTTAAATATAAGAAATAAAACGTAAATATACATGCACAAACTAATTTTTTTTTATTGGCAGTATGCCATAGATTATTAATAAAAGAAATAAACCCCACTGAAACAAAAGACAATCTCTTTGTTGGCTACGGCCAATAATGTTGTATGAAATTCCTTTATATCTTTCTAATTTGAAATTAGAACGAATCTTCAACAATTGCTATACAAAGACGTATTTCGCGTTCTATTACCACGATCATAAGAACGACATTTCCTTGGATGTTTGAGAAAAGTAAATAATCATCTCAGAAGATAAATAAAAACAGAGATTACTTCATCTTTTTAAGCAGAATTCAGAAAAGTAATAAAATGATAGTCTTAAAAATTATGAAATGTTGTCAATTCTCAATCGGGGTCGGCTACCTAAATCCCAAGATGTGGCGTAGGCACTAGTTTTTACCCGACTACGGCAAAGCCAAAATGAAGGGTTATAAGTTTTTACGCAAGCGACTGCCATCTGACCTTCCAACCCAGAGGGGAAACTAGGCCTTATTGGGCTTAGGTGATTTCCTCACGATGTTTTTCCTTCACCGAAAAGCGAGTGGTAAATATCAAATAACATTCCGTACATAAGTTCCGAAAAACTCATTGGTACGGGCCGGGTTCGAACCCGCGACCTCCGGATTGAAAGTCGCATGCCCTAACCACTAGGCCACCACCGCTTCCCTTCCATTCCTAGTCTGACCAAAAAGAGTAGAAATTAAAAAGTGGCAATACTGAGTCCCTTTCTAATCAATCTAAGAAAATAGAGACGACACTACAGTATTGCCACTTTTTAATTTCTACTCTTTTTGGTCAGACTGTACGGGGCACTAAATACGCTTCCTACTAATGGCCACCTAATCGTGACGTCATTATACCTCGTGTGTTCATAAGTGTTGAGACGAATTTAAAAAGTTGAATTTGAAGGGGTCTTTACGGGTCAGTTAGTACAAAAATCAAAATTTGTCCCTTCGGTGGTCAAAAGTTAAGAGCTTTTATGAATCTAGGTTATGTTGCTATTACATCGGATTACAGAAGAGGGAACGTTCTTTATTCTCACAGGCATCAATCAGAAAATTAGGCCCTGGCATCCTTAATTTCGCAAATGTCCACCGGAAAGACGCGCACATAAATCTGACATTGACCCTTATAGTTTAAATAAAAATTGTGGTATACCCACAATAAAAATGAGACATTACATGTTTCATAAATTTATACCCCTAATGTGTTTGTTGCAGGATGAGGTGGCGCGTCCGGGGTATCTCGGGCTTCAAAGTATTCTTCATGTTCTGGAAGTACAAACTGTGGAACATGAAGGAGGCCTTCGCTGATCAGGAGCTGTGAGTGACTTGGCCATATATTCCGTCTGTTGACCACCAAAACTCACTAAATGACAAATACTTAAAATAAAGCTCGTATCTCAGTGTCGATGTACTTACTAGATACGAGATTTTGAAAAGCAGTGACAGAAGTTTTAGTGATTTTTGGTTGGCACCAGGCGATTTCTTTACAGCCCAACAAGTTGGTAGCCCACGCCGTATCGAACACAGTACATATATAAGCTAAAGCAGAATGGAAACTTGGCCCTTTTCTTTAAATAAATACCTACGCGCCAATCGAGCGTTAGGGTTGTCCTCTTAATTAATGGAAAATTAAAAAAGTTTTTTGTTTCGTTTAATTGTATGTCAGCTCAGCTGTTAGTTAGGCCGTTTTTAGGGTTCCGTATCCAAAGGGTAAAAAACGGGACCCTATTAATAAGACTCCGGTGTCCGTCCGTCTGTCACCAGGCTGTATCTCATCTCATGAACCGTGATAGTTAGACAATCGCGGATATTTAGTGGTACTAATTTATTTTACTGGCAACGATATATTCTTGGTAACTGGTGTTGAAAGTCGGAAAGTCATATGTAAACAAAAGAGGAAACGGGACTAAATAATGGCATGTATTTAAATCGATATCTGTATATTACCTTTTTTCGATCAAAATATTTGAAAGTTTCACCAAAAATACTGACTTGCACACTAATTATGCACACTAAATAATGCGAATTCAATCTACTATTTAAAGGTATTTGCAAAACTGTTTTACTGGATATAAATAAAAAAAACTAACCTAACCCGGCCGAGTCGATCTTAGTGTGCCGTGCGAGGATAATTAGTGCGCAAGTAAGTATTTTTGGTGAAACTTTCAAATATATCCGATGTACGAACCATATTTTTGGTGTGAATTCGGTTAAACAGGTCATCTCGTTTTGTATGATGTTTAAGTTTTTTTGTAGGACATGTTCAGTTAATCAATTGTTTTTTTTGCACAGCATTCGTTTTTCTGGTATGCATTCAGTTAATTAGTGGAGTTACCTAGTGTGCTGAAAAATTATACAGATGTGCATTTAATAATATCCCCTAAATAATTAGCAAATTTCAAGTAATTATCGCATGATAAAACCAAAACTATCCACAGTGATGAAAGTCAATTGTTTTCCAATACGATCCAGTATTTATTTCAGAAGAGGATCGCTGCATTCCGGTAAACAATGTTTTGAATTTGGTCGATGACTATCGCTATTGAAATTTTATAATGCATTATATAACGTATACACAATATTGCCATATGAAAGCTGTTTGTAGCGCCGTTATCCCAGGGCAAAGCCGCAATTTTATAGGTTTTAGTTACTACAATTTGTTGAACTCAATCTCAACTGATATTTGAAAGACTCAAGTCATCTTTGGTAATGAAATTGGGGCGACGCTACTCATTAAATTTTCTGAATATTTTCAATACTTATAGGTAATATTAAAATTAAAATAATAACCCATTCTCTCCAGGTGGTATGACGGTTTCTCCACTTTCTATATCGGTGGTGACGGCTTAATACAAAAACACGTCGCTGACAAGGTAAGTATATCTAAGCTCAGTCGGGGTTTAAGACAGCGGTCTCCTCATGGGAAATGCCGGTAGATTCACAATTTGACTTGTAAAAGTGCCCTTGTTGCAAATATAATTTGGAATACTAACAGGCCAACAACATATACCTACATAGTGAATTCTATGTCGTAAACAGAAATATATGTTATTATTGTTTAACTTTAGTTTAAACATGTGCACGTGACAACATGCGAAAATGAGCAAACGCTGTTTGTTAATTTAAAAAAAAAAATGTCCCTCTTGCTACTTAATTGCTTTTGGTAACTACGGCTATCTGTCATCGCACTTATTTTATTATATAAATTTTCTTTGCCCAAAGGTTGACTGGTAGAGAATCCCTCATGGCATTAAGTCCGCCTTTTGTACGATAAGTTTTCTTTTGTGCAATAAAGATAAAATACATAAAATAAATAGAGTTCAACTCAAAATTCGAAGCAATTGAGTGGCTAACTGCTACGTTAAACTGTCATAGATCGTGCAGACCAAGTCGTCGAAAAGGGTGACCATAACGTGTTTTTGCTATTTAAAATTATTATCAGTAAAGTTTAATTGTAGAGTTAATGCAATAATTTGCCTAAAAACACTGTGACAGAAACAAACAATTGTGTTTATAATTCGGTGAATAGAGACTAAAGTACTATGGGTGACCTTAGAAACGGTCCGGTAGTTTTGAATTTTTGATATGTTGTCTAAGATGGTTAGTCAGTGTTTAAAATGCAAAATGCACAATTCCCCCGCCTCCGCGCCCGCCGCCATATTGAAAAAACCGGCACTTTCTTCATATATTTGCTCATATCTTCCTTTAGGAGCATTTTAGCTAGAAGAAAGCTTCGACAATGTTATAGAGAGTTAAATTTACTACATTTTCCATTTTATATTTTGTTTCTAAGACAGATAGTTACGGAGATATGCACGTTTAAAAAAACTAAAGAAATTGCAATTTCCAACTCAAAAACAAACTTCTGGATTATATTTTCGTTTAGGAGCATTTTAGCTAGAACAGTGCTTGGGCAATGTTGTAGAGAATTAATAAATAAATAAAAATAAATGTAGAGAATTAAATTTACTATAATTTACATTTCAAATTTTGTTTCTAGGATAGATAATTACGGAGATATGTAAAAAATAAAGTCACATTTTCCGAAAATGACTGTAAAAATTTAGCATTTTGCATTTTAAACACTGACTAACCATCTTAGACAACATATCAAAAATTCAAAACTACCGGACCGTTTGTAAGGTCAAAATCCTTTATTCACTGAATTATTACGACTTAGGTTGTACACTGTATTGTGGACCATAAAGTTCACAATATTAATCCTAAGAGAAAGATCTAGAAGTCGTCTTACGATTAAACTTGAGTTTAATCACTAGTGCTACATGACTTCAACTGTCACCAGGTAATGCCAGACCAGGACACGATAATAGACGACGAGGAGAAAGCCCCGATAGCCGCCAAGATAGCTCTTCTCATCGGGCTGCTGCCTCGCAACTACCTGTCCGACGTGTCGCCCTACTTCACCGCGTCACCCGGCACCGCCGAAGTCACTGCCCTGCCTTTCAAAACTATCGAATAGAAGGGTATCTATTTGTGAAGTGTTAGGAGCAATCGAGATCATAACGGTGACGCTTCACCAGCTTTTGTAGTTATAGATCCGAGCGTAACATTTAATTTTCTGCACCCACTTGAGAATTGTTTGACTGGTGTAGATAGTTCGCCATTTGTACTGTCTTTTGTTTAAATAAATAAATCAGTGATGGAGGAGCATTACGCAATCAATGGAGCGACTAATACGTTATTTGATAGTGAAAGTAAATTGTATAATTTAAACCACTGAACACACATTCGAAAATACGCGAAACCAAATAATCTACCGCTAATTGCTGCCTTCTAAAACCGTAGTAATCCGAAATAAAGGTAGTATCTTTAAAGATTACTCTCTTAAAAATTTAATATTTAACACTGCCCGCCAGGCGAATTTTATTCATTGCCCATCCTAGAATGGCCGACATCGAAAATAACGAGCGCCCACTAGGCGGGTTGTTGTTCGTGAAAGTGTTAAAGTAGCCGAGGTGGCACGGTCTCCTTCACACCCGGCTAAAACCACGTACAGTAAACGGCGATAAAGTTTGCACATCGATCTTTGGAAAGAGGCAATCGGCTAATTTCGACTTCGTATAGCGATATCTGTGTCGCACACACCATGACGTTTGTTTTGTCAGTCGTGGTTCAAATGCGAGAGAGTGCAGTCGCATATCCAAGTCAATATATATATAGAGTTGCTAAAACCTACACAAAATTAAATTTGTACTATGGCATCTATAGGGAAAAAAGGTAAGCCGTTACTTTGCCAGTCACGCGAAATTATCTACAATGTTTATAAATATTTTGTAACTGAAGCCGACCAATTTAAAAAAACATGAGAATGTTAATGTAAGTAATTACACTTTTTGTCGATCTTTAAACCCACATTTAAGTATCCTAGTAGTATAACATCAGTTGCTAATGCTCAGTCAAGCCCTTTTAGGAATGTGGGCCTGAATATATATATTTGTATATTATTTTTCCCCAACAAGAACATTATAGCAATAACTATATATTATTACATCGAGTTTTACAGCTCTATATATTCCACGTGAAATCAAAACAAAACAACAATAAAGTACTTAGTTCTAAATTCAAATTCTGATGAACGATTAATCTAATAATTGATGTACATGGAAATTAGCATTCGTTTGTATTCGGAAATGCGATGATTGCCGATGTGCATTCTTTATCGCCGTTTACTGTAAGTGTGAGCGAGTCATTATGGTCTCGTTTGTCATCGCGGTTATTGTATACCTAATATCTACAGATTATGTAGCACGCCACCGACGTAGAACAATAGTATATGAGAGTTGTATAAGCCAACATAGCTTGTAACGCGTACATTACATACCTAGGGCGGTGAATTAGTGAATGTCCCATATCGCAGATGTTTGTGGCCCAAACCGGAGGCGAGGGCCATAAATATGCGATCGGGGGCTTAACTCATTAGCGCCCGTGGTTTGTCTAAAGTTTTACGTCATGCCTTGGCCAGGAAGCGAGATTTTCTCCCGCGTAACGGGCAGTAAATCCCACTTATATCCTAGAGTGACGTAAAATACATTTTTATGGGTCTTATAGCTCTACTAACAGACGCGTCAGTCACTTGAAACGATAATTAATAGTTTAGGACTAGTCGAAGTCTCCGAGTTACACAATGGTAAACGACATTCATTCTTATATCTGTACACGTGTGTACTGTTGGCTATGACCTTGATGATCGATTTTACGGTATTATTATCACAGATATCTTAAAATCTGAATTAGATAATTAACAATCTGACGGTGAATTTGTAGAGGACAATAAAAGTAAAATAACAGCGAAATATAGTATGACCATTGTTTACTATTTATTTTGTATAGTATACAGAGATATTGTAAAATCATGTTTCAAGGTCATTTTTGGAAAACCTAAACTATAGGAGTTGTACAAAGCGAGGTTAATGTTGATGTTTTAAAAAATGTTGATTTATTTCTAATGCCTTTCTGTGTATTTTTCATCAATATGATACGATAACAACTTAACACTTTCACGACCAACAACCCGCCTGGTGGGCGCTCGTATCTTTTACTCAGCTGCCGGCCCAGCTCGCCGGCGGATTGTACTATACAAGCGCCCACCTGGCGGGTTCTGTCGGTGTCTGGAATGGGGTTGCGCCCGACTAGCGCGCTCTGTCGGTTTCTGGGGTGTTTTTTTACTTGGTCGTGAAAGTGTTATATATACAATAAAATATCTCTTTGTAAAAGTATAAACTGAAATGAACAATTGGATAAATTCATGTTAGTTAGTCCCTGCCAGTGGATTAGATCCAATATTTACAATTGTATTTTCATTATGAACAATATTTGTAAATCACTGTAGTTATATAAACCATCGTTGTATTATACTGTTTTTTTATTTATTTATTGGATCATGAATGAGGCGCGCTCAGCCGTTAATTTCGTAAGTAAATAATTGAAATTATAATGTATTTTTATTCATTTATATTTGTAATCGTTATGTCGTTTTTATGTTTTTATTTAATGCTTATTTAAATCATAGTCTTCTGAGAAACAGATTTAAATATTTATGAAGCGTTGCTTGATTATTTTTTTCGTACGACAGCTAAAGGTATCACAAAGGTCACAAACTTATAAAATAATAATTGAATATTATAGTTTTTGAATCAGATAATAGGTAAAAAATGCCAACTAATGTGCTTCAGACAATGCAGCTCTTTTGCGGGCGATGATCTAATACAAATATATTAAACTATATTAAAATTATCGATCGGTGGAAGTAATAAAACTGACGGTTTTCCACGCTATATGTTAATAATAAACATACTGCGTTAACTCGGGGCTCAGATACTAAACTAATGTAGCATAATATTTTATCGAAAAAAATATATTGGTGCTACTGTCAACATCTATTATATTATTTATTATTATTTATTTTCTCTTCATGAAATAAAAACAATAAACAAACTAAAACGCGTATTTATTTGTTCATTTTAAAATAGTTTTCATAGTATACAATCAATATTGTCGGTATTTGGATTGCCGTTTAGATGAAAATATCTACTTTAAATTAGTAAACGTTCCTCAACGTTCACAGTGGGCAACGGGGAATTCTTAAAATATTTATTATGACTTAAAGCCGATATTGTCATTCATGTTGTGGTTATTGAAATTTCCTGACCGTTTATAAGACTTTTTTCATGGTGTCGTAACCGCCATTTGTTTTAATACTATATGTTTATTTTATATATATGTCATTTTTTTTAAGTATATCAAATCCCTAGAACCTGCCCCGAGTTAGCACAGGTATTACAATAAAGTGGAAGATATTAGGTGAGTCGGAACAAAGCGTACATACAACATACAACTGTTGGTATGCGTAGTTGTATGATGGCGGTAGTAGTGCATCTGTACTTTCCGGTATGGTAGGCGCTTATCCTGTCTTACCCCGTCGGCGCGTTTGCCCAACTGACCTTATAAAGAATAGGGTAGGTAGTTTTTGGAAGACAATCAACCCTATGCTTCATCTTCTTGTCGTTACTCTTGGCAAAGTGGTCGTGGCTGTCATTTCTTGTGTGGCAAGCCTAACCACACGGCGCCATTCTTCTCTCACAACCGCGCGTCTGGCGCTCTCGTGCAGAGGGCAGTTTGTGGCCGATTTGATTTGGTCAGTCCACCTCATGGGAGACCTACCGCGTGGTCTAGTACCGTCTACTTTGCCCTGAACCACCTGGCGCACATTGGACTAAACTCCACGTCTTGAAACGTGCCCGAAAAAGGTGAGGACAGGCCCTGTTCTATGTTCTTGAAAAATGTAATGGAACCTTATGCATACGGTATCAAAAATGATACCACTTTCACTACAGAATTGAATTAACACTTTCACGACCAGGTAAAAAAAATAAAAGTACTCTTGAAACCGACTGCGCCCGCTAGGTGGGCGCAAGCCCACCTCAGACGCCGACGGAGGCCGTCAGGTGGGCGCTTTTAGTACAATCCGCTAGGAGTGATGGCCGGTCGCCGACTAAAAGTTACGAGCGCCCACCAGGCGGGTTGTTGGTCGTGAAAGTGTTAAATAAAATAAAATCTATGTCAATTGGGACTTCGTGGCTCATTTCGGAGTGGTTCGGACTTTCAGTTGATATCGATGAGTGTCATTTTAGTAGGATGGTTTTTGATACTTCATGCATCTTGATTATATTTTTTTCCGATAGTCCTTCCTGGGCGAATTTTTATTTTGTTGTCGATTTCTTTTTTTTCTCAGATTTCAATAAAATTTTGTGAGTTGGTAAAGTTGCTTATTCTGAACAAGGTAAGCCCAATTTCACGCTATGTACTACAAAATTTTCCATTGAGTTACAAAAAAATTATGAATTTTTTAAAACTAAATTTCATATTTTGTAAAAAAAAATAGTACAAAATGAGTAGCTCGAAATGACAAATATGTAAATAAATCGACAACAAAATAAAAATTGGCCAATTTCTGTAATACATTTTGTGTAAATGAATGGAGAAAATACATATACCTACATACTTTTTCCTCACCATGGTTTCTCCATAAAAAAATTGTTTAAGTTTACTTTGCTTTCTTTTAGCTGAAGGATGCCTCCAAAACCCAATAAAAAAAACGATGTCAAACCGTTGAAATTTTCTCACATGAGTGTGAAACTTGAAATTTTGACATTGACAAAGGCCAACTATCGATCAGTTTTTAGATCCGTATAGCAAGGACGGAATAGGTAAATGATAATCTAATCGTCCTCCAAAAACTGTACCTATCCTATTTTCTACTAGAAAAGTTTGGTGGTTTTGAGTAGTTTTGATTGATTTAAACTTACACGGACCGAGGGTTCCTTCGAGACCATAAACGTGACATCACGCTCGACACGTCGAGGTAGTTCAATACTTTTCGAACGCGATTAAGTCCCGTTTTGTTTTGATGTTTTGGAGACTTGTCGGCATATCTATAGACATTACCATACCCCGGGGTATTCGGTGCACGAATGATTAATAACCTTTTGAACGCTTTTCCTCCCATGTCAAAATGTGGCTTATACGCCAATAGTTGAAAAAAAACCGGTCAAGTGCTAGTCGGACTCGCGCACCGAGGGTTCCGTACAAACACTCCATCCTTAAGTGGTTAAGTTAAGTTTGCACCTGGTATGTATAGCGCTCCATACAAATGAGGTGCAAAGTTAACGCAACCAATCCCGTTTGTTGTATGGGAGCCCCCCTTAAATATTTATTTTAATTTATTTTTAGTATATGTTGTTATAGCGGCAATAGAAATACATTATCTGTGAAAATTTCAACTGTCTATAGCTATCACCGTTCTTGAGATACAGCCTGGTGACAGACGGATGGACGGACAGCGAAGTCTCAGTAATAGGGTCCCGTTTTTACCCTTTGGGTACGGAACCCTAAAAAGAAAGAGCGAAAGTTAGCAGGAAAATTGCTTTGACAGTGTCCGCCATTACCCCTTTAGTGGTCGTTGGCGTGGTGGGCACGACAGCACACGACCACTTTAGTGGCTCTTGGCGTTCAAAGGGTTAACACTAGGCTGTCAGTAGGCGTCAGATTATTTGTGCACAGAAAACCTTAGGGTATGTTCGTTGTTAAAAGTTGACGTTGCTTTGCTTTTCATTAATTTATAGTAGAGTTAGAATGTTGTGATATAAATTTAGGGTGCATATTTAGTATTAGCGTAGAACGGATGACCCATCGCTAGCTTGTGTCGCTCTTGCGATTGAAAACGTGCTTAACCTTTTCAGCGCCACAGTCGTCATATCATTACATCCGAAAATTGCGCCACTGACGCCCACGTGGTCTAGTGATGTCCAAGTCACATAAAAAACTTAGTAGTTCAAACAGCTACTAGTTTATTTCAATAGACTTGGCGTTTAGAAGGTTAAATGGTTGTGTACTGAAGTTGTGAAGGGCTAGTGAATAAGTATAGTTGCGTAAAAATTGCTTTGTATGAGAAAACTAACCACATCGTATCGCTTCACGTCACGTACTTATGGGGACGGGTAATGCGAAACAAGGGCCACTTACGAATTTTTATTATATCTTCCAAACCAGATCAATTTTCAGTCATTGCAAGATATTAGGAGCTGGAAAAACACCTTTAGTGTTTATTAAATCATTATACACAATTTCTTGTTCTTTAGTTGTCTCTAAAAACTTGCCCAAATCTATTGTGGCCGCTTTTGACGTGAACAAGTTTTGTAAGGTAAACTACAGTGAACAAATTGTATATAGTGATTTAATAAATATGAAAGGTGTTTTGCTAGCTCCTAGACTTCAGCTATTTCTAAAAAAATATCAGATTATGAAGATATAAGAAAAAAATCGAAAGTGACGCTAGTTTCGCATTACCCGTCGCCTTAAGTCGTGGTTAACGTTGGCCGAGATTTTCACGTTGTCACGACGCAGTGTTAGGGCGATTGTGCACTACAATGAATTTTACTGTCCGGCAGTCCGAATTTTTACGGTCCGTTATGGCATGAAAAAAACGGTAAGAGCGATTGTGCACTACAATGAATTTTACTGTCCGGCAGTTCGAGTTTTCATGATCGATATGGCATGAAAAAAAACTTTTTTGCTATACCGCTTAAGCACATGGATCAAGAGGCGACGCGGCTGGCGCAGTGGTTAAGCAACTGCCTGCTGAGCCGGCGGTCCTGGGTTCGAATCCCGGCAAGGGCAAATATTTGTGTGATGAGCTCGAATATTTGTGCCTGGGTCATGGATGTTATTTGTACTTACTTAGGTATGTATTTATCTATATAAGTATGTTTATCGTCATCTAGTGTCCATGATACAAACCTACTACTAGAGCTTACTGTGGGACTAGATTGATTTGTGTGAGGTTGTCCGATATTTATTTATTTATTTAAGAGGCAAGATACAAAATGTAGGCTGGGTGTACCACCAAATGAAATGCTTGCAGTAACGTTAAGGTAAGTTTATACAGTATTTATACAATGAGTGAGCGAGTGAGTTGTTTATTGGGTATAGGCACAGGGCGGACACTGCCTTATAAAAACTGAACTTGAATGTTAGTGTCAATGTGTGTGTGTGTAACACGCACAGGGCTGCCTCAGACGCATTGCAACCACAAGTTGGTGTTTTGGTGTTTTAGTTGCACATAAATATGACATGGCGAAGGGTGATGACGGAATCACCTCAGAGATTCTGAATGGGGGTGGAACACCGATACTGAAAGCCCTTCAGAAACTCTTCAACTCCGTCTTGCTCGAGGGAATAACGCCAGAGGCATGGAACAGAGGTGTGGTGGTGCTCTTCTTCAAGAAAGGGGATAATACCTTGTTGAAGAATTACAGACCCATCTCGCTTCTGAGCCATGTCTACAAGTTGTTTTCGAGGGTTATCACGAATCGTCTCGCGCGTAGGTTCGACGACTTCCAGCCTCCCGAACAAGCAGGATTCCGAAAAGGCTTTAGTACCATAGACCACATCCATACGCTGCGACAAGTTATACAGAAGACCGAAGAGTATAACTTGCGATTGCGACTATGCTTGGCGTTTGTAGACTATGAGAAGGCCTTCGATTCGGTCGAGACTTGGGCAGTGCTACAGTCTCTCCAGCGGTGCCATATTGACTATCGGTACATCGAGGTGCTGAAGTGTTTATATAAAAACACCACCATGTCGGTTCGAGTACAGGAGCAGAGCACGAAAGCTATTCCTCTGCAGCGAGGCGTAAGGCAGGGGAGACGTTATCTCTCCGAAACTGTTCACCGCCGCATTGGAAGATGCTTTTAAACTCCTGGAATGGGAACAATTCGGCATCAACATTAATGGCGAATACATTACTCACCTTCGGTTTGCCGACGATATTGTGGTCATGGCAGAATCGCTGGAGGACCTCGGCACAATGCTCGATGGCCTTAATAGAGTTCCCCAACAGGTAGGTCTTCGGATGAACATGGACAAAACAAAGGTAATGTCGAATGCCCATGTTGCACCCTACCCAGTAACGGTTGGGAGCTCTACCCTCGAAATTGTTGACAAATATGTTTACCTGGGACAAGTGATCCAGTTGGGTAGGTCCAATTTTGAAAGGAAGGTCAATCGACGAATCCAACTCAGCTGGGCAGCGTTCGGGAAACTACAAAATATCTTCTCGTCCAACATACCTCAATGCCTAAAGACGAAAGTCTACAATCAATGTGTGTTACCAGTGATGATGATGACATACGGAACAGAAACGTGGCCTCTTACTGTGGGCCTTATAAGGAAGCTCAAAGTTGCACAGCGCGCTATGGAGAGGGCTATGCTCGGTGTTTCTTTGCGAGATCAAATCAGAAATGAGGAGATCCGTGAACGAACAAAAGTCGCTGATATAGCCCAACGGATTAGCAAGCTGAAGTGGCAGTGGGCGGGGCACATAGCACGTAGAACTGACGGTCGATGGGGCAGTAAGGTTCTCGAATGGAGGTCACGCACCGGCAAGCGCAGCGTCGGACGTCCACCCACAAGGTGGACGGACGACCTGGTAAAGGTTGCAGGAAGCCGCTAGATGCAGGTCGCTTCCAACCGGCCGATCTGGAAGTCACTGGGGGAGGCCTATGTTCAGCAGTGGACGTCCTGTGGCTGAAATGATGATGATGATGATGATGAAATATGACATAATAAGATAGAAATTTATCACAACCACACGACAACTGTAGTGGTGGTGATGGTGATAGTGGTGATGATGATGATGGGGCTGGTGGTGATGGTGGTGGTGGTGGTGACGAAGGTGGTGGTGATGATGGTGGTGGTGGTGATGGTGGTGGTGATGATGATGGTGGTGTTGGTGGTAGTGGTGGTGATGGTGATGGTGGTGATGGTGGTAGTGGCGACGGTGGTGGTGGTGGAAAAAAACGGTCCGGAATGGGGAAAAGTAAAATATCGGATGGTAAAATTACGTATAGTGCACAAACTACTATATACATTTAATGGCGTGCCATATCGGACCGTAAAAAATCGGACTGCCGGACAGTAAAATTCATTGTAGTGCACAATCGCCCTTACACGTTACACCTCATTTTAACGCTCCACGTCACGAGGACGTTAAGTCTAATAATGTTTTGTGCTCATGACACAGTCGAAAAACAAATGTCTTTCCTGTGGCCAGTATATGCCAAGAAGTTCGACTATGTTTATTTATGTCATTGGCATTTTCTTAAGGCCTCTTTTTTAAAATAAGACGTTTGCAAAGTATTTTGAGTTTTGAGTAGTTTAACATTTCGTAAGCATAGTTTATATTTAATATTCAACTTGTACACCTACCACTAGAGTTGGATCATGTTAATTTGGTCAAATAAAGACACGTTACGAACTCCATTGCATTTTTATACATCATACCCCTTAGCCCTAGAGTTCTAACGGGTAGTTCTAAAAGCGTTTCAACCGCTATCAAGTTTCTAGTAATGTTACAAAAGTGAGTCAAAATAATCGTAATATTCAATCATTCGAGATTGTATCACAAGCACATTTATAATATATCGTTTTTATTTTATACTCGCGTACTTTTATCTGTCAATTATAATTTCACAGACAAAATCACAATAACGCACTTTTTAATCCTGTACCAAAATTCTATACTCTATGGTACACGCTACAGGATTTTAATATATTCATAAGACATCTCTCTGCTCAACTCTAATCCATACTATCCATACTAATATTATAAATGCGAAAGTGTGTCTGTCTGTCTGTCTGTCTGTTACCTCTTCACGCTTAAACCTCTGAACCGATTTAGATGAAATTTGGTATGGAGATAGTTTGAGACCCGGGAGGAGTCATAGGGTACTAAAGGACATAGGATACTTTTCATCCCGAATAAATTTAGTGTTCCCATGGGATGAGCAGGTAACACCGCGGGGTACAGCTAGTAATTTCATAAACAGAACAACATTTGATTAAAAAAAAACACTGATTTGTTAAAATTACTTCTCAAAAAGATTAACCAATCACGAGGCACCCGCCATGACCATCGCGATCATGTTTTTTCCTTACCTCGTACCTTACTTAGGCCACACCAAAACGCGGTACTCGACTAAGAACCTTCACTGTGCAACGATTGCATAATTACTATTTATCAAATCTATTCGCTCATTGTCATTGCGGCTCATTTGTCCAAAATACGAATACGAAAACGCTTGAAGAACTACCCTGGAGTAGCTAGCCCTAGGCTCCTTGTATCCAGGCCCGGACTTAGAGGGCCAGGACCCCTAGGCATTTGGGGCCTCCTCTTCTATCTCGACAAGTGATAAATAAGGAGAAAATAAGTATGGTCCAAGTTCGGCTTCTGGGACTGTGGCCCCTAGGCACAGAATACTTAATAGTAACTACATACAGAATGGACACGCACACCCTCGCACCGATTCGGGTTACCTCACCCCGCAAGGGCACCGAGTTGGAATAGAATTGGCTGCGTAGAAAATGTTCAAAGTATGGAAGCAACCTCGTACAACACGATAGATATCCGCCTAATCACCTTAATTAATAAAGGGATTATTAAGAGCGCCTAAGCAAATGTAAGAGCAATTGTGCTTTTGGTCTAATAATTAAATTTTCGACAGGGTCATCAATGTCATCATGAATTACTTACTCACTTTAAAATCTTTTTAGGGATAATTTCCAGGATGAAAACTATCCTATGTCCTTCCTCGGATCTTAAACTATCTCCATCCCAAATTTCATCAAAATCGATTCAGCGGTTTAAGCGTGAAGAGGTAACAGACAGACAGACAGACACACTTTCGCATTTATAATATTAGTATGGATATGGATAGGTGGGCATTGACTCGTCAAATAGTGATGGAGTTGGCAATGGTAATGATGATGACTGGTGGTGTTGATGGTGATGATGATGATGATGATGGTGGTGACTGGTAGTTGTGATGATGATGATTTTGGTGGTGATGATGATGGTGGTGGTGATTCAGGATGATGATGATGATGGTGATGAATGATGATGACGATGAGGATGTTTAGGTATGATGATGGTGGTGTCATGGTGATGATGATGTTGACCACAAAATCACGACGGGGCCCTGTGATTTGGAGGCCCCGTATCATTGATACGGCGTCAGCTCTAGCTACGCCCCTGATCCTATACATATATTGAGTATATCGTATGCACACAACATGCCGGGTGATCAATCCAACTGGGTCGGTGGGGAGAAGTCACAAACTATAAGAGATAGGGAAATCTGTTCTTAGGAACTATGGCGTCGATTTTAGATTTATTAAAAACTGAATTATATTTTTTTATAAATCTCATACATAATTTCATATATAACCCGGTAAAAATCGCTGTAAAGAATGTTACAATACGACATGCGTACAGAATTTTTTGAAACCAGATTCAATTCCAGGTTATGTATGAGATTTATAAAGAAAAAATGTAGTTATTAAGTATTAAATCTAAAATCGACGCTATGGTTCCTAAGAACAGATTTCCCTATCTCTTATAGATTTCGTATTCTCCCTACTGACCCATTTGGATTGACCTGTATAGGACCTGAATTTAGCAACCGCGCTGATAGAGCGATGGCGCGCAGTGTTCGATAGCCCGCAGCCAACTGATCGGCTCCTTTAGCACAATAATAATAATAATAGTACTTACTCTTTATTGTGCACCACAAAGTAAAAATAAAATAACAATAGAAATAAAAACAACACAACTGCGACACGCGACTCTTTCTCGCGCGAGAAGTAACCTATCTCATTGTCGGTGGAGCAACCCCCTAAGTCAGACTTCGGTTCAGTCTATTCACGGCGCAGTCCATGCGCCCAGTGCGCCCGCGTCACCCCAACCCAAATTACTCCTGTGGCGCGGAAATAATCCCATTAGCGGGTTATACTCCTACAAAGTCCGACTACTAGTAGTGAGGGCTAACCAGCACTGTTACAGTTTAAGTTATGTCTCGAAAAAAAAAACGGTAGAGCAATTTCCATGCATCTCGTTCTTGCGCCTTCTCCTAGTTCTCCTTGACAGCCTGGTGCGACAAGACTTTCACCTTAGCCTTCGTAAGCTCTCGTTGGCCTCTTTCTTCTCCCTTCAATCTTTCCTTCTATAGTAAGTTCGATGACAATGCAATATTATGAGTAAGTTTTTAGAATCGTCATGGTGAGTATAGTTGATGGATGTTCAAATAAAAGTACAACCGGCAATAATGACTTATTTGACTGTTTTTTTTTTTAAATGAGGATATTAGACTCTATATTGGTAGTTTAAGACGATATTACTTGCCAAATTGTATAGTTCTTAGTCAACAGAAAATTATCGATATATTTTGATTCCCTTGAGAGTGTCGAAATATAGGTTCGTTTTTTTAGTGGCATAAATGGCCGTATCGAAAGTTTCATTTTTGTACAGCTTCTAGGGACTGTCTGACTGTCATCGCTACTATATGGTCTAAATTTCAACTTGATACCATCACGCGTTCGCGAGATAAAGGGTCTTGACAGACGGACGGACAACAAAGTGATCTTATAAGGGTTCCGTTTTTTCATTTTGAGGTACGGGGAACCCTAACAATGACTAACGAACTGATAACCTCCTTTTTTGAAGTGGGCCAACAATTTACACTGATTAACATCGTGTTTACTAAGTTTCGACAATGTGGTTTTATTACCAGACGTTTTTAACTCTTAACAGCTTTGTCGCAAGGGTAGATTAAAATCTAAGCATTTGAAAATAATTTGGAATTGCTACGAGACTTGCATTTAGAAAGCATTGTTTGTTTGTGTTAGCTATTTAACTTTTTAGAGATTAGAAAGACTTGAGCTAATAATGAATGTTATGAATTTAATGCCTTATACCTTTGCATTAATTGTCTCTAAGCATTTTTGGTTGCAACAAATTAGAGTATACTTACTTATTTAAGAGTGCTCATTCAAATGGTTCAGAAAACTAATCAGCGGCCATCTTCCGAATATAGTAGTTACTTTATTCTATTATACTTTTACCTTTTTATATTCAAAAACATTTGTGTACTTCTGAATGACTGTCGTAGATTTGCATTCATTCGTGTTGTTTAAGGGGAATTTGGGCTTTAAAGTCATAGTATAACGGGCGTGGGTGAACGCAATGAGTGGGAAGAGTGGTCCGCGCAAATCGGTCCAGAAATATACGCCGAATTTTGTGCATCTCTATCAAACGATATTTGAATGAGCAGGACGGCACGATACGAGGTTCGAATTTCGAAGATCGGAGTAATCCTCCAGGACGCATGCGCGGCCCGGGCTACCTTGCTGAATTGCTCTTGGTACGGATGTCTTTTGCGATAGGGATGGGACAAATCGATGCCTGAAATGCAAGGGTTTCCATGATTTCGGATGGAAACCAAAACTCTTTACTGACACTAGAGAGAGGTTACGAAGATATTATCTGTTTTGACATCGAAATGTTGTAGGTATTATCACCGTTATTTCTAGTTTAGCTAATCTATTGCAATAAACCGATACCTAAGTAGTCTGTCAAGAAAAATGAGTTACACAAAACCAATAGGTATTTTCAGTTGACCTAGAATTATGATATTTAGTTAAGTAAAGTAGCAAAGATCTAGAACAAAATGAGGGGTAATAACATTCTAGATCTGTTAAATTGTGGGATAGCCCTGTAAATTTTGCATGCAAAGACATAGTCGGCTGGCTGCGTGAAGCACGCATCATGCTCCTTTTATGCGCCAAGTCTGTTTTTAACCCCCGACGAAAAAAAGAGGAGTGTTATAAGTTTAAAATGTGTACCTGCGTGTCTGTCTGTGGCATTACTGGCATTGTAGCTCCCAAACGGATGGACCAATTTGTTGACCAAGAGTGTGTTTTTTTTTTAATGAACGACTTATCCGTCGAGATGTATCTTAGCTATGTTTGCTGGCAATAGGACCACACGGCTAGCATAACTGACACCCGACTCTTTCACCTGTCTCTATCTGTACAGTACTATGAG
Source organism: Apotomis betuletana (assembly GCA_932273695.1). Taxonomy (NCBI): domain Eukaryota; kingdom Metazoa; phylum Arthropoda; class Insecta; order Lepidoptera; family Tortricidae; genus Apotomis; species Apotomis betuletana. Next base: position 56,636,228 of record OW026298.1, on the reverse strand, counting down.
ACAGTGACGGATGATGCTATCTCGCGCGGCATGAGCCGCGTGTGAAAGTTATGCTAGACGTGCAGCCCGTATAGCTCAACTATGCTTCGCGACTCTTGTCGGGCGACATAGCGCTACCTGTCACCCTCTCACATTACTGCACAGAAATTGACAGGCAATCATCTCGCGCGAGAAATAATCGCTTGTGACAGTCATGCAGTAGTTTAAAATATACTCAGATTTATTGAACAAGTGACAATATCTCAGCCAGTTTTAGCAGCATTTTCTACACCACCATAATATTATGTCCCATTGGGGGCACCCGGACAGGGAACGCGTTAAATTAAACCTATTATTGATATTCAGCTTTAATTGGAACAAGTGACAAGATCTCAGCCAACATTGAAGCTGTTGAAGCTAAGAATTCCAAATATTGTAGATGTTCAGTTTTAGTAGCATTTTCTATATCACTCATTTTATGACGGTCTCATGATGACCAGCTTGTTTCGGGGGTGTTTTAAAATTTTAATTTATTAAATAATGAAATAAGTAAAAGTCAGCATTGATTTGTATGAGTCGGAACAGTGTGCTCCAACGAAAAGAAACTTAACACGTTCACTGTCCCCACACAAAATAATCTCTCAATTTCACAAGTCCGAGTGACAGTTATAGTTCGTAGCCGTGAACCCATAGCGGGAGCACAGATTCCGACCATTGAGAGCACCCGGACAGGTTACGTGTTACACTAAACCGGGTACCGGTATCGGGCGGCTCCTCCCTACACTGCAGTCAGCGCTCAGTCGGCTGCAGGCCGCCATGGCCCGCCCGCGTGACGTGGAGCTCGTCCCGCTGCGCTCGGCGCTCGCCGCGCGCGACGAGGAGGCGTACTTCCCGCAGAGCGCGCCGACCAACAACGACTACACGCTGCTCTCTAAAAGGACGCCGGCTTCTAAACGGTTGGTGTTTGGTGGTAATAATAAGATAATAGGACCAGTAGTTTCCAAGATATTCAGCTTTAATTGGAACAAGTGACAAGATCTCAGCTAATATTGAAGCTGTTGAAGCTAAGAATTCCAAATATTGTAGATGGTTAGTTTTAGTAGCATTTTCTATAACACTCATTTTATGACGGTCTCATGATGACCAGCTTGTTTCGGGGGTGTTTTAAAATTTTAATTTATTAAATAATGAAATAAGTAAAAGTCAGCATTAATTTGTATGAGTCGGAACAGTGTGCTCCAACGCAAAGAAACTTAACACGTTCAGTGTCCCCACACAAAATAATCTCTCAATTTCACAAGTCCGAGTGACAGTTATAGTTCGTAGCCGTGAACCCATAGCGGGAGCACAGATTCCGACCATTGAGAGCACCCGGACAGGTTACGTGTTAGACTAAACCGGGTACCGGTATCAATAGCCGGCTCCTCCCTAGTCTCCCTACGCTGCAGTCGGCCCTCAGTCGGCTGCAGGCCGCCATGGCCCGCCCGCGTGACGTGGAGCTCGTCCCGCTGCGCTCGGCGCTCGCCGCGCGCGACGAGGAGGCATACTACCCGCAGAGCGCGCCGACCAACAACGACTACACGCTGCTCTCTAAAAGGACGCCGGCTTCTAAACGGTTGGTTTTCGATTACAAAATAACCATAAACAATATTAAAAAAAAACATTTCGAATCGTCCTATAGAAAAAAACAACTGATTCTTTAGTGAATAGATATATGCTTATCATCAGAGCTACGGGAGCTACGGTTAAGTAGGACGATTTCAAAACTCCGAAACAAACATACACACATTAACATAACATACACATACCTACATTTTTTTTAGATATATTTACTTTTAAAAGTGAGTGCAGTAAACGCCAATAAACAATTAATGTTTGGCGATATATTATAAAAAAACCGGCAGAGCATGTCGGGCCACGCTCAGTGTAGGGTTCCGTAGTTGCTCATCCTTCACAATAAACTGCTGTTTTAAGCCCGAGGTTTAAGTTAAGAAAGATTTTAAGCTCTAAAAAAGGTCGTAAACGCCCTAGAAACTGTAATCACTTATTACCTTCTGGAAGTCAACTTACGTCCTTTAAAAGAAAAAATATGAAATTTGGCGATAACTCAAAAACGGCTCGACCGATTTTGTTCAATATAGTTTTCATTGAAAGAACTTATAAGGCCTCATTTACATGAATTTTTCCGGTTTTTTTGACCCGGGTTTGAAAAGTTAGAGGGGGGAACACTATTTTTTTTGTTTTCGGAGCGAATATTTACAAAACTGCTGACTTTATCAAAAAATAATTTTAAGAGACCCCTATTATTTTTACAAGACCTATTCAACGACACCCCACACACTAGTGATGAAAAGAAAAAAAAATCACCCCCACTTTAGGTGTTCGAGAGGTCCCGAAAATACCATTTTTTTTTAGATCATTTTTTACCCTTTTGTCGGCACGATACATACACATACTCATACCAAATTTCAGGTTTCTAGTACTAATGATCTCGGAGCTAAGCCGCGGACGGACAGACGGACATGGCGAAACTATAAGGGTTCCTAGTTGACTACGGAACCCTAAAAACCGCATCAAAATCCGTTGCGTAGTTTAAAACATCTAAGCATACATAGTGGCAGACAGACAGACAGCAGAAGCGACTTTGTTTTATACTATGCCCGCAACTTCGTCCTCGTTTCCGGATATACCCGGATAATATTCGCCAACTCTACGCTCGCCTTCGGTTCGAGGTCGATTCAGATACCACGTGGGCCGAGGGTTGCCAAATCCGGCAAGGCCGCGTGGCATTGCCAAGTCGTTGAAGGCTAAGTGGGGACCAAAAAGCCTGAATATTTGTACATGTAGATGTACATGTACATGTAGATGTACAAATATTCTACGTCTTCAAGAATCTACGTCTTGCCGGTAGCGGCAAGACTTCTTTTGGGTACTTTCTAAGTTAGTCAACAGACCCAAACACAAAGGTATGATCACATTTTCTTATCAAAGTTCCTACTGCTTAGGTACAGGGTCATTGCGATTTATTGCTATGTATACTCGTACCTACATTTAAAACCTACAGTTTGAATTTTCATTGTTAATTTTTGTTTCAAATACTACTCGATTTCACAAAATTCACGCAGAAAACTGTGTTTTTTTTTTCGACTGCACGCAATGATTAAACTTTACTTTCTAGAACCCAGGGAAAAGTATTTCACGTCTAAAAGTTGGTTGATATTATAATATATTGTCGTAAATTTAAAAAAGGCCTCGTAATTGATCGAGGAAACGAAGCGAGCGTAGCGACACAGTTTCAGCTTCGCCAAAATTTCTGTCGTATGTCTGGATGTTTGGATTGTCCGTCTGTCTGCGTGAATTTTTCACAGGGATCCGTGGAGGCTCAAGCAGTAATTAATATAAAAATCTCATAACTGCGAACCTTTCACGGCTCCAAGTGAACAAATCAAGCTTCTAAGTCAACCCAATCAAAATGTATAATGAGCGTTTATATGAGGGCCACACCAATGCCGTCAAAAAGTGTCTCTGTCTCTGTCTGTCGTATGTCGATGTCTCGCTTGCTGACGTTATTCCGATCTGAAACCGGATCGGAATTCATACTGTTTGTGCGGGGTTATTGTAACATTCTATTTGACACAGGTTGCTGTCAAACAAGCCTAACCCGCCGGCGCCCACGCCGCTCGTCACACTATGCGGAGCCCCGGCCCCCTCGCGCAGGCGCGAGGAGCTAGCAGCCATGGCCAACCTGAGGAAGAAGGTGGCGCCCGCGCTCATGCAACACAAGTGAGTAGTTGTCGACCCCTGGAGCAGGGTTCGGCAAACATTATAGATAATAGTCAGATGCCGGAAACCTTCGTTTTTTTACGGAGTTCAAAAAGCCGCAGTATTTTATCTCCAATGTTGCTAAATGTTAATAAGACAAAGAAAATACAATGAACATACATAAACAGCATTTGCGAGACCTTATATCTTTTAAATAAAATAAGTAGGTAAATAAATGTTAAGGGAGAATCTTATACAAATCGACCTAGTCCCTTGTACCATACCTTGTGATGTGAGGTTCGAGGTGGGTTCGAGCCCTGAACCAAGCAAGTAAAGCTTGTACCATGGGTACCAGACGACGATATACATAATATACCTATAAATATCAATAATATGTATATTTATTTCATTATAAACAATGATACAAAAACATTAAACTAGGAACTATATTTAGACAAAAAGTTTCTGTCAAAAATTTCATTTCAGTGACAAGACAAGCTTTTATAGCCGACTGTACTTTTCTTTGGATATCCATCAAATGCTCACTGAGACGATTCTAAAGAGCTCAAACTCGGTAGGATTACCTTTTCTATTATAGAGTATACTATGGCCATTGGCCACCTTCCGGCTCCATCATCAGATCAGCCCCATGGTACCATATTATAGTATTGTCATCAAAGTTATGTAAGTAAGCAAAATTTCAGCTCAATCGGTTGACGATATCTGCTCCAAAATTGAGTTGCAAGATTCCACCCGAACAAACATACTTACATACAATGCAAGTTAAATAAAAGCTTGTAAAATAGGAATGCTCTGTTGCTGCGATGCTATGATACTTTTAACCCGATTACGCTCAAGCAAGCAGAGGGTTATGCCTTTACCTCTTCGAATTGGCGAACACCTTCAATACATAAAAGTTATAACCTACAAAGTTTCTGCGGCCTCATATAACAACCGCGATCGACCAAATGCGGGAAATTTTCCAAGCTCTTTCAGCGTAGAGTTAGATAGACACAAGTGCAATGAAATCTATAGGGTTTGACGTCGTTCTGGCTCCAGCTCGGTGTTATCTAAGAGGCGGGCTCTATGCTAATCCGTTGCGTGCAGTCTGATGGCTCCCTCACAAGGGGGTGAATCGTAAGGCGACCTACCTGCAGTATTATAGAAAACTTAGAAAAGCTTCCCCGTATAAACATAACACTACTTTTTGGGGATATAAACTATCCTCGTTTCAGCTAATATTATTGAATTATAAATCATACCAAACCATACCAACATTTGGATATTTTATAACTAATCCCAAATTCAGTTCAATTCGTATGAGGACACAAGTTAGGTACATTGCAGAATTACTATGCAAAAGGTCTAAATGATATCCGGTCTTGTCCTTTACTATTTCAACCAATTCGTTTGGTTGAGTACTTCGCGTAAAATCATATTACCATATTATATATATATATCTTACTCGTATTTCGTTTCTAAGCAATTAATATAATTTAGTCGATTGTTGCAGACGTACGTCGCGCAACAACAACAACGAAGAAGAGGACAACGAACCGCAACAGATGGACAACAGGCCTAAATTGCTACAAAAGGTATCTTTTTAGTACATACCCCATAAGCTTGTGCACAAATCACGTGAGGTTTTTTCGGCTACTTTTTGACTAACCCCCCCTCCCCCTCACTACCTATCACGTGTAATTTTTTTACGCCAAAATTTCGTAAAAGCTATTTTAAAGTATTTAACAAGTGAAGATTTATTTTTAACGAAACCGAGAAAAATAACGATTGTTTTCTTAGATCGTTCACTGTAGAAACTGTAGGCTCCCTGTTGCCTCCCACACGCGCACCCTCCACGTATACCTAAAAATAAAACTAAACTAGAACACCGTATCAATAGTGCTACGAGAATTCCGGACTATCGTTAAAGACTATAGATATCTCCGGATTCTCATTCGCAAGTAGGGCGTGACCCTGACCTGAGTGGACCACGGATTCACGCTCGTGACCTTCCCGGAGATTATACGAGTACAAGATCAATCAAATGCGATGATTCCGCGTCCATCAATCAAAGTTACCGTGCATAGATGTCAGAATGGAATTGACAACATTTTCAAATTCCGTTAAACTACCCAACTATAGTTCAATCATCCAACTATGGTCCAAAACAAAACTCATTTATTTTTATCAAAATCCATATTCTATCAGTGATTTCCGTCCGTCCGTTCGTCTGTCACCAGGCTGTATCTCAAGAACGGTGATAGCTAGACAGTTGAAATTTTCACAGATGATGTATTTCTATTGCCGCTATAACAACAAATACTAAAAATAAAATAAAATAAATATTAAAGGGGGGCTCCCATACAACAAACTTGTTCTAGATTATGGTACGGAACCCTTCATGCACGTCGCACTTGCCTAATTTTTTTTAAGTTTATTTAATTATGTTGCTCACCTTAGAGTTTATTCGTAATAATTGTCATAATATTAACGAGTAATTTTCGGATTAAATTGGACCATAGTTGTGTAGTAGGACTATGGTTGGGTAGTTTTACGGTTTTCAAATAGTGTTCTAGAATAGAATCTCAATGACTATACAAAGAGGTAACGCCGCCAGCATGTGGAGATAGTGTATTCTTTTTATAACCATTCTTTATAATTGTATTATAGGATATTTTAGAGTTAAGGTTTTATACATACGTTTTTCTTCTGTATATTTAAATAATATTGATATGTTCCTAAATTATAAAAATTACAATCTTAACACGTTCATTAGTTCTGTTTAAACTAATTTCATTATTATCACACAACCTAAAACAATTATTTATATTTGGTTATATGGACTAGTCTTAAAAATATTAAAAAAAAGGTGAAAGCAGCGTCGTCTAAGAATCAGCACTGTTTATGGCTCAGTTTCATTGGTCGATAACTCGGTCGATATACCGCATGCGGGGACTCCCCGCATGCGGTATAACAACTAGTGAAACTCACAAGTCGATAACTCGGTCGACATACGGCATGCGGGACTCCCCGCATATACGGTATAACGACCAGTGAAAACTCATAATGGCATGCGTTCTGGAAATCTCCCGCACCCCGCATGCGGGCCCTATCGACCAATGAAACTGAGCCATCAAATGACGTCACCTTGTGGAAAAATGACAGTTCCAACACACAAAAAGAACAGTGGTAGGTACAATTTTTTAGAACGAAATACTTTTCAAATGCATTTATCAACCACAAATTAAAATATTTTTTAAAATGTAAAAATGTGGTAATATTTAATTATCCTTGATTATATTATATCGGAAAAAAGGCTTGGTTAAAAAAAAATTTTGTCAATTCGCGTTTTATACTTGTCTCGCTCGCTCTAAATCAATCCAGAAGCATCTTTCAGTTTTCACCTAAACTCGAATTGTAATCTGAGAGCTCACGGATTGTACAGTCAACCAATTTGATTTTAAGGCCACTATAGAACGTTGTCACAATGACAATGATATGAGATTAAAAGCGGCTTTCATATTGACGTTGGTACGAAATGGCTTAGGAATCAAATTGATTGACTGTACTTAGACGTGCTGCGTATTCTGAGGGCGTCCGCGTATTCTTGGAACTGTCTGTAGGACTTAGGTATGTTTTCTGTTCTGGTATCGAGCAATTCGTACGGGATTAAGACAGTACTTCTCATTTTGCTAGTTGGCACATATTTAATTTATTTTTTATTTTTCTTTATTGGCACACTAAACAGATTACATTCAGTTCAAAAAATAAAGATACAAAGGACAGGCATTACAGATAAAATAAGCATGCACATCATGATTTTAACAATATATGTTATTGATTAAATATCCTATTTTTTTTAAATTATAAATGTAATATTATTATAATGGCTAAACTGTTTAATTTAACATTCTATTTAAATATTTTATACATATCGCCATTTTGAAATAGAATAACAAAACATTTAAAGACGTGTATGGTGCCCTAGGCACCATAGACCTATAATGAAATGCCCTTTAGGAGCCAACGGCGTAGATCGGTCCCCGGGTCGACCCCGCTAAACCAGCCAGTGCATAAAAAGGAAAAAACAGTGGTCGACTTTTCTGTGGTCAAAATGAGATGGAACCTGTAAGCCGGTTATGCAGATAAAAGTCTAACCAGATCATTAGACCCTAAAATCCTTAGAAGAACTTTATACTGTAAATAAACAATCCTACACAAATCGACCTAGTCCCAAACTAAGCAAAGCTTGTACTTTGGGTACTAGACGATGGAACAGGAACAAATATTCGAGTTCATTACACAAATATTTGCCCTGGCCGGGATTCGAAGCCAGGGCCACCGGCTTAGGGGTACCAGGGCATTTTTTCAAGTCTGAGTCTACCGGTATTTTAGAAGAGGATATTACTTATTACTGGTTTAACTCTCTGGAAGTAAGGCGTAATTATCAACTTCTGACGTGTGCCTGTAAAATTTTACGAGGAGACTGTGACTGCGTGGAGTTGGTGAATAAGGTGGTGCGCTTGCGAGTTCCTTTGGTTTTAAGAATTTGTTTCCGGCCGCGCCATCGGCATTTACTCGCCGCGCCCGAGACACGCACCGTTTCTCACAGAAGCTCGCCTCTTGTTCGAGCTCTGCACTGTCTTAATGCATGTCTCGCATCTGCACCTGACTGGGATATTTTTGCAAGTAGTTGGTTAAATGTATGTCGTGAATGCTTAAGATTTTGTGAGACGATGGATGAATGTCGTAGTTCTGTTTTTTAGGTGTATTTAAAACCTGTTATGAAATTCACAGTGCTTTAGTGTTTTACTGTCATGCTGTGTATTATTTTGTAAATAAATAAATTACCTCTGTTGAGAAGGATAAATGTACACTTTGGTGGATCATTTTGTGATATTTTTAGGTGTTCCATTACTGATTGATCCAATATTCTAAAACTACTAAACGAAGAAAATATCATTCGTCAAGTTCAAGCGCAAAAACACATTATCTAACAAGGTAGCGCAGTCGGTTGGTACCAAAGCCCCGGCCCCAAGCAATTAGAGAGCGCGGCTTCAGTAATGAACTTTTACCTCGAGTGGGGGTTGTTGTGGTCTCCGCCACAAGCGTACGCGGAGGCGAGAGTAAAACACGTTATCTAACGAGTAGTCGGTACCAAAGCTGCGTCCCCAAGCTATAAAGGAGTTTCAGTAGAGATCGTCGAAGCTGAAATGACGCGCCCCACTATTTAATAAATTTAATTACTTGATTTAGATGTGAGTTGATTGAGATGTCTAATTGACCTTAGCTTAGAGTGGAGGTTGTGGTGGTCCCCCGGCAAGCGTAACCGAAGATTGTTACGTGCGTCGCGTCAGGTCAAGTTGATAATAGAGTTTATCTACACCCATCTTGAAATTCCTATAACAAGTTCAGATATTATAGGTAAGGACCTACAATTACTTCGCGGCGACCGAAATCAGAGATGTATTACCGTAGTAACAGGATACATACAAATACATAAAGATACATAAAGATACATACAGGATACATACAAATACATACAGGATACATACAAATACATACAGGATACATACAAATACATACAGGATACATACAAATACATAAAGATACATACAAATACATAAAGATACATACAAATACATACAGGATACATACAAATACATACAGGATACATACAAATACATACAGGATACATACAAATACATACAGGATACATACAAATACATAAAGATACATAAAGATACATACAAATACATACAGGATACATACAAATACATACAGGATACATACAAATACCGTAGTACCGTAGCCACCGCGAGGTCACCATTAGGTACAGTATCAATTTCGATCAGAATTGATACTGTATGGTGACCTCCTCCCCGCCGCGCGATTCACCTCATGTGTTCCTCTACTGCGTGGAGTGACTGGCAGGACTGAGTGTTTCATATTTTCATAAAAGAAAATCTATGATAATGATTATGAATATGTGCGTAGATATAGTAGTGTATGCAACTGTACATAATTAGGTCTTAAAACACTCGTGTGATCCTATTATGGAACTCGCCTACGGCTCGTTTCATAAAACCACACTCGTATTTTAAGACCTCTCATTATGTAGCAGTTGCATAAACTACTATAAGTGCTTTATAGTAGTCTGCAGTACAAAAAACCGGCCAAGTGCCAGTCGAACTCGCGCACCAAGGGTTCCGTACAAACACATCCCATCTTAACTGGCCGGTTTAAGTTAAGTTTGCACCTACCTACTAGTATGTATGGTGCCGCTTACAAAGGAGGTGCAAAGTTAACGCAACCGATAACGTCTGTTGTATGGGAACCCCACTGAAATATTTAATTTATCCGGTTTTTAGTACCTAGTGACAGACGGACCGACAGACAGACAGACGGTCGCGTTTTTTACCCTTTGGGTATGGAACCCTTAAAACTGATTACAGTCCACTAACACGGATTCACTTTAAATACTATGATGTGCCAGGAACTTGTAACCTTTATAGATACTTCAATCATATTCCGATACTCGTTCGTTATGAGTACCAACATTTATTCCGAATACTTGTGTTTCGCTTTATAAATATCCCAAGCACTTACATTGCTCCCGACGCATAACGACATATACGCATTACGACACATTTGTGTAAAGAAAAAAATACGTGAACAGGACACATTTGTTGGAACAGGAAAATACGTGAAATGGCTGCTCGCGTAGTATTTTTTTAGGGTTCCGTAGTCAACTAGGAACCCTTATAGTTTCGCCATGTTCATCTGTCCGTCCGCGGCTTAGCTCCGTGATGCTCATTATGCGTATTGGTCAAAATGCGTATTGGCCAATAGGTATGCGTGTTTCAAATAAAAAGTATTGGTCATTATGCGTGGGGAGGCTTACATTTGGCTTCATATTTTCTTAAACATAGGAGTTTCTATTCTAAAACCGCTGTTCTCTAATGTGTTGCGCCGTAGTCGCAGAGTGACCCTCATTTCCTTTGTTTTTGCGCGCTATTTTTACTCGGGCCAACCATGACTAGGACTTTCAGCTACACTAACTTTGCGCCCCAGGGCCCGCTTTTGTTCTTAACTGGCGCAGTTTGTAGGATAAAAGATAAAAAGATAATTCAAGTTGAGTTTTATACACAGAAAAAAAAAGATTTGTTAACAGTAGCCTGAATGTTAGCTGCTAGTTACATTAATCGGAGGACTGACAAGGAGGGCTACCAAATACGTTGTGTAAAATTAGCTCAAGTTAGTTAAGGGGCCTTATACCTTTTAAAATTTATATTTTTACCCAACCTTTTGAGTTGAATTATACTTTTCCCTGAGTTCTAGAAAGTAACATAGCTATTTTATTGCTTTCATTGCGTGCAGTTTGAAATAAGTTTTCTGCGTGAATTTTGTTATATTCGAGTAGTTTTTTAAACAAAAATGATCAACGAAAAGGTCAAAAACAGAAATAGAATAGAATTGAATAGCACTTTATTGCTTTTATGAAGTTTTATATTTAGCAAGCAAGCGAGTAAATACACTTTTCTCAAACATGCAATGAAATATTCATAACGTGCGTTAAAACAGGCTTCGAAGTGTCACGTTTCGGGCGGAACAATTCGAGAGACCTGTATGTAAAGGAATTTCATACAAAATTGAAGGCCTAGGCCGGGAATAAAATTTTATTTTAAACATGGCGTCTGTGTTCATGAACGGGCTAAACGCCTGAATTATGTTTTTTGAGTGGTCTATTTCTTTATTTCGTTGCATATGTTTGAGAAAAGCACTATACATGCCTTAGCCGTGAAAAGGGCTTGCTGGCTTCGTTTCACTACTGAGTTATTATTAAATATGGTTGTTTAATTTATTGTTATTGTATTTTTAGGGTTCCGTACCCAAAGGGTAAAAACGGGACCCTATTACTGAGACTTCGCTGTCCGTCCGTCCGTCCGTCCATCCGTCCGTCCGCCCGTCCGTCCGTCTGTCACCAGGCTGTATCTCAACAACGGTGATAGCTAGACAGTTGAAATTTTCACAGATGATGTATTTCTATTGCCGCTATAACAACAAATACTAAAAATAAAATTAAATCAATATTTAAGGGGGGCTCCCATACAACAAACTTGTTATAGATTATATATATGTATAGGTACGGAACCCTTCATGCGCGAGTTGGGCTCGCACTTGCCCAATTTTTTTTATTTTTATTAATGTGATTTCAAACGCAATGTAAATTGTTAATTGAATAAATTGTTAATGAAATTGTGTGTTGTTTGACGAAGCCTGTCGCTGATTAGATTTTTGTATTCTCTCTGACGATGCCTGCGTTGCGGATTTGACTTTTACACTTTGTCTTATGCATTATTTACAGTTGAATAAATGATTTAAAATTGATTAAAAAAAAAAATTGAATAAATACTTAATGACTTATGACTATCCGTCTAGTCTATACCTACTCAGCCGGCAAGCCCTTATTTCCTGGCGTCTGCAGTATTATTATTGTGCAGGTGCTCAGAACCAGGCCAGTGAGTATGGTGGTGCAGTGGAGTGAGATCCGCACCGCCTGGCAGGACAGTGACTTCATCACCGAGTGCTTGTGCTGGCACAACGTGTATCGCCAGCGGCACGGCGCCCCGCAGCTCTACATGGCACCCGAGGTAGCTACTTCACGTCCCATATATATATATATCCCTCCTGACCATTTTCGGCCACGGCGACTGCTTCAACTCCTCTGTTGGCGTTCGTGTGTGCTAACGTAGCCGATCTTGTTATTAAAGCCCCGTCAGCACAACGGGCACGAGAGAACACCATTATTATAATTATAGCATCACCGCTGGTGGTCGGGCTTTCAGCTCATCCCACTTGTCGTCGAGTTCAGTACGTCGACGGGATTCAAAAACACTGATGTGTTTCTTGACCAAAGATCTCCATTCAGGACGGTTAGCGGCCTGCATCTCCCACTGTAGTGGCTCAATATCGCAACTCTTCGTGGCGCTTAAGCACATTGTTATCCCAAAAAAAAAAAAAAAATATATATATATATACTTACCTGAGAATCCTTATACGTCCCATATGGTCCAGGAGTACCGCCTTCTGTATCTGGCCCTTGATCCAGCTATCTAGCGAGTCTCTTAAGATGTTTTCGAGACTCTTCGCTATAAGACCGTTCACCGAAACGACTATCGGGACAATGGTCGTCGAATGAACATCCCACATGGCGGTATTGTTTAGTATATTGTGTGTTGGACCGTTTCGATTTCTGCGCAAGTTATTTCTAAGTACGTACTTTTTCTCATCCCAGGAGGACTGTTACTTTTTTTTATCCATGGAAAATTCTTATTCACAGTTGTGCGACTACGCGCAGGCTTGGGCCAACCATCTCGCTCACACCAACAAGTTCCGCTACAGGAACGACAGAGACGTCGGACAGAACCTCTACCAGCGGCCCGTGAGCGCGCTACAGCCTGACGTCACAGGTATAAAAGGCCTTATTCCTTTAAAAAATATATAATATATTGTGATAATTTCAAACAACTTTTTGAAAAGAATAATACTTTTCTCCGAGTTCTAGGTAGTAACATAGCTATTTTATGCTTTAAGGGGCTACCCGCTCTCAATGACCTTCGATCTGTAGCGATAGATTTTCCCATATTATAAATAGCTAATCATAATAACATAGTTTTTCCACAACAAAATACCGTATCAAGTACCTTTCACATGTCACTGACTTTGAGATACAGGCAAAGTTTACGATTTTTTCGGGGAAAAAGTTGTGGAAACGGTTTTTTGCGTTTTTCTCGAAAAGTATAGAGAAAAATAGAAAAAGCTTCACAACAAATTTTGTGGAATATGGTTTAGAACAATAAAATGTAAGATATTTTCTACATATACACCGGGGATAAAAGTAGAAACGAGATTAGTGTATTTTTGGTCCTTCACCGAATATTTTTTTATAAAATACAGAGTCGTTAAATCAAAATTCGGGTCACTACAAAGTGTTAAGCATAGACCATACTACAATATATATTAAATAGGACATTATAACTCTATAATCCACAAACTAGATACGATGTAAAAATCATCAAATTGGCTGATTTCTGCAGGGAGCCCCTTAATTGAGTGCAGTCGAAAATAAGTTGAAAAAATAATTAGTTCTCTGCGTGAACTTCGTCAATTTCCAGTAGTTTTTGGATCAAAAATGATCAATGAGAAATTCAAACGGTAGGTTCCAAATATATAGGTACCAATAAATCACAATGGCCATGTTCTAATAAGTATGTTAAACATGTTCGATCATAAAGAAAAGTGTCTAAAACAATCAGCATTTTTGAACGGATTTCTAAATGGAAAAAGGATGAAAATTTTCAACGCGATTGTTTTTTTTTCGTAATAGGTATCTCTAGGAGAGTTAAGATACCATTATTCCATTATTTCCTTATACCATTACTCCCTCGCTATAAGTTATTTGCTCGATTACGGTGAAGCAAGATGGTTATAAGTTTACCTTCCCGGTGAACCTTGATAATTATGAACCTTAAATGTGGTTCTTTTCCAGGACAAGAAGTATCCTCGTACTGGTACGCAGCCGTCCGGCAGTACAGCTTCTTCAAGGAGCCTGATATTCTGCACGCCAACGTTAATGCAGGTTCGTGGATACGACAGCCGTAGGTACACTACATAAAGCTATAATATACATGTAGGCAATCAAGTGAAGAATGGTTCGATCCTAATAGTATTTTATGCCATAAGAGTGATCGAAAATAGCGAGTGCCATAGGTTACGATTACATCGTAAGAGAAGATGCCATGAGCATTTCTTGACCTACTTACTTATTACAACTACAACGTTGCATACAACACTTTATCTACGACAGTACAGTCGAGTAAAAAGTAGAAATATTTGTATAGAATCTTTTTATCGATTCATATTTTTTATGTGGTAATACCACATTTTTTATTTTTATAAATAATGACACAAAGGTAAATTAAGAAAGAAAAATTGAATGCGATCTACTACAATCGAAGCGGGGTATGAACCCGCGACCTCTGCGTTTCCGGCGCATTGCTCTCCCAACTGAGCTATCCGACCGCTACGTCAGTCACACCAAATCTTTTATCCCTTAATCCTTTACGCTACTGGAGCGCCCTCTGCGATTGTAGTAGATCGCATTCAATTTTTCTTTCTTAATTTACCTTTGTGTCATTATTTATAAAAATAAAAAGTAGAAGTTAAAAAGTAATAATTAAATATTAAAAAAATACAAAGTAGAAATTTGATGGTAACAAGTAAAAAGTACAATATAAAAAGTAAAAAATAGAAAGTAAAAGTCTCATAGAAAAAAAAACTGAAGTAGATAAACATTTTATCACTGAGCTTAGAGATGTAAGACTAAAAAAACTCATTAAATTGGTCCACGTTCAGGCCAGTCCCATTTACTGGAGGTGCTCTACTGCCCCGTTTTTTCTCTATTCTTTAGGGGCATTTAATCCTTAATGATTATGTCAGCCCCATCGTAACTTAACCTTTACATATCTTATAATTATAATTTACGGGTTACCCGCGTACCTACTTACTTAAATAATTTAGTACAAAAGTGTATACAGCCTCTGCTGAGTTGGGCGCAGCCAAAATGCATTGAAATGCACCTATATCTAATATATTAAGATTTAGTTCGACTAACAGCGCTTGCCTTTCGCGTTCGTTCCGCGCACATTCCGTTAATACATGTTGGACGTCTTCTAGTGCGTCACATACTTATAAGTACCACTTGTTTCACAGGCCACTTCACCCAGATGGTCTGGATGGCGACGCGGTTCTTCGGCGTGGGCAAGGCGCGCTCCCGCGCCGGCAAAGTCATCGTGGTCGCCAACTACTCCCCCCCGGGCAACCACTCCGGCCACTTCGAGACCAACGTGCTGCCGCCTCTGCCGGAGAACTTCCCGGATCTGCCGGCGCTGCCCGAACACTGACGGATGTGACTGAGCAGATGAGAAGCAAGGCTTTAGGATCAGTAGCAGCGGTAGGGTAGGGCGCGAAAAGCTCGTTATGTTTAAGGGGTGCCGTAGAAATCTCGCCAAGTGCGCTGGTAGTGCTGAAACCGGCACTGTTTAGGATCCCAGGATTGTGAAGTCCTGAGATCAGAAGCCCTAGATATTTTGAAGTCCTGAGATCAGAAGCCCTAGCGGTTGGCATTATACCTACGAGAGTTTGTTCGATGGGTACACTTTTTGGTCGAAATTACTATTCTAATGGATTTCAAATTAAGTATTTCTAACGGATCTGAAATCTCTACCTAAAGTATCCGACAAGGAAGTTGTAGGAAAATAATAAGTGGCAATACTGTAGTGTTGTCCCGTTATCTTAGATTGATTAGAAAATGATACTACTACAGTACTGCCATTTATTAATTTCTACACTTTCATGTCAGACTGTATACAGTCACTTCGACAAAAATGTGTTCATGAGTTGGGTTCCTTGATTTTTGCCTAAACTTAATTTAATGTTGCTAACATTGACCCAAGACGGTTGCTCTGGGTAATATTAGATGTTCATTGTTATTGACATGTATACAATAGTATCGGACTGATAATGGGCGGGTAGGACGTGTTTGCGCTCGATAAATGAATGACAAATCATACGTCAGTTTCACACTATAGGTAGTCGAAAACATATGGATGGATTTAATCATTTTTCTATATGTACTTTATATGCCATCTGGTTATGCTAACCGATAGCTCGGTTGAGATCAATAACTTGCCAACTGTTTACTGTTAACGATCGTTTTTATACTCGCGTACTTTAATCTGTCAATTATAATTTCACAGACACAGACACTTTTTAATCCTGTACCAAAATTCTATACCCTATGCTACCCGCTATAGAACTTTAATATTCATAAGACATCTCTCTACTCAACTCTAATAATTTCAAAAAGGGATCATCAGCATATTTAAAAAATAAACGCTACTGTTCACTGATTGGTCGACATTACATGTCAAAAAAAATCACTAATCACGAGGCACCCGCCATGACCATCGCGATAAAAAAAATATAGGTCAGTTTTAGTTGAACGAAAAATAAGAATTCATATTACAGTGGGGAATGACGATTAAAGTAAAAAAAAGGTTTCTGTGTTTTGTTGTATGCAATAGTTACACAATTAGGTCTTAAAATCTCGTACCTTACTTAGACCACTCGGCAAGCCTCGTGACCTAAACACGGTACTCTTCTTTAAGAACTTTCATTGTGCAACGATTGCATAAAATACTATTTTCGTCAATTACCTATCATTTTGCGGAAAACAACATCCCAATGTTATGGCGAGTAGTCGTTTTCTCAGAGCTCAAGAAGTAAGTTTATCCCTGTTCAATTATTCGTAAACATATGAATAATCTAAATATTATAGCAATGTCTTCCCAATGGTTGTTTAAAAATAATTTTCTGAGCTTTCTCGTAGTTTAAAATTACGTGTTGTGTTTGAAGTTAAACTATGAAGTAATTAAGTATGTAGTTGTATGACAGCTACATGATTGCTGTAGGTTAATTATTGACTTTCAGGTCCTTAACCCTTAAATGCATGATGATGCATATTTACACGTTACTGAAATGACACACATTGACACAATTCAAATCTGAATATTGTCAATTTAAGACTTTGTCAAGATCGTCCCGAAATATCAAGCTGACGTGGATTTTATTACCTACTACTTACGTCATTTCAGAAATTTAGTGTAATTGTATGCATTTAAGGGTTTAAACCTGATGTACATACATTTTGCATTTTGCTACTACAATGAAGACGGTTCAGTTTAATTAGCAATAATAAACTCATATTCATATCATAGAAATATTTTATAGCAAAATATTACATACGGATATATTATACTATTGTCCATATATTATATAAGAATGGCCTACGCACGCATAAAGGCGCAAACCTGAACCTTATAGAGTAATATTTTGGCCACGTTTATATTTTATATATTTTACATAACAAGTGAATTAGTGTGCACAACATACCTATATATGTATACCTGCGAATCTATGATGGTTGCTTTTATCACGCGATAAATAATTGACAAAGCATCCGTCACGTTTTGACAAAATGCGAGTGTGAGTGACAGATGCTTTGTCACTTATTTATACAACATTATTACATTAGCAACCATCATATGAGTCATTTTCAAAATACATGTGCATAGTTAAGTTAAGGGCTTTAATGAAAACAAAACTTAATTGATTCCTTTGTGTAACGATAGTTACCCGTATGTGTTGTATTAGTCACTTTCGTAAGACAAAAGAAGCAATCGTAATTTTGTTTTTATTAGTACATGTTTTTTGAAATGACTCATATACCTACTCAGGCCCCCTGGGTGATTATATGAGCGTCTTTTTTTATGCCATAGGGGGCAAACGAGCAAACGGATCGCCTAATGGAAAGCGATTACCGTCGCCTATAGACACCTGCAACACCAGAGGAGTCACAAGTGTGTTACCGGAAAACCATTTTCACTGCGTAATTCGTATGTTCGCAATATCGACAACCTCCGTGTGAACTGAGGCGCCATTTTCGGTTGTCTTGTAGAAGTCGCATTTCTACAATTCATATCAAAATGATGTTTAATGCTTTTATGAATTGGGCAATATCGTGGACATATTAATGAGACGGTTGAAACTCAAATAATCGCCTACCTAAGGGAAATTCTTCCAAAAACAAAACACCATTTTATAGGTACAAGGAAGACGTATGTTCAGTGTTATACATCATTTACTTATAAGCGATATGATGCATCATGAGGCCTATGATGGTTGCGTTTATCACGTGATAAATAAGTGTCAAAGCATCCGTCACGTTTTGACCAATTGCGAGTGCAAGGGACAGATGCTTTGTCACTTATTTATCACGTGATAAACGCAACCATCATAGGCCCCCATGTTTTAAAATTACATTTACACAAAAGCCACGAATTGTTCTTCTTCGTAAAATAGATATACACGTATAGCATACATTGCGTAAAGTTTCAAAGCTTTTAAATTGTTGATAATAAACTATGAAACGGAAAGCGAAACACCCTTCAGCGGACACTTTGGGATATATGAAGATTCTGCTCCTCCCCTCTACACTCCGTACCCTTCAGCGTTATAATGGGTTAGTTTAATAAGTAATCTTGTTTCTCCTCACTCGTACTGCGGTTACTGACCTAGTGTATAAACATCTATCAAAGTTCAATATGTTTGAGCCCTGTTCCAATCTTATGATTATGACTTAGTCTACACCAAGTCTACACTCTTAGAACGTTTTCGATAGATCTAAAACCTCTTCTATTAATACGTAATTAGGCCTACTCAGCGCGTGAATATATAAAGATCCAATTAACAATGTTACAGGTGCACGTATTTTTACTAAATTACCAATTAGTGCAGGCTAACAGAAGTTGTTATTACTTGTAATATTGCAAATTGTAACTTTACCAAACTACACAGAAGTTGTTATTACTTGTAATATTGCAAATTGTAACTTTACCAAACTACACAGAAGTTGTTATTACTTGTAATATTGCAAATTGTAACTTTACCAAACTACACAGAAGTTTTATTACTTGTAATATTGCAAATTGTAACTTTACCAAACTACACAGAAGTTGTTATTACTTGTAATATTGCAAATTGTAACTTTACCAAACTAGGCCCATTTTGCAAGATGATGGTTCAACGAAGTTGTCCGACAATAATATTAACCTAGCCTTAAAGTTGACCGAGTTGGGCGAATACGAATATTATAGTGTGGAGAAGCACTTCTCTGCCGAATCTCATACTTCAGCCAACTTCGCGATAGTGTGGAGGCGGGGTTATATATACAAACAGGAATAGTGACGTGATGATATTTAACCCTTATGTTATGTCAAACATTTGCCAATTATATTGAAGCTCATTGATATGTATTGTTTACATAGGCTTTTTAAATGCTTTGCACTGATCAGTGCTTCGACATACCAAGGAGGGTTAAATGCATTAGTCCCGTGTACAGCTTCATCTGTACCCTTATCACGAGTTTAATGGTATAAAACTACTTAATACAATACTAATTATGTCAACTTACATACTGTTAATCAGTATAAGTTATAGTTTACTCTGTCGATAGCGAGTACGGTCACGTTCACTTTAACTCGTGGTAAGAATTCTGACTGACTATAGCAACGTAGCATTGAACCATTGTTTAAAAGCTGATAATTATTAGACGATGAGATCTGCAATTTCGCAGTAATTCGCACATAGGAATGCTTGAGCTTAATACTTATATACACCTCATTTAACTGTCTGCTAAACATTTTACATTAATCTTTTCTAGTTCTGAAAACAATTGTCAGTTCTGCTGGGAGACAATAATCTGTGGTTGTAGTGAAAAGGTGCATAAGATGGCATAAGTTACATATAGACCATGAATAAAAGGTCAATTCTATTTTAAGGCATGAGCTCCGTTGCTATATATGACCCCTTTTTCACCCACATCCACTTCCTGTAACAGTTACTAACACGCATACGATAATGACAAAATACCTAATGAAATATGTGGCAATTATGTCATTTTTAGTTAATTCACGCAAATAATTCTGGAATTCCGGATAGGTGTCTCGAGCTGAACTGAGAATTGGTCTTCAGAAACTTAGGCTTAACTTTTAACTAGTATTTAGTCGTTGTTGAAGCTTGGTCGTTGTAGTCGGAGTAACTAGGCGAATTTCGGGGAACTATTCGGAGTTATAAATTAAGCACGCGGCGAATTTTCCATAGCTTTCCCATCTATGCTATTTTAAATGTGATTTTCAAAGGAAGGTACCTCCGAACAGTTCAAATCAAGCAGTATTAGATCGTGCCAAACGAGCACTCTTTAAATTTACACTCAATTAACACGATGTATTAGTTAGACGCGAAAGGAAAAGATGTTTCGAGTGGGATTCGAAAGTCGTTACCAGCTCTTCAGCCCGCTTAGCATTAGGCTTCTTGTCGCGCGACATAGCATCGCCTGGCCAAGCCAGTATAGTATACCTATAGGTAAGGGTTCCTGTAAGAGAGCATTTAAAGGCGTGAGTTTGAATCCCACTAGAAGTATAACTATGTAGGTACCTACTGTCATGTTGTTGGTTGTATGAGGCTACGCATGTGTTTTTATATTGTCTGTGTTATTTGGCCTTTTTCTAAGTACCTAACTAAGTAAAAATTGTTGCCTGAACCATGAACGAATGATATGGACTCAATATTATACTGAACTGATTACGGTATGACAATGTATAGGTAAAGCCTGACCAACTATATGAGGATTGTCAAGAGGGCGCTATTTATAAGATTTATATGGCAACAACTTTGCAACCAATCGCAACCGCACTATAATGACATTAGTTTAAATACTTGTCAGTTCCACTATGTTAACCTCGTAATATCATTTAATGGAATGCACTTTTTTCCTAGATGTTTTTCGTGTAGTAAACACGTGTACACTTTATTTATTATATTACGTTCACGACTATGAATGGTTTTCTGAATTTTCTTTGGATATTTTGAAATAATTGTCTTTTAAAGAAAGCACCACGAATGACTTTGACATTGTTGAAAAACCATCATAAAATAAAATCATTGCCAGTGTAAGAAATTAGTTCCACTGGAATTCAGCAATATGGCGCATCCTCATATATTTCTGGTCAGGCTTTACTTGACTTATTTCGAATAGAAAAGGTTCCAAGCAAGATTAGGTACTTTTTCATGGGGTAAGGTTTACATAAGGTATGGTGGGGTAGGACTAACATAGTTTATTATCTTATGGAGTAAGACTAACAGTTAGTTAGTTATTGGACTGTGGCAGTCTTCTCCCGGTGATAGTCTTAGGTACCCCTCGTTACCTTACATCAGAATACGGTATTTGATGACAGCTCAAATCAGCAACTTTTTATGAAATGCCAAAAACGATCTGTTAGTATGAAGCTTCTATGATGATACAGGCATGTGACGTCATAAAAAGCAGTAGTCAAAACACGTCTTCTTTTTAGTTATTGTGCAATTAAAAATAGTATAACGTCCAAAAGTTAGTGAGAGTTTAGTTGGTTCTGCGTATTTTTCAATGTGTGTTTAGTGGTTTCAATGCCACAATTTATATTCACTATAGTTAAACACGGTATTACCGAAATGATGAAATACAAAACTTTATCTAAAGTAAGGTATAAAATGAACACCAGTTATTTTTATAACTTTAAATTGAATATACATAATTAATTGTTGCCTTTTTAAAATATCCTTATGATAATTATTTATTTCTGAATATAATTCGGACTCCCGGTAAATTTTTAGTATACTTATTCACATTTTCATTGCCTTCGATAAAGAGGGTTAATGTGTGTATCTGTGTCTGTTTGTGGCATCGTAGCGCCCAAACGGATGATCGGATTTGAGTGCGGTTTTTGAAATCGGAAGTTTTGCCTCACGAGATGATTTTTATTCCTAGCAATGTACTGGTGAAAATAAAAGCCGTCGATTCTAAGACACTTAGTACCAGTACAGTGTACAGTGACAGTACTCGATAGCAACTGCGAAAACGATTTGTATGGCGAATTAACCGCTAGGGGGCGCTGTACTGTCCATACAAATCGGTGACGCTGTCGGTAGCAAGCACGGTCACGTTAACGCATGGACTTGTATCGAGATTCTTTTTAATTACGTTAACATATTGGAGGCAAATTAATGTTCAAATTTGTTTATGTCTAGAAAAGCAGCTGGTTAGTTACTAAGTAATTTAGCTGGAACGTTTTATAGCTGTTTATGAATGGGCCTCAGCTCCTAGAATGAAGCAATTGATTTGATTGATGTATTATTTGTATGATAATTATAATGGCTGTGAACTGTTATTGTTATTAATAGGTAAGATGTGGCTTGGCGATATTTTAGTTAATAAACGTATACCTATAAATTAGTGTTTTTATTAACCCAGTTAGAAACCCCATAAAATACGTACGTGTACAGTCGAGATCATTTACATCTACACACTTACGAGAACAAGAATATCTGAACACGACCCTATTGTCAGGAGCATAAAATCGTGTTCAGATATTTTTGCTCTCGTAAGTGTGTAGATGTAAATGAACTCGTTTACGAAAAAGTTTTCTAGGTACATGAAATGGCGTAGTACCTAAGTAATCTCAAACTGTGCATTTTGACACTGGCCAACGGACACTCAATGTAGTATGGAGGACTGGAGGTATTGTACAATACACGTGACCATACAAAAGTAATACAACATACGAAGTCTTGTAAAAACTATTATTACAAGCTTTTATTTAACTAGCAATGTTTGTATATTCGAGTCAAATATAGCAAGGAAGATTTGAACCACGTCACGGGCACCGATTGAGCTAAAAGACATACCTACTTAAGAGTTTAGAGTAGGTACTTTTGCATCTTTAGCACCTCAGAGTTGGTCTGATGGTGGAGGACTTGGACCGGGCTGGTGTTACGGGCGCCGAGAATATGAAAGCGCGCAAGCAAATCACATACGTATACACACGCATTACACAATACACTAACTCAAATTTGCTGGAAATTGGGCGGCATCGCCTCAATGCGAAGGTTAGTGCTTTAGGTATAAGCTAGATTTAAGTTCAGAGGCGCGAATCGCGCCCGCGTATGTACCCGTATGTAGGTACCGGAACTACTGTTTTGCTGGGTATACAGTTGATGGGCCCCTGTGTCCCGTAGACCTGGGCGGGAACATAACACTCTGTGAGTAGTTGTTGGATATTCAAAGACAAGTACAGTCGGCAATAAAAGCTTGTCATGAAAAATCCCTTTTTGACATATAATCACGATCAAACGTTACGACGTTAATTCACGATCAAATTGGGTTTTTCGGTTTAAGCAACTTTTAAAATATCCAATTACCAGTTAAAAAGAACAGTAACTTGACTACTTTATGTATAATTTTATTGAAAGTTACAGCTGACTTCTCAATTTACAGTCTGACCGAAAAGAGTAGAAATTAAAAAGTGGCAGTACTGTAGTGTCGTCCCCTTTTTCTTAGAATGATTAGAAAGGGACGGCACTACAATATTGCCACTTTTTAATTTCTACTCTTTTTGGTCAGGCTGTACAATATTAAATTCAAGAAACTAGCCACTTTAAGGAGTGTTTCGTCTAATAGTGTGTCAACGGTATAATTATCACTATACATTTAAGAGCCAGGCTCTTGTCGTTGAAGCAACTTCAGCTCTCTTCAGCGCTTTACGTTTGACATGCTGATGTGATGACGTCGTTTTCTTTCACCCTCGCTGTACCATTTGATCTGTACAAGAGCTAAGCTCTAATTTTTCTCAATTTATGCACAACAACATAGGTAAATGGGTGAATCAACTTTTTTGTGTTGTTTACTCTGTCCCCGTTGTCCAACTGACATCTTCATACTGTTTCATAGAAAAATGCTTACGTTGTCGGAGGGACAAATTCTGCGTAACCATAGCAACAAGGTGCACTTAAAAGTTGATTGACCCAACTAACATTAAGGAAACTACTTTGAATTACGAAGGGGTTTTGTATGAGTTGTGTATCACCAATAATAAAACAACAGCGAAAGTTTGCTCCGCGTTTATTACAATACACTTTAAAATAATTACATTACAAAACAAATTAATCGTTGTCTATTAAATAATAAAATATAATCGTCTTAACTAGGCGTTCGCACGCGACGTGTGCCGACTAGGGGCGTCATGGGCGCCCTGAACACACGCAACGCCGGAGGAAGTCATTGTACCTACAGTCAGAACTCTTTGAAGGAAGTAGTAAGTTTCATCGAATTTTATTTTCATAGAAATTATATTCATCGAAAGCATTCTTTACCTCACCTAAACTATAGTTCGACATTTTCAAAATTTCTGAAAAATTTATGAATTCCGTAGAAATTATTGTCTATGAAATGAAAATTCTATGAAATTGTGCATTCGGTGAAGTATTTTTCTATAAAACAAGAGGATCCCATGCCGGATGTTACTTTCGGAAAGTGAAGTTCTTTATAATACAGGCGAAAAAGTGTCCTAAAATTACACACTTTTATTAAATTCCATTCCGTCACATTTATACAAATTATATGGAAATAAAACTTAACGAAATGGAATAAAACAAATCATGACCCTTTTTTCTTTTATTAGAAATGAAAACTGTCAATAAGTCATCAATGCCAGATTTTGTACACTTATAGGCAATCTTCTTGAATTACTGGTCTATGGAAAGAGATTTGGTCCCGGGTTCGAATCCCGGCAAGGGCAAATATTTGTGTGATGAACACGAATATTTGTGCCTGGGTCATGGATGTTCTATGTATTTAAGTATTTATTTATCTATATAAGTACGTATATCGTCGCCCAGTACCCATAACACAAGCCTTCTTGAGCTTAATTTGGGACTAGGTTGATTTGTGTGAGGTTTTCTGATATTTATTTATTTATTTATTATTTATTTACAGCCGCGGAAGTAATCCATCATATTAGTGTAGTACGAGTTTCCAATCTTTTACAATAGCAAATGGTGTTGTAACAAAGTATTAAAATGCGATTTTCTGACCACTTTTTTTCTATTCAAATTGACATTAACAACGTCGTCAACATTCTATTCTAATATTACAAAAAAATACCTCATCTTTTTACCATTTGATATTCAGTTAATGTTGACATCAATGTACACTAATCACATACACTTTTTTATTTGTTACACACTTATTACACTATGTTGCTTATTATGCTTCTGGCAATGTTTATTCGGATCTTGGATCGTATTAATATATAATATATACGTCACCCTAGGCCGTACACCCCTGCCAAAAGTGTGGAATAAACCTGTGATTTCCTTACGGAATAAATTACAAAATCACTATATAAAAATGATTATAAACATTTTAAGTCAATAACGCAAATTCTGCTTATGAAAATTGCCAGTGCAACATTTTGTAGAAAGGCAATAAAAAAAGACGACATGCACTTTGTCCCGGAGTTAGGTAAGTATGTATATATATATATATTTACAATATACAGATGTTTTAATAGTGGATAAATAAATATAAAAATAAATATCGGACAACCTCACACAAATCAATCTAGTCCCAAATTAAGCTCAAGAAGGCTTGTGCTATGGACACTAGACGACGATATACGTACTTAAATAGATAAATATATTCTTAAATACATAGAACAACCATGACCCAAGCACAAATATTCGAGTTCATCACACAAATCGCCCTGGCCGGGATTCGAACCCGGAACCGCCGGCTCAGTAGGCGGGTGTCTACAAACCGGGCCAAACGTGTCGTCAAAACACATGTCAAGACGTGGATGTTCTATTTTTTATCTTTTAGGGGTAGCCTAAATGGTTACTAACATTTACACAATGAATAATTATTGGAAACTTTAAATATTAAAAGAATAAACTTTGTTTCCATACTTTTGGCCTGGGGCGTAAGTGGAATTTTCTGCCCTAAGAAAATCCCACTTCCAGGTCCAAGCCAAGACTTAAAACTTTAGACAAACCACGGGCGAGAATTCTTATAGCCCCAGATCGCATAAACACCTGAAATCTAGGACATTCACGAATTCGCCGCCCTAGGTACAGTCCGACTGAAATGAGTGAAATTAAAAAGTGGCCATACTGTAGTGTCCTCTTTCTAATCAATATAAGAAAACGGGGACGCCACTACAGTATTGCCACTTTTTAATTTCTACTCTTTTTGGTCGGACTGTATGTGATGTACTAAAATATTTTGATATGATGGATTTTTGCCGAAACTGTAAATATGCATTTTGAATCTAACTTTGGTAACCATTAATTGTACATAAGACAACTTTTATCCGGCATTGCAATGGTTTAAGAGCGCCCTGTATAGGGTCGAATGACTGTAATAACCACCGCACCATAACCTTATTGCAATAACATTACCTATCATTGTTTGAGACGTCGGTGTTTTATCAAAAGGCTCTACGTAACGAGAATTGTATTTCAAAGGGATATATTTAAATGCACATCTATATAATTTTTCAGTACACTAGGTAACTCCACTAATTAACTGAATGCATACCAGAAAAACGAATGCTGTGCAAAAAAAAGAATTGATTAACTGAACATGTCCTACAAAAAAAACTTAAACATCATACAAAACCAGATGACCTTTTTAACCGAATTCACGCCAAAAATATGGTTCGTACATCGGATATATTTGAAAGTTTCACCAAAAATACTGACTTGCACACTAATTATCCTCGCACTGCACACTAAGATCCGACTCGGCCGGGTTAGGTTAGGTTAGTTTTTTTTTTATATCCAGCAAAACAGTTTTGCAAATACCTTTAAATAGTATATTGAATTCGCATTATTTAGTGTGCATAGTCAGTATTTTTGGTTAAACTTTCAAATATTTTGATCGAAAAAAGGGAATATACAGATATCGATTTAAATACATGCCTATTTCAAATACTCCATCATAAAATTTCCTCACAAAAGAGAGTTAATATACCGGGTGATCAATCCAAATGGGTCAGTAGGGAGAAGTCACAAACTATAAGAGATAGGGAAATCTGTTCTTAGGAACCGTGACGTCGATTTTAGATTTAATAAAAACTGCATTAATATTTTTTTGTAAATCTCATACATCATTTCATACATAGCCCGGTCAAAACCGCTGTAAAGAACGTTACAACATGACATCCGATTACTTACAGAATTTTAACTAGGTTCAATTCCCGGTTATGTATGAGATTTATAAAAAAATATTAATGCAGTTTCTATTAAATCTAAAATCGACGCCATGGTTCCTAAGAACAGATTTCCCTATCTATTATAGTTTTAGTTTTCTCCCTACTGACCCATTTGGATTGATCACCCGGTATATGATACCTAGGTGCTGCCCGCAACTTTTAGTTGTTACTCGTAGACGGATACAAAGTATCCT
This sequence comes from Apotomis betuletana, assembly GCA_932273695.1. Lineage (NCBI taxonomy): Eukaryota > Metazoa > Arthropoda > Insecta > Lepidoptera > Tortricidae > Apotomis > Apotomis betuletana. The sequence goes on along the minus strand of OW026298.1, from coordinate 56,608,525 downwards.
ATAACCATCTTTGGGTATCCAGCTATCCCTGTACCAAAATTGGTTCAAATGTGCCCAGCCGTTTCGGCGTGATGTGACAAAGGAAATTATGACAACAGATGGCGCCAGGCTGGCACGGCGCCGCGCGCCCATACAAAACAAATGACGATCCTGCATCACGCTATTAAGATTTTTCCTGAAACCATGACCCCGCTCCATGCAAAAATATTTTCAATTTTATAATAGTATATAATTCTGATAATATATCAGACTATCAGTTACTAATTGCACTTGCCAACTTTATCATCTATCGTGTGATAAACACTAATATTATAAAGGCGAACGTTTGCGTGTGTTACTGTTATGTTGGTTACTTCTTCACGCGCAAACGGCTGGACAAACTTAGATAAAATTTGGTATGGAGTTGCTTTACATCTGATTAACACATAGGCTAATTTTGATACCAAAAAAAACCGTAGGATTAGCGGTACCGTAATATAGGTGTCTGGAAACTACATAAAATTATGTAGCAGTTAAATACATGATATTAAATATTGCTGTATCTCCGTTACTACCCTCGCCAGCATTTAACCCTTAAGTGCATGATGTATTTACACGTTACTGAAAGGACACAAGTCAAAATCTGAACATTGTCAATGAAGACTTTGTCAAGATTGTCCCAAAATCTTAAACTGACGTGGATTTCATTGCTAATTACGTCGGGTGCGTAAAGATGGCTATAACAACTTTTGATATAATTTCAGTCGGTATAACGCTCATATGATATAATGATTGAATGATATAACAACACTTAATATATCAACATTTGATATAATTATTGTTTCATATACTGATCATTTGATCGAATAACATTCTTTTAGTAAAACGTTTATTTTATCTAACGTTCAAATGGCATAACGTATAGGGTATAGAGAAATAGGGGGGCGGGGGGCTCGGGGGGCGAAGCCCCCCGCATTAAAAAAAACTTAAACCGAAAGTTCAAGAGAAACGTAGGTTAGGTTAGGTTCGGATAGAAAAAAAAGGAAAAAAGAGGGAAAAAAAAGGGAAAAAGTGGCAAAAAAAAAAAAAAAAATGGTTAGGTATGAGCACTACACAAAACGAAAGAAAACTTTAAGTTAGGTAAATAAAACGCAATTCGCACACCACCATATACCACCTCATTTATTTTGGGTATTTTGGGTATTTCATTTGATATAACCCGCTCAAACTGCTCAAACATGACAGTTAAATTGCAATAGAGTCATGGTTAGGTACGACGACGAGCGAAATTATACCAAATGTTGTTATACCAAATGTTGTTATACCAAATGTTGTTATACCAGATGTTGTTATACCAAATGTTGTTTTACCAAATGTTGTTATACCATATGAAATTATACCAAATGTTGTTATACCAAATGTTGTTATAGGAAATAAGTGTTATACCAAATGTAATACCGAAATAAAAATAGATATTTTGAAATTATACCAAACGTTTATTATATCAAATGAGTCATTATACCAAATGTTGTTATACCAAATGTTGTTATATCAAACATACTTATACCATTTATTTTTATATCGATCATTACACACCCAATTACGTCATATCAGAAATAAAATTAGTGTAATTGTATGCGTTTAAGGGTTAAACCGCTCAGGTAACACAATTTCCATTGCTCGAGGGTGCATTTGGGACAACTTATTACACACACGCATTGTACCAGCAATGCTTATTAATACTTTATCATATTGGTTTGTCACTCGACCCTTAACACCATTCATTCTCAGTACCTACAGTAAAGAGTTGCAATACAGCCATGTCAAAGAAATAGCTAAATTTTGAAGGTTTTCGCTCAACTGAATGAAATATCAAACTGGGTAAGTTCATCATCTAGTAGACAGTGGCGTCATCTAGTAGAAAAACATTGAAGCAAAAGATATTCCTTGAACTCTGGCACTATCATAACTTTCTAATATCTGGCAGTACAGTCGAGTTCTCGGCTAGTTTTATAATTCAGTAACAAATACGAATGGTTAAACGATTTTTCTTCATACTAAAAAGGAGGAATACTTGGTTATTGTTGTCGTTTTATCTTTCGTTCATGAGCATATAGCAGGTTTTCGGTACACGAATGATTTAATACAAGGTATAAGTTCTATAAAAATTGCGTTCAGTAAATTGTAGTACAACCATCAGAACGTATGGAGCGGCATGATCGTTAAACGACCAAGCTCCTAAAGTTAATAGATTAAAAAAAAGGCTGACAGTTGGCGTCAAATCATGCGTGCACCGAAACCCCCGGGGTGCGTTCATGAGTAATGAAACATACTCCAGATAAGTCATCAACTGAAATAAGATGTGTGAAGACTATGAATAGTTATAAACATACCTGGGATAACTCGGGGCACCTATACGAAAGTGACGTAGCAAAATATTTTATCGACAAAAAAATATATCGATGTTACTGTCAACATCTGAATGTCATATATCGACATATATAAAAATTACTTATTTCTCCACATTTTCAAATAAAAAATATAAACATATGAAAACGTGTATTTACATGTTTATTTTAAAATAATTTTCATAATAAACGTAAATTGTCATTTTGATAGAAATGACATCCTCATACTTTTATTATCTTAATTTAAGAGGCTCGATATCAGATCAGATATGACATCGAACCTCTTTATAGTAATCGAGAATGTTGAATAGCACATGTATTAATTTAATTATATCGACATCTTTATTATCGATATCCTATCCCTAGAACGTGCCCCGAGTTAGCACAGGTATGGTTATAAATTGAGAATTGAATGTATAAAACCTGCCGTCTGCCAACCAGAGTAACGTGGCTTAGAGTCAGTCAATATTTTAGTACACTGTCGCAGTAATTTAACAATACCACGTCAATTTGAGTATATCAAAACGGTAAATGTGAAAAGGTTCTAAAATATCAAGCGACTATAGTAACAGTAATTAGTTCAGCCCGTACTAAGGTAGCATCCTCGAATATAATAAAACATCTGCCTAAACCCTAATACATTTGGTCGTAAAAATTAAAATTACAAAATATTACAAGTAGAAAATAAGCATCGAAATAATTTCCACAATTAATTAAGATTTAAATTAAAAATATATTTAAATATGACATCTATAGAACATTAAACGTATGCAATTACAATACATAATATTTACAAAGTAAAACATCGTTTTGCACTCATATTCACGACAAGTTATGATGATTTCATTTAGAATCGATTGCGTAAAAGTACACAGTATTGTGTTGGAAGTTGTAACCTACAGTCTGACCAAAAAGAGTAGAAATTAAAAAGTGGCAATACTGTAGTGCCGTCCCCCATTTCTTAGATTGATTAGAAAGGGACGACACTACACTACAGTATTGCCACTTTTTTAATTTATACACTTTTTGGTCAGACTGTAGGTATGTCGCTGGCTATTAAAATTTTTATTTAAGAAATAAACCACTGTCAAAAAAGGTTTTAAAGTATTCAGCATTAAGCCATACAGAAAATTGCTATTACTGCAGTTACGATGTATTTGCCGCTTTGGTGTCCCAGTAACAATTATGTAATTAAATAGAATAGAATATATTAAAAGTACTGTACCCTTACAATGAAATAACGTGACCGCACTCGCTAGCGATTGCGTAAAGTATTTGTATGGATAATGAATACTACAGCGCCCGTAGCGGTTACCTTGTAGAACTAGAATTCTCCATACAAATCGTTCACGCCGTCGCTAGGAGGTACGGTCACTGTAAACCACAGACAACCCCCACTAGACGGAGCATGTAAGGCGACCCGCGCGCACCAACGATATGGTACGGCAGAACATTAAAGTATCAACACGGCGGCCACCGTTTAGTTGCGTCCTTGTTTATGATCCATGCGTACGTCAACGAAAAAAGAAATTAAATAAATAACATGGTAAATTGTAGTGTTAAGTGGTGTAGAGAGACCTCATAAACATGGACGCAACTAAACGGTGGCCGCCGTGATGATACTTTAATGTTCTGCCGTACCATATCGTTGGTGCGCGCGGGTCGCCTACGGGTCGCGTTACATGCTCCGTCTAGCATGCTCTCTCATGCTCGGGGTGGTCTGTGCTGTAAACTCAAGGTAAGGCAAGGAAAGGCACGAGAGCGAATCACGCGCATTCCTCTCTGAGACCCACATGTAGATGGGTAGTAACTGGGTCATTGTCAGTTCAAAAAACAAAATTTGTCCCTTCGGTGGTCAAAAGTTAAGAGCTTGTATGAATCTAGGTTATGTTGCTATTACATCGCATTATAGAAGAGGGGTTCTTTATTCTAACAGGAATTTAATCAAAAAATTAGGCCCTGGAATCCTTAATTTCGCAAATGTCCACCGGAAAGACGCGCACCTAAATCTGACAATGACCCAACTGCGCAGTCTACGAGTAGTGCGCCGCGCCCTGATGTAGGTACAGTCAAGGATATTGAAACACGTACCATTTTCGTTCTTGTCTCAAATACAATAAAGGCTCAAAAAGGCAAGCGTTTCAGTTTCCTTTATTGTACGTATAAACAGAAATAACTCTGTATGTTCTAACTATATCGTTGGTGTAAGTTTAAACTTTATAAAATCGACTCTACAACAAGTAACACATTTGGAAAAACTACATGAGCGAAAAGCCTTAAAACCACACAGTATTCGTACACGGAGACTTATCAAACTTGACGAAACCATTTCATTTGTTATTTATACGTATGTAGTGATTTTCGATATCACTATATGTAAAAACAGATTTCGGAAAGCCTTCATACGTTTTCTCTCTTAAATACTGCTATAGCTGTTTATTATATGTAAATTTTACTACACTTGGAACTCATTCTTTATAACGTTCCTAATGTATTTGATATCACAAATCACCCAAATAGCACAAAACAGAGTTGAATGGGCATCTTTGGAGGAAGCTTTATAATTGATGAATATTGTTACCGTAAAACGGGGTGACTTTAAAATGCAAGGGCTACTTTGGAAAATGCCATGTCCTTATTTTTTTACCATCTGTGGCAATGAAATACGTACCGTCATAAATGACCTAACCTTTTACTTCATTTGTTCAAACGAGCTATGAATATTTGTGTTTTAAAATACATCAAAGTCGCCCCAAATTTACCTAAAGTAACCCCTAAGGTTTACGGTACTAAATTTTCAAGTTTTTGCGTGAATAAAAGGCTTATTGTTTTATTTTATATCACAAATGTGTCGTCTAGGAAGCAAGGTCATTTCTTAGTATAAGAATCACTGTACTGTGGGTCGGTTTTCGCTCACCAATATCAGAAGAGCAGTGAAAAAGTACCAGCCTTGCACAAAGCTCGATTATTTTACAAATGGCCGACCAATCATAGGTAGTGCAATTTGGCATTACATTTAAGTTCTAAACCCAACTAATCATATGGCAATTTGTGATTAAGTGCGGCAAAGTCGATTGTGATGCTCGCCTAACACGCGAATTTTTAGCTATGGCGTATGGGATAAAATAAATCGTAGATATGCGATATAATTATATAAATAGTAGGTGTCTCTGAATGCCAGGAAATTGCACTACCTTTTTTGATCTATACAAATGACACAAATGTCTAGATACAATCGTGCCGTCACAAACGTACACGTTAGTTTATTTGTGTGTTAGCGTCCAACATATTATATGGTCAAATAGTTAAAAACTATTAAGGCGACGGGTAATGCGACACAAGCGCCACTTCCGATTTTTAGGGTTCCGTACCCAAAGGGTAAAAACGGGACCCTATTAATGAGACTTCGCTGTCCGTCCGTCCGTCCGTCTGTCACCAGGCGGTATCTCAAGAACGGTGATAGCTAGACAGTCGAAATTTTCACAGATGATGTATTTCTATTGCCGCTATAACAACAAATACTAAAAATAAAATAAAATAAATATTTAAGGGGGGCTCCCATACAACAAACTTGTTATAGATTATGGTACGGAACCCTTCATGTCAGTAAAACACCTTCAATATTTATTAAACCATTATACACAATTTTTCGTTCTGTAGCTGTCCCCGAAAACTTGCCCAAAACTATTGTGGCCGCTTATGACATGAACAAGTTTTGTGGGGTAAAGTGAAAAATGTGTATACAGTGATTTAATTAATAGTGAAGGTGTTTTGCTAGCTCCTAGACGACAGCTATTTTTGAAAAAAATATCTGGTAATGAAGGTACAAGAAAAAAATCGGATGAGGCGCTTAGTTTCGCATAACCCGTCGCCTTAAGATAAAAGTGTGCCGGTGTTTGGAAACTCGTCAATAAAAAAGAAATATTTGTAACTCATATTTCGGAAAATTATTTCAGCTTTATGATTTTTTTTACCTAAACTTTTATTTAGTACAAGATAGTATACTTATTGCAATTTTTTTCAGTATTTGTTGTCAAGTCATAACAGTCACTTATTACAAGTATATAAATGAAACGGCAACGAATAATAAAATTGATTAAGCGGCAATATATTTTGAATTTATCCATTATCAACGATTGTTCGTCGTCACGTCTGATTTGCTATCTATTGAAACATAAAGACCAATACACGCATATGTAATTATTTACTACATACATACTAAAAAAATACATGTATAAATCAACAGTCAATTGAATTTGTGGTTGATGAGGCGATGCTGTAGTAATTCAAGATGTTTTATGTAAATCATTGCAACCGAATGTACTATTTGTAACCTAGAATAGCATAATTGTACTTTGTGTGATGCGATGTAGGATGATGGTCATAATGAAAATGTATTATCTGCATAACCCGTGGTTTCTGGTGCAAGGATGATTAAACACCAGGCGAACAATAGGTGTCAAATCATACGTGCACCGAAACCCCCCGGGTTGTGATTATCTTGATAATCAAACTTGTCATTTCGGAACTAAGACAATTGGCTAGTTTCACTGTTAATATTAAATGAATCAATGCCAGACATTCAAATCAATTTTCCAAAATAGCACAACTTAATAACAATCATATTGCAGTTATTTTTACAAGGTTTGTTTATGTTTGTACGAGTGGAATCTTGCAGCTCAATTTTGAAGCAGATATCGTCAACCGATTGAGCTGAAATTTTGCATACTTACTTAACTTTGATGACAATACAATAATATGGTACCATGGGGCTGATCTGATGATGGAGCCGGAAGGTGGCCATAGGAACTCTATAATAGAAAAAGCAATCCTACCGAGCTTGGGCTCATTAGAATCGTCTCAGTGAGCATTTGATTGATATCCAAAGAAAAGTACAGTCGGCTATAAAAGTTTGTCACTAAAACGAAATTTTTGACAGAAACTTATTTATAAGTAATTATTTTAATATTTTATAATAAGTAAAAACCAATTGAGTAAGCAATTTGACCGCACAGGACGGTGATCTAATTACACGTTTCTCTTATAAATTTCATTTGCGTCCTTTTGACATTTCATGAAATGTAATTAAACGATTAAATCTGCCAGGAATCATCCCTATGGTATGGTCTATTTGTTAATTCTGAATATGACATTTCATACATTTGTGTTTGTGCCTTTCATTTATTAAAGTGGCCATACATTCTGAATAAATTAAATAGAAATATTAACAATAGGCACTATTAGGCCTGCTAGAGTTGACATGCTCATCATAATGATCTAAGCTCCTTAATTAAATGATAAAAAAAGCAATATGCACTTTAAAAAAAATACTTGCTCATATTCCAATTTGACTCTAATGGATAAACTAACAGCTCTAATCATTTATGCATTTAGCTTAAAATACTTTAAAAAAGTGCCTCTCGTTATTAGCATATTATAAATAGGCCAGTTTCCTGACAGCTCAAACGAGTTACTTCTTATGATAGTTATGATTTATCAAAATGGTGGAGTAATATTTTTGTAAGAGAAATGATATATCAACGTCACTGTGTGCTATGGTTAATATTGCTTTCTTTTATTTGGCTTCTGCCAATTACAAAATATCGAAATAAAAGAAAAAAGGTAAATGTTTGTCTAGTGTACTTATATTTTTCAAGATTACAGTCAAAGATTTATGTAGATAGTTTGTATTGACTCGAAGAAACTACCCCATTATGACCTTTAACATAACTCTAGTATAATGTCTATTAAACGATGATTACGGGTACCCATACAGTTTGATTAAATTGAATTACACTGCCCAGTACCCGCCGGTACCTTAAAATGAACAAAGCACAGTGCCACACGCTAGGAGTTCATCCTTAATTTTATTATACATTAACTTTATGAGTATTACATATCACGTCTAATACCATGCATAATGACCAGCATTAAAGCATCTGATTGTATTATATCACTTTATAATCTGTGACGTTATGAACTCTTGGAACTGAAATCTTGGGACAAATCATAGATGATTGTTAAATTGTGTAGACAATTATATACATTAGTGCATAGCTTGTCATCAATATATTACCTACTGTTGTATTCGGGTCATAGGCAGATTTAGGTACGAGTCTTTCCTGTGGACATGAGCAAGACTAAGATTCCAAGGCCTAATTTTATTATATTAGCTTTAAATATAACCAGGAGTTGTCTGTTAAAATCTTTCATCAGTAGCCACTATGTATTTTTTCGTTTTTAAATGAACTTCTCCATACTTTCTGTTATTATTTGTCTTTATGTACGTGCATGTATTACTCCTAAAGTACGACAAACGAAGTTTCACCCTAATCACACATGAAAGCAATCCTGTCAGTGTTGAGACGCCATATACCCAACATAGTTACACAATGATAACACGAACATGGCCATATCTATACTTTCAATCAATTGCACAGGCAATTTATGTATTGCTTTCTGTAAATATTCATAGCTGTCGCTTAAGGCCTAGAAGACTTGTTTATTTGTTTATTATCAATCGAAATATTCTAATAAGTCTTAACTTGACATAGTTTGTACTAAGTCTAAAATTACGCAACTTTTAGCCTATAAATTGTAACTCACTTGGTACACATAGCTGGGAAACAAGTCGTAACTTCACAAGCGGTAAGCTTAAACTTGAATGTAGCTAGAAATAACTTGACTTACATTTTAATAGGCCTATTGATATACAACACATGTACAATGCCTAAACATGTCAAAGCACAATAGCCTACATCGACTTATAAAAAATCTTGACATAATACATAGTAAGTCTAATGTAGTCTTTCACTTTTAACATGACGTACAAAGCTTGACTTTAACTTTAAGTTGAGACTGTTATTTAAGTAGACATAATGAGTTCGACTCCAACCTCCAGCTGATATAATGTAAATAATAATTTAAGCTGGTATGTAACGTCTATTTCACACAATTTTAAACCGTAACGCCAAGGCGTAACACTCGATTATAACCTCAAGCTGACGTGACAATATTACCAATTACTTATTATTACCAAATTGACATAACAAGCATGACCGTTATAGTGCGACCAAGTTATCCGTGAAACGGCGAAATTAGGAACTAAGACTGTTATGCTGCGACTTCATACGACTGCCAGTGTCTCTGCGTTCGAGTGCTCTGTGAGTGAAGATTATGGCGCCACCCTTCAGTTGACAGAAAAGTTGGTGAAGTTTCAATTTTATTAGCAAATTTTTGATTTCGCATTCTAGGGGTCAAGTTCGTTGTAAATATCGCCTTTAAACTATGGCTTATCCGTGTTTGGTTTACTTTGTTGTATGGTTAAGATAACTTTAAAACGTTTAAGGGTCATTAATTGACTGCAATATTGACTCCCCCGTATGATTTGAGACGCCATTTACGGCTGTTTTGTAGAATACACAGTTATTTTTAATCTTATCAAAATGATGAGTTCTTTTAATTGGCTAATATTGCAGCCACGTTTATGAGGCGGTTAAAACGCTCGAATGTCCCAACTTTTACATCTAATAAACAGTAAATATGTAGGTATATTAAAGCTCTTGCTAACTCCAGACATTTTGAGAAACGCCCGAGACAAGAGTCAAAAGGGTCAAAAAGTCGATTGCTCCTATAACGACATTGACAGCCATTTCCTCGACATCAGCCTGACCGTCATAACATATTGATATAATAAGCTAATTCGCCATAAAAATCTTGCTTCTTATCTCAATTCGGCTTAACTATAATATTCTATTCACTTAACAGGTGTGTTTGTAACGGTATTTTTCAAGTAGACTTAATCGAGTTAAATGTTCATGACAAATTTACTCTTCACTTCAAATTGATACAACCAGCTAGACTGCAACTCTCTTTGGTATAATCTTGACTGTAAGCTTGAGGTAAAACCAGGATTTAGACTAGGGAATGCAATAGAAAACGCAGTTCTTTATACAAATCGGTTAATCATTGCATTCGAGAATCATGTACTCGCGACATATACGACTGGCGTCACCTTGATAGTCTGCTCCACTGTAAACATCAGGTCGATATGACTGCAAGCTCAATACAGTCGGCATTAAAGGTAGCCGACAATTTTGACACATGTCATAAAATTGTCAGAGACCGTACAAGCCTAACGTTGACGTACAAGACGTTACCTTGACATCGGCTCAGCTCTCTGTACATCCAGGTGTATTGTGACTTGTCGCACGGCCCTAGTGGTTGCAGTACGCGACACGACGGAGCCAGGTGTCCACGTACCACGTGTCGCGACGCTAGTCCGCGGGGCGCGGGGGCGGCGCCCGAGGGGGGAGGGGCGACGCGGGGACGCTCCAGCTCTCAGCTGGCGCCCATCTGGAGACGGGATAAAAATAAATAAATAAATATTAAGGGACAATCATACACAAATCGACCTAGTCCCAAACTAAGCAAAGCTTGTACTATGGGTACTAGACGACGATATACATGATATATAAATACATATATAGATAACATCCATGACCCAAGAACAAATATTTTGCACAAATATTTGCCCCGGCCGGGATTCGAACCCGGGACCGCCGACTCAGTAGGCAGGTGTCTACAAACCGAGCCAAACGCGTCGTCAAAATAAAGTAATCAGTCAGGATAGTAAAACTATTAGATCACATATTTGTTCACCGGTTCGAAATTAAAAAACACGGGTGCTCATATTTAGATATGTATTGAAGAGCTAATTTTAAAGTTTAGTTTCAGTGCTACAACGCAACATGACACGTTGTCGCAAGGTCGACGTCGAGTGGTTTTTATAAGTTATTTAGACGTTTGGTAGCATACCGTGGTTCTAAAATACACGTCCTGTAGTTGTCCTCAAAAACTTACCCTAAACTATTGTAGCCACTTTGACATGAATAAGTTTTGTGGAGCCAACTAGAGTGAACAAATTGTATAAACTGATTTTATCAATTTAAAGATGTCTTGACAGCTCCTTCAGAAAAAACATCTGATTATGAAGGAATAAGAAAAAGATTGGAAGTGGCGCTATTTCCGCATTACCCGTCGCCTTCACGTCCGAAGCCTGGTCATTGCGAAGTAGGCTATGTAATTAAAAAAAAGCCTTCCTTTCAGGATATATTTAGTTAGCCAGAATTGGAAACATTAAGTTTTACAAAAGCAAGTTTAATCGGAATCAGGGTCTACGATTAGTTTCTTTTTATGGTACGATACGATGTAGATTTTGAATCGAAAAAACGTATACTATCACGAAAAAATACAAAACGCATACCTCTGGAAGACTGAATGTTCCGAATTCGACTAATCGACGTTCTAATCTGACGTAAAGCGACGATGAAGACTAGTAATCCAGCGAATATAGGGGTTTTACCTTACAAACGGTCCGGTAGTGCTGATTTTTTTATATGTTGTCTAGTAAGGTTAGTGAGTGTTTAATGCAAAATGCACAACTCCCCCTCTTTCGCGCCCACCACCATATTGAAAAAACTATCAAGTTCTTCAGATTTTTGCTTATATCTTCGTTTAGGAGCATTTTAGCTAGAAAGGAGTTTACGCAATGTTGTAGAGCATTAAATTTCCTTTAACGTCCATTTTAAATTTTGTTTTTAGGACAGATAGTTACGGAGATATTAAAATGTCCTGTTTTTTTTCATATTATACTGCGGAACGTGTATACGTAGTAAGTACCCAAGACTAACTTGTAATAAAGTCACGTAAAAAATTACAGGAACGGCCCATTGCAGTGGGCCACGAGTCGCGTAGCAACACGGATAGCTGTCAATGATGAAGAGCTCCATAAAGAGTTCGAAACATGTCGGGGCGTTCCTGACAATTTATAGGTGACTTTAAACCGTTTTTATAATTATTAAAGATGTCGCATGATAGTTTTAATAATATTATTGTAGTAAACTCTTAATCATTCCTACTCACTGACGATTAAATCATGAGTCCATAATGATGATGAAGCAGTCGGACATGGTGAAATTAGACTAAAACCGGTTAAAACATATTAATTTTGATTGGATTTACACACGTAAAAGCATGATGTCTGGACCGAATTAAAAAATACTTACCCAAGGTTCTTCTGCTTACATAGGCTATATGAATATCTGTACTTACCTGAGGTTGTGGTCTTGTGACTCACTGTTATACCCGGGATTTTAGGTGCGGAAATGATTCGATGCCTGCCCTAGCCTAATTTCAAAATATACCCGCACTGAAAATCCCGTGGTATGGTCATTGTTCACTTGAGAGGTTAGACCCGGAAATTAGATCTATGTAGGAGCTCTTTGATGTTCTGATAGCCTGGTACTTTCAGGGAACAATCCTAGTTGTTTGGGTGCGAAACTTAGGTGTAGCCAAGTGCTCTTTGGATGTTCTGATAGCCTGTTAAATACGATCAGGGCAAAACTCTTATTGTTCCCGTTTTAGTTGCCCATTGAAAGACTTTAGTATTCCCTCACTTTGAGTTACTATTAGTTTAAGATAGTAATTAAAAACGACCTTTACTCACTGTTTAATGGATGAATAGTATTTTTCATCCATTTAACAGACGTGTGAAGGCCGCTTCTAATTATTGTTCTGTTTGTTATTGTATAATACTCACTTGTATTGGCTGGTTTTTCCAGTTACTGTATATTTATCGTACTCACCTGGGATTCGTGATGGCGTGCGCGTCCCGCCTGCCTGCAACGTGGTGCCACTTGACGTAACCGCTCAGCCTGCGCTTGAGGAGCCCGGCCAGCGAGTGCAGCCAGCCTGCCACGCGACATAACGTCACGCACCGTACCGCCACGGAGCTCTTTGGTTATCATGATACCCTGGTACTTGCTGGGAGCAACTCTTGGTGTTTGGGAGCGGAAATGGTAAGCATTTCAGGGAGTTCGCGACTTTTTTGTAGGAAATAATGAGTAATAAGGATTCAAACAAATGTATGTCGTTGTGCTTGGAAGTAAAAATCAGAACAGCTCCCAAATTTTGGGCGTTGATAAGTTGGTCATGGAAATGTTGTCTCTATTGAGGAATAGGAAAACACGGTGAAGGGAGGGATAACGGGAAGGATAGTACCCAAATTTCTTAATTAACACTTTTTTGAACCAAAGAGCTACGCATACTGCCATGTGCTCGATTGTTAGCGATGGAGGATGGTAATGTACGAATATGAACCTGTCTACACCAGGCTAGAAGCAGGCGCTGATATTGGAAACTTGCTAACTAAAAGGTTACGGTCTGAAAAAGCAATATTTCAGATAGATTCGTCAACTTGTATAAGAGCACTTCTTGATATATTCCGGACAAATTTTAATTTACTTCTAGGCAATGTATTTTTAGCTACTATGAAGCCGATTTTAACAATACAATATAATTCATACTCATACTCGTTCGCCAATTTCATTTCAAACTACCTTTATGGGTATTGTGGTTAACATTCCCAAGCATTAAGTTACTAAAATTATAAATATATTTTTTTTAAATATTACAAACTCCTAGATTTAACTATGTTAATTGTCAGTATTATCCATTTTCTAGTGACAATTGGATATTTAATCAATCTAGAACCCAACTTACGCTCGAAAACATGGAAAAAGACACAAATATTTACGTATCTTATTATGACGAAAATAACAATTCCTACACAAATTAGATCTTTATGTATATTCTACTGACTTTGTCTTTGACTTTTAAGTATGAGTAAGAGTGTACATTGTATATTTTAATGTTAATATCGGCTCCAATCTCCATTGCTCTCTAAAGTCCTACAGTGCTATCAGAATTCAAATATGATGTTATAATAGTAGTGTATGTGACTGTACATAATGAAGGGTATTAAATAACATTACACGAGTGTTAATGCCTAATTATGTACAGTTACATACACTACTTTATCTACCCACATATCATAAGCCTCCATGATGCATTCAGGAGCCGCACATTATGACAAATATTACCCGGTAATGGCGATAATGAAGTGTTCTGGCAGCTGTCATAGTTTTTTTTAATTCAGAGACATACTAGAGTCGGCCTTAACTATCATATCGTTCGATATCTTACTTACGTGCGAAATTTGTCAAATTTCATTGCAAATTAACAATTCATTTCGAACTAAACGTCATCTCGACTGATATTAGAATAGAGGTCAAATCAAATTTCTTTGTTTTTCAGAGATGTTCGAAATTTGAATGAATAATATTATCGAAATCGATGTTATTATTTGGAAATAATAACATTTCTATAGATAAGAAATTTGATCTAATGAAACAATCTATTTTGATGGTGGTCATAATGTGCGGTTCTTGAACGCATCATGGCGGGTTTATGATATTTGGATAGATGAAAAACTCAATGTCATTGAATAGACGTCACAATCTACAAAAATTTACATAATGTAAAAAACTTAAAAGCTACAACAGAGAAGACAATCCATCTGAAATACGTATATGCGATATGTCGCATTCAATTAGCGAATTCCCATTTATCCGGCTTAGCAACTTCTATAGAAGCTGTACCACTAGCCCGCAAGCACAAGGATAGTTGAACACTGCAGAGGGAAACTTCCTTCGAAATCAATGTACATTATGTATTCATTATGCTTTTCGGCTATAACTTAATGTACCGCCCGAAATATTTAGCGACAATGTATTGCATTTGCACAATTAAATAGAAGCCTCTTTCGTGCGGAATAATATTGAAAGCTGCTGACTTACTAAAGAAACTCAGGTCGAATTGGAATCGGACTGTTTTTTTCAGTCATTCATGATTCTTGAATAGGCCAGAAAAGGATTTGACTTTACATAATCTGTTATAGTACTAAATATGTGCAATGAATCTAAAAACGGTCGATGCTACCGTATACAGGGCGTCCCAAGACTATGGGACATCAAGGGAAAGTACCTTAAATATCGTAGATAGGATACTTGCTGAAAGAAGACTTTATGTTATTTTTAAAAGTTAGTAATTCTGCATTAAAGATGTTTTAAGAATTACTTGCTTAATTATTCTGATCGGAGCAACTTTTGGTGCTATATATACATATTTTCAAGCATTGGGTCCCTCTGCAGCCTTCGATTGTAGCCCGTACTAGCAAGGTGTTAAGGTTTAGTTTAGTGTGGGTGAAGAGCAACAGATGGGCAGGCGATGTGGGCGTGAGCAAAGCAAGGAACGTTTGAACAAACATTCGACCACACTGACAAATGTTTGGACAAAGTTCCAAAAGAAATACAGTTTATACGGGGTCTGTAATAAAATACTGGTAATGTGTAGTGTTTGCAATGCGCTATCTTTACGTCTGTATGTTGCATCAACGTTCATTAACTTAATGATGTCTTATATTCGACTTATTTCCAACTGTTCCTGCAGGGCATTAAGGTTAGTGAAGGTTTGAGCAAAATCTTTATAATAGCTCTCCAAATGGCCAACAAAAATATACAGGGTGATCAATCCTCATAGCAATTTATATTTCGAATGCAAATGCCATTGCAACCACTTCCCATTGAATGATAAACACACAAGCTTATAATATTAGTGATAGCTAACACATATACTCATGAAGACGCGATCGACGTATAAGTGTCAATCAACTTTTTCGTTGCTCGTTGCCATGGTGATGTCCCCTGGATCACTCTTTAAAACTGCGATTTATACCCGTTATATACAAAAAACTTTGTCACTGCAACAGTTATAAGCCCATTCTTATGTAAAGTATCTTATGTTAATACCAGTAATATAAATTATCAATACTTTTCTAAGAAGATTAATCACCATTGTCCCCTGGGTCACGCCAGATTAACAACAGGAAAAAGTTGATTCACCCAATAGCTATATTTTGCGTTGCATAACAGCCCATAGAAAAATATATGTGGCATTTTATAATAGTTTAACAGATAAATAGTATAGTTTAACAGATCGCGTCTTAGTGAGTTCGAACACTTAAAACACTACTCTAGCGAGATCCATTTTACAGCAATATAATGTATTATTGGCATGTATGACGGATATCGACTGGTGACAACCGAAACTAACAAAAATTTCTGTCTCTTCTCTCCAAAACCTCGTATCTAGTTTGTAGATTGATAGTGAGATACGACCTTTGTTTTAAATAGGTAATTTGTTACTTATTGAGTTTTGGTTGTCAACAAACGATATTATAGCTATAATGTACAGATATGGGCTCCAACGTTATCGGTTACGTTCGTACAGAATACGCAAAATCGTTTTGGGAGATTGCGACAGTAAGCTAAAATGGCGGACACCCGGTTGTATGACGGAAAGTTTGCTACAGTAGAATCACTTGCAACATTACGAATTTACGTATTTTAAGTACTTTGGGATTTCCCGAGCGGCCGTGTTTTCCCGGTGGCAATTCTTTGTGCACTATACCTGAATTTTCACTAGTTACAGAATCAGGAACAGTGTAGATACTCACTCGCCTACATTTGACGCAACCAATGAGCAACATTGCTGGACCCAACAACAAAATCTACTACGCCTATCTCACAGATGTGACGAAGACAAATGTCGACGATTACATAGTCAAAATTAAAAAGTACGTAGTCATATTCAAACTATGATTCATGGCGATGTATGGAATTTAGTAGGGTATTTTATAATTGGCGATGGAAGAACATTTTAACGTTTTGCGCCACAGTAAAGATAGGTCAGCAAGAGAAGCGTTACACACGCCTACGAAATAGTCAGTGTGTTGTCTCCCTAAAGTCGTGTACGGACGAACGAACAAAAACATATATCGAATATTTTGTTCGTACGTGCGTACCTCGAACATCAAACACGACAGAACGTGTCATACGACTTCGTGTTTGATTGATCGTGCCATTGTTTTATGCGTTCGTCCGCACCAGTGACCAGCGGCAGGGGCAGCGGTGAAAGTCGAGCGGCATAAACAAAGTCATACTGATGACTGCGCGCGGTGCCGCTCTAGAGGCTGATTTAGACGATGCCAATTTTGAGACGCCTAAATTACGGCGCCAGTGATTACCGCACAGCACACCTCCGACCGTGTAGACAATGACTATGTTCAGCCGCCTAAATCTCGCCGCCAGTCGTGTTTACACAGTGTTTTTTTCAGTACCAGTCATTAGTGGCAGCGAGAGACGCGGAGGGGGGGTCACTGGCGCCAAAAAATAGGCTCGTGTTCTATTCCGCGCCAGCGCTGGCATGCGGCGAAAAAATGGCGCGGAAAGTGTTTATACGGTGCCTTTTCGAGGCGCCGTAATTTAGGCGTCTCAAAATTGGCATCGTCTAAATCAGCCTTAGCGGTTTTTTCCGAGCGAATCGTGGCGCGGCGGGTGTTAACAAATGTATCGGCGACTGAGAAAGTTGCCACGACTTCAAAGCGGCGGATTCACCGCGCATGTACGTGGCATGGTCACCGCGCCGCGCTGCTTAGACAGAAGCGCCTTAGTTAGCCGATTACAGTGTCGGGACTGAAAATGGGGATTGAGGGCACGACGCGCTCCTAAAACCTGTAAAAGTATCTAGACAATTTTAAACATCACGTTTTCCAAAGGTATTCTTATATATTTTTCCGATACTATACGTTATTTGGACTCTGACATTTTTAATAGTCGAAGAAGATCTAGTATCTGCCATGCTAAATGTTTACATAGTGCGGCTAATTAACCTATGGTGAAAAATAACAAATAAAGTAAATACGACGCTTCCCAAATGTTCACCCGTCGCCAATTGATTTTAGATTAAATTTTTAATCAACGAAATACGTTAAGCACTGAAGAAGTATAAGATGAAGTGAGCGAACTCAAATAATGCGTGAGAAGACCCATCTGTATGATGACTACATCAGGGAATTCCACACTGAAATACCGATTCACCAACTTGTCTGTTCCGAATGTTTACAATGAAGCGAAAAATAGAAAACTTTAACGGTTCAGGTAGGATTCGAACAGATTCATTCGAACAGGATTGTCTGTTCCGGCAAAGGGAAAACTTACACTATGGGAATAGAGTTGTAAAGTGAGCATTTCAAAAACAGATGGCCCTTTATGACTGATAGTCGCAGACATAAAGCTCTATGAAATAAACTTTAATTTCATTATTTGGGCCAATCAACAATTTTCTGTCACTCGTTTCGTTGCCATATGGTGATGTCCCCTGGGTCACATTTAAAACTGCGATTTTCCGTGGTTACATACATACATGGTCCATTCTTATGTCGACTATCTCCTGACAATACCAGTAATATAAATTAACAACACTTTTATTAGAAGTTTAATCACTATTATCCCCTGGGTCACGGGACAGAATAACAGCAAGAAAAAGTTGATCCATCTATTTGGACGTAATGCCAACAAATATGTAAATTATATTGTACTATATCGTAAGTTAACAGCTGAACTGCCTCTGTACGCCGATACATTTTCGAAAAAAAAACAGAAAAATAAACGAAATACAAAACTGTTTTAGTTAATGATAATAAACCTCACCGAAAATGTCAGCCATTTTACAACTCAAGAACCATTTAACACGTCCGCGCACGTAGTGCACGCTGCCGTTAAGCCTTGTACGGACGAACGAACAACATGATATAAACAACGAACATCGAACACTTTGTTCGCAAAATGTTCGTGTCGATCCAATTTGGTTGATTCGTGCGTCTGTGTAAGGGGTAAGTGTTCGCTTTGCTAATTTACCACAAGCTTAGAATAAATACGCCTAACGAGTCTTCATTCGACAGATTTGCGAAAGACGCAGCCGCTTTTTGTTATGTGTGCGTGTCTACGGACCAATCATAGAAACTTTTTGCTTTGCTTGTGACATTGACGTTGTGTTGTGACAGATGCGTACACGGACGAAAGTTAGCCCGTGACTAACTAAAAGCTTCACTTTCAAGCGCTGATTAGGTTTCTAGGCGCATTTACTCTAAGACCACACGTTCGAACCAAATGTTAGCGTCCGCCATGTTTTGTTCGTCCGTACACGGTTAATGCGAACCAACCGAACAGACAAGTCGACAACATGATGTCCTGTCACTCGTCACACTTGCGAAATAGGAATGCCGGTAAGCTGTATACACATGGGGCCTTCAGCCGATGACGTGAGTGAATCCGCAAAATGATTGTTTGCACACACAAGTGAACACAACAGTAATATCATACTTATGTACTCATAATGTTATTAACTTTGAACCAAAAACAACGTCACCTTTTAAATTTTCCTATCTACATATATTGTTAAAGTGAATGTTTATGGAGATGTTTAGAAGTATGTCTGACGACGTGGTTGGCGCAGTGAGTAAGCATCTGCGTACTGGGCCGACGGTCCTGAGTTCGAATCCCGGCAAGGGCAAATATTTGTGTGATGAACACGAATATTTGTGCCTGGGTCCTGGATGTTATTTGTATTTAAGTATATATTGATCTATATAAGTATGTTTATCGTCGTCTAGTGTCCATAACACAAGCCTACTAGAGCTTACTGTGGAACTAGATTGATTTGTGTGAGGTTTTCCGATATTTATTTATTCTATTATTATTATTTATAATTATCTCTGTTTGACCCGAGCGTTGACCAGTAGAGGATGCCATTTTTAATTAATTACCTTGGCCAGGATTTTTAGGCAACCCATTCGCGATAAACTATTTAAAGCAGTTGATTTGATATAAAATGTTTAGCACCCATTAAACAGACAGTTCAATCATTCCTAAGTCTGTTTATCCGCTGAACCGGAGAGGAGAAAATTAAGAAATTTTTATGTCATATTGATAATGTATAGGAATCAAAATCGCTTTGAATATTACAAATAATAATGACAACTTATAAAGGTGTTGCCACACCGCGAGCCTGTAATGTAACAAGCAAATGAGATTTTCATATATTTTTTTGTTAGATCACAAGCGGAGGCACTCTAACGAAGTTTTGATTATGTGTATGCATACAATCATTTCACGTAATAGGTACTAATATAGATACAACCTGGATATTGAAACCTGAACCTGGCCGATGAATAGTAAATCTAAATTTAATGGTATTTCAATCCAGCTTACTTGAATAATTTAGGCAGAAATATCTACTGACTGTATTTGAGAAACTTTACCAATTTTGAACTATTGATTCAACATTAAATGTGGTGTGTAAAAATAATGGGACATTGCATGATTCAAAAATTTACCAATTTTCTTGCATCTTGCTACAATCAAGAACTTTAATGGGCGAATCAACTTTTCCTTGTTGTTAGTCTGTTCCGTGACCCAGGGGACAGTTGTGATTATACTTTTTAGAAAAGGTTTGATAGTGTAGTTTAATATTTTCAGGAGATAGTCTCACAAATGGGCTGTGGCAATAAAACATGTTTGGTAAATATAACCGCCGAAAATCGTAGTTTTAGAGTCTCCCAGGGGACATCACCGTGGCAATGAGCAACAGTAAGAAATTGATTGACCCTAATATTAGGACCTACTTTGTCTCATGGACACAAGATTTAAATAGTGTCCTAAATTAAAATTCTTGACCGTACTTAAACGATCTTTTCAATTGCCACTTTATGAATTTGGAATTAATTTAAGAGAATGCAATTGTTTTTTTATTGACTGTCGTTTCGTCATGGCTTGCAAGCAATGAGATGGGACTAGGTTTAACACGAGATCCGACGAACTGCAAACGCTCTGTAAACCATCCATCTCTTACATGTTAGGTCTGACAAGGACAGCATGCTGTGATTGCTTCGCTAAATATTGAACACTCATTTAAACTATGAAGCATGTAGCGATGCTTGTTTAACCAGATTCAATTTTCAGTATCCAGTGAATACAACTCAACCATTTAACCGCCCAAAATGTCGGATACTTTTTTAAGTGTAATTGTTAAGGGCACTGGGCTCTGGCTAAGTACCCGGAGTACATACATAGTTGGAGGTGACAATGGGCGGTTAAAGGGTTAAACAATGACGGCGGTAACAGCGCAGTACCAAATGTTTTGTCGGAGGCTGGCTACCTCGTATAGAATACAAAACAAAACAAATATACATTATTCATATCATATAATACTATATTGTTACAGTTAATCCCGTTTTGGTCCATATCGAAGACAAAAAGCGGAAACGCTGTAAACGCCAAGGGAATTCATTGGCGTTTACAGCGTTTCCGCTTTTAGCCGTCATATATAAAACGCACGAATTCAAAACTTGTAAAATTAGGGTGCTCTATCACCGCGAGCAAAACGTAACGTAACGAAATAATATGAGAAAATCTAATTAGCTTTTTTGCTCGCGGTGAGGAGCACCCTTAGACCTTTATAGTACATTACATACCTAGAGCGGTAAATTCGCGAATATCCCAGATTGCAGGTGTTTGTGGCCCGAACTGAAGGTGAGGACCATAAATATGCGATCTGGGGCTGTACGATTACCGCCCTTGGTTTGTCTAAAGCTTTACGTCTTGCGTTGGCCAGGAAGTATGATTTTCCCACCGCGTACCTCGCGTAGCCCGCGTTACAGGTAGAACATCCCACTTACAACAACACCTAACTGACAGGGTATATTTTACTTTAATTCTCTATTCATTTCTCGCATCATTATAATTAAGGCCTTATTCCTTTTAAAATTTATTTTATTCATATTATGACAAATGTATTGATAATTTCAACAACTTTTTGAAGTGAATAATACTTTTCCCGAGTTCTAGGTAGCAACATAGCTGTTTCATGATTTCATTGCGTGCAATTTTCCGCGTGAATTTTGTCAATTTCGAGTAGTTTTTGAAACAAAAATTATCAATGAAAAGTTCAAACTGTAGGTTTCAAATATATACCAATAAATCTTAATAGCCCTATTCTAGGTGGTAACATGAATAATATGTTAAGAAACAAGTTTGATCATAGTGAAAAATGTATAAAACAATCAGCATTATAAAAGGAATAAGGCCTCCTTAATACCCCGATACTAAAAACTCAGTGATGACTTTTACTAAAATACTGTGACTTATAAAACAGCGGGCTAGCGTATCTTGACGCGACATCGCTAGTCGCGCGACAGGGCCATGACAGGTAGCGTTTGTTGCGCGACAGAGTCGCGTGTCACATTATTCTGGACGGGCTGGTCGACTTTGGAATATTGAAGTTTGGATTCATTTATGCATGAAACGTTAACTTAAACCGTTTTAATATAACCATAAAATAAAACATTAAAGCGATCTCGTAACACGGATGATTACGTAATACATTACAATTGTAATGTTAACGTTTAGAGTAGGAAAAAAATAGTGCGTGGAGTCACTCCGCGCGGAAGAAGTGAAACTTCGTAATGTGGAAATGAAAATAGGAAGGGGTAGAAATTGATTTTTAGTTAACTCATATTGTTTCTTTAAGACAAACTTCTTCACTTTCGCTCGGTCCCTTTCTATTCCCCCTCCCCAGGAGCGTTGAACGTTTAACGCAACCTTGTTGGAAGTCGCATTAGAAGTTTCACTTCAAAAAGTTGTAACATAATTTGACCATATTACGAGAATACTTCTTGGTTCAGTCTCTATAATATTTAGTCACGTAAAATCATTATTTGTAACAACCCTCGCATGGCTATATGGGGCTTCAAAAAGTATAGTATAAAATGATAGCAATACTAACCGCAAACGATAGACGCGCCAATTTTCACAAACTAAACTAAACTTATCCGTCTATATTATGTTTTTGTAACTGCGACGATTTCATTTTAAAAACTTTTCACCTCACTCACTCGGAAAACCTCTGTTTATAGCCAAGGGCGTCGCCAGCCGAAGGTTCAGGGGGGGGCATGTTGATATAAATGCAGGATGAGTCTTTACCAAGTACGTAAAAATAGAAGCGGATTTCGGTTTACAGTCATAATCATTCATAAATGTCATAATGTATAGAGATGGAAACGCGAGCGTAGCGAGCGCGACATTTTTTGGAAGGGAATGGTTAATAATACTTATAATCTGATAAAACGCGAGCGTAGCGAGCGCGATTTTTTTTGAAAGGGAACGTTTAATAATACTTATAGACAAATAAAACGCGAGCGTAGCGAGCGCGAAATTTTTTGAAAGGGAACGTTTCATAATACTTATAGACAAATGAAACGCGAGCGTAGCGAGCGCGAAATTTTTTGAAAGGGAACGTTGTATAATACTTATAGTTAGATCAAACGCGAACGACATCTTTCAAGAGTCAAAATAAATCCAGATGAAAATATACGCGAGCGCAGCGTGCGCGAAAATTTTCGTTACCAATAACGTAAATTGAAAGACAATCATGCAATACCTAAGTACATTTTAATGATGCAAGTGCGGAAAATCACGAGTCACGGCACCGAGAGGTCTTGCCACGAGCCGAAGATCCACTGGACGCGACGAGTAAAGACTCGAGGTTGCCCAATAAGACTGCCGTTAAAATCACAGAGCTTCATCAACCGAGCGAGTGAAGCATCTCCGTTACAACTTGGCCAAACATTCTTTCGTATTTTCTTATGTTCTCGCCTACCGGTCCCATTTCTTGTCAAAATAACGGGTAGTGTGGGACTGGAAACGTAAAAAAATACAATTTTCAGTAATTTCGGAACAAACTCGCGAGGTCTTCAGCTCACAGAGCCACTAGAGTAGTTCTCTTATTTTTTTATTTTAGTACCTATGTTTTATAGACCAGTTCTTCTCCTTCGGTACTCTCTACAAAGTGTAACCTGTCAGTGTGCCACTCGTTTCATATCTAGAGTCACTTTCCGTGAGCTTTACTGACGGTAGCCCAACGATCTTCCTTTAGCCCCTGACCTGGTCTGGTACTGAATTCATTTGAGTTGCGATGTGCAAGAATGATCTTCTTGGTTGTCTGATCAGACAAGTCAAGTGACTGGACATATTTTTGGATCTCTAGGGGGGGGCAGCTGCCCCCCCCTGCCCCCCCTTGGCGACGCCCATGTTTATAGCGCAAAACCTGCGTGCAAAAGTCTAATTTATCCGCTAGCGTGCAAGTCATTTAAATTTCGAACACGATGATTGTAATTTTTTGAGAATGGTTTATTTGGTTTGTACATAGTATTTATAAAACAAAGTCGCTTCTGCCTGTCTGTCCCTATGTATGTTTAGATCTTTAAAACTAAGCAATCGATTTCAACGCGGTTTTTTTTAATAGATAGAGTGATTCAAGAGGAAGATTTATGCATAATTAACATTGCACCCGTGCGAAGCCGGGGCGGGTCGCTAGTATTAAATAATGGGCAAAATTAAATATTATCATTATTATTGTTTTTCTTACATTTTCGTCGCCATAGTGAGGTGAAAAGTTGTGTTTATTCGGCTTTTCGTATCTTGAAAGCCTCGCTACGCTCAGGAATCTAACTTTCATGTCTTTGATGCCTTCGCTCGCTCAGTTTTCAATTACAACACTCACGCCAAATAACAACTTTACAGTTTACACCCTTGCATAACAAATAACTATTAAAAATGTCATACTAACGCATTTAAGTTAAGTGAAATGGGACACCAACTAGTGATTTTTGTTTCCCAACCATACATCGGGGGGTTTTCGGTGCACGAGTGATTTAACACTACGCCGGCAGTAACAAACCATTCGTGCTCCGAACACCCCGATATATGTTCCCAACAGACGGTATTTAAACTATGAATACAAAGATCAAATCTTAAAGAAAAATTGAAAAAGGAGCTACCTGGTGGAAGGGACCGGGAGTCGAACCCGGTACCTCTAGATTACCGGTCCAGCGCGTTAGCCACTTCGCTACCCTCGCTCCACGTAGACCTGACGAAATTTTCCTTATGCTTTGTGTGTCGATCTTTGCATTGTTTATTTGAAAGGTTTTTACACCTTAGACGGTATTAAAGCCTGACCAGAAATATATGAGGATTGTCAAGAGGGCGCCATTTATAAGATTTATATGGCAACAATTTTGCAACCAATCGCAACCCACTACAATGACATTAGTTTAAATACCTGTCATGTCCTTATGGTAACCTCGTAATATAATTTAATCGAATATGCTCTTTTCCTGACTGTTTCTCGTGTAGTAAACACGTGTACACTTTATTTATAATCTTACGTTCACGACTGTGAATAGTTTTCGGCATTTTCTTTCGATAATTTTAAATATTTGACTTTTAAAGAAACCATCACGAATGACATCAAATTGTTGACAAACCATCATAAAATCATTGCCAGTGTAAGAAATTAGTTCCAGTTAAATTTCGCAATATGGCGCATCCTCATATATTTCCGGTCAGGCTTTAAGTTATCCCGCTAGGATGCGCTTCAGTCGATCGTCTGCGGTAAGCGGCACAATCGCATCGGACTCGTATCGTACCTTGGTCGTCGTGGCGATGTCGGGACGCGTGCGGCGCCGGCAGGTCCGTCCGGAAACCGTTGCGGGGCTCCGCGCGAGTGAGGCTCTGACTCCGGCCCTCGGATAGCCTGGGAAAGGAATATAGGTAGATAAAAGTCTATCCGTTCTTACTTGTCCAATTTAGTAAACAAGATTGTAACATTTCTAACCCCAAATTGTGATTTTTTTGGTCGTAAACTGCCGTTTTCTCCAAATGAAGTCACCATTTTAAAATATCACGTTGCCAATTTCATAAATTAAATTAACTCACCTGCGAGAAAGTAGCTATCTTTGGCATTAAATGTGAATTTTGAGGTTAGAATTTGTTTTCTAAATAGGACAAGTAATACTGAATCGACTTTAGATAGAATACGGTGGTATTGAAACCACAAAACCCATATAAAAAAATACGCGGAACCAAATAAACTATCACTAACTTTTGGACGTTATACTATTTTTAATTGTACAATAACTAAAAAGAAGGCGTGTTTTGACTACTGCTTTTTATGACGTCACATGCCTGTATCATCATAGAAGCTTCATACTAACAGATAATTTTTGACATTTCATAAAGAGTAGTTGATTTGAGCTGTCATCAAATACCGTATTCTCTTTTCTCAAACATGCAATGAAATCTCGTCATAACGTGCGTTATAACAGGCGAAGTATCACGTTTCGAGAGGAACGACTCGAGAGAACTGTTAAGGAATTTCATACTAAATTTTACTTTTATGCGCAGTATAATTATAGTGTGTTATTTAGCCCAGCAGGGTGTATTTCACCTCAAGCCAAAGCCAAATTGCGGACTTTTAGTGTTACTAAATTTATTTTACTGGCAACGACAAATTTTTGGTAACTGACATTCTCAACGGAGTCAGTGAATGTCACTGATGTAAACAAAGAGGATACAGGACGAAATATTCCGCATATTGAAAGTAATTTTTGCATAATAAAGCCAAATCATCCACAGTGATGAAAGATTTTTAGGCTCATAAATCTCATAATAAATATAATATATAAAGTTGTCTTACCTGGTATACCTATTGTTGAGCAGCAGAGGCGAGGGCGGGTGTGGTTGTAACCGGTCGTGGAGCGACGGCGGCTCTAGGTCGCCATTAGCTGAAAACAGTATACTTGTGTTTAACCTAGTGAGGCCCACGTCCAAATAAAACCATAAGGGGCAAAACACACGGGGGGGGGGGGGGGGGGGGAGAATTTATCTAATATTAATCAAACCGGTGAAATATTAAAAAAATATTTTTTTTCAATTTTTAACAAAAACATACCCTGGACTAAAATTTGTTAAGCAACCCATATGCAATATATTTATTGACATATTAAATTAAATATAAAATACATTTCATCAAATAAACATCTCGGTGAAGGTCGTTCTATATCGGGATCCTCTACTATATGGGAAATAAGTATCTTGCCATTTTGGCCGTGAAAAGGGACTCGATAAGACTCGAAAACGACTCAAAAGTCTCGGAAGTCTTTGAAGCTGAGAGTTCCGTAAATATGAGTCGAGTTCTTGCAATGTACACTCGAGACTTCGAGTCATTACCAACACTAAATTCTCAATAAATCAAAAAATCAAAAATGTTTATTTGGTAAACTATACTTAATTGGTACATACAATAGTGACCGGTCCCTCTTGGTAAGTATGACAATACTTGTGTTAGGAGGTTCCGCTCCTCCCCGGAGTTGTTACAACCACAAGTATAAAAAATGTTAATGAGTAGGTAGTTATAGGTATGCAACTATAACATAAAAGGAACATTAATTGTTCCTAAGCCGTTACTAAAAACTATTCGTTTTATTTACATATTAACTAGCTTATATCTAGATCTAGACAAGGAAATAAGTGTGTGCGCGTGTGTGTGTGTGTGTGTGTGTGTGTGTGTGTGTGTGTGTGTGTGTGTGTGTGTGTGTGTGTGTGCGCGTGTGCGTGCGTGTATGTGTGTGTGTGTGTGTGTGTGTGTGTGAGTGTGTGTGCGTGTGTGAGTGTGTGTGTGTGTGTGTGAGTGTGTGTGTGTGTGTGTGTGTGTGTGTGTGTATGTGTGCGCGCGCGCGCGTGTGTGTGTGTGTGTGTGTGTGTGTGTGTGTGTGTGTGTGCGCGCGCGTGTGTGTGTGTGTGTGTTCTAAATGTTAATTCACCTTCGTGTCCGAGCATGGGGTGCGGGCGGCCGGTCCTCGGCGGCGGCTCCGGCGAGCGGCCCGCGCTGTGCTCCCTGCTGAGGCTGGAACACGACACCTCAGGTCACTACGGGAGCCCTAACTTCCTTGTTAGGGACCTTCCACAAGACGTTTTTTTACGCGCCGACGCGCGTCTCTTTGAGCGCCAAGCGGCAAAGCAATTCACCGTGCCACTGACGCCAAACCAAAAAAAAAGTGCTCCAAAATCAACAGAGATTGAGAAACACAGATAGTGGTTCGAATTAGCATGTTTTTGACCATTGACATTTTTGACGTCAATAGGCGCCGTTGGCGTCAGCGGCACGAATTCCCGATGACGTGATTTGCCGTCCTTGGCGGTCAAAGGGTTGACATTCCACGGAGCAGTTTTATTGCTGTTGTCACAAACGCCACAAACAAACTGCTCGATGGATTGTAAAGCGCGCGTCGTCGGCGCGTATCAAATACGCCGTGTGCAAAGGCTCTTACAGTTGCCGAGAAACTTCTTGACCCAAAATGGCGGATCTGCGCATGCATATTCGTACGTAAATCGGCTACTGCGCAGTCAAGGTTAGGCTCAAGAAGTTTCTCGGCAACTGTAGTAGTATTGCATGCAGAGCAAACGCCAACGTACTCGAACTGCTCCAGAAATTTGCGACACAACGCCACCCGAGAACAGCGAGTATCGGTTTCGACAGTGCAACGGCGACTACGAAACTATGGCTTAAAAGGTCGTATTGCTGCCAAAAACCTTTGTTACGTAGTCAGAATAAAATTAAAAGGGTTAAAATGGGCCCAGAAACACAAAATTTGGACGCCTGAAAGTTTTATTTTCTGACGAATCAGTTTGAAATATTTGTAGGGAGCAGTCGTCATTATGTAGGCGAACGAATGATAAAACAATGCGTGATGCCAACAGTAAAGCACGTGGAGGATCAGTTATGGTCTGGAGATGCTTTGCGGGTTATAAAGTTGGTAATCTCGGGAGAATCAATGGCATAATGGATAAAAAATGTATCATTACAATTTTTGGAAAACGAATTGTAAAGTGGGAAAGAACTGATTTTGGTTTTAAATCAGAGGATTAGCTTTGTAGAGCTTGTTAGAGGAGTAGCTTGTATGTACATACAGTCTGACCAAAAACGACTGACGAAATTAAAAAGTTGCAATACTGTAGTGCCGTCCCCGTTTTCTTAGATTGATTAGAATGACACTGTAGAACGACACTACAGTATTGCCACTTTTTAATTTCTACTCTTTTTGGTCAGACTGTAATTGAAGATTAATTAATAATTGTATTAATAAATTGTGTTAAAACTTCATTTAACCAAAATTACAGAGTGAACTTAAACTTTTGACCGGTACTGTAGACAGAGTAAGCTCTAGTAGGATTGTGTTATATCCTCGACGACGATATAATTAATTACATAGAAATATCCATCTGTATTTAAGTATTTATTTATCTATATAAGTATGTATATCGTCGTCTAGTGCCCATAACACAAGCCTACTAGAGCTTACTGTAGGACTAGATCGAACGAAAATAGAGTTCATCACACAAATATTTGCCCTTGCCGGGATTCGAACCCAGGACCGCCGGCTCAGTACGCAGCTGCACAACCACAACGCCAACCAAGTCGTCTATATTTTTAAAGTTACATAATTTTCTTCGGCTATTTCGAACATTTAATGTAACAAAGAAAACAGCAGAATGGATTTATAAATTTTTAACCATTACTTGAATAGAACACGTTTTATTAGGGAAACTTGTATCCGACTACGTCGAAGCAAAAAAGCTACCCATAATGGTAACAATTTATCCACACTCGCATATGCAGCTCGGTCAAATTCTAGCATTTACATATGAATAAAGAATAAAGGCTTAATTGTACCAACTTTTATTGTGCTTCAATCTATTCTGCCGATCATTATAAAAGGCATGCATTCTTGTCAAGTGTACTAAGTGTATATAGATACAAGGGACAAATAACCCAAAATTGTATGCGATCCATTGCAGTCCAAGTGAGACTAGAACTCGCGACCTCTGTTTAACCGGATCATTGCTTTTCCAAGAACTCTTCTTTACAAAATGAGAAATGTAGTATCACCACAAAAATAGGATAAAAATTTATTCTGTTCAATATAGTACGAAGTGTTTTTACAAATACATCTAAATATAATGACAGCAAAGGCGCTTAAATTTATAAACAATTAAAATAAATATAGCAATTAGCATTTCACAAAACATAAATTAAAAACAAGAAATCAATTTGCAAGCAATGCCGAGCACACATGCTAATATATTCGTAATCCGAAGATTGCCTCGAAAAGATCGCTCTTTCGCGATATAGTCTCCTGTTGTTTACTTCTATTGCAATGCTACGTATTATCTGTTTGTATTTTTCCCTATTGAAGTGTGTAATAAAGAATTCAAAACTACATAGGTAGTCGGGTAAAAAGTATACTATAACCATCTTTGGACGTCCAGCTATCCCTGTACAGTCGCCATCAGATATATCGTAGCATATAAGGCGTTCATAAATATGTGAACATGTACTGTAACGCCCAGTCAATAAGAGTCGTGTTCAGATACTTATGAATACCTTACATGCTACGATATGTCTGATGGCGACTGTACTAAAATAAATTAAAATCTGACCAGCCGGTTCGGCGTGATAAGCGGAACAAAGGAATTATGACCAATAAATGGTGCCAGGATGGCGTGGCGCCGCGCGCCCATACAAAACAAATGGCGATACTCTATTAAGATTTTTCCTGAAATATAGTAAACTAAAGATAGAAAACTGATTCTAATACATAGAATTGTATAATAGTATAGAATAATGTTATTAAAACTGTCGTGAGACATCTTTACTAATTATAAAAACGGTATAAACTCACGTAAAAATTGTCAGGAACGGCCCGACATGTTTCGAACTCATTTGGAGCTCTTCATCAGGGGTAGCTATCCGTGCTGCTACGCGACTCGCGACCCCTGATGAAGAGCTCCAAATGAGTTCGAAACATGTCGGGCCGTTCCTGACAATTTTTACGTGAGTTTATACCGTTTTTATAATTAGTAATAGTATAGAAGATACAATATATAGGGTAGCCCATTGAGATCGGTCTGTATGGGAAAGTCTGAAACTATACGAAGATCTGTTCTGAGGAACCATGTCATCGATTTTAATAAAAAGAAAAACTGCATTCATACATTTAAAAGAAACCTGTAGTCAGCTCGGGAATCGAACCCGGACGTTTTGAAAAATAAAACTAACATGAACACGAAATGGGCCACACGGTATGTTACTCAAGGTACGTTTAAGAAATATTGTAATAAATCGTTTTCCTTAACGATATTTAGCTGGCTCTTTAAGACGAGTGTGAATGGAACTTAACTCGCAATTTTTGGAAAATTTGAAAATTAACTAGCTATTAATACAAATGCTTGCCCATGTAACAAAAATAAAACTTAAATAAATACACTTCAATACTCTCATAAATACAGGGTTTCACAGCTGTTAAGAACAGCGCCATCTATTTTCCCAGACTGGAACCACTAGATGGCTTAATTAGGTTAATTGGATAGTTTCTGTCATAGGATACTATTTAAGTACGTAGTTAAGGATTTTCTCCAGAGTTGTCGCCATAATTAAAACCGCCTTGTCAATTGTCATTAGTATTAATTTATTATTTCACGTGTAAAATATACACGATCGAAACGAGACGCTGGTCTTTTTATATTCCAATCCTGCCCGACGCACTCCGAGCCGTCCACATTCCTTCAATCGCCTAAAAGTGACAAAATTACATCTTGTAATTTACCTAAGAAGGCAATAAATAAACTTATAAACATATCGTAATCAATATATAAAAATCGCTTGCGTTTAAAGATATTTATTTTATAAAATATTTATTATTGAGGTTAATAACCTAAATTAATAATTTAAAACACTTCCGACACAAGAAGTTAGTCATAAATTCATGATGAGACCCTTAGTCAATGAGTAATATAGAAAATGCTACTAAAACTGAACATAACTACAAAATTTGGAATTCTTGGCTTCAATATTGGCCGAGATCTTATCACGTGTTCCAATTAAAGCGGAATATATTGGACAATCCGTTTGGGAGCTGCGATGCCACAGACAGACACACAGATACAGCAATACAATTTACATGCACACACAAATACATACTATTTCGTAAAGTAGGGGTGTGCAGCAAAAGATAAAATGGCCACAAATAGTTAAAGGCATGTTAAAGCGCAACGCAATCAATACAGTGGTTTTAAGTTTCCCCGCATAAAGCAAGCGATAGCGGCAAGTCACTTAAGTCATATTACATTTATATTCGCTTATGTTGCTCGTGCAAATCACTTTCCATCCAGTTGACGTGTTGCGCTCAAGTGGTGAGAAAGTGGTGAGTAAACTTCCCTTGATAACGCACCAATAAAGTGCTGGTAAGCACAAGTGACTTAACATGTATAAAAAAATATATGGCGCATATTCGCAAGGCGTAGCAGAAAAAATAATTGCGCATGGTCATACAAAACTAGCGGAGCGGAGTATTATATTATGTCATAACTTTAAATAGAAATAAAATACATGAAAAACAGTAGTGCTTATAAAATTTGAGGGTTGCAATGCATGCTTTTGGCGCGAATAGGGGTATTTTAAGAGATACTAGTAAGAAAAAAAAGTTAAGTTCGCAAGAATTCTGAATCAAGGTCCAGGTTGTATGTGGTTATACCATTTATATATGATATATGGTGTCGTACCTTCTATGACGAGGAGTGCTGTGAAGATCGACCCGCGACCTCCGCTGCTGACTCTGGTGGTAGAACCTCTGCAGGACTATGGGACTAGTGTTGCCTGAACTCTGTATAATACAAAAGATTAAATTGCATGGACATTCTTCGTAAAATATATACTTCGGTTTCGCGACTGTTATTACTTATTAAAAATAAAACGATTTAAACGGATTATATCGCGTGTGTTAATTATTTTATCTATCCAAATATCACAAACCCTCCATGATGCGTTCAAGAACCGCACATTATGACCACCATAAAAATAGACTGTTTTGTTAGCACAATTTCTTATCTGTAAAAATGTTAGTATTGCTAAATAATAACATCGATTTCGATGGTATTATTTATTCAAATTTCGAATTTCTCTGAAAAACAAAGAAATTTGATTCGACCTCTATTCTAATATCAGACGAGATGACGTTTAGTCGAAATGAATGGTCAATTTGCAATCAAATTGGATAATGTCGCACGTAAGTAAGATATCGAACGATATGAGAGTTGGGGCCGACTCTAGTTTGTCTCTGAATTAAAAAAAAACTATGACAGCTGCCACTAAACTTCATCACCGCCGTTACCGGGTAATATTTGTTATAATGTGCGACTCCTGAATGCATCATGGAGGCTTATGATATGTGGCTAGATAAAGTAGTGTATGTAACTGTACATAATTAGGCATTCAAACACTCGTGTGATGTTATTACGAAACTTGCCTTCGGCTTGTTTCATAAACCCACACTCGTGTTTAATACCCTTCATTATGTACAGTCACATAAACTACTATTAGCCTCGCTGACGTTTTGGTAGCTTTACAGTTACCGTTGTCAGAGGTTGAGGGAGAAAAAAGTTCTTATAGGCACGTACCGCGGGCGAAGGCCTCCACCGGTTTTCCACGGAGACTCGCCGCGCGGGCGGCGGCGGAGGCGAGGCGCAGGCGTCTAGCGTCCTGTGAAACATAAGACAGACATAACACATACGTAGGTCACTCAATAAGTTTTAAGCTACATTTTGACATGGGACGAAAAGCGTTCTAAAGGTCAGAGTTGGGCAAATTCTATTTTGAATGAGAATAAGAATGAACGGCCAGACGCCATTCACATTCAAAAAATGTCATATATGACTTATTCTTGAGCTCGTCATTTTGAATGGCGTGAAATAAAATAAATCAAGAATACGTCATTCTGATTACCGCTAACGCGTTGATTGAGTTAGTTTGTTAGAGGTCTATTTAAAATAATGTTTTATTTGAATGGCGATTATCTTGATTAGGAGTAATTGTTTAGTATAAGTATTTTATGCATGTTACTTTAAATATTGAAAAGTCGTCAAACGGCGTCGGGGTATGCCATCACAAGGTCCGCAGTGGAGTGATTGGAAAGATTTGGAAAGATGAATACCTTATCAAAAATACAAAGGTACGTTTAATGAAGTGCCTTATCTTTCCAATCTTGCCCTATAGCACTGCAACCTGGCTTCCAAGACTATAGAAGAAAAAATCGACGCAATGGAAATGTGGCCCTAGAAACGCCTTCTGAAGATCGTAAGAATCGCTTTTCGAACCAACAACTCGATCCTCAAAGAGAAATCGACATTATAAATTTGTGCCTATAATATTTGAAGAGTTTCTTCGATTCTTCGCGCATCTCATGTTAATTTTTTCAACAAAATGATATGGGACCATCCTGGAGGGCCTAGCTTCCTGTTGAAATTTTAAACATAAAGATTTGTTGCCGTATCGGTTTATAAAAGACGAAAATGTAAAAATCGTATAGTCTAAGTAATTGAAAGCTTCCTATTTTGAAGTAGATTAAAATATATTATAATCAAACAATTTTATGTAAAATAATCAATCACAGATTGATTTTATTGAATGACGATTAAATTAGTTTGACTAAATTTTTTCTGCTTTGATCTATTGTAAAACTCGCCATTCAAAATAGTCAGTAGTCAGTTGATCATTCAATAACAAATCATCATTTTAAATGACGCACCGCAAGTGCGGTGCGTCATTTAAAATGATGATTTGTTATTGAATGCCCAACTCTGATAAAAGTTAATAAATGTTTACCTGCGCCTGGGGTACGGCGAGTGGTTCGCGAAGTCCATCTCCAAACTGGCGGGCTGCGATGAACTGCCGCCGGCCAACGGTCCTGCCGTCGCCCACCAAGCTCTGCACAAACAAATAGGCGTGTTGATACGCTCTTGTGTCGGAGGCCAAGACTCATTTTGGGTCGCTGAGCCAGCGCAGTTAGTTTTGATACTAAAATATATCAATTTAGACCCTGGATTTTCGTCGCAGACGTGACAATAGTGTAGGTTGAGGAGTCAATGCCTGTGTTAATTAATAATGAAAACTAACAGTTTTTAACCCAATAAATTTAAAGTTTTTTTTTCAAGAATGATAATCACACATTTTCGTCTTTTTTATTAAGAATACACTCCACTTGTTATTAAATTATTAACAATAAAAATTCTATATCCAAAATATGCTTTTTTTGTCTTTGTGTATGTTTATAAACTCAAATAAACTAAAATATTATGACAAATGTATTGCAAAAGTCAACCAACTTTTTGAAGTAAATAATTATTTTCCCAGAGTTCTAGGTAGTAACATAGCTATTTCATGCTTTCATTGCATTCAGTCGAAAATAAGTTGAAAAAACTAAATTTCCGCGTGAATTTTGTCAATTTTGAGTAGCTTTTTAAACAAAAATTATCAATGAAAAATCTAAACTGTAGGTTTCAATTACAGTCGTGGCCAGATAATTAAGAACACAGTTTTTTTCTTCATACAACTGCATACAAATATGACTTTGGAAATTTGATGAAAAATGCTGGATGCGGTTGACCAATTTTATTATTGAATAATACAATGCACGGGTGTTTAAACAAGGTTTACTTTAGTACAAACAAAGTTGATGTAAAACTTGTTTAGGAACGTTCCTAATTAAGTATGGAGTTATAAAACGTGTTGATTGGACCCATCCGTATTTTCTAAAGTACAAGTTTTACATCAACTTTGTTTGTACTAAAGTAAACCTTGTTTAAACACCCGTGCATTGTATTATTCAATAATAAAATTGGTCAACCGCATCCAGCATTTTTCATCAAATTTCCAAAGTCATATTTGTATGCAGTTGTATGAAGAAAAAAACTGTGTTCTTAATTATCTGGCCACGACTGTAAATGTAAATAAATAAAGGGTTGTCCTACGTATCTATAAATAAAACACGCATAACATATTTAATGGCCAGCATTTTTTTGTACGCCGCCGAATTAGTATTTTATGCAACAATTATATAAGAGGGGTCAAAAAACGCGAGTGGAATGGGTTGGGTGGGTAAGAGAAGATGCCAAGATCATATGTTTTTTTTTTTCGTCAAACAAACTCCATTTTTTGCTGCTACTGTTTGTAGCTTGTCGGTGTTGTTACCTGGCGGGCGTAGGCGTGACTTGCTCCACGGTCCACTGTG
The DNA here is from genome assembly GCA_932273695.1 of Apotomis betuletana. Taxonomy (NCBI): domain Eukaryota; kingdom Metazoa; phylum Arthropoda; class Insecta; order Lepidoptera; family Tortricidae; genus Apotomis; species Apotomis betuletana. The sequence goes on along the minus strand of OW026298.1, from coordinate 56,572,378 downwards.
AGCTAGTCACGAAGTTCCGCACAGGCTGTGGGGTGACCGGCGCTTCGAATTCGCGCGCGCTCGTCACGGTGTGAGTGGCGGTCGTCGTCACCGTCTGTAGAACAATGTACATTATAACCAAAATTCAAAATAAAAATGAAACGATACAGGTAGGTGGGCATCAATGAGTGATATGGAAAATGCTACTAAAACTGAACATGTGTGAAATGACGCGGCATCTTTATATATCCAAAAGTGTCCGCTGAAAGGTGTTAAATTGGTGGCGCTACTGTGGCTGAAAGTAGTTCCGTTATTTAGCGACGGTTTGTTTATACGTTTTTATTTAAACATAAATATGGGCTTCCTCTGCATAAACTTAAAGAACTATGTAGGAATTACTCAGGTCACCTAAAATATTAAAATTTTCAATTTGACACATTTCACTCCGTCTAAAACTTGGGATTTATTCTCACTTTCTTGCTACTTGTAGCGCTATTGAAGGCATTGGAACTATTATTTACTGCTTATCTCTAGGCACTTTTTCAAACATTCTCCTATGAAAGACGCTGCTCCTTCCGTTGTACTCTATGGAGTGTAAAAGGGAAGGAGCAGCATCTTCCATGTAACCGATGTACACTCTATGGAGTGTAAATAGGGAAGGAGCAGCATCTTCCATGTAACCGATGTACACTCTATGGAGTGTAAAAGGGAAGGAGCAGCATCTTCCATGTAACCGATGTACAGTAAACGGCGATAAAGTTTGCACATCGATCTTTGGAAAGAGGCAATCGGCTAATTTCGACTTCGTATAGCGATATCTGTGTCGCACACACCATGACGTTTGTTTTGTCAGTCGTGGTTCAAATGCGAGAGAGTGCAGTCGCATATCCAAGTCAATATATATATAGAGTTGCTAAAACTTATACAAAATTAAATTTGTACTATGGCATCTATAGGAAAAAAAGGTAAGCCGTTACTTTGCCAGTCACGCGAAATTATCTACAATGTTTATAAATATTTTGTAACTGAAGCCGACCAATCTTAAAAACATGAGAATGTTAATGTAAGTAATTACACTTTTTGTCGATCTTTAAACCCACATTTAAGTATCCTACGAGTAGTAGTATAACATCAGTTGCTAATGCTCAGTCAACCCCTTTTAGGAATGTGGGCCTGAATATATATATATGTATATTATTTTTCCCCAACAAGAACATTATAGCAATTACTATATATAATCACATCGAGTTTTACAGCTCTATATATTCCACGTGAAATCAAAACAAAACAACAATAAAGTACTTAGTTCTAAATTCAAATTCTGATGAACGATTAATCTAATAATTGATGTACATGGAAATTAGCATTCGTTTGTATTCGGAAATGCGATGATTGCCGATGTGCATTCTTTATCGCCGTTTACTGTACACTCTATGGAGTGTAAAAGGGAAGGAGCAGCATCTTACATGTAACCGATGTACACTATATGGAGTGTAAAAGGGAAGGAGCGGCATCTTACATGTAACCGATGTACACTATATGGAGTGTAAAAGGGAAGGAGCAGCGTCTTCCATGTAACCGATGTACACTCTATGGAGTGTAAAAGGGAAGGAGCAGCGTCTTCCTTGTAACCGATGTACACTCTATGGAGTGTAAAAGGGAAGGAGCAGCGTCTTCCTTGTAACCGATGTCATAAAAACTTACCTTGGCCGGGGTGGGGTGGCCGCCAGAGATGCTCGCGTACCAGTCGGCCACGGACACGTTACTCCGGACAGACTTCACCACGAACGGATGTTCCAATAGCTTCGCGTACTTCGGCCGCTGTCTGTAGTTCTTCGTTAAACTGGGGAAGAGACGTTTTTTGAGGGCATTGAAAATAAAAAGAATATTGATAACATTCGTTACTGGTACAGGTCTTTTTATACAAAGAAAACTACCGTGAGTCTTAGACATATTAAAAGGGATATTATTAAATGCACATCTGTAACTAGGTAACTCCACTAATTAACTGAATGCATACCAGAAAAACTAATGCTGTGCAAAAAAAACAATTGATTAACTGAACATGTCCTACAAAAAAAACTTAAACATTATACAAAACGAGATGACCTTTTTAACCGAATTCACACCAAAAATATGGTTCGTACATCGGATATATTTGAAAGTTTCACCAAAAATACTGACTTGCACACTAATTATCCTCGCACTGCACATCCGACTCGGCCGGGTTAGGTTAGGTTAGTTTTTTTTTTTTTATATCCAGTGAAACAGTTTTGCAAATACCTTTAAATAGTATATTTAATTCGCATTATTTAGTGTGCATAATTAGTGTGCAAGTCAGTATTTTTGGTGAAACTTTCAAATATTTTGATCGAAAAAAGGGAATATACAGATATCGATTAAAATACATAAACGGGTTTAAAAATAAAAACTCATAGTGGCGGAATGATGATTAAAGTCAAATGTTTTACATGATAGACAGAAACAAAGAGTATACCATTGTGATACAAAAGACTTGAACTCCTGCGAGAAGTTGCTGTCCTCCGGTAGCTGAGGCGGGTCGTCCGATATAACCTGAGGATACAGATGGTATACATTATTTCATCATATCATCAAACAATAATTGTATGCCTAACGGTGAAACATAGATGTACTCGTTACCTGTAATAATTGTATGCGACCTGTTACCTACCTATATTTGATAAATAAGTTTCTGTCAAAAATGTCATTTTAGTGGCATTTGACAAATGTCATTATAGCCTACTGTACTTTTCTTTAGATATCCATCAAATGCTCACTGAGACAATTCTAAAGAGCCCAAGCTCGGTAGGATTGCTTTTTCTATTATAGAGTTCCTATGGCCACCTTCCGGCTCCATCATCAGATCAGCCCCATGGTACCATATTATTGTATTGTCATGAAAGTTAAGTAAGTATGCAAAATTTCAGCTCAATCGGTTGACGATATCTGCTTCAAAATTGAGTTGCAAGATTTCACCCGAACATACATACTTTAAACATACCATGCAAGCTAAATAAAAGCTTGTAATAAACCATTTTGATTTTGACAGATGTCTCAGACAGAAGTGACGGTACCTTGGTGAGCACTTCGAAGTCGTTCTGGCAGTTCATGTACGGGAACACGCCGGTCGCCAGCTCGACCAGCGAGATTCCGAGCGACCACACGTCCGCGCGGATGTCGTAGTCCGGCCGGGTCGGGTCCGGCGGGTCGATCCGTTCCGGCTGCCGGATGAAACAACATTACACACTTTGTTTCTAACACGTTCATTTATGAAACATGTAATGTCTCATTTTTTTTAATGTGGGTACACCACAATTTTTATTTAGTCGCCAGCTCGACCAGCGAGATGCCGAGCGACCACACGTCCGCGCGGATGTCGTAGTCCGGCCGGGTCGGGTCCGGCGGGTCGATCCGTTCCGGCTGCCGGATGAAAACAACATTAAGGCTGATTTAGACGATGCCAATTTTGAGACGCCTAAATTACGGCGGCTGTGATTACCGCACAGCACACCTCCGACCGTTTAGACTATGACTATGTTCAGCCGCCTAAATCTCGCCGCCAGTCGTGTTTACACAGTGCTTTTTTCAGTACCAGTCATTAGTGGCACCGAGAGACGCGGAGGGGGGGTCACTGGCGCCAAAAAATAGGCTCGTGTTCTATTCCGCGCCAGCGCTGGCATGCGGCGAAAAAATGGCGCGGAAAGTGTTTATACGGTGCCTTTTCGAGGCGCCGTAATTTAGGCGTCTCAAAATTGGCATCGTCTAAATCAGCCTTTACACACTTTCTTTCTAACACGTTCATTTATAAATTTATGAAACATGTAATGTCTCATTTTTTTTAATGTGGGTACACCACAATTTTTATTTAAACTATGAATACAAAGACCAAAGCTTAAGGTGGTTGCAGAGATGTCACTTTCATACAAATTGTTAGATCACTACACACTTAGGCGGTTATGGCTTTAGGTTATTAAACATTCTTAAAAAAATCTTTAAGCGATCTTATATTCGCCAATGAAATCAGTTTTGCTATAAATCATACAATTACAAAGTTATTAAAGCTTTAAAACCCGTTGAAATATTGTCCATATATGTATGTGTGCGTTGCTTTTACACAACATACAAACGTAAGCGCACGTAAAGCTATTCATGAACAGTGCGTTCTGAAATATAATACTACTTAACTTATGATTTAGGATAATAAATTTTAATTGATGTTTCGATATGAATGCATAACAGTTTATTTTTTTTAATGATTACAGCTTTCATTAAACATGTAACAAATAATTGGAAACATTTGGATTTTAAAGATACCTATTGTGTTTATTTGCTCATAACAATAAAGTGGAACAGAATTCGAACGCACTAAATCTTGTGAATGAAATAATGAATTGTGTCAATACTGTCATGTTCATGTCAATTGTGGAAATTCGTATAAAATGAATCATGTTTGGTTTAAATTTTTTTCGTTTCATGACTTTTTACTTTATGCAAAGTGTGAATAATGAAACGTGCATATAATAATAATAAACATGTGTACTCAGGACATAGTGATCCCTAAACGATATTGCGATATCATGGGTCAGAAATTGCGGGGAAAGTATTGTGTTTGAAAACATTACAAATCGAAGCGTCCTGCCGTGAAAGAGGTGTCTCGCGCTATTTTCTTTTTAGGCGAAGACAAGCATGGCGTGATGACAACCGTAACCAACCACAAAAACTGAACGCAATCGCTCGCTTTGGGTGATGAAAAAAAAACAAAGCAATAGCATAGCATAATCAAAAGCATAGTGGGTTCATATAGGTAGTTTCTTCTCTCTGACTGAATTGATACCAAGACCTACCCATGTTTTTCAATAGGTGTGGGAAACCAAATCCTTTTGGGAATTATCGATTCAGTGACTAAGTTTCCTCCTTGAAGGATACCTGTAATAACACTAATTACCCTAACACCCTGTAAGATAGGACATGCATACAGCCGTTTCCATTGCCGGAATTTTTGTGACGTAGGTAATAAATAATTTCATTACAGATTCAAGGCCAGCTTAGAGCTTCATCAAAAGGGATTACTGCAAGATGATTTCCTTCATTGAATTATCAACAAAAATAATGCCAATTAAAGTTCAAACAGATGAAGGCTTCATCCAAGAAAAGCTGCAGAAACTTATTATTTTCTACAAAACATGCGTGTTGCCTAAAATAATATTACAACGTATACACCATTTCGAATTAAAGCGACGTCTACAACTCACGCAAACACTAGTATTATAATAAAACCTACACGTAACAAAAATTGTTTTATTTTATTTAGTGGTTGGTGTTTCTAAAATCCATATATGTACATAATAAAAATATATTGTCATATATTTTTATATGGCGCGAGCTAGCTCGGGGTCGTGAAGCGTGGCGCAAACAACTGGTGCTGCGCTCAGTTAGTAGTAGTTCTAGTAGTTATATATTTTTAGACTGAACATTTTTACAATTAGAGACTCCATGGAACCACGATTTAGAACCACGAAAATCCCAACCCTAATCAGTACCTACTATACTTGATGTCGGGTTTTTGTATATCAGGTCAGAGTATAGCAAAAAGGGCCCTATACTTGTGTTTTTTTTTTTCATAGTAAATTTATAAGTCCCAGCACAGAATAGATGATGGTACAAGTAGTCCCAGGCTAGTAGTAATTCTATGGCAACTTAGGACCACTCTAGTTCTTAAACGGGCAAGTTAATCAAACAATTGTAATTTATAAATGATACTTATTTTAATGTATTCTTTAGTTCTAATCAAAAAGTAACAAAAATGAGAAAAATATTTTTCAACAAAATATGTGTCCTAAAATTGGGCCCTTTTTGCTGTATCCCAATCTATCATTCAGAAAAACTTAGGACTAACTCAATAACATCACAAATCAGAATCACAATATATCAGAACAAAAACCCAACAAAAATACTTATTTAATTTCACCACATACTTAAAAAATGTAGAACTGCCAAAGATTTGTAATTTCTTCGTATTATTAATTTTGACAATCCAGCTCGTCTAATACAACTAGGCTTCACGATTCTTGTCAAACGACATAGCATCGCCCGTCAGTCTCCTACAGTACCGCAAAGAAAGAGATAGGAAATATTTTTAGCGCGAGAAAGAGTTGCGTATCACAGTTGTGCTAGAGGTGCATCTTTACTTCATCATCAAAATCAAATATCATGCCTGCTTATTTATTCAGCGCTTACTATCAAACTGACAGATGATACGCGACCCTTTAATGAATGAATCACCCGCACACACTCACAATTAGTGTCTATTAGTGTGAGTACTTGCTGATTTTTCACAAATTGCCATTACACGGGAGAATAAAACAATGTATGACGTGCTACTAATACTACATGAATAAAAGACAAATACGCGGACTCGCCAATACACAAATTTTACTTCAAACTAAAGTAACATACGAAATAATACACAAAAACTACAAATCTTGCTTCCCAGCGCCATCTAGCGTGGAATGTCTAGTTTTGTTTCCTCTGCAACCACCTTAAAGAAAAATTGAAAAAGGAGCTACCTGGTGGAAGGGACCGGGAATCGAACCCGGTACCTCTGGATTACCGGTCCAGCGCGTTAGCCACTTCGCTACCCTCGCTCCACGTAGACCTGACGAATTTTTCCTTATTATTTTTCATTTTTTCTTTAAGCTTTGATCTTTGTATTCATAGTTTACATTCATTTATTTTCATCACATTTGCTCGTAAATCAAGGGTTTACATGCTAGAAAACCGGGCGGTAAATCGTATATTACGCCCTGGGGCGGTAAGTAATTTTGTATTGACAACTATTTATTACTTTTGTTTTATTTCATCCAAAGTGTGATGAAAAACGTTGTACGTGACTCTGGTGGTAAAGGAATTCCAAACTCGTGTCATTAAAGCCCTCGCCTTCCTCGTTTACCACCCTTGTTACGTAATGTACTATTACCTCACCCTAGGCCGTTTATATATTACTAGAAGACTTACAACTAACTAGTACAGGGCTATTGGGATATATAATTGAAACCTACAGTTTGAATTTTTCATTGATAATTTTTCTTTCAATTGACGAAATTCACGCGGAAAATTAGTTTTTTTGTTTTTTTTTCGATTGCACGCAATGAAAGCATGAAACGCCTATATTACTACTGTTTAGAACTCGGGGAAAAGTATTATTCAGTTAAAAAGTTAGTTGAAATTATTAATATCTTTGTCATAATATGAAAAAAAAAAGATTTCAAAAGAAATAAGGACTTAATTGTGAGAAATAATAAAATAAAAAAAAAATAAAAAAATCGTTTATTTCAGACCTAAACGATCCATATTAAGTTAGAAACACAACAAGACTTATTAAATATTATATTAGTACATGATTAAGAAATAAATAAAACAAGAAAATACCTATACATACATAATTACCTCTAACTATTACAGAGAGAAGCAGCTAGTCACAGGAGCAACCAGCACTTTTGCTCTATTTGGCCCTGCCAATAACTACCTCTACCCAGTATTTGGTTATTGGACAATCGAGACGCCCATCTAACGCCCTAAGAGGCCTGTTGCTGCTACCGCGCACTCTTCTCAGCAAAGACGCTATTCTCTTCAGCCTAATGGCAAAAAAGTCGTCTACGTGCGCTTCGGCAAACATGCCGGACGCACTGCTGTGCTTAAGCAGCCTCAACAACATCCTTAAGGCGTTATTATACTGCACTCGCAACGTGTTATATGCCCTCTGCGTAAATCTTACCCACAGACTGCACGTGTAAAAGGTCTGACAGTATAGAAATGCTCATCTAAAAACAACAGTACTCACGTACTGCACGCTGCAGTAATCACGTTGCTCGGCTTCACGTCTCGGTGTATGACGCCGTGAGTCCTTCAAGAGAAGGCGACCCTAGTCGCGAACCATAGACTAGACGGGCTGTATATAAGCATCAGTACTCACGGCCATATAAGCGGCGCAGCCGGCGCTCCTCGTCTTCGCCTTCGAGTCCACGAGCCGGCCGCTGATGCCGAAGTCGCATAGCTTCACGTTCCCGCGCTCGTCCAACAGTATGTTGCTGGGCTTCACGTCTCGGTGTATGACGCCGCGTGTCCTTCAAGAGAAGGCGACACTAGTCGCGAACCATAGACTAGACGGGCTGTATATAAGCATCAGTACTCACGGCCATATAAGCGGCGCAGCCGGCGCTCCTCGTCTTCGCCTTCGAGTCCACGAGCCGGCCGCTGATGCCGAAGTCGCATAGCTTCACGTTCCCGCGCTCGTCCAACAGTATGTTGCTGGGCTTCACGTCTCGGTGTATCACGCCGTGAGTCCTTCAAGAGATGGCGACCCTAGTCACGAACTGTCTGCTAGACGGGCTGTATATAAGCATCAGTACTCACGGCCATATAAGCGGCGCAGCCGGCGCTCCTCGTCTTCGCCTTCGAGTCCACGAGCCGGCCGCTGATGCCGAAGTCGCATAGCTTCACGTTCCCGCGCTCGTCCAACAGTATGTTGCTCGGCTTCACGTCTCGGTGTATGACGCCGCGTGTCCTTCAAGAGAAGGCGACACTAGTCGCGAACCATAGACTAGACGGGCTGTATATAAGCATCAGTACTCACGGCCATATATGCCGCGCAGCCGGCGCTCCTCGTCTTTGCCTTCGAGTCCACGAGCCGGCCGCTGATGCCGAAGTCGCATAGCTTCACGTTCCCGCGCTCGTCCAACAGTATGTTGCTCGGCTTCAGGTCTCGGTGTATCACGCCGTGTGTCCTTCAAGAGAAGGCGACACTAGTCGCGAACCATAGACTAGACGGGCTGTATATAAGCATCAGTACTCACGGCCATATATGCCGCGCAGCCGGCGCTCCTCGTCTTTGCCTTCGAGTCCACGAGCCGGCCGCTGATGCCGAAGTCGCATAGCTTCACGTTCCCGCGCTCGTCCAACAGTATGTTGCTCGGCTTCACGTCTCGGTGTATCACGCCGTGCGTGTCCTTCAGGTACGATAGCGCGTTCACCGTCTGTTGGGAAATATTAAGATTACACAACCATTGCATGAGAATGTTTAGGTTCACTTCGTCCATATTCCCATTTTGCAACATTCCTATTTCGTCCAATTTCCCACCTCGTCCACATTGAATTCCCAAGTCGTCCACTTCCTATCTCGTCTACATTCCCAAATCGTCCACATTCCCCATGTCATCCGCATTCCCATATCGTCCGCAGTCCCATGTCATCCACATTCCTAAATCGCCCACATTCCCATAAAAAATACTAACAATATTTGCTATCCGATACCCTCCGACGCGTAATGATCTAATTTACGAACGCACTTTGCGTTCCGCTTTGCATACGTTTCGCCCTAAACGCAAATTGTACATTCGTAAAGCGAAAGAGTAAGGATGTGGACGATTTGGAATTGTGGACCATTTGGGAATGTGGACGAAATGGGAATGTTGACTATGTGGGAATGTGGACAAAGTGGGAAAAGGACGATATGGGAATATGGATGAAATGGGAATGTTGACGAGGTGGGATTGTGGACGAAGTAGGAATGTGCACGAAATGAGAATGTGGACCAAGTGAACCTAAACGCACGAGACGTTATATACTCCGCCAGGAGTAGGTATTGTCACGAAAGTGTTGTTTTGACGGCGCGGTTGGCTCGGTTTGTAGTGCAGCTGGGTCATGGATGTTATATATATATATATATGTATTTATATAGTGAAGCCGGGGTTTAACTTACCGCTACAGTGACTTTGCCCAGGATCGCTTCAGGAATGGGCGCTCCGAGCCGCTTCAACAACTTGTCGAAACATGACGCCATCAGCTCCATGCAGATCCAAACGTCAGCATCAGTGACGAAGCAGCCGAGGCACCTCACTGAAAACATACGTGTATATAGTCTATGCGGAATACTAAGATCTAATGATGTCAGACTGGCATAAGTGAAAAACTACCTTTACAATTATACGGTTGCTTGTACCTTGTGCCAAAGTGACTGCATTTGATCTTAGAGATCGGACAGACAATACTAGGGCCCGCGGTCGTGTCCGTGTTTCGAGTACCCGTAGCCGGATTACCCGGCAACGGAGATCCGGACCGTTCGGCACGTGTAATAAGGCTCCGTGTAATTAAGGTACGTAGCTCCGTGTTACACGCGGATCCGATCCGTCCGTGACGTTAAGTTTTCATTCAAAACCCGAGCGGAGCCGTGATCCGCCGATCCGTAGCCGGACGCAGACACGGCTACGTATCTTTGACGTGTCCGTGTAGTACGGGATCTTAGGGCCGCCGGTGCTAAGAACACGGAGCTACGGTTCCGCGTGTAACACGTATATCAGAAGCAAATATTAATAATAATAAAAAAAAAAGTAAAAAAAAAAAATATTATCCATTATTTGATAATATCGATAAAAAGCCTGGTTAAAAAATGAAATGTAGTAAATTCTCCGATACATTACCATACCCGGGGTTTTCGGTGTACGAAGTGATTTAACACTGGACGTCGGATCATTCGTGCACCTAAAACCCCGAGGTATGTACATTACATACCTATGTATGGGCAATCGTGTGAGCCCAGGACGACATCGAGATCCATGAGGATGCGTTTCGTCTCCTCCGAGTTGCCCGACCGTCGCATTTGCTGTTCACAGAAACAATCCATGTCATTTTATTAAATCCTTTATTGAAAGAAAGAAAGAAAGAAAATTTATTTCGCCGCAATTAGGATCACATATTGTAACATAAAAATTATAAGTACTGTGCGAAATAGGAGTCCACTCAGCACATTGCCAAACCACGGGGGTGATTTGACGGCTGGTATTATGTGGATCCACAAGTTGAGCGAAACAGGACCACACGTTATACACTCATATTCCCATTGATCCAAAACTAAGTGAACAAACAGATTATAATACATTTATATAATTACTATAAGAAGGCAATTTATGTTCATCTCTCAAAACCGTGACTAAAACTAACACATTTAAACTTTACAAAATGGAAATCAAACTGTGACAGAATATAATCCGGCCTGGAACACAAGACTTACTACTTACTTTACTGGATCAATTTAGGTATTTCTTCGCGAGTAGTGTGGAGCTGCGATTAGAGGTTTGTCGTTCGCGTGAGCGATTCAAATGAAGTATATCTTTTCATTCATTTCAGTAACTCACTCACTCACTGAAAGATGAACTCCTCATAATTTAACAAAACAATAATTGTACGACAACCATGAACTTAAACGCACTTTTTCACGGTGAAAATGGCAAATTACTTATTGTCTCCATAAATATTGGTACCGAACCCTGAAATGAAGGCACATGTAGGTGGCCATTTGTACGGAGCGTTTTTAGCGCTCCGTAGGGATGTTGAACTTTGACGGTCATTTGTCATTTCTCACTTTTAGAGCAGTCTAAGCGTGGCTAGTCCCATATAGAAATATGATAAAAAAAAATACGTTTTAAGTATTATTTACGAAAAAGAGTTACTTTCGGCTTTCTTCTCAACAGCGGTCCCATGCGAAATGCAGGTAGATTCACAATCTGACTTGTAAAAGTGCCCCTGTGGCCCTACTTACTGAATAAATCATAACATTTCATTTCAATAAAATCGATTGACATCCTCATTGAAATTTTTCTTCACGCCTATTACCTTGACCATATAACTACACAACATAGAACTACATGGCGGCGCATCACGAGAGAAGCGGTGGCGAAAGAATCGACCTAACCATGACCACGCCCACTCTGCCAAGAGTGCACGACTACGATCGTAGTCGTGCACTCTTGGCAGAGTGGGCGTGGTCATGGTTAGGTCGAAGAGAGATTACCTTGACCGCGATGACGGCTCCCGATGGTTTGTGCAGCATCTTGACCACGTGGCCGCAGGTGCCGCTGCCCAGCTCCCCCAGGTGTTGGAGGTCGTCCACGTTCGAGCGGTACTGGACGTTGTTCACAGTCAGGTTGCCGCTCACCTGAATAGAAAACAGGACGTAGGTTGGCCATTTTTTCTAAAGTTGTACACCACACTTCGCGCGCGCAGTTTGCCTTGTATTAACTTCAGGGAGCGCTTTAGAATGAAGCTGACGGGTCCGTGCGGGCGGCCGCCCGCGTTCCCTGAAGTTAATACGTATTGGTCGGCGCGGAGCAATCCGCACCGACGGTCAGCGCGGCACTAAAACCAGCCTACTACCTAGCCTAGCCTAAATACGGCACTGCCTGGGTGTGACCATCGACAGGGGACTCACAATGGCGAAACAAGTGGAAGATATAGTACGTTGTTTCATGTTACATAATGTATACTATTATAAAACTCTAGGTTTGTATTGTTTTTTTTTCTATGGAGGATTTATGATTTCAGGAAAAATCTTAATAGCGTGCGTAGCGATGCAGTATCGTCATTTGTTTTGTTAGGGCGCGCGGCGCCGTGCTAGCTTGGCCCCATCTGTGTTCATAATTTCCTTTGTCCTCGCATCACGCCGAAACGGCTGAACGAATTTTAGCCATTTTTGATACAGGGATAGCTGGACGTCCAAATATGGTTATATGATATTTTTTATCCGTCCACGATAAAGAACAAACAACAGATACGCGGGCGAGTTGCGGGCACCTAGTAAATGTATGTATATAATTTGATCGTTGTTTGTGGAGTATTAACCTGATCGCTACCACGTGAAAGCCTCACTTCGCTGCTCGCTCAACTCGAACGTCCAATGAGACCTTACATTACTACTCTTCTGATTTGACTGATGAAGTTTTGATTTTATGTGTGCATGACTACGAACCAATCAGAGACGTTTTACTTGTGACATTGACGTTGTGACAGCGTACTCGGACGAAACTAAGCCAGTGACCCAAACTGGCTTCACTTTGAAGCCCTGACCTGACTTAGGTATCTAGGCGTAATTTATACTAAGATTATAAGTAAGTGTTACCTTGTGGACCTCTCGCATTCTGTTTTCAGTTTCGGCCGCATGTGGCGACCGGGGCGGAAACGCCGGTATATCTCTATTTGCTGCGAAAACTGCAACAAATAAATAATTTCATTATGTACAAAGCAAGACATATTCATTATTTAAATTTGACAAAAATTAAATTGAATGAAATTGTATATGTATGGAATCGAATAATTGTAAAATTGTAACTGTGCCTTACCCTAATTAATCATTCAAACACAATGTATATTGTTTAATTAATAAATGACTTATGACATAAATTAACTTTCTAGGCCTGTCAGTCGCGGGACAACACTGGCCTAGACTAATAGTTATTCCCACACATAACAAGGGAAAGTAGCTTATTATTATTATTCAGAAACAGTGAGCTTTCTGTTGCATTGTATTTTTACCCCCAACGGAAAAAGAGGGGCGTTATAAGCTTAACGTGCATATACCGTGTATCTGTATGTCTGTTTGTGGCATCGTATCTCCCAAACGGATGGACCAATTTGAATGCGGTTTTATTATCGAAAGACTTGTCCGACATGGTTCTTAGCTATGTTTGGTGGAAATAGGACCAGTAGTTTCCAAGAACTCGGCCAATATTCAAGCTGATAGCATTTTCTGTATCACTAATTGAATGAGGGTCGCATGATGACCAGCTTTGCGTCGGGGATGTATACATTTTTTAATTTTGGTTATATTTAATAGTGAACATAAAATTACTTTTAGAATTCCGGTCTTCTAAATAGTGCTGGGTAAATAAAGTGTGGCTTTTCGACGCTATTGGCGACATTTAGCGTCAAATAGTTCTGCAGTTATCATTGCATCATGATCAATGGAGGAGGATGGAGGAAATGCATGGAGATCTCTAGAGGAGGCCTTTACCTTGTAGAGGGTTCTAGTGTGTAATAATCTACCACTTTAGTTAATTTATAAAAATTATTTAAATTAGTTCTAACTTAAATTTATTTTATTACCAGTGCAATAGTCTTAAAACGTAGTCTACAAACAATCACAAATTCTACCACGTACCTACTAAAACAACCACATATTCTTTACTTTTCGCACAAGCATTAGAGTACTAACAACATCTCGTGAAGGGTATTAAGTAACCCAATTACATTTAGTAGACAAAAGATGGCGCTCTGCCTCGTTAAGTCATAATCACTACATAGTATAGATAGAGTGATTCAAGAGGAAGGTTTATATGTATAATACATGCATAATTTATCAGCACTGCACCCACGCGAAGTCGGGGCGGGTCGCTAGTTAGTCATAAAGAAGCTAGTGTCCCCCTGCTGGAGCTATCTCCAGAGAACTTTTTTAAATATTTTACCATTGATACAGAGCACAAAGAAAATAAAAAAAATTAAATGCGGAACGTGGCGGAAGAGACCGGGAATCGAACCCGGTACCTCTGGATTACCGGTACCTCTGGATTACCGGTCCACCATGTTAACCTTTCCACCACCCTAACCTGAAATAACCTTTCGATTTTTTCCTTATGTTTAATGTCTAACATTTTTTTTATTTTCCATTTTTTCTGCAATCAGTAAAACTATAATCAGATTAGATGTGTGAGGCTTGACGTTTCGAGTATGTCCTCCAATGAGGGCATCTACTCATTTAAATTAAATTTTCTTGGATCCGGGTTCAATCTGGGAAAATATCTTTCCTTTTCAATCTTTTCGCATAGTCTCTAGCTGTTAACTTCACTGCTAGTGCATTCGGATGTTGTTTCAGTCTTTTGTGATATTTTTTAGTTACAATGATAATTTCATCCTTCACTGTACTTATTTTAAGGTATCTGTGGATTTCCCTGTTCGTTGTAAACCATGGGGCATTGCTTATGGATCGCAACAAGTTGTTTTGCATTCTTTGTAATATTGAGATGTTGGAGTCTTTGCACTGTTTATTTGAAAGGCTTGACACCTCAGAACTGTTTTTAAATGTTGCTAAGTTTGTGGATGATATGTGATGATTTTGCTTTAATGCTTTCCAAGGATGAAACACATCCAGATAATCTGACAATGCACAACAAAGTTTCATGTGGGCCATTTCTGAGAAACCAATTACATACCATGTTTATACACAAGAATTGCTTGTTCAAAGTAATACAATACCTACTCAAAACACACTTGTATCACTTATGAGGAACTTATAATGGATACATTTAAAACATGTTTAAGAAATGTATTAAGACTTGTTTTAAATTCATTTCAATTAGCAGTCTCTGGTGCTATTTCTTATTTTTCTTCTTAAGGCTGATTTAGACGATGCCAATTTTGAGACGCCTAAATTACGGCGCCTCGAAAAGGCACCGTATAAACACTTTCCGCGCCATTTTTTCGCCGCATGCCAGCGCTGGCGCGGAATAGAACACGAGCCTATTTTTTGGCGCCAGTGACCCCCCCCCTCCGCGTCTCTCGCTGCCACTAATGACTGGTACTGAAAAAAGCACTGTGTAAACACGACTGGCGGCGAGATTTAGGCGGCTGAACATAGTCATTGTCTAAACGGTCGGAGGTGTGCTGTGCGGTAATCACTGGCGCCGTAATTTAGGCGTCTCAAAATTGGCATCGTCTAAATCAGCCTTTATTGATTTGTCGAACCTTGGTTTTCAGCATAGCGTAAGACATTTGACGATGCTGTTTGCGTAGTTTGTAGTGCAACTGCTTCTGAACCAGCGGTCTTGGGTTTCGAATCCCAGCCAGAGCAAATATTTGTGTGATGAGCTTGAATATTTGTTCCTGGGGCATGCATGTTATCTATATATGTATTTACATAATATATATATTGTCGTGTAGAACCCATAGTACAAGCTTTGCTTAGTTTGGGACTAGGTTGATTTTTGTAAGATTGTCCCTTAAAATTTATTTATTGATTTATTATAATTAAAGTTTAATTAAAATTTGTTCCTGCTATTGTGTTTCCTATTAGTCCGTTTTCAGGTATCTAGTGCATATGGAGATAAAATTTATACACTAATATTAATTATTTGAGCCTCTGATGATTTGGTAACTTTCCAATTAACATTGTCAACGTCTTTGAACATGCAGTTTAAGAAAAATATAAGTAATTAATTAAGTTTTTATAAGGATATTGTTGTTTTTTTTAACTACATACATATATATAAATTAAAATTAGACTAAAAATGCATGTCAATAGTGTCCTCATTTAGAAAGTATACTTCATAGGTGTTACAAATGTAAAATTATAATTTTTTGACAAAGCGTATTTAATTATCTGGGCACTTAAAATGTTCTGCAGCAATTCATGATATAACTGTTCCAGAATATTATAATGGAAACAATTAAATCACCTAAATGTCTATGGTATTAAATTGGTTTTGCATTCATTGAAGACTAGATCTGACTCTATGTAGTGTTATGAAAGATACAGCCACCTACTTAAATCTGCAAATTTATTCATAAAGCTGGTAAACAATGCACAGAGCATACGCGAAAATCACTAGGATTATTATAGCACACTACAGTCCTCCACTTTAAAGTTGACAAAATAATTGATTTCTAATGAAATTTCGTGACATCATATGTTTTTACAGTACAACAGCGACTTAACAGAGTCATAATCAAATTTCGATAACATTGAGTCTGTATTGGCGTAAAAAAACACACGACCGTGACTAGAACGACAATCTGATAGAGGAGCCAGTGTATGGGAAGAGTGAAGTAGGGAATTCGTAATGTAATGTTGTAAATAATAGCGAGTACTTACGTGGTTTGTTAGGCCTCCGTCCGCTGCCAGGTCTACTTGGCCCAAGCGATCCTTGATTATGAAAAGGGCCTTCTTTTCGCATACGCAACTGGTTCTGAAAGCGCTCCTCTAAATCTTTCAGTTTACCGTCTATTGTGTGGTTCGACATTATAGTTAACACGTTTATCCTACGATTAAACACATTTAAGTACTCATTACATTGATTAATTGTTACACAAATTCACAATCAAAAAAGAGCTGCGGTCCAAGGATTTCCTTATTTCCTTCCATGAGACCACAGACTACAGAAGCAGGGGCACAGATTGTGTATACTAATATGACATGACATGTCAAGAAACATTGTAGATGTGTTTTGCTCTTTTGCTTTACATTGCGCGTTAAACCCGCTCCAGACCTTCTGATCCGATCCGATTTATCGGAAGCAATCGGATAATGTGTAGTACAATTGTTAGGACATTTCATCCGATAAATCGGATCGGATCGGAAGGTCTGAAGCGGGTTTTATGTCCAAACTCGATGAATGAATAAATTTAATATTATGTCCCTTCACGAATTGCACAGCTTTTACATGAAGAATGCGTTACATTTTGCTATAGAATCTGTGGCACATACCTGTCATTTAGTTACTTTACCCGAATTTGAACCTTCTGATCACCCATCAAGGCGCCATCTTTCCTGGGCGCTTACGACGTTTCGTTTTTCACAGCGTTTACTTTTTTGCAACGGGCACGTGTTTGTTTTGAAGAAAAACTTTGCAAACCCGAGTTTTTCTTGTTAATAGTTAATGATTCGTGTTTCAAAGTGTTATTAAATGTGAATTGTGCGTGTATTTCAATAGCCAAAAGTATATTTCGGCGATAAGTCGAGTACTTCCTTTGAATTCAGTTTTCAATCACGAAGCCGCAATAGTTGCACTACTTGTGACGTTAAATCGTGTTTTGCATGATTGAATAACATGCTTGACTCGCGAGTCCATATCCAACGTCGAGGATTCGTCATTGTCCATCGACTTCTTTCGCGGAGGAGAAGTAGAGACGACTGAAAAAGCCTCTCGGAGAGGGTTTGTTTTCCAGTGGAAACGGTCAACCCTGGACTGCCCCAGACTCATTTCTTTTATGACTTGAAACTTACAAGTAAGTTATTCTACTTATTATGTTTGTTGTTCACAACAAACTGTTGTCTAAATTGCACAATCTTGCGATTTTCATCTGTACCACTTTAAATGCATAAATGTGGTTGGTACTGCAAGTACCTACATTATTTACACGTTTTCTATACTCGTGTTTATTAAAACATCTAAAAGCTATATTAACTGACTCATTTGGCGACTGATTTGCCTCTTTATTATTATTATTATTATTTTTTTGGAGAAAATTCAATAAACATTAATAACAATGTTGAAATATCTTTATTTACATTACTGCATATGACAGTATGTTACATGAAATAATGTTCAGTGTACTATGAAGTATGTGTTTTAAAGAAATTAAATACACATTTTAATTTGAATCACAATTGATTGTTGTCATTAATCATTATTATTAACTGACAACTACCTAACTTGAATATAATAAGTATATATAAATAATTGGGCATCTTTGCACAAATTATCTAGTCCCACAGTAATAAGCTCTCTATGAAAAGGCAAAATTTTTTATGGTATGAAGTACTACTTCAACAAATGAAATTTTTTATTAGCTTTGGCATTTTCCGAAAATATAGTCATCAGAGAAAGCAAATGTTTCGGATAAACTGATTTAAAATAGAATAACTAAAGTTACTATCAGGGCCTAAGAACTTTTGGAGAACTGCTCCCTATATATAAGTGCCTTTGACTCTGTGTCAGTTTTAGGCAAGTTAATGAACATCAATATTTATTAATTAAGCATAATGCATATTTATGCACATTGACCACCAATTTAGTGAACCTCGGAGGTTCCAAAACTCTGGGCTCTTGGTACACCTAGAGCACTTACAATACCAGAATTAAATTCATATCATCAATATGTAATTTGAAACTGAGGAGCTCAAGCAGTGAAACCTTTGCATTTATTTGAATTTTTTTTGAGATTGTAATGGTAACAATCAAAAAATCTGTTAAAGTTAATATTGATATTTTTTCTACTTAAGTCTAGCAGGGCATGGAACACTCATATGAGTGTAAATAAATATTATTAATAGACTTCATGTGGTGAATCATCCTTGCTTTCTGTGAACACTCTTTATTCCATCTTTGATTATATTGCATAAAACAGAAGTTGTTTTGTGAAAATTAATGCTTATCAGTTATTCAAGATAATCTTGAGGCTAAAATTGCTGAAGCTTAAATAAAAGAGGAGTGTTAGACCATTATTTCGACATGACTGGAAATGACTGATATTTATGATAAGCACAACCAAAGAAAATTATTCCACCAAGAACTTGCGGAGAGTTTCCTATGGTGACCATTGGTTAAGGAAAACAAGTAACATGCTAATATGTTTTTAATTGTTTTCGGTGGTTGAATATTGTGCACAATTTTTATTTTTATTAAAACCTACTGTTATCTGGCAGAAGTGTGGTCTTCACTTATTACATTGTGCAATGCAGTATGGATTGAATAAATCAGATAATCACTTTCCTTCAATTTTAAATTATTATTTTTTACATATAAAAGGCAACCAGTGAAAGGTTATCATGCTCACCAGGTATGCAAATACAACATACCTACTTCAGCTTTATTCAAGTGAACAAACTAGATTGTCTGAGAAGACAATGATATATCAGACCGTTCAGGTCTTCTGTTGTAACTAACAACCAGCAAGTGCTTTATACCAATGAGCAGAAGATGTCAGTGTCAGTTTTTATCTCTTGGTGGCATATATTCAAATTTGCTTATTTGAAAATTTGGAGGTCCATCCTCCCTGTCAAAGCCACGGAGGCCATAATAACAGATAGGTCTACAAGAGACCATTTTACTATCCTTATAGGTTAGAGGTATTTATTGTAATTGTCAAAGCCGCAGATAAAGGTGCAAGCTACTGATCCAAGCCGCGGAGGCCATAACTTAGTGAATAGGTCGTCAATAGACCATTCGCTATTTTCTTAAGTTAAAGGTGCCAGCTACTTATCAAAGGCGAGGAGGTCATAATCTAGTAGACCATTTGCCATTTTTATAGCTTAAAGGTGCCAATTTTTAAAGCCGCGGAGGCCATCATTTAGTGAATAGGTCATCAATAGACCATTTGCTATTTTTATAAGTTAAAGGTGCCAGTTACTTGTCAAAGCCGCGGAGGCCATAATTTAGTGAATAGGTCGTCAATAGACCATTTGCTATTTTCATAAGTTAAAGGTGCCAGTTACCTGTCAAAGCCGCCGAGACCATAATTTAGTGAATAGGTCGACAATAGACCATTTGCTATTTTCATAGCTTAAAGGTGCCAGTTGTCAAAGCCGCGGAGGCCATAATTTAGTGAGTAGGTCATCAATAGACCATTTGCTATTTTCATAAGTTAAAGGTGCCAGCTACTTGTCAAAGCCGCGGAGGCCATAATTTAGTGAATAGGTCGTCAATAGACCATTTGCTATTTTCATAAGTTAAAGGTGCCAGTTTCTTGTTAAAGCCGCCGAGGCCATAATTTAGTGAAAAGGTCGGCCTATGACCATTTACTATTTTCATAAATTAGAGGTGCCAACTACTTCTCAAGGCCACGGAGGGCATATTATTAATGAATAGACTATCTATACTATAGATCGTTTGCTACTTTTAATAAAATTGCCTGACCGATAAGGAGGTAGTATAAATATTTTTTCGGGAAAACCAGCAACATTCCTTCACAGTCAATAAACTCATTGCAATTAAATACAGGCACCAATTTTGACAACCTGCGGAAGGCTAAGAAAGATGACGATAACATATTTATCCACAGCACAGATTCAAATTAAGTTGATAGCTGTATTCACTTCTCATGAGTAGCATCCCCATTGGAATGGTCATATTGACAGACCTTGCAGGACTCCATCCACCTCCAATTGATTAATTGGTACTGCAGACATAGTATAAAAGGGGGGTGGAATGTGGGTCACATGGAAAGGGATGGAATTCATGGGAGAATGAGGATACTAATATAAAATTTAGTGTGTGTATATGTACATCTATATAAGTAAGCTAAAAAAGTTACTAGTATTACTGTACTAGTTAGTTGCCAAAATACCTATATAAAGTAAAATCAGATTTTTACTATTTAGGTACATTCACAATGCAGCTTACTTTAGTCCTTATTGGAATAATGATGTGATTGATGTGGCATGATGCAGAAAATATTCTATGAAATAATATGAAAAAAATATTGTATAAAATATTAACTGGGTGCTAAATTAATCTTCTAATTAGGAAGATAACTAATTCCATTGATTGAATTGACACAATAATGATCTGTCTATTACTATGATTATAATAATATACCTATACATCCGGAATTGAGTCATCAAATTATTACATAATTTTAACCTACTCATGAATAGTCATGACATGAGCATTACAATTAAAAGACAAGTTTGGTTCTGACCAAAAACAGTAATCCCAGATATTATACATATTTATTTATAAAAAATAAAATAAAATAAATTATTACATGCATTATCTATTCCAGGGAATATTTATTAAGTACACTGGATTTATGAAGAAACAAATTAATGGGAAATTTTAATATGAAACATTGTTATTTTATTGGAACCATATGTTTTCCACGCTAAGCATGGGTTTTTCCTAAGAAAATTATATTTAATAAATTCTGACCATGATTTACATCTTTACTAAAGCGGTCAAATCTGAGATTTAAGTTAAGATGTCTAAACATTAGAACATCACCACTCGCACAAATATCTGTTGTAAAGTGTATATTATTTATTTAGATCTGAAAGATCTATAGGTACTTAATCCTTCCTAAGTGAATTGGTAATATATCTGTAACATATTAACTGATTGACTTCAATGGATTCTTTTCAATATTTATTTGATTCATTCAATAGATATAATATCATATTAATTAATATATGCTACTTTATTTTATAAATCGTTAGTAAAATTCTAATGATAGAGCAATTATGATGTTCTGTTATAAGTGTTTGTAATTTACAGTCTTGATTCACACAGCGTTTACAGACTCTGATCACCAGCAGATACCAGACGCGTCTTCATGTAAAAGCTGTGCAATTCGTGAAGGGACATAATATGAATGTTTTGCATTACAACAAAACATGTATTATGTCTTGAACGAATTGCACAGCTTCAGCAAGGCTCTTGCTGGTGAAGACAATGTGAAAAACGAAACGTCGTAAGCGCCCAGGAAAGATGGCGCCTTGATGGGTGATCAGAAGGTTCAAATTCGGGTAAAGTAACTAAATGACAGGTATGTGCCACAGATTCTATAGCAAAATGTAACGCATTCTTCATGTAAAAGCTGTGCAATTCGTTCAAGACATAATACATGTTTTGTTGTAATGCAAAACATTCATATTATGTAGGGTTGATGACGTTACACCCTACCGACCTATATGTCACGTGGACCATAGGAACACTATTTATAACACTACAGATTGACAATTAAACTTAAAAAATACGTTCCATCTCGGTTCACTATCATTGGCGTATCTAACAATATTTTTCAGGGGGGGCCTGGAAGGGCGGGGGTGGGCCTGGCCATGGCCTATGAGATGAAACCATGAATTTCTATCGGTAACCTAAAATCCTGAGGTGGGCACTAGACCATACTGGGGTGGGCACGGACCACCCGGCTACCCCCCTATATACGCCAATGTTCACTATATTATGCTACGACATAAAGTTGTCGAGTAGGTAGATGACAATGACACCACTGACAATTCCTTTCAATTTAGTCGCATTATAACTTCTTAGTGATGTTCAAAAGTTATCGATAGTAAACAGTTTTGTGGATCGTGATGGGTTACTCTACTCTGAGGAACGATGATCAGTGATCGTCATTAGCATACAGTTTTCTTAAAAACTGTACAAGTAATTTGAATATATTAAACTAGCTGTGCCCCGCGGTGTTACCCGCTCATCCCACGGGAACATTAAATTTATTCGGGATGAAAAGTATCCTATGTCCTTTCCCGGGTCTCAAACTATCTCCATACCAAATTTCATCTAAGTCGGTTCAGCGGTTTAAGCGTGAAGAGGTAACAGACAGACACACACACTTTCGCATTTATAATATTAGTATGGATTTGCAAACAAAACAAATATGACATATCTCTATATACGCACTCGTAATAAAGAACTAAAATTTGCTCAATAAACTTATCTGTTTACGTCGATCAGACCAAATCCATTTTAGTTAAGTTTACGGAAATTTAATCATACCAAAGCTACTGCAATAATATAATGATAGTTTTATCAATGTCGATAAAGCCCGCTCCAGACCTTCCGATCCGATCCGACTTATCGGAAGAAATTTCCTAACAACTGGACTACACATTATCCGATTTCTTCCGATAAATCGGACAACTAAACTACACATTATCCGATTGCTTCCGATCGGTCGGATCGGATCGGAAGGTCTGGTCTGGGGCGGTTTTAAACGTGTAAACCAAATACTCTGCACGAAATTGTACAAGATATAACGCACTCCTCGTCTGCGGAACTACTGGACGTGGCAAACGATTTTATACAAAAATAAAGTAAATATGATAAAGGGCTTATCGTCATTATAATCTCAATAATTTGAATCTACCTGATATACAAAAGTATTCATACACAGTATTATTATCCTATAGTAGTATTATCCTATAAGTAGGATCGGATCGGGTAGGATCGGAAGGTCTGGAACGGGTTTTACAATCATCAATCAGGTGAGTGTGGTAACCCTAAAAGTAAGGTCGAGGTCACAAAGAGTTAATATACCTAAAGTTGTTTCACATGAACGTCACACACACCCTAACATTTTGACTTGACGTAAACTTCCTTCAGAACAGAACGAAAGTGCCATTCATTTCATTCACTTTGCGTTTCCATTTATCGTATATCGCGTTATCTGCTTGTAAGCAGGCATTAGACTAAATAAAACTATTTACGATATGTGTAATTGTAATATATTTTATTGTCAAGAAGTATGATGCAGTCGACGACAGAGGGTTGTTTAAATATCGCCGAGTTGGCTAACCAGCTGACCAAGGAGAAGATTTTTATCAGCTCTGAAAGGGAGCTACTGCACAATCTTAACGAAGAGGTGGAGAAGAGTGCCTTAGAACTGCTGCAAGCTGCGTGGATATGTTCACAACAACGTCAGAATCTCACGGACCTGATAAACTCGCGGTGTGAGGCGGACTCTGTCGCGGCCTGCCAGAGGGCGAGTTTCCTCGAAGGCACAACTTTCGTAGACGTATACAAAGTACTCAAATACAAGGTCAGTTTTATTATTATTCTGTTTTTCTTAGCCTTATACTCCTATGACAGTGTATATATTTCTCAAAAATGTGAAAGTTATGCTAGTTTAATAGTAAATCAAAATTTATATGCTCATCAAACTGTTTATCATGAGCTCTCAATAAGTTGTTCTACTTTCAAAGTTGTGATTGATTCTTAATTGTCACTCTTGCCTCAATATCCGCCCACTTTTTTACACAAAAAAAACAGGTACATATACATACAATGATCAGATTATAGTAGAATGCTTCTATAAACACAAAGTTGAAAATGGTTCTCATTTCTGAATAAGATAGGAGTGATCATTTGATTGCCTAATAAGGTTATACTGCTTTTGTGATGTTTAGGCATCACACTTCTGATAGTACAGTAGGACTTTCCGTAGCTATGGACTCGATATTAACATTAAAGTACAATTCATACTCATACTCATAGGTGTATTTAATTCGTAATTTTAATTTTATAGTCAGAAGCATATACAGACCTTAATTGTGTAAGCATTGTTTTTTACATAAATATTTGGGACTAAACCCAACTTTTTTGTAGTAAATTGGGTCGTTCTATATTAATCGAATATGACTAGAAAATGCATGATATTGACAATTGATATAATTAAATCTATTCTTATTCTATTAGTTTTATTTATAATTTTTGTCATTTAACCTCCTAACACATACATAATTATGTACAAATTCAAATTTAGATTTGAACTTTTATTGGATAACACAATGTTGCAATTTTAAAAACACAAAAATTGTTCTGGGTCTTATGTGCAGTTTCATTGGTCGATAACTAGGTCTATATATGGCATGCGGGGACTCCCCGCAGGTGGTATTACAACTAGTGAAACTCACAAGTCGATAACTCGGTCAACATACGGTATGCTGGTCTACCCGCTGACAGTATAACGACCAGAGAAACTAATAATGGCATGCGTTTTGGAAATCTACCGCACCCCGCATGCTGTCGACCAATGAAACTGAGCCATTAGGAGGTTTGCTTGGGCCTGTTAACCACAATAACCAGAAAAGCGGTTTGGAATGAAACAGATGAATGAGTTTGAATTGTATTTTAATGTTAACATTGGCTCCATAGCTCTCTAAAGTCCTACAGTGCTATCAGATGTCCAATGCCTAGTAATAATCATGTGAAAAATGGGCGGTGTATTATGATTAATGCCTAGTTGGCATATTATCATGTGTAATTGTGCTGATTAAGAACGTTAAAATGGGTAGCTCTTCATTGGTGGGCTTGTTATTATTTTACCACTGGATGGCATTTATTTATAAAGATAATGCTGATATTGTTACTAGAAATTAAATACGTTATTTGACTATTGTGAAAATAAATAGAATAATTGAATCCACTAAACACACAAAAAATACAGAACCAAATAAACTACCACTAACTTTTACACATTATATTATTTTTAATTGGACAAAAATAAAAAGTTGTGTTTTGACTGCTGATTTTTAAGACGTCACAACAAATCGTTTTTGACATTTCATATAGAATACCTAGCTGATTTGAGCAGTCATCTAATACAGTATTGATTATGGAAGTACAGTAATTTTGGAAGTCAATTTATTTTTTCTTTTATGGGGAAAAAAACAGACAGACAAAACAGTTACACAATACAAGAAATATTCGATTAGGTATATATAGCGGTATTCCCTTGATTTGTCTAATTTTTTTTTGTCTAATTTCAGTTTGTCTAACAACTTTTACCATAATGAACATTTTATCTAAAGTCAATATGTATAATACCATTTCTCATAATTATTATTTTGTCGAAATTCGTTTTGCCTAAATGATCATTTTCATAACTCTTGTTTTGTCTAATATTATTTTATCTAAAACTCACTTTGTCGATTCTTATTTTGAAAATTGTAGGTTAGGTTAAAGACCGAATACTGTGGGTTAGGTTAGGTTTGTTTTATGACAATGAATAGCGGAGCGAGCGAAGCGAGCGGAGCGTCAGAATGCTTGCTAAATAAATAAATTAGGCAAAAAAATTGTTAGGCAAAATATGTTTATACGAATTAAAAATTAGGCCAAATAAAATTAGACGAAATAAGATTATGTGAAATGAGTATTATACAAAACGACTTTCACTCAAATGAAAATTAGGCAAAGTGAATAGTTATGCTAAATAATATTAGTTTAAATGAAATTAGGCAAACCGAAATTAGGCAAAAAGTTGTTAGGCAAAACAAGGTACAACCATATATAGCCTGTATCCTAAAACAATTCCCACTGAAATTTTGTGCAAGTAAATAAGGTGGATTTGCCATTATATAAACACTAGATTAAAAAGGACACAATTACTAAGTTGGGACATTATACGTGTTTGAGAATTGACCATGACGTACAGTGAGATCAAGACAATTTCACAAAGTAATACACATAACAACACAATTTCATAAAATAAAATAATTGTACACATAATCTGTTCTGTTTTTACCATAACGGCCTCCAACTCCTCCAATCCTCTAACTCTGAAATGCCATGGAAAAACTGTTTTTATTTCTCAATAGGAGTGATACATTTTTTGTTTATGGGTTAGAAAGAGCCTAATAAAGGTTGTCAGGAAGAGAGAGATCGCTCTTTAGCGATAAGACGGCCTATTGTTTACCTCTAATTGTAATTTCTCGCAATGTATTTCACCGTATGTTTTATGAGGTATGCAATAAAGAGTACTTGTATTGTATTGTACTAGCCCCCCTCATTCCCAGAAAAAAGTTACAGATTTTTCTGTAGTTTAAAAAATTAAAAATATTTTTCCCAGTGTTGTCCTGGAAACCTATAACCGAAGTGATATTTTTTTCAACTAGGCGAGGGGATATTGCCCAATGAGTGCACAGTCTGGGTTTGTACAGACTTTAACCCCCAACATGGTATTTGATGACAGCTCAAACCAGCTACTCTTTATGAAATGTCATAAACTATATGTTAGTATGAACTTTCTATGAAGATACTGACTTGTGACGTCATAAAAATCAGTAGTCAAATCTTATCTTATTTCTAGTTTTTTTTTTCAATTAAAAATAGTATAATGTCCAAAAGTTAATAGTAGTCTATTTGGTTCCGCGTATTTCTGAACATGTGTTTAATGGTATCAATTATAGTATATCATTTTCCGATACCGTTTTATAGACAGTTCACGCCCGCCAGGCACCAGGTAAAACCTACTATGAAATATAAATGCATAAACTGGTATTAGAGTTGTAATCTAAGTGTGTCATGGTATCGAATGACTGTCGTGAGCGCCGTGCGTTCTGAGCATTATCATTAACACACTAATATTATAGAGGGAAAAGTTTGTGAATGTTTGTGTTGCACCTGCCTACTGAGCCGGCAGTCCTGGGTTCGAATCCCGGCAGGGGAAAATATTTGAGGCTTGTTTAGTTACTGATTTACGATGCTACCGCCATAAGTATGCAAATTGTTTATCGATTAACCTGAGAACTTCGCTGACCATCCGACAATCATTGAACCGTTTATTGAATAAATCATGCTGGTTAATGGCTATTGATTTCTTTGTATTGGCGGGTCTTTTATTTATTCATTATTCATAATCTTCTCACTTTTATGGGTCTATATTGGCTCATCTTTTATGGGTCTATGTTGGCTCATCTTCTATGGGTCTATATTGACTCGTTTTTTATGGGTCTATGTTGGCTCATCTTTTATGGGTCTATATTGGCTGATCTTTTATGGGTCAATATTGGCTCATCTTTTATGGGTCTATGTTGGTTCATCTTTGATGGGTCTATGTTGGCTCATCTTTTATGGGTCTATATTGGCTCATTTCGAAACGCTGCAGCCCAAAAAAAATAAAAAAACTAGGGCACCTTACAAAAAGAAATGAGATCCCACCAAAAACATTTCATGCATAATTGGCAGCCAAGACTCACATGCTCATAACGCTTTCGCCATTATTACTACTTACTTAGAATCGCTACAGTCCAAATAAATGAAAAAAACTAGGGCACCTTACAAAAAGAAATGAGATCCCACCAAAAACATTTCATGCAAAATTGGCGGCCAAGACCCACATGGTCATAACGCTTTCGCTGTAAAAAAGTTATTAGATCCCTGGAAAAGCCAAGCCCCTAAGCCCTGAGTTCACTAATCCTACACCTTGGCTTCAAAAGTATGGCTTGGCCGTTTCATAAAGTACCGTAAATAATTCTAACGGACTGTCCGGCCTATATGGTAAGGAATTAAGTTTATATATAATATTATCATGAAGACATAAACTTAATTTCTTGATACCCTACTACATACTACATACTTCGCCGCCCTAGGTATGTAATGTACTATTACGAAATTTAAAATTAAAATACTTTCACGGCTATGCATGTATCGTGGTTTTTTTTTTTCAAACATAAGCAATGAAATAAAAAAATACACCACTCAAAAAAACATTCTGCTGTTTCCCGGCTTAGGGCCTTTAATTATGTATGAAATTCCTTTACACTTCTCTCAAGTTGTTCGGCCCGAAATGTGATACTTCGAAGCCGGTTATAACGCACGTTATGACTATATTTCATTGCATGTTTGAGAAAAACAATATATTGGGTTTTATTTATGTTCAATTGGATATTTTAAATTCTTGATTATTTCGCTGACCTGTGCCCCAGCAACTGCGCCTGAGATATCGATAACATAAAATAAAATAAAAATAAACTGGCTGCATTTTTATCTTAAGTATATCATTTTATCCCCAGGAGGCGCTTGCGTTAGGCGAGCTTCTGGGATGGCTGCGGGACTCCCCACACCTGGTGTCGCTATGTCTTCTGCTCGGCGAGGAGTACATGCCTCCTACGCTTCCTTGCGCCCTGGTAGCTGGCCTGTACGGCAGCTGCCGGCTGCCTGCAGACAGGACGAGACTTCTGGCGGTTATACGGTCGCTTGTGAAGCACCAGCTGGCAACGTCCACTGATCCAAGGAAGTAAGTGTTTTGATTCTCTTGTTTCATAGTAGCCTGGTACTTTAAAGAGGTCTTTATTAAATGTGATGGCTATTTTGCTCATTTAAATGTGTAAGGCCATAATGATAATTGATAAAGGTTCAATTCCCCCTTATATTCCACCTTACGTAATATTTTAATTACTAACACCAAAAAAACTTATCAAGCAATAAAACTTGTATTATTTTAGACTTGGACAACGTTACGTAAGAACTTACAATTATTCTGTAACAAATGGTATTACTTTTCTTAAATATGGTTTAGGAGTGTCTTCTATTATGCCTAAGCGATGGTAGATTCAGAAAACAAATCTTATAAAGTTGGAAAAATATTTAGAGACGCGTATATCGGACACAACGTGTCATTCTTAAATTTTTATCTAATGTATGTATTACCATATTGTCACGTCTCGACCGCTCAATAAAATCAATGAACACATCCGTTCAATTGGCTCTGCAGTACCACATACTATTGAACTTAAGTGAATATTCAACAACAAAGATGTGTACACAGTTTTTAATTTTATTGCCACAGGTCAAGTTAAACTTTAGTCTCCGGTAACATTTAGTATAATGTAACGTTTATTTTTATATCAGCGAAACATTCAACATTATAATTCTTATGTGTCTGTCATTGTGTCATCTTTAACCTGTGGACCGTCTATCTTGTCGACGGACTGTGTGCCAGACTTCAAATTGCCAACAGACAGTATGCCATTGTATAGCGGCGATAGAGGTGTTGACTTTTGTTGAATTACTTCATCATCAGAATACGATGCCATGTATTCTGTTGTGTCAGCAACGCACTTGTGACTCCTCTGGTGTTGCAGGTGTCTATGGGCGACGGTAATCGCTTTCCATCAGGCTATCCGTTTGCTCGTTTGCCCCCTATGACATAAAAAAAGTGTTGCCATCTAAGTTGTATTAGTTATCAACCTACATAGGTAAATTAAAATTTCAGCTCAATCGGTCTTACGTTCTTCAAATCCTGCTTGCAAGATTTGATCCGTACCTACATATACAGTTCAGCAGCAAAAATAGCTATGCATTGTATCACGCTCAAATTATCTGTACAACCCTTATTTTCTTGATAATAGTATCCGTATGCATATCACTTTAAGCATGTAAAAATGATTGCTACTTAGGACGCCTTGTACATTATTAAATGTATTTTTTTCATATTATGACAAATATATTGATAATTTCAACCAACTTTTAAAAGTGAATTATACGTTGTTTTCCTGAGTTCTAGATATTAATATAGCTATTTCATCCTTTCATAACGTGCAGTCGTGCTACGTGAATTTTGTCAATTACGAGTTGTTTTTGAAACAAAAATTATCAATGAGATATTCAAACTGTAGGTTCCAAATATACCAATAAATCGCAAGAGCCCTGTTCTAAGTAGTAACATTGATAATATGTTAAGAAACATATTTGATCATAGAGAAAAAAAATCTTAAACAATCACAATTTTTTAAAGGATAAAGAACCTTAACTCAGCTCGTGCGATGTACTGTGATACTGGTAAATGGCGAAGTGGCCAAGAGTTCGACTTTAGGTGCGATGCGAAGTTATTTCATTGTTGCAAGCGAATATTAGGGCAGCCGCATTCGTTCGGTTTACCATCAGCAAGCGAGAAATCGCCACATGACTGACAGATACACTTTCTGACGTCACCCGTACGGAAACCGAACGGAAATTCCGAGCGTATGGCGGCCTTTACCTTATCTGACTACGCAGCGAACAATTACTCCTGTAGCGTGGAGATAATCCCATTAGCGGGTTATACTCCCACACAAAATCTGACTCACTGTTAGTGAGGGCTAAACAGCCCTGATATAGTTCAAGTCATGCCTAAAAAAAACAATAACCCCTTTTAAATAATAGGGGTAAATGTTTTTTAGCAAAAACCATGCAAAGTTATGAAAATTAAATGCCTGTTTGGAACATATTTATTTATTTAAACTTTATTGCACACATCAAACTAGTACAAATGGCGGACTTAATGCCACAAGGCGTTCTCTACCAGGGCTAAACAGAAATATTGAGTTGGTGCAAAATATTTTACTAAATGCAAGCGAATATTGTTTAAAGTGTATATAGGTTGTATGTATTTGTAGCAGCATCATTACAAAACTGTAAATAACTACAAAATTTGGGGGCGAATCGGTAGACGGTCGGCATGCAAGAAGTGGTTGAAAAATTCAATGGCTCCAATAGGTAGGACGCCCATGTTGGCAAGAAATGCCGTTGGAAACGCAGGTTCGGACCCTGCCTGAATTATTAAACTTTTCTATTTTTCTCTTAATCGTAAACGTTAAATATGTCAATCTATACATATAATAAAGCTGAAGAGGGTCGAAAGTCTGTACATGGAAGATATTCGAAAAAAAATGGCGGGGGATACTTAGAATCGATAACAGAACACGTTCCAACAGTTCTTAGAATTTTTGTCTGTTAATCTGTTTATTTGACCGCGCATCACGTGAAAATTCATTAATCTGTCGAGAAAATTCCCGACCATATTATAGGCTATAAAAAAGTAGACGTTCTCGTAGAACGCCCCCAGGGTATACGTAGTTTTTTCTTAACACATTCTCGGTACAACATAGAATAAATCAAAACGTATTCACGTCTTACACAGATGAATAAAAATAAAACATTAATACAGCGTGATCAATCCAATTCCAATTGGGTCAGTAAGGAGAAGTCAGGAACCATGAGATAGGGGATTTCCCTAGATCGGAAACTAGAAGAGATAGGGAAATCTGCTCTTAGGAAGCATGGTGTCAAGAGATTTTAACCGGAATTGACACCAGGTTATGAATAAGATAAAAAACATTGCCATTTAAATTAAATCTAAAATCGACGCCATCGTTCCTAAAAACAGAGTACCCTATCTCTTCTAGTTTCCGATCTCTTCTTACTCTCTCATTTGAATTTATCACCCTGCATAGACTGAGTTATTGAGCAAAGCAATCAACCATTACTCACCTATTCCAGGTTATTCCGTTCGGGAAAATGCGCCCTCGCGTCCCTATATGGCGTATTCCGGGACGGCCACTCCCCCGCTCGTCAATTCCTCGTGGCGGCACTGAACGCTCCAGTAATGGCAACATTACATGAGGACGAGTTCTTCCTGGACATACACCCTGATCGGGCCATGGAGCGGTAAGTCATCGTCATTGATGCAATATGGCGTGGCATAAAAATCAACTTGCTGGACTATACATGAAGACGTATTCTTCATGAACATGCGCCCTGATAATTCGAACCATGCAAATTTGGTTTTGTGAACCAAGTCCCACCCAAGAACCTTCCACAGCGCCTTATTGAGACCAAATACAATTTACTTCAACCTTATTGTGTAACTTCACAAACGGAAGCGTACGCGGCGTGATTTGAACGCACTAACCAGACAAAATACAGTCTTCATATCATCAGTCGGTATATCACAGAAGCGCAACACTTTCAAAGTACCTCTAATATTGTTTATAATACTTATAGTGCTAAACATCATAGTTGGCAATCCACAACTATGCGTTTTTCTAGAAATTTCCTGCCTCGCACGACTGCATTGTGGAATGAATTGTCACTTGCAGTATTTCCGGACCGATACGACCTTCAAACCTTCAAGAAAAGAGCGTACTCCCGCCTGAAAGGCCGGCAACGCACTTGTGATTCCTCCGGTGTTGCAGGTGTCTATGGGCGACGGTAATCGCTTTGCCAGGCGATCCGTTTGGCCCCCAGGGTGGTTAAGAGTTTAAAAGTGTTGTGTTTCTACAATATTCAAAGATGCGAGAGATCTTATATGGGTGGATCAACTTTTTCTTGCTGTTATTCTGTCCCGTGGCCCAGGGGACAATAGTGATTAAACTTCTCAGAAAAGTGTTGATAATTTATATTACTGGTATTGGCAGGAGATAGTCTACATAAGAATGGGCTTATAACTGCTTAAATTACAAAGCTTTTGCTTAATAGAACCACGGAAAATAGTAGTTTTAAAAACGACCCAGGGGACATCACCACAACGAGTGGCAGAAAATAGTTGAATGACCCATATTTTTAATTTTATTGACTGCTTCAATCATAGATGAATAAATTTCCTTTAAAAAAAACCTTCTCCACAGATTCTCGCCCCAAGACCGCCTGAAGAAATTCGGCCAATCGAACAGCGCTGAATACAACGCCAAGGTCGCTCGGTACCGGAAATGGATCGTGCAGCGCCTGTTCCAGCTAACCAGCAAGTTCATAACCTCTCTGAGGGAGCACTGGGCTAATTTCCCGGCCTCCATAGCGTGGCTCGTACAACAGAGCATGCACCTCATCAAACAGCATTCCCGGTAAGTACCAACAATATTTATAGCCCAATAATAGTACGTTGTTGTAGAGGCTGCAAAGTAAGTAATAGATGAACGAGTAAATTTCGAAGGCCGACCCGCAGACCTTCTATAATACTAGTTCATCTATTGCACTTTCAGCCGAGACTAAACATAGTGCAATTCACGACTAATGCAAGGAAATATTTTATAATACGTGTTTGTCATATAGGTTATTGCAGCCTTTTTGCAGCCTCATTGTTTTAAAAATATTATGGAGAAATAACAAAAATATTCAAACTTACCTCACTTTTAACTAAATAACATTTAGTCTAGGTAACACTCAGTTAAACAACCCTACGATACACTCTACACTAAAAGGTAATTGTAACGGTTCGTAATATTACATTCCTAATATTTAATTATTTATTTAGTGTGACAATGTTAACAAAATATTTACTAAACAAAACG
The DNA here is from genome assembly GCA_932273695.1 of Apotomis betuletana. NCBI lineage: Eukaryota > Metazoa > Arthropoda > Insecta > Lepidoptera > Tortricidae > Apotomis > Apotomis betuletana. Next base: position 56,538,492 of record OW026298.1, on the reverse strand, counting down.
TAAACATTGGCCACGTTGTCAACTTATTTTACACCTTTTACGCCTGCGGCGCTCGTTTACTATAACGTGAAGCGTCTAAAGGTTTTTTTTTATTCGTATGAGCCCCGGGACACGTTACCTGATTATTTTCTTTTGTACAGCGTCCTGGCTCCTTGAAATTTCCACTCGAGTTTTTCATGAATGAATTAATTAATGAATGAACTTACAGAGTTTTAGCAATTTTATTCTGCTTTTAGTATTTGTTGTTCTATCGGCAACAGAAGTACATCATCTGTGAAAATTTAAATTGACTAGTTATCACGGTTTATGAGATACAGCCTTGTGACAGACAGACAGAAAGACGGACGGACAGTGGTGTCTTTGTAATAGGGTCCCGTTTTTACCCTTTGGGTACGGAACCATAAAATGATATGAAAACAACATGACATTACAAGTGAATGCTGACCCGCCCTAATAGACACGTTCTTAACTGGGCCATTTTTTTTTGTTTAGCCCACTTTTTTTTGATTTCTGGTTTTTAGGTAATTTTTACTCAGAATCACGAGCTCTTTTGATTTAAATTGGAAAATATTGTCCCTGACATTTGTTTTTCTCCATTTCGAACCTTCGGCAAAAAACATGTTTCTGTCGGACACAATTTGTTTCGTTCCATTCCGTTATCATTTACATATGATACTATGTATGATACTATGATACTATAGCGGAACTACCTACTAGTAACAGAATGGAAAACAACAAAAAATATATGAACATTTTGAGACACTACCTAATTAGATCGAAAGAGCTCGTGATTCTGAGTAGAAAATAATTATAGCCTAACAAATGTCGGTCCAGCCCAGGGATGGTGGCGCTACAAACAGCTTTCATAGGGAAATAATGTGCATACGTCATATATTTGCATTATTAAACGCCAAAAGCTATTTGTCATTAACCAAATTCAAAACATTGTTCACCGGAATTCTGCTCAATTCTTCCGGAATTCTGTTCTTCTTGCGAAATAAATACTGAATCCTATTGAAAAAAAACTTGACTTTTGACACTGTGGATAATTTTGGCTTTATAATGAAAAAAATACTTGAAATTTGCGGAATATTTAGTCCTGTTTCCTCATTGTTTACACGAGTGACTCAACGTCAGTTACCATAAATTTGTCGTTTCCGCAATATGGCGTGGGTTGTTGGGCTATAAAATGTATTATTTTCATATTATGACCAATATATTGATAATTTCAACCGACTTTTGAAAGTGAATAATACTTTTCCCTGAGTTCTAGAAAGTAACATAGCTATTTCATGCTTTCCTTGTGTGCAGTCGAAAATAAGTAAAAAAAAAAAATTAGTTCGAATTGAGAACCTCCTCCTTTTTTGAAGTCGGTTAAAAAGGCATTTTACTGCGTGAATTGTGTCAAATTCGAGTAGTTTTTGAAACAAAAATTATCAATGAAAAATTCAAACTGTAGCTTTCATCTATATACCTACCAATAAATACATCGCAATGGCCTTTGTTCTAAATAGTAACAATAATAAATTGTTTAGAAACATGTTTGATCATAGACAAAAATGTCTAAATCCCGCCAAACAGCAATGTTCGCAGTGTCCGGTGTGGGGGTAAGATAGCCGGTGAAATTACTAGCATAGAGGCATTCTATCTTCGTTCTCCGGGTAGGCAAGCACTTGTGACTCCTCTGGTGTTGCAGGTGTTTATGGGCGACGGTAATCGCTTCCCATCAGGCGATACGTTTGCTCATTTGCCCCCTATGACATTAAAAAAAAACAAAAAAAAACAATCACCATTTTTGAACGGATAAGCAGCCTTAAAATATCCAAAATCGAAAATGGCCCAGAACCTGTCTGTTGCTGACCCCCCCATTCGCCCACAGAACCTCGGAGAGCGAGCTCCACGGCCTCTGCACCGACCTGGTGCTGAACCACTTCATCTGCCCCGCGATCCTCAACCCCGAGGCTCACGGCGTGGTGGACGCGCCCGTGTCCTACATAGCGCGGACGAACCTGATGCAGATTGCACAGATCTTGCAGGTGCTGTGCCTCAGCAAGCACCAGGAGGTGAGTTGTTGCAACACCCGAATACTTTTTTTTTTTTGACGTTACAACGTCTAATAAATTGATGAACGCCGGCCGCGCTTACGAAAAAACATGACTCATTGTAGCAATGTTGGCTTTGTAGCGCCGTGGAAGGGAAGGGGTGAGAGCGCTTGCCAGCGTTGCCAGAGCTACGGAAAAATCCGTAGATCTACGGAATTCAGGCGGTGTGCCCGGACCTACGGAAACTATTGGGGAATCTACGGAATTTCAGACTACTGACGTTGTCACGTTAAACCATCGTCCGTGAACCGACTTTACAGACAACCAATTTTTTTATAACGGCACAACATAGTGGCTCCACTTCGCCTGATGGTAAGCAAAAAGGGGAGCCCAAGTCGCAATGGCAACTGACGAGAAACCAACGGTGAAGTCAGTTGACACTGCCATGCTGGCCCGAAAACCGAGAAATACCGAGGACATAGAGATTTTTTCTGTCATTTAGCCAGTAAGAAGAGACAACCTGCAAAAGTTCTTAAAGATTCAAGGAAGACCAAAAGGAAGGAGTCCCATGCGCTGGACCGATCGGATTCGCCAACGGTCACCAAGTTTCCCGACGCCGTGCGGTCTACAGTAGATCGAAATAAGTGGAGAGCGATTGTCCGAAGAGTGATAAATAGAGGTCACGAAACGACCCTCAGCAATGAGGAATACGACACAACAAGAAGAAGAGATGTCCGATAATTTCCGGAAACTTTCCTCGTTTCCCGTACAAAATGTGGAAAGTTTCCGGAAATTATCGTTAAAAGCTCATTTCTATGTCCATACTAAATCCGTCTTAGTAATAGTCCGCGTGTAAGTTTTTCTTCGCTGTGACCAATTACATTGAGGAACTTTACAAATGTAATTTTTTATCATATATTGGGATATTATCGCAAGTGCATATATGTTGTAATATTTTTGTAAATCCCTTATTATATCGGAAATGGGCCTGGTTAATAAAAATTAAACGTTGTCAATTGTGAGTGCTTGATTTCGCAATAAAGTGTTAGTTTTAATTTTAATGAATGGATTAATTTGTATCTAATACGAACCCCGCCCTCGCAACAATAATAGTACAATACGTAACATAACAAGGGTGGTAAACGAGGAATTACCACCCTTTACCACCAGAGTCACGTACGACGTTTTTCATCACACTTTGAAGGAAAAAAAAAATAGTAGTCAATAGCAAAATAACTTACCGTCCTAGTGCGTAATATACGACTCACCGCCCGGTTTGCTAGCATGTAAATCCTTGTTTACGAGAAAGCGTGATGACATAAGTAAAATTTTAACAAAAAATAGAACCGACTTCAGTAAAACTAATAAATTACCGAAAGCGCCATACATGTCCCTTTAACATTTGAAGAGTTCCCTCGATTTCTCCAAGATTCCATCATCAGATCCCGACTTAGTGTCAACGGGACCAACTCAGAGTTATACCCTTTCGATTAAAAACAAAATTGAAAATCGGTTCACGGTTCTCGGAGATATCGAGTAACATGCATACAAAAAAAAAATTAGTTCGAATTGAGAACCTTCTCCTTTTTGAAGTCGGTCAAAAATAACATATTCCAATTTCCAGGTGGAGGCTAAACTTCTGGACCTGTACTCGAAGTTCGAGCGCGCGTGCGTGTGGTCGCTGGTTGACGAGGTGTGCGGGGACGCGCTCGCGCCGCGCGCGCCCGCGCCGCCCGCCGACGCGGCCCTGCCACGTACTGATGCGCCCGCGCAACCCGCCGTGGCGCTCTACACGCAGCAGGATTTGAATAATCTCGTGAGTTACACACACAGTGGACATAGATAAACCAGTGTTTTTCAAACTGTGGGTAATGACCCCCAGGGGGGTCACGGCATACATCCAGGGGGGTCGCGAGGATCAACATCGAAAAAATCTCGTGACTACTAAGAATGCAGATTGTATCAAGCATGTAGGTACAGTCAGCAAAGAAAGTAGCCTACCACTTTTGGACTCTATTACATGTAAAATAGAGTCGAAAAGTGGTAGACCACATTTTTAGTTGACTGTACATTTTAATACACCAGTAATAATTCTTAGACATGTTCATTTATTTATTTTACGATTTTAATACGTAATTTTTTATCCAGTTCTGAATTCCTGCTACAGGTAGGTTGCGTTCCAAAACGTATAATTGCATGACTGATTGAATGATAGACGGGTGCCTTCCAAATCCCGTAAATAAGAGTTGGGTTATAAGTTTAATGGTACAAACTTGATTTTAGGGGGTCGCGAAGAGATTTTGATGGTTATTAAGGGCCGCGATACCAAAAAGTTTGAAAAACACTGACATAGACCATGCGCGGCTACGATACGCCGCTAGATGTCAAACAGTAGGGTGTTTATAGCGACAGCTCTATGGGTGAATGAAGACCAAAAAAATTACAACCTTAACTCGTTTAATTAAAATTTGTATAAATGTTTCCCTTGTACGACGACAAATCAACCATCGCCTAATGTACCTTTTGGGGTTTATTATTGTGTCGTTAATTTTGGTCGCACAACGGAACTTTTTCCGGTCGCTTTTTCTAAGGCTAACTACCAAAATTACGTCCTACTTTTTGGTCCTTACCCCTATATCATGTAATAGACCTTATTTAGACGTTTTTTATATTGCTTTCCTTTGTTTTCTATGGAGAGCGGTCATGATTTCGGGATAAATTTTAATAGCGTGGTACAGGATTGTCTTTTGTTTTGTGTGGGCGCGCCGCGTCTCACGCCATTTGTTGGGCACAGTTTCCTTTGTCCTTTCTTCACGCCGAAACGGTTGGACGGATTCTAACCAATTTTGTTACAAATGGTTATAGTATACTCTTTACCTGTCTACGGTATAAAATACGTACGAAGTTGCGGGTACCTTGTACAAACAAAAATACAAATCATTTATTTGTGAACAATAGGTACACACATAATGTAATTATGCTAGATGGTAGGTACATATAAGTTAGTCCAACTATGTTCTGACTCGAGGCATACAAAATCTTATAGCTAACATGCTCATTGTTGTAGATTAGTGTTATCATCTAAGTGGGCCATTTTTTCTAAAGTTGTACACCCCACTTTTTTTTTTAATTTTCGATATTTTGGGTTTTTCTACTCGGAATCACGAGCTCTTTCGATCTAATTAGGAGAAAAAAACTGTCCCATGTTTTTCGTTCCATTCCGTTACCATTTCCATATAACCTACTACAGCGGTAATGAAATGGAAAAACAAAAGATGTATGAATATTTTGGGACAGTTTTTTTCTCCTAATTAGATCGAAAAATTCTGAGTTGAAAATACCCAAAATATCAAAAAAAAAAAAGTCGTACACTTTAGAAAAAATGGCCCAAGTAGTCGTGAACTGAATAGTACCTACTTAAGCTTTTCGAGCCAGGAATCTATTTAAAGCCCACTTACATTCTAATACAGTCTCTTTTTCCTTAATATTAGCAGGTAGATGGTTAAACATATTTGGGGTCATTCCTAAAATATTTTCTAGTAACTTATATACCTATTTGTGTTCCAGATAAGCTACCTAAAGCGGATATCGTTAAAGCTAAACAACAACACCCCGAGCGTGACGTCAGAGGAGATGTCCAGTGGCTCGGGGCCGGCAGCCGAGGCAGCCGCATACAGGTACACAATAGTATATAACTAGAAAACAATTATTTTTACGTCCTAGGCCGCAAGTGCGATTTTCCGCCCTCGGGGAGAAAATTCGACTTCCTGGCCAAGGCATGATGTAAAACTTTAGACAAACCACGGGCGGTTGAACGACTGAATGATAATATCTATGTGTGCATCACATCATTCATGCCAGCTCTCGTGAATCGACCTGTATGTAAACTTTATGTATTCTTAGTTAAACAGTGCTTTGGTTGTAACTGTTAATGTTTATAAATAAAATACAAGAAGATAGATAGATAGATAAATCCTTTATTCATATCCACAACTTATATGGTTAATAGATACACTAAATATTATAATACAATCGAAACATGGTACTTAACCCTTTGAGCGCCAAGCGGCAAAGCAATTCACCGTGCCACTGACGCCAAACCTAAAAAAAAAGTGCTCCAAAATCAACAGAGATTGAAAAACACAGATAGTGGTTTGAATTAGCATGTTTTTGACCATTGAAATTTTTGACGTCAATAGGCGTCGTTGGCGTCAGTGGCACGAATTCCCGATGACGTGATTTGCCGTCTTTGGCGGTCAAAGGGTTAAAACTAGTACAAGTATACAACAATTTTAAAAACCATATTAAAAACCAAGAATATGGAAGTCACGATCTTTTTACAGCAGCGAGTCAGGCAGCGAAGGCTCGTCTTCATCAGACGCATGCGCGTCCAGCCTGGCCGCGCTGCTCCAGACCCTGGAGCCCAACTACAGAAGCCGGCTCCACGACCTGCTGAGGAAGATGCCCGACCTTAGCAAGCCCAGGTAACCACGGAACTTGCGAAATAATTTATTCAGTAAGTAGGCCACGGGGGCACTTTTACAAGTCAGATTGTGTCCTAAGAGGAGACCGCTGTTGAGAAGAAAGCCGAAAGAAACTCAACAGTAAGTCATTTTTTTGTAAATCATACTTAAAACGATAATTTATATTTATGGTATAACAATACATTGGCATACGTAAAGGAGATGTATAGATTCGATTAGATGGAAGTGTGGGAACTGTAGATTGTTTGACAAGGCGCTAAAACGATCGAGCATAGTGAGCGAGGACAAATATATCTAAGAATGACTTTTGACCACCTGTTAAACACTGCGTTTCAATGCGACTGCGAGAAAATAAAAATATTAAAATAAGAACTGGACCTGATCAGATTGGCTAGAAAGGTTAACCGATCTGATCACGTTGATCTGTTCGACGATGACGACGTGGTTGGCGCAGTTTGTAGTGCACCTGTCTGATGACACAGGGTTCTGGTTCGAATTGTGTGATGAACTCGAATATTTGTGCTTGCGTCATTGTTGTTCTATGTAATTAACAGGCAACGGAAATTCGGATAGATATTTACCTAAACTTGCCAAAATCCTATTGCTATCTCACTCAGACTTCAATCAAAAGCCGCCTATACCTACAACTAAACGACAAAGCCGCCGCCAAAGTTTAGGTAAATATCTATCCGCATTTCCGAACCCTGGTAATTAAGTACATATTTATTATTTATCAATAACGTTGGCCGATCTGATCAAGTACAATTTACTTCAGGTTTATGCCTTTTTCGCGCTCACAGTTGAGATTTCTATGCCCTTTAGACATACTTCATACATATCATGTAGAAGGCATTATTTCATACATATCATATAATGCCTTCAAATACAATGCCCTTTCTAAGAGATCATGAGAGCGTTACATAGCGCTCCTTTATTTTTACTCCTAGGGACTTTCATGCAAAATAATCGATCATGTTTCAGACAATCGCCACCTCAACCCGCGGACGCTACGGACACTCAAAAGAAGAGTATCTTAGCCAAAGTGCCTAAGCCACGACTGCCGCGTAGCGGTAGTTCCAATACCTCTCTATCCACTGAACCTGTCGGGGACGAGTTAGAAGTATTCGTCATTCAGATGGCCCGCCAGGACGAGAATGACTACGTCGGTAAGTGATGATGTAATATCCTCTAGCCAAAGTGCCTTAGCCACGAGTGCCGCGTAGCGGTAGTTCCAATACCTCTCTATCCACTGAACCCGCCGGGGACGAGTTAGAAGTATTCGTCATTCAGATGGCCCGCCAGGACGAGAATGACTATGTCGGTAAGGACGCTGTAATAATATCCTGTTCTAGCTAAACAACCCAAGCTACGACTGCCACGTAGCGGTAGTTCCGATATCTCTCCAGCCACGGAACCCGCCAGGAACGAGTTAGAAGTATTCGTCATTCAGATGGCCCGCTAGGACGAGAATGACTATGTCGGTAAGGACGCTGTAATAATATCCTGTTCTAGCTAAACAACCCAAGCTACGACTGCCACGTAGCGGTAGTTCCAATACCTCTCTATCCACTGAACCTGCTGGGGACGAGTTAGAAGTATTCGTCATTCAGATGGCCCGCCAGGACGAGAATGAGTATGTCGGTAAGGACGCTGTAATAATATCCTGTTCTAGCTAAACAACCCAAGCTACGACTGCCACGTAGCGGTAGTTCCAATACCTCTCTATCCACTGAACCTGCTGGGGACGAGTTAGAAGTATTCGTCATTCAGATGGCCCGCCAGGACGAGAATGAGTATGTCGGTAAGGACGCTGTAATAATATCCTGTTCTAGCTAAACAACCCAAGCTACGACTGCCACGTAGCGGTAGTTCCAATACCTCTCTAGCTACCTACCTAACGGAACCCGCTGGAGATGAGTCAGAAGTATTCGTCATTCAGATGGCCCGCCAGGACGAGAGCGACTATGCCGGTATGTGATGATGTCATATCTTCGAACCAAAGTGGCTAAGCCACGACTGCCGCGTACGATAGTTCCAATACCTCTCTAGCCACGGAACCCGCTGGAGACGAGTCAGAAGTATTTGTCATTCAGATGTCCCGCCAGGACGAGAGTGACTATGTCGGTAAGTGACGAACGGGGTTAGTTCGTCACTCACCCGGGGTTAACACACAAAAAAAATCCCATCTGTAACGTATCGCCAAATTTTCATTGGTTTGAACGCCATTTTTTTCCAAAACGGTTAATTTTTCAGAACAATTGTAAAACAAATCTAACCTATCCTAAGTCCCCGTTTTCTTAGATTGATTAGAAAGGGAGGACACTACAGTATTGCCACTTTTTAATTTCTACTCTTTTTGGTCGGACTCTAATGGGGTGTCTAAAACGATGTTTAAAAAAAAATGAAGGTCCAAGCATGCTATGATATCTCAGAACAAAGCGCGAGGGCCTTGATTTTAACGCCATCCCACACATACTTTTATTAACATATTCGTTACAACACCGTTCTCTTTCGTGTCGCCTAGATGGCTCTGTAGATCTGTAGACAAACCATAGACAACCCATAGACAAGCTTGAAGCTTTGTTGCTAGTACATAAAACTACATATATTTAGGAGAAAAATATTTTTAATATTACCCTTAAAACTATTACTATTATAACTCAAAATATTGTTATAATGTTTATAGTACACAGTAACTACCCCTTTCGATAATTTTTCCCCGTAAACATTTCTTTTTTCATAATTATAAAGATGTTGACACGATATAAGTAATATATTTAACACGTTACTGGCAACAATAAAATTTTTCTTGTCAATCTTTGACATGTAAATAAATTGTTAAATTTCAAATAGATTTACATATTATTCATCTGTGATTTCAAATGATTGCCAATCTTTGAATTCAGTTTAATCCTCCGCGGGTTTAGTGCATTTTTCAGCAGAAAGAAATTGTGACCACGAATTGCAGTGCAGTGTATCCTATATAAACTACAAGTGTGCCAAACAATGACAATATTAAGAGCTCCGTGTTTATCGCCGCCGCTGTCTCCCGCCGAGATGAAGACCTTTGAAATCGGGCTTACATTTTTGACCCCACGATATAGTGTCTATTTTAGATTCAACGCTAATCTTAGTAACATCTTTACTCCAGTTATTTGTTATTAAATGCTTGAAAAATAAAATAGTTTAGTCATTTACTTGTTTCTATTATTCAATCTATTAAAAATCATAATGTGGTTTAGGAAATTAAATATTTTACAAGGAAAATTTACTTCCGATTATTGTTTAACAAATTTTGGAGAGATTATTAGTAGTAACTAATATAGAAGCGTGACGTAAAGCGCCCTCGAGCGGCTACTTTAGTTACTACAGTCCGCAATGCTACGAAAAAAAACGTATCTTACTATGAAATCCATACAAAGATACGACCTTTTTACCGTAGCATCGCAGTACTCATATTTTGGACCGAAAAGACGTGAAGTTAGCTATCTATTACCAGTAATACACTCTTATCTATGGGTCCAAGGTTATTATTGACGACGGGTTTGGTTTGGTTGGTAGACACCTGCCTACTGAGTCGGCGGTCCCGGGTTCGAATCCCGGCCGGGGCAAATATTTGTGCAAATATTTGTTCTTGGGTCATGGATGTTATCTATATATGTATTTATATATCATGTATATCGTCGTCTAGTACCCATAGTACAAGCTTTGCTTAGTTTGGGACTAGGTCGATTTGTGTATGATTGTCCCTTAATATTTATTATTTATTATCATACCTAGGATAACTCGGGGCACCTATACGAAAGTGACGTAGCAAAATATTTTATCGACAAAAAAATATATCGATGTTACTGTCAACATCTAAATGTCATCGACATAAATAAATATTACTTTATTTCTCCACATTTTCAAATGAAAAAATAAACATATTAAAACGTGTATTTACATGTTTATTTTAAAATATTTTTCATAATATACGTAAATTGACGTTTTGATTGAAATGACATCCTCATACTTTTATTATCTTAATTTAAGAGGCTCGATATCAGATCAGATATGACATCGAACCTCTTTATAGTAATCCAGAATGTTCATTAAGCACATATATTAATTTAATTATATCGACATCTTTTTTATCGATATACTATCCCTAGAACGTGCCCCGAGTTATCCTAGGTATGTTTATTATTATTTATTATACTGTGCAGGTCTGGTCCCCGAGTCCAAGGTGCTGGAGTGCTACTGCGGAGGCTCGGAGGGGGACGCGGAGGACGCGGGCTCCGCCCTCGCGGCCGCCCCCGGGGCTCCCGTGCAGAAACGGACAAGGTAGGGCTCTGTACCATCAAATAATTGTACATTTTCGACGACGCGGTTGGCGCAGTTTTTAGACTGCCTTCTGCAGTTCTGCACAATCCTTCGTTCTTCTTGCGAAATAAATACTGAATCCTATTGAAGATTTTCATCACTGTGGATAGTTTGGCTTTATTATGCAAAAAATGACTTGTTATTTGCGGAATATTTAGTCCTGTTTCCTCTTTGTTTACATCGGTGACATTCACCGACTTTCAAACGTCAGTTACTGAATTGGTCGTTACCAGTAAAATAAATTAGCGCCACTAAAAATCCGCAACATGGCGTGGGTTGAAAAACACCCGGTTGGGCTACACATACATTGCAAGTTAAGAGGCCTTATTCCTTTTAAAATTCTGATTGTTTAGACATTTTTATTTATGATCAAACATGTTTCTTAACTTTTTATTGATGTTACTACCTAGAACAGGGCTATTGTGATGTATTGGTATGTATTTGAAACCTATAGCTTGAATTTTTCATTGATAATTTTTGTTTCTAAAACTACTCTAAATTGTCAAAATTTACGCGGAAAATTAGTTTTTACAACTTATTTTTGACTGCACGCAATGAAAGCATGAAATAGCTATGTTACTACCTAGAACTCGGGGAAAAGTACTATTCACTTCAAAAAGTTGGTTGAAACTATCAATATATTTGTCATCATGTGAAAAAAATAAATTTTAAAAGGAATAAGGCCTTTAAAAAACGCTAGCAAAAATAAAAGCTAGTAAATGTTCTATCCCTCCGTATTTAACTATGAGGTTTGTTTCAGATTCTCCGTGTCTCATGATGAAGTATCCCTCGGGAACACTTCGGACAACCTGGAGGCGGTATCCGAGGCGGCCTCCAACCACAGCGTCACCTCCAGCCTGGAACTGGAGACCGAAGATCAGAACGACAATCTATCCGACATGGTTAGTGAATCATACCTGGGATAACTCGGGGCACCTATACGAAAGTGACGTAGCAAAATATTTTATCGACAAAAAAATATATCGATGTTACTGTCAACATAAATAAATATTTACTTTTTTGTCCACATTTCGCATTGTTGTGTTCCGGTGTGGGGGTAAGATAGCCGGTGAAATGACTAGCATAGAGGCATTCTATCTTCGTCCTCCGGGTAGGCAAGCACTTGTGACTCCTCTGGTGTTGCAGGTGTTTATGGGCGACGGTAAGGTAATCGCTTTCCATCAGGCGATACGTTTGCTAGTTTGCCCCCCATGACATAAAAAAAAAAATGAAATAAAAATAATAAACATAATTAAAACGTGTATTTACATGTTTATTTTAAAATAATTTTCATAATATACGTAAATTGTCATTTTGATTGAAATGACATCCTCATACTTTTATTAATGACCTTAATTTAAGAGGCTCGATATCAGATATGACATCGAACCTCTTTATTTCAATCCTCGTTCAGTTTTAGTAGCATTTTCAGTATCACTCATTGAATTAGGGTCTCATGATGACCAGCTAAGTGAAAATAACAGAACAACACTTTTGGGATATGATTAACGAAGGAATTAATGTTTTTCGAATTTTGGGGTTCAATCTTGAGCATTTTTCGAATTTGTGATATTTCACAACTACTTTTTTATAGAAGATATTGTTCCTAAACAATGAAAGTTTTTTCATAGTATCAGAACACCAAGTACAGCTGCCGGCAAACTTTTAGAGCATAACCTTGACTGCGCAGTAGCCGCTTTACGTACAAATGTACGCGCAGAACCGCCATTTTTGTTTTAAAAGTTTGCCAGCAACTATACTTTATGTTTCAAAAAGTTACCTTTGATATGCAACACATGACACAGTATGCGTTTGAAAATCGCAAGAATGAGGAAATAAAGTAAGGACTTCAGATGTCACCATGTCGTTTTTGATTAGTTAAGTTCAGATTTTTTATACAACATAAAATGCACATTTAAAGCCTTATCAAACAAAACTATATTTATTTGAACACCTATTCTAAATAAAAAGTTAGTGTATCAAGTGGAAGTATTAATTTGACGAAATGTTCAACTTTGCATGGACACTTCTTGAATACTAAAATAGAAAATACTTTAACACTCACAAAGACTGTTTGCATTGGAAATTTTGATTTATCCAGTATGAAGCCTTTGTAGTATTTTTACTTCTTCAATAACATTTTACGGGTTTAAATTTATTGATTCGTCACTTGAACTTGTAATTTTTTCAGCGGATTTGCACAAATCACCTCCGAAATAAAAAAGACATCAATATAAAAAATGGCGGCGTTATTTGTAGATCGCGCTCGTCATATCCAAAACTGCGCATGTCCAAAAACCATTTTTTTATTTTCGTCCTATGTCAAAATGGCACGAGCGCGTGTATATTCAGCCAAATGTATTTATAAATAAGGATTTAATGTTCGTTTATTAATCAAATTCTAAATCTAATGTACAGTAGCGATCAAAAGTATTTTGACAACGGCAAAAGCTTTGATATTATATGCCATATGTTAGTTTTTCCAACCTTATTCTTGATAAAGTATTTCATGGCTTAAAAGCTTCTCGAAACAAGTAAAAAGTTTAGTTTCATTGAATTAAAATATAAACATAGCAACAAAAAATATTTATATACCGGTTCAAAAATATTTTGACAATGTCTCTTTTCCAATTTAACTGAGAAATGGGGCTGCAGAATTTAAATACTTTGTAGGAACTACAACTTGAGGCTTTTCTTAGCATGTCTCGACATAAATAATATTCGGAAGATTTTAAGTAACCCGTTGCGGCTGCGTTTAAGAAGGGTAAGTCGCAAGCTGAGATTTCGCGAAGTTTTGGTATATCACGGCAATTCATTAGTGTCTGGAATAAGCAGTACAAGGCTCGAAACAGCGTAACAAATAAGCCTGAAAACAGTCGTCCTCGAAAAATGACTTGTACAACTGATTGTGTAATAAAAAAGTAAGACGTAGAAACCCCACGGAATAATGCAATACCAATTAAAGATGAGCTAACAGAAAACTACAACACAAATGTTCATATTTTTACTATTAAACGACGCCTAATAGACCATGGATCACATGGTCGACGCCCATTAAAAAAAACTACAATGTTCAGCAAAGAATATGGCTTCAAAGTCAAAGTCAAAGTGTTTTATTTGTAAAATGTAGGTGAAGGCCGTTTATAGGCCAAGTTGTTACATATATCCCCGATTAGCATTTGCGATTCGTCACAAATCATGAACAAGTGCCGATGGGTCAAAAATTGTATGGAGTGACGCGAGCAAGTTAAATTTAATCTCGTGGGGTGTTATCCAGTATGTGCGTCGTCCTCATAATAAAAGACACGATGTGCGATACCTGGTACCCACACTCAAGCATGGTGGCGGATACGTAACGGTGCGGGGATATTTTTCTCGCTATGGCGTCGGGCCTCTCGTATGAATTGACGGGATAATGGGATCGATATGTGTATGAAAATATACTTTATACACATACGATACCCTACGAAAATAAATAAAGAAAAATATGCCACCTCGTTGGGTTTTTCAGCACCATAATGACCTCAGACACAATTCTAAAAAATTACAGGCTTTCTTAAAGCGTAAAAAAGTCAAGGTTTTTGAGGGGCCTAGTCAAAATGCTGACCTTAATCCTATTGAGCATCTACGAGAAGAGTTGGATCGTCGAGTGAGGTGCAGAAATTACTCCAAGGGGCTTTTTTTCAAGCACTTCAGTCAGAAAGGACGAACATACCTTACGAACGTATATATAGAAGTTAGTGGACTATATGACGGCTCCTTGTACAGCTGTTAGGAAGGGCAGAGGATATGCAACTAAATATTCATGAAACGTCTTATTTAACCCTGTTGCAAGTTCAGCAAAATAATTTTATGTAAGTGTCAAAATACTTTTGACCTACCTGAAGCGTGTATTATCAGTATTTATTCTAAGTCCATTGTTAAGTTTTAGTTATCTAAGTGGAAACGTAACAAGAAAAGGGCCATAAGATGTTATCATAACGTAATTATTAAATATATATTCAATTCATCAACATCTTGAAAAAAAATGGTTTGTCAAAATACTTTTGATCGCTACTGTAATTATAACGCGTTTAATGAAGTATGTGTTTTATTGTACAATTTTATAATAATAATCGATATTTGACTAATAAATATATTTTTTGCGTCAGGCTGTCGAACAAAGCTAGAGATAAAAAAAAACAAGTAAAAAGCACTAGTGTGGAAAAGTAGTACATTACGGACTGTTTGAATGCCTAGAAAACGCTCTTTTCGAGCACATGCATTATAAAAAAAATAACGTGCTTCAGCACTCCTGGCATCGCAAAGAATTTCCCCATTTTTTTTGACTTGATGTAATCATATGAAATGGCCCTATACACAATTATCAATAAAGAATCTGAAGTGCGTAATAATACTGATGAAAGTGGCTCACCGTGTTCTGTGATGCAGATGTCAGCGAACGTGAGCGGGCGCGGCAGCCCCAACATCTCGGGGCGGGAGACGCCGTCCTCGCAGGTCACCGACGGGGACGCCGTCTCCCGCCCTGAGATGTTGTTGTTGTTGTTGTTGTTGTTGTTGAAGTTGTTATATACGGTAAAAAAAAATGTTGTGGTTCAGCACTCCCAATTTTTTTTGACTTGATGAAATCATACGGAAAGGCCCTATAGACATTTATCAGCATGATGACAGCGGCTCACCATGTTCTGTGATGCAGGTGTCAGCGAACGTGAGCGGGCGCGGCAGCCCCAACATCTCGGGGCGGGAGACGCCGTCCTCGCAGGTCACCGACGGGGACGCCGTCTCCCGCCCTGAGATTTTGTTGTTGTTGTTGAAGTTGTTATATACGGTAAAAAAAATTGTTGTGGTTCAGCACTCCCAATTTTTTTTGACTTGATGAAATCATATGGAATAACCCTATAGACATTTATTACCATGATGACAGTGGCTCACCGTGTTCTGTGATGCAGGTGTCAGCGAACGTGAGCAGGCGCGGCAGCCCCAACATCTCGGGGCGGGAGACGCCGTCCTCGCAGGTCACCGACGGTGACGCCGTCTCCCGCCCTGAGATGTTGTTGTTGTTGTTGTTGTTGAAGTTGTTATATACGGTAAAAAAAAATTGTTGTGGTTCAGCACTCCCAATTTTTTTTGACTTGATGAAATCATACGGAATGTCCCTATAGACATTAATCACCATGATGACAGTGGCTCACCGTGTTCTGTGATGCAGGTGTCAGCGAGCGTGAGCGGGCGCGGCAGCCCCAACATCTCGGGGCGGGAGACGCCGTCCTCGCAGGTCACCGACGGTGACGCCGTCTCCCGCCCTGAGATGTTGTTGTTGTTGTTGTTGTTGAAGTTGTTATATACGGTAAAAAATAATTGTTGTGGTTCAGCACTCCCAATTTTTTTTGACTTGATGAAATCATACGGAATGTCCCTATAGACATTAATCACCATGATGACAGTGGCTCACCGTGTTCTGTGATGCAGGTGTCAGCGAACGTGAGCGGGCGCGGCAGCCCCAACATCTCGGGGCGGGAGACGCCGTCCTCGCAGGTCACCGACGGTGACGCCGTCTCCCGCCCTGAGATGTTGTTGTTGTTGTTGAAGTTGTTATATACGGTAAAAAATAATTGTTGTGGTTCAGCACTCCCAATTTTTTTTGACTTGATGAAATCATACGGAATGTCCCTATAGACATTAATCACCATGATGACAGTGGCTCACCGTGTTCTGTGATGCAGGTGTCAGCGAACGTGAGCGGGCGCGGCAGCCCCAACATCTCGGGGCGGGAGACGCCGTCCTCGCAGGTCACCGACGGTGACGCCGTCTCCCGCCCTGAGATGTTGTTGTTGTTGTTGTTGTTGAAGTTGTTATATACGGTAAAAAAAATTGTTGTGGTTCAGCACTCCCAATTTTTTTTGACTTGATGAAATCATATGGAATAACCCTATAGACATTTATTACCATGATGACAGTGGCTCACCGTGTTCTGTGATGCAGGTGTCAGCGAACGTGAGCAGGCGCGGCAGCCCCAACATCTCGGGGCGGGAGACGCCGTCCTCGCAGGTCACCGACGGTGACGCCGTCTCCCGCCCTGAGATGTTGTTGTTGTTGTTGTTGTTGAAGTTGTTATATACGGTAAAAAAAAATTGTTGTGGTTCAGCACTCCCAATTTTTTTTGACTTGATGAAATCATACGGAATGTCCCTATAGACATTAATCACCATGATGACAGTGGCTCACCGTGTTCTGTGATGCAGGTGTCAGCGAACGTGAGCGGGCGCGGCAGCCCCAACATCTCGGGGCGGGAGACGCCGTCCTCGCAGGTCACCGACGGTGACGCCGTCTCCCGCCCTGAGATGTTGTTGTTGTTGTTGTTGTTGAAGTTGTTATATACGGTAAAAAATAATTGTTGTGGTTCAGCACTCCCAATTTTTTTTGACTTGATGAAATCATACGGAATGTCCCTATAGACATTAATCACCATGATGACAGTGGCTCACCGTGTTCTGTGATGCAGGTGTCAGCGAACGTGAGCGGGCGCGGCAGCCCCAACATCTCGGGGCGGGAGACGCCGTCCTCGCAGGTCACCGACGGTGACGCCGTCTCCCGCCCTGAGATGTTGTTGTTGTTGTTGTTGTTGAAGTTGTTATATACGGTAAAAAATAATTGTTGTGGTTCAGCACTCCCAATTTTTTTTGACTTGATGAAATCATACGGAATGTCCCTATAGACATTAATCACCATGATGACAGTGGCTCACCGTGTTCTGTGATGCAGGTGTCAGCGAACGTGAGCGGGCGCGGCAGCCCCAACATCTCGGGGCGGGAGACGCCGTCCTCGCAGGTCACCGACGGTGACGCCGTCTCCCGCCCTGAGATGTTGTTGTTGTTGTTGTTGTTGAAGTTGTTATATACGGTAAAAAATAATTGTTGTGGTTCAGCACTCCCAATTTTTTTTGACTTGATGAAATCATACGGAATGTCCCTATAGACATTAATCACCATGATGACAGTGGCTCACCGTGTTCTGTGATGCAGGTGTCAGCGAACGTGAGCGGGCGCGGCAGCCCCAACATCTCGGGGCGGGAGACGCCGTCCTCGCAGGTCACCGACGGTGACGCCGTCTCCCGCCCTGAGATGTTGTTGTTGTTGTTGTTGTTGAAGTTGTTATATACGGTAAAAAATAATTGTTGTGGTTCAGCACTCCCAATTTTTTTTGACTTGATGAAATCATACGGAATGTCCCTATAGACATTAATCACCATGATGACAGTGGCTCACCGTGTTCTGTGATGCAGGTGTCAGCGAACGTGAGCGGGCGCGGCAGCCCCAACATCTCGGGGCGGGAGACGCCGTCCTCGCAGGTCACCGACGGTGACGCCGTCTCCCGCCCTGAGATGTTGTTGTTGGTGTTGTTGTTGAAGTTGTTATATACGGTAAAAAATAATTGTTGTGGTTCAGCACTCCCAATTTTTTTTGACTTGATGAAATCATACGGAATGTCCCTATAGACATTAATCACCATGATGACAGTGGCTCACCGTGTTCTGTGATGCAGGTGTCAGCGAACGTGAGCGGGCGCGGCAGCCCCAACATCTCGGGGCGGGAGACGCCGTCCTCGCAGGTCACCGACGGGGACGCCGCCGGCGACCCGCCCAGGCGGTGAGTCCACTGAGATCGATTATTGAATATGTTATTTTTTTAAGAATAAGAATAAGAATGATTTATTGCATAACTGTGTACATAGTTAGGTCGACAAAAAAATATACATTTGTTCCAACAGTTACCTGTTTCAGGCATGCAATACTTAGTTATTTATAAATTAGTACAGCTACAATCGAAGAATTCTTTTAAGCTATAAAATGCCTTATCAATGAGCCAATTTTTAAGATTCCTTTTAAACCTGTTTCCTTCCAGAGCTTTCATGTCTGACAGGAGGTGATTGTACACTCGGATTGCCATTACAAAAGTGCTATTCTTATAAATAGAGGTATTAATTTTCGGTAGCTGGATATTAAATTTATACTGTGCTCTGAGGTTACATTTTGTAGATGACAGTCGTGTAAAATAATTGGGTTGATTTCTTACAAACAAGCTAACCTCCAATATGTATATACCAGTCAGTGTAAGAAATCGCTTTTCTCGAAAAGCTTGACGAAGAGAATCCCTGACGTTCATACGATAAATAGTTTTGATACATCGTTTCTGAAGTACGAATGTTTTATTTATATCTACAGAATTACCCCAGAAAATAACTCCATAAATCAACAAAGGATACACATTTCCGTAATAGGTGTTAATAACTATGCTTTCAGAGCAAGTTTCAGATAGTATTGACAAAGCGTAACAATTGGTAGAGATTCTCTTGTTTAATTCATTTATGTGAGCCTTCCAGTTTAGATGGGAGTCTACTTGAACTCCTAAAATACTTAGTAATGTTATACTATTTCCTAACTTAAAATAAATAATGTTATACTATTTCCATCACACTTGCTCGTAAAAAAGGGTTTACATGCTAGGAAATCCTCGGCTTTGGGCTTTTAATAGACACTCGTTTGTAATTCCTCGTTTACAACCCTTGTTGTAATGTACTATTACGTCACCCTAGTCCGTAAGTGGGATTTTCTGCCCGCTACGCGGGAAAACCTGACTTCCTGGCCAAGGCAAGACGTAAAACTAGACAAACCACGGGTGGCAATTCCTAAGGCCCCAGATCGCATATTTATGGTACCCATAGTACAAGCTTTGCTTAATTTGGGACTAAGCCGATTTGTGTAAGATTGTCCCTTGATATTTATATATATTATACTTATAATTAATTATTGTACTACAGGTTACCACAAAACGTTCCCGTCAGTCAAGCGAACAGCGCCCAAGCGAAACTCCTCAAGCAGACCCGAAACGATATTGAGGACAAGTTCTGCAAGTTTGAGATCAAAGTAAGTACCTATCTACTGTTACCTGTTGCCATGGTGTCCACTGAGCCACTCTTAACTACGATTAAAATTAAGATTTCCGCGGTTATATTTAGCAAAAACTTTGTGATTGCAACAGTTATAAGCCTATCTTATGTAGACTATCCTATCTATGCCCGTCCAGCACAACTATGGTGGTAGCGCTACCCGACACTCTCTCACATTACTGCACAGAAAGAGACGGGTAATTATCTCGCGCGAGAAATAGTCGCGTATGACAGTTATGCTAGAGGTGCAGTTTTATAAATTATCAGCGTTTTTCTAAGAAGTTTATTATGAATAATGGACGATTCTAAAGACTATCTATTACAGAATTTCTAGGGCCACATTCTGGCTGCATCACCAGACCAGCCCCATGGTACCATATTATTGTATTGTCATCAATGTTAAGTAGGTATGCAAAATTTCAGCTCAATCGGTTGAAGACATCTGCTTCGAAACTGAGTCGCAAGATTCCACTCGAACAAACATAGTTACATTGCAAGTTTAATAAAAGCATGAAAAAGAAGGTTACATGAACAAAGTACATGCGTTATCCCGTTCTGATGATCAGGGATTGTAAAATGCGAGCAAAAACGATTGAAATGACGTATGCCGATCAGTGATTCTGAAGAGCTATTTTCCCTTATCCCACCCTCCCCTTTCCGTCATAGACGTGATGGTTTGTGACGTCATCGCTTCACCGTGGAAAATATTCCCGCGCAACAAGAAGTGGCAATTACTTCATCTGCCGAACTATTAAAATATGGAACGCTCTGCCGCCTCATGTGTTTCCTCCTTCTTATAACAAACCCTTTAAACGAAGCGTGAAGAAGCATCTCTCGGGCCAGTATGGCAGCGTCAACATACAAGGCACCGTTTATATCTTTGCACTTGCCAATGCGACTTAGGCTCCCCTTTTTGCTTACTATCAGGCGAAGTGGAGCCATTAATTAAAAAATGGGCAAGTGCGAGTCCGACTCGCGCATGAAGGGTTCCGTACCATAATCTAAAACAAGTTTGTTGTATGGGAGCCCCCCTTAAATATATATTTTATTTTATTTTTAGTATGTGTTGTTATAGCGCCAATAGAAATACATCATCTGTGAAAATTTCAACTGTCTAGCTATCACCGTTCTTGAGATACAGCCTGGTTACAGACGGACGGACGGACAGCGAAGTCTCAGTAATAGGGTCCCGTTTTCACCCTTTGGGTACGGAACCCTAAAAAAGAGAACGCTCTGGCAATTGAATGAATTTTGGATTTTGTTTGCAGAAGCTTCTAGAAGGAGACGAAACCGTGAGCATAATGTCAGACACGTGGAGCACGGACGTGCTAGCATCCGACTCGGAAACCATCGGCGATTCGTGCGACCAAACGCTGGTCGCCGTCAACCAGAGTGAGTACACGACGTCACAAAATAACATGCAGGGAATCGGTAGGGTGTTCAACCTCACACACTGGAGCCTATACGGTCGAGAACTGTGCGGTTCCGGGTCATTATTCGAGCGTTTGTTCCGAATCACTTTCGTGGTCACATTTTTAAGTGGCTGCAGATTTCGATTTCGTTTCTGGTTAGGTACCTAAGTTTACCGGACATCTAACAAATAACCGAAAATGGCATCAAAATCTATGCCCAATTCTTCCAAAATGTGTCCACGAAAGTGAGGCTTGAAACGCTCGAATAATGACCCTTCCAAAGGAATTTCCTACCGCGAACACTCCGCATGTGGAATGAGCTTCCTGCCGAGGTTTTTGGAGTAGTAGGGCCTCGTGCAGGGCCCGTCCGGATTGTTACTACCGTCTTGCCTGCTAACCCACCGCCAAACAGCAATGTTCGCATTGTTGTGTTCCGGTGTGGGGGTAAGATAGCCGGTGAAATTACTAGCATAGAGGCATTCTATCTTCGTCCTCCGGGTAGGCAAGGACTTGTGACTCCTCTGGTGTTGCAGGTGTCTATGGGCGACGGTAATCGCTTTCCATCAGGCGATACGTTTGCTCGTTTGCCCCCTATGACATAAAGAAAAAAAAAAAAAGGGGTCAAAGGCCTACAGCATGCGGCTCTTTCAAGAGGGGAGTAAATAGGTTTATAAAGGGTCGGCAACGAGTGTGATGCTTCCGGCGTCACTAGCGTCCATAGGCGGCGGTAACTGCTTAACATCAGGCAAGCCGCATGCTTGTTTGCCATTGACGTAGTATAAATAAAACACATAACCTGCTGCATTTTCCTGCCTTGTACAGTCAAGTAACAAAAATATCTGAACACGATTTTATGCTCCTGACAATAGGGTCGTGGTCAGATATTTTTGCTCTCGTAAGTGTGTAGATGTAAATGAACTCGACTGTACAGACCTTATACGGCTAACGGGTGTCAAAGAAGTTATACCTAATATAATTTACGGTTACTAATTTTCCTGTTCATGCAATTTCCTTTAATTATGCTGCTCAAATAGATATCTAGGAGCAAGCTGCGAAGTCAAGCAAAAATGCTTAAGGCTTTTTGTTCCCTTGACACCCGTTACCTTGTCGTGTAAGGTCAAGGCAAGAGAATGTTAACCTATTTAATGTAGCTACCAAAAAATCTATGACTTTTTGAGGAATGACGGGTTATAACTGTCAAAGTGAGGAAAGTAGGCAAGACGGAGTTCGTTTCCGGCTGAGTTAAATATAGTGCTTTTCGCAAAGTTGCTGCAAGAACACAAAATAAGCACAGATAAGTTTTATTTGCCACATATGTCAAAACCGAATTCTTGCATTGCCGCCTTTTTATCTTTTTAATAAAAAAGCAAAAGTGTAGTTTTCTTCCGAAAACACCATAAGCTATTTGAGGGAACTAAAAAGTCGCGATAAGTCGAAGCTTCTGATCTTCCGTACATACAACATTATTGTCGCGCAAACTGAGCCGGAGATTTTTTTTTTTCAATTTGACTGTCCATAAACTATGCGCGTCCTGATTTTTTATCAATAAAGTGAACATTACCGACCATGTTTGAGAAAAAAAACCCTTTTCCAATAGTCATACTGGGTTTTATTCTTTTTGCAAACTGTGGCGTGCTTGTTTACATTTTTTGATTTTGTTAACGTCTGTTTGTTATTGCAGACGTGGTGGCTAACGCAAACGCGCCTGACGTCTCTGAGACGGCCAGCGAGTCTGCCTGGAGTATGGACGTGCTCGCCTCCGACAGCGACCGGACCACTGAGGTAATATATATATAATATAGATGCCATCCCTTTTACAGTCCGACCAAAAAGAGTAGAAATTAAAAAGTAGCAATACTGTAGTGTCCTCCCTTTTTAATCAATACAAGAAAACGGGGACGACACTACAGTATTGCCACTTTTTAATTTCTACTCTTTTTGGTCGGACTGTAAAAGGGACTGTAGCACTGAGTATACTAATAAAACGCGCAAGGATATTGTTTGCCCTAAAACTTTGGAGTCACTTCTGTTTTAGATTTTTTGTTTCGCTGTGTTATCTCCTTTACAGTAGGCTTATCTTATCTTATCTTATTAGGAAGGGGTCCTTGCGGATACACTTCGACCCAATGGGATCTTTTGTGTAGTTACCCCCATCGCGCCTACTCAAAGGATTGTTCCACCACCTTCATATATCGGATGATGGAACCAGTTGGTAGTGCCTGGAATTCCTTCGGTTCTGGGTAACCAATACCGAATTCCTTCATTCTGAGTCTGGCGAGGGCATGACATCCACACAGTATGTGCTTCATTGTCTCTGCCTCCTTGCCACACATAATACAGTAGGCTTAATACGAAACTGGATATATATCCGCTTAGCTACGCGAAATGCAAGAAAACACTACAAAATATGTCATACGAAGATACAGAGAAGTGACTGATTGTTTTAAGTCGATTTTCATGTATTCATTCTAATTTAATATTATTGTATCCGATATATAATTTATCAAACAATTTAATAAGAACTAAATTATTGTTTATGTGTTTTATGATTATTTATTTAAGAAATTGGTAATAACTTAGTCCACTTTACGCCTGAAACACAGGGAATCCTAGTTCAGGCGCGTGTCAGTTTGCCACGTAGTATGTCTTAAAATGAAATGCTGATTGTTTTAGACATCCTTCTCTATGATCAAACATGTTTCTTAACATATTATTTATGTTACTACCTAGAACAGGGCTATTGGGAATTATTGGTATATGTATATTAGAAACCTACAGAGTGAATTTTTCATTGATAATTTTTGTTTCAAAAACTACTCGAAATTTACTAAATTCCCGCAGAAAACTTGTTTTCTACTGCACGCAATGAAAGCATGAAATAGGTATGTTACTACTACCTAGAACTCGGAGAAAAGTATTATTCACTTCAAAAAGTTGATTGAAATTATCAATATATTTGTCACAATATGAAAAAAATAATGTTTAAACGGAATAAGGCCTCGTAAGTACGATTTTCTGTCTGCTACGCGGGGAGTAGATCTCACTTCCTTACCAAGCTAAGGCGTAAAACTTTAGAGAACATAAGTTAACATTTAGGCGAAGCCCTCTCGGACCGTTGGAACAAATCGCTGAGTACGATACTGGGTTGGCTTAGAACAAGGATATGCACTGCTATAATTCGAGCCTCCAGTATGTGCATACGAGGCACACGTCACAAATTCAAACCTGCAGCGAAACTGTTGAGGTTTGATGACGGAGCAGCCATTCCCAGTTCCCAGCACTAACTAAACTGCAACTGCATTGCAGAGATGTGTTTTATTACTTTTTGCTACACATTATTATTTTTATTACTATTTCTTTGTTATAAGTTAAGTTTTTCTTGCAATAAATAATTATTCTTAGTTAAAACATTATTATCGGTGACAGGTTGACACGGACGACTGTGTGTCGGTGGCGGCGCGCTCGGACACCTCGTGGCCGCGGCGGCTCTCACAGCAGGAGGAACAGGTTCCCATCAAGCAGAACCAGGTGATAAATAAATAAATAGTAAATAAATATCGGATAATCTCACACAAATCAATCTAGTCCCACAGTAAGCTCTAGTAGGGTTGTGTTATGGACACTAGACGACGATAAACATACTTATATAGATAAATACATACTTAATAACAAATAACATCCGTGACCCAGGCACAAATATTCCAGTTCATCACACAAATATTGGCCCCTGCCCGGATTCGAACCCAGGATCGTCGGCTCAGTAGGCAGTTGCTTTACCACTGCGCCAATCGCGTCGTCATAGGTAATAGTACGTAACAAGGGTGGTAAATGAGAAATTACAAACGAGTGTCTATTAGAAGCGTGAAGCGCCCGGAGGCGAGGGCATTCATGACACGAGTTTGGAATACGTTTACCACCAGAGTCACGTACGACGTTGGAGGAAATAAAACAAAATTAATAAATAGTAAATACCAAAATTACTTAACGCCCTAGGGCGTAATATACGACTTACCGCCCGGTTTTCTAGCATGTAAACCCTTAGTGTGATCAAAATTACTTACCGCCCTAGGACGTTATTTACGACTTACCGCCCGGTTTACTAGCATGGAAACCCTTGATTTAAGAGCAAGCGTGATGAAAAATATTACACTTCAACCTAGGCCGTAAGGCTCCTTATCCGTTCAAAAATGCTGATTGTTTTAGACATTCTTCTCTATGATCAAACATGTTTCTTAACATATTATCAATGTTACTACTTAGAACAGGGCTATTGAGATTTATTGGTATATATTTTTGAATTATACATTGATAATTTTTGTTTCAATAAAGTTACTCGATATTGACAAAATTCCCGCAGAAAACTGGTTTTTCCAACTAATTTTACATTGCACGCCATGAAAGCATGAAATAGCTATGTTACTTTCTAGAACTCAGGAAAAAGTATAACCCCACTTCAAAAAGTTAGTTGAAATTATCAATATTTTGTTTTGTTTAAATAAATCATTTTGTATCATTTGTATCAATATATTTGTCATATCAGAAAAATAAAATTGAAAAGGAATAAGGCCTCGTAAGTAGGATTTTCTGTCCGCTACGCGGGGAGTTAATCTCACTTCCTGGCCAAGCTAAGACGTAAAACTTTTAACAAACCGCGGGCGGTAATCAGAAAAGCCCCAGATCGCATATTAATGCCAACACCTGCGGTCTGGGACATTCACGAATTCACAGCCGGTGTGTAATGTGCTAAAAATTCGCTCAGAGTTTTTTCTATTGCAATTCTTCATGGACTGCATCTTTACGGGATTTTCACTGAACACTGTATTTCCTTAAATCATTAATACAAAGATTAAAGCTCAAAGAAAAAATAAAATTCGTAAAATGGTGGAACCACCACCACCACCAGAAATTTAATTTACTTTATTTTAGATTTAAGTTCTTTAGTTTTAATTTTAATTTGAATTGAATTGTCCATTTATATATTTTGTTATAATTTAATAAACATAGTATATAATAATTATTACTTCACATAGATGTCGCTAAGGTGAAAAGCCTTTCATATAAACAATGCAAAAGATCGACAAACCAAGCATAAGGAAAAATTCGAAAGGTTTCTTGGCGCAAGGGTAGCGAAGTGGTTATCGCGCTGGACCGGCAATCCAGAGGTACCGGGTTCGATTCCCGGTCTCTTCCACCAGGTTACGCATTAATTTTTTTCTTTGCGCTTTGATTTTTTAAATAATGGTTTAATATAAAAATTGTGGTGTATACATTAAAAAATGAGACATGTTTCATAAACTTACTGTATTTCCTTGTTCCAACAGAGCGGTGCCTACAAGAAACCAGAAGTGAACAACAGTCCGAAGCATACCCCACGTCCATACCAACCTAACAGGTTTGTATAGCTAACTACACTACAAATGGTGTTTTAACAGCTGGACTATTGATTTTTATTAATTGGTAGGAACAGTTTGGATCAAATCACGCCCCCTCCCGTTTGAGTACTAAAATAATAGTATATTACTGGAGACGCTGGATAGACGAGTGGTGATACGAAGCTGGCAAACATATGCAATGAAATAAAAAATACACCACTCAAAGAAAATATAGTGCTGTTTAGCCTGCTCACGAACACAGAGGCAATGTTTAAAAAAAATTACTTCCCGGCCTATGCCGTCAATTTTGTATGAAATTCCTTTACAGTTCTCTTCATTTCTGCCTATTGTTTTTTTTATCATTTCTGTCGCACCCTTCATGTAATTATGTTTTATGGCCACGTTACAAATAAATGTATTTATTTCTTTATCTTTCTGATACTTCGAAGCCTGTTATTATAACGCTCGTTATTTTATTTACCTGTTGACTTCCCCTTTTATTTTAAAATTATTTTTACATTGTAAACATTTTCTCTTATTATTAATCTTGCCTTATTTTTGACGATCATGATATTAATTCGTATCATTTTGACATTAACCAATTTTTTTTTCTTTTTTTTTATCGATTTTCTATTTTAGATTAGATTGTAGTGCCCTGCTTAGATTGTAGTGGACCGCATAATTTTTTTCTTTCTTAATTTACCTTTGTGTCATTATTTATTAAGCAAAGTACAGTACGACACAAAAGAGTAGAAATTAAAAAGTGGCAATACCGTAGTGTCGTCCCTTTGTAATCAATCTAAGAAAAAAGGGACGACACTACGGTATTGCCACTTTTTAATTTCTACTCTTTTGTGTCGTACTGTAATGTAATTTTTATCGTGAAATAAATTATCAAATCTATGATGACATTTCGTTGCATGTCTGGAGTAAATCATTGTATGTATAGGTCCGGAGGCGGGTACTTGAGCGCCACCGCGCAGCTCTCCCGCGGCGCTGAGCTTGACCTGACCGCCGCGCCCCGCGCCCCCCCGCACATGTACCCCGAGAACAGGAAGAGCATCCTGGTCAACGGATACCCTGTAAGTGGAAACGGTTTTACTTCACCCGGGGATGGGCAAATTATAATCGACTAGCGACCCGCCCCGGCTTCGCACGGGTGCAATGCTGATAAATTATGCATGTGTTATACATATAAACCTTCCTCTTGAATCACTCTGTCTATTAAAAAAAACCGCGTCTAAATCCGTTGCGCAGTTTTAAAGATTTAAGCATACAAAGGGACATAGGGACAGAGAAAGCGACTTTGTTTTATACTACGTAGTGATTAACAATTAAGATTAACGTACTTAATAGCGATTAACGATAAAAAATTACGAGTAGATTTATATCCAGCGATGATATTATTAATCGATTCATCAATTTAATGAATTTTCTCTCGATGAATATTAGGAAGAAATAAGATATTTTTTTGTAAGTCTAAAGTCTTTTGTAAATCACGCCGCCGTTACTCTAGAGTATTTTTAAAAGCTTTTATTTAACTTGCAATGTATGTATGTATATAAGTATGTTTGTTCGGGTGGAATCTTGCAACTCAAATTTGAAGTAGATATCGTCAACCGATTGAGCTGAAATTTTTCATACATACTAAACTTTGATGACAATACAATAATATGGTACCATGGGGCTGATCTGATGATGGAGTCGGAAGGTGGCCATAGGAACTCTATAATAGAAAAAGCAATCCTACCGAGTTTGGGCTCTTTAGAATCGTCTCAGTGAGCATTTGATGGATATCCAAAGAAAAGTACAGATGGCTATAAAAGCTTGTCACTTAAATGAAATTTTTGACAGAAACTTATTAGACTAAGACTACACTATAAAAACCGCCTTGTATTACTGGAATAGATTTATTTCACACAGCACACTACAATGATTTTTCAAGTGTTTGTGCACATAGCCAAAACAAATTGCATATTTGTAACTTGCACAAATGATCGTGTTTCAACTTTTAATCGTGAATTAATTGTGAAATTTAATCGAATATACTGTCGATTTATTATTCGTTAATCGAATACTCGTTATAATTAAATCGCTATTTATCTTGTGGCGATTAATTGTTTAATCGATTGATTAATTAATTGATTAAAAATTTAATCGATTAATGCCCATCTCTAATTTCACCGAAGTCGTGGCAATGCGGTACTTTGGCCACGTCTCTAGGCTATAATAACTCCCATAAAGCGGCTGGTCGTGCTGGGAAATATGGAAGGAACCAAATCGCGCGGCGTTCGACCTATGAGTTCGAATAACTAAATAAACTCAACAGTAGGAATCTTCGGTTTCCGCGACGGTCACACATTTAATAAAACTATTTAAATTGATTATATCGCATATATTAATTATTTGAGTATTTCTGACAATTCGGTAGCTTTCCAGTTACCGTTGTCAAAGGTTGACTGAGAAAAACACAAACTTTCTCTGTCAAAGTTACATTTCAAACTACCCATTTTATAGATATTAATTAAAATGATACATGCTAGATACACCTGTGCCATTTTATAAAAAAAAAATAGATAGCGGTTTACCATAAGGCTTGCTGAGTAGAAAGAACCGCCGAAACAAAACTCAAACGTCAGGGAGGCTCGAATAACTAATATACGCGATATAATCCGTTTAAATCGTTAATTTAAGTAGTGAAACGAACCAAACCAGCAAACGGGGTACCACTACAGCCATCTCGCGGGGAGTAGAAGCACTATACGCTTAAACCCTTTTAGCACTGCAGCCAGCGGAACTACTCGCGCCCTCTAGTGATGGGAGGCGGAAGGAGATTAGTACTTGAAGATCCTGGTAGATGCCGCTGTTCCGTGCAACGACCATTTCTACTTCGCGCAGGCAAGATTTTTCCCGATTTGATGAGGTCCGTCTTGAAAAAAATGTATGTATAGAATTCTCGGGATGGACAGCCCCAGTGTTGCTAGATGGTTACAATTGTTACATGTTTCGTAACTTGTTGACCCTCTCGCAGTGCTGCAAACTCCTTGCCGTTTATTTCTCCGTTGTTGTGTCAGTGCCCTTGTTTCACAATCATATGTGATGCAAGGTAGAAAGAATACAAGTGTTAAAATACTCTTCAGTCTTCTTTTGACTGAGATACTTAATTCTCTAGATTTCATGACCTCCTTCAGACCAATATTTCCTCCATCCACTGGCTATTCTTAGATTGATCTCTTTGTTTGATTGATCTTTGGGGGATATGAGCTGGCCCAGGTATGAGTACTCATCTACGTATTCTAGTATGTGGTCACCAGCTTTTATTTGTATTTGTTCTGAATTTGTAAGTAGTTTTGTTTTTGACATGTTCATTGTCAGACCCACTTTGGAACTTTCTTTGCTTAAAGCTTGGATCATACCTTCATTTGGACTTTCCTCGAATAGAACTATGTCATCCGCAAATCTCAGGTGGTTTATTTTTATTCCATGAATATTTAGACCCAAGTCTGACCAATCAAGTTTTCGGAAAATGTTCTCTAGAACCGCACAAAACAGCTTTGGGGACAATGGGTCACCTTGTCTCACTCCTCTTCTTATTTTGAACTCAGGTCCCACCGCTTCCAGCTGTATTCTAGCTTTGCTGTTTGTGTATATAGATCTGATTATGTTTATGTATTGACCTGGGGTTCCTTGGGTTTCTAAACTCTCCCAGATAGCTTCATGACTTATAGTGTCAAATGCTTTGTTGTAGTCTATGAATGCTATATAAAGAGTTTTGTTATATTCATTGTATTTTTGCAGTATCTGCTTCACTGTATGGATGTGATCTATAGTTGAGAATTTTTTCCTGAAGCCAGCTTGTTCTAATGGTTGATTTTCATCTAAATTTTGGCTTATTCTTTCCAGGATAATTTTTGAGAATATTTTGTAAATATTGGACATGAGACTTATAGGCCTGTAGTTGCTTACTCGTATATCCTCCCTTGGGCCTTTCTTGCTTTCTTACTCTGTCGTGCTCCTATTTGCGCATCTAATATAATTGTTAGATAATTTAATCAAGACTTCAGATAAATCTTTATATAAAGCTTCAATTTCGCAATTGTCCGCTTGCTCAGTTGGTGCATAGGTTTGGAGTGTATACTCCACTTTCCGAAAATCGTTTTTTCCTTGTGGCGATTAATACCAGTCTCATATTTTACCACTTTTTTATTTTATCAATTGCGTCTTTTTCTGAAGGGATTTCTAACCATTCTCATATTTTCCCAGTTTATTTATTTTTGAGCAGCTTATTTTTCCAATAGGTTTTTTAACCATTTGCACAATTTCTCACTATATTATTTTTTTAATAGCATATATTTCCGATAGGGTTTCTAACTATTCGCATAATTTACCACTTTATATCTTTTTCAATTGTTATTTTTAAGGGTAACGGAACTTCTTTGTCCCAGCTTTGAGGTAACTGCTCTAGCACAAAGAAATAATTAAAAAAAAACCGGCCAAGACCATGTCGGGCCACGCTCAGTGTAGGGTTCCATATTTGGCAAATATTATTTGCCCATTCTTCACAATAGACCGCTGTTTTAAGCCCGAGGTTTAAATTACGAGAAAGATTTCAACCCCTCGTTGTCCTCCGATCTCTCCTTTTGAGTACAGTATATATTCTGTTCGCTCTTCAATTACCTCATGCGCCCTTCGCATTTCACTGATTCCTAAAATGTCCCATTTTATATCTTTTAGGGCAGATTCCAATTACAATAGTGATTCGGGAGTTCTTAATGTTCTTGCGTTCAATGTTGCAATATTCACAACATAGTTTCTAGCTAGAGGGTGATAGTCATTTTCTCCCTCGGTGACCGGCCGTGGTGGGAGAGATTCATTTGTTGTATAATTTATTTGTTTTTGTAGAGACTCTGTTTTAGCTTTGGTTGTGTTTAGTTTTGTTGTGGTTAAGTTGTTGCAGGTTTCCGGTATTCTTGTTGTTTTAATTAGTGGTTGTGATGTTCTAGTATTTGTATGTATTCTTGTCTGAGAGGGAGTATGATCTTTCCCGCATGTACTGAAAGGCATCCCTCTGAAAGACATTTTCATTGTCTTTTTTCTGCAGTTTTGGGGTGGCTGAGTTTTGATGGCTAGGACTCGGTGTTTCAGATCTCTTTCTCTTCTCATTTTCCATTTTGTTAATGTTTTTATTCTTGGTTCCTTTTTTCTTTTGCAGTACGAGTTTTGGTAAGTCATGAGTAATGTACATGCCTTGCTTTAATTTGCTTTTATTTTTTAAAATTTGGATTTTCTTCTGTAAGGTTGTTGTAGCAAGTAAGGTCTCACTTTGTCAGTGTCATCTCTCTTTTTTCCCAGTCTCTGAATCCTATCTACTTCGCCTGTTTCAATTTCCACTCCTATTTCTTTTAACGTAGATATTGTCAGGGTAGTCAGATCTTCGCTCTCTCCTTCTTTTGGTTCAGGAAATCCGTGGATTAATATATTATTTCTTCTGCTGTCTTTTTCGAGATTTAATATTTTGTTGTTAAGATTCGCAACTTCGTTTTTTAATTTTTCATTTTCCTCTATAATGGGTTTTAATTTTTCCTCGACTTTCTGTAGCACAACTGTTGTAATGTTTTCAGTTATAGTCGCAGTTTGTAAATTTAGTTGCTCTGTCATTTTATTCAGCAGCAGTGACATCTCTGATGACAACTCGGTAGACATAATGACGTAAAACGAAACGCAACGCGCAACAAATGAATTCAGTTTGCAGGTAAACAGAGTTCATTTTTAGTATGAGGTGGCCAGTTATTGAACGGTGGCCAGTAATTGGCGATTTACCCTATGCTCCAACAACTTTTCAAAAACCAGGAGATTTGCTCGATTCCAAAAAGTAATCAGTAGATCAGGAGACTATCTTAAAAATCATATAATCTCCTGATAAACCAGGAGAGTTTGCAGCACTGCTCTCTCGTAACATGTAAGTAACTTGATTTCTGAGGAATTTTCGTAACTTTTCAATATAAGTAGCCTTTGTTAAAAATACTAAAGTGGAAACATTAATAGGCTAGTAGACCCAGTTTTGAAATATATTTGAAATGGTTAATAATGAATTTACTAGCTATAAAAAAAATGTCTTGTATTTTTGTGAAAGCTAGAAAGCTAAATTTTATCAATTGAAAATTAGAAATTTCATAAACAGTCAAAAACGCCGTCCGCAATTTTTCCCTTTTGCTAATCTGTGGCGTGACGTAGAATTACCTGTAAATATTCGAAATTCGACCGTCGTATAATGCCATTCCGCTCACTCCAATATACTTTGACAGGAGATCGAGAGGGACGGCACTATTCGAAGTCGTCAAAGTAGACTTTCAGTTTTGTTTACATGAGCAATGACGTCACTATCATAAGTGAAAATGGCGGACAGCGTTTTAAGCATTTCAAAATACAGATTAAAAACCATATTTTCAAATTCAATTTTTTCAGCCATCTTTCACTTTTATGAATTGAAAAAAATATTTTTAGGTTTCCTTTGCTAAATACTATACGGAATAAACATTAGTTTATTACAATTTGACATGAGTCAACTAGCCTATTTCGATTCTGAATCCCAATAACATGTACTATCGGCCAAAAATATATCATGTGTATATCACTGACAAAAATAATGAAAATTTCGATAATGGGTATCAGTTTTTTTTTTTTAGATAAGTACCATTAATGTAATATTCCAGTATATATTCGAAATCAGCTTACGAAGCCCTTTCATAAGATACGCCATAATATGAATAGGATTCATAACATAATAAAAATAATAAATATCAGACAACCTCACACAAATCAACCTAGTCATAATATGTGAAAATCCTATACAAAAATGTATGATTTCAAATCGAGGGACTGCACCAAAATTTAAGATGGCTATCCTTCTAAAAATATTCTTAGGATTCAAAGAACTTCCGATCGTCAAATCACTTCGTTGTCCATCTGTCAAGATACAAACTATTATGTTCCGTTTATATCCGAAATCCGTAAATTTGTATTTATATTAAGCGAACACATTTTTGTAGAGGTTAGAAAGTAAACAACGGATGGATGAGTAAGTTCGAGGGCCAAGATGAGGCCCTAGATAATACAAGTCTATCTATTGTACTTTCGGCCAAGACATTATAATATTTAATAATATGTATATGATGCATTTAACAACTAATAAAATAAAATAAATATTTACACAATATCGCAAATCGAGATTAACATTATGTTTCTCCCGTCAGTTTGAATTTTTTAAATATTTTCTTTAATCTGCACTCTTAAATTTTGTCATACAAGTCGTGTCCCTTGAAAGACGCGATAAATTAAAAAACCTAACAAATATCAATATCAACAGTCAATAAAAATAGAATACAATTCCGTGATTAAGTTTTTAAAATAAAATGTGTAATTTATCTAACGCATATATTCGGTGTACTATCAGTGCAGATACCTGTAAGAATTTTGAATTGGCTACTTGTATCAAGCAACACCACTCGCTGAACAGACTATCTATTAGCCAGTACTAAACATATTAAAACTGAGGCGTCTTCCTTGATTTTTAGCGGGAGTAAACTGATGTAATTTAATTAAGTTTAATTTGGTTTTAACATATCACTTTTTATCAATAAGTCAATCTAATATCAGCAATTACGTGTTTTCTCATTCATTTTTTTAAGAAATAATTTCTGAATAACGAAAATATAAATTACGACATCCGTCAAATCACTTGATAATTAAAAATTCACCTTTGGATATAAAACTGTTAGAGTGGATATTATGCATTTAAAAAAAATGTACCTCTAAAATTATGTATTCTCATTGGTCAATTTACTTTGACATTTGTTGTGTTTGGTCCAATTGTCGTTTATAACAACAACGTTTATGTTTATGTCAACAAGATTATTGTATATACCTATGGACAGTTTTCAACACTATACACAGCTTCACGTCACATGGAAAGCATCCAACCAGGTGGATCGACCTGGTTAGGTTTGCGGGAAGCAATTGGATGAGGGCGGCGCATAACCGATCGTTGTCGAGAAATTTGGGGATGCTTTTGTCCAGCAGTGGACGTATATTGGCTGATATGATGATGATGATACAGTTTCCCATGCCAAATATAGATTTATAGACTACTATATTTATATTTTTTTGATATTTTACGAACTTATTTAAAGTAAATATTCGATACTTTCATTTCATAGTTTGTACCTTTGGAACCCTCGGTACGCGAATCCGATTCGCGCTTGACCGTTTTTTATTAATATCAAAATGTAACTTTCCCAGCAAAAATGTAACTTTTCGAGGAATTAAACGTAACTTATGCCACAATGGCTCTGGCAACACCGTGTAGCCCTCTGCTTCCCCTGTGGAACTACGCGCTTATATTTAGTAACGGCCGGCAAACGTGCTTCCGCTCCAGTTCCGTTCTCTTTCTGAAACTGGTTGGGGAACACGTCACTACTAATTAGCCTGTACGTAGTTATGTTTTCATTAATATACGTTGTACAAGTGACCATAAGGTTGAAGTTTCTCTTCACTCCCGTACGCACCCCCGCTACAGTAGGAAATATAACTGACTCAACCAGATAGTCTGCCCTGTGCGAAGAATGCGAATTCGTCTGACTTTGTCCTTGACTATTCTTCGTTCGTTGGCGGTTCTTATGACCTTGTCCTTGACTATTAAATTAAAACTGCGAATTAAATACACTTATGAAAACGAGTATGAATTTTATTTCAATTTTCAATGTTAATATCGGCTCCATAGCTCCCTAAAATCCTATCGTGCTATCCGTATAAGTCCGATGCTTAATATGATGATTCTGTGTTTATTTTATTTGTTTTCATTTATTTGGGTCATTGTCAGATTTAGGTTCGCGTCTTTTTGGTGGACACGTTAAAAGTTAAGGACTTTTAGGCCTAGTTTTCCGTTCAAAATTATATTAGCATACACGACGTTTCCCTTTCTATGGGCTTGCGTGTTAGAAACATAACTGCTATGCACATACACTGTTAACTATTGGCCACCGAAGAGACAACTTTTGTTTTTACAAGCTTTTATTTAGCTTGCATGGTATGTTTAAAGTATGTAAGCAGCTGACATTCAGACTATATCCTTTCGGTTGGTGATGACCACTTCCTGATATGACCGCTTCTTGACTTGACCACTTCCCCATATGTCCGTTCCTGATATGACCATTTCCTGAAAATCGTAAAGTGATTAGTAATTATTGTTTTGTAACATAGTAAAATTGATGAAAATAAGAACAAACCGAGCATGAAAGTTCCAACTCCAACTATGACTTGGCATGTTGTTTTCTTCCCACGTTTAGCACAGATATTAGTCAAAAAACACACTCAAACATAATAATAACAAAAGTTTACTTAATTTCCTCAGATTTCGAAAGGTTTTACCATAAAAATCCACAATTTTATTGTAATTAAATTACACGTAACATCTCACTCGTCACAGTGGCTGTTTTTGACTGACGAAAGTTAACGACTTTTTCCACCGTTGAAGATTCAAATATTCGGTTGCTAGCTATCTTGCTTCGTCCACTACACGATGAAATGTGTTAGAGCGAGTTAAACATATGTTTCTCTGATATTTTACAACAAGTTTAGGCGCGAATAAAGCGAACCTGACAGGTCGAGCTACAGATTAACCGACATTTTTATGACCGCCTAAAAGGCGCTCCCACAGTTGAGGGGATGCATTTAAGGGCTAAAATTCTCGATACTGTGATCATAGTAGAGTATGACCACGTAATACGCACACATTAGCTCAACCAACGTCAACTCACTTTTTTTGTTTTACCACCTTATTTTTATACGAATATAATTATTGTGTTCGTGTAAAAATTGGCTACAGCGGTGCTAGAACAAACTGCGCTGGCGCTGAATGCCATCTATGAGTATATACGCCGTGATCGTATCGTAAAGTGTATTTCAATTCTCTTGAAATAATGGTCCTATCAGTAAGTGGACATCACCAACCGAAAGGTAGCATTTATGGAGTCGGTCAAGAAGTGGTCATATGGGGAGGCGGTCATATCTGGAGGTGGTCATATCAGGCAGTGGTCATGCCAAGAAGTGGTCATATCAGGAAGTGGTCATGCCAAGAAGTGGTCATATCGGGAGGTGGTCATGCCAAGAAGTGGTCATATCAGGAAGTGGTCATGCCAAGAAGTGGTCATATCAGGAAGTGTCATGTCAAGAAGTGGTCATATCAGGAAGTGGTCATGCCAAGAAGTGGTCATATTAGGAAGTGGTCCTATCAGGAAGTGGTCATCACCAACCGAAAGGGACTATATTTGTGCTACAAAAAAGAGCGATTCGTTCTATATATAACCTGAATTCTCGTGACTCCTTAAGAGACATTTTCAAAGATATAAACATCTTAACTGTAGCGTCCCAATATATTTATGAGAGTATTATGTATGTTATTAAGAACATAGATTCATTTACAAAAAAATCCGATGTCCACAATTTTAACACTAGAAATAAAAATAAATTTGCTATTAGAAAGTTTCGTGTTCGTAAAGTATATAAATCATTTTTAGGCCAATGTATTCATTTTTATAACAAGTTACCTGATCATATTTTAAAATTAGCCTTTCCATCTCTCAAAAATTATTTAAAAAAATCTCTAATGTCAAAAGCATATTATACAGTAGAGGACTATCTGACGGACAAAAATGCATGGCCTGAACCAGAAACCGAGTAACTGACTCCTTAGATTGTACCTGACTAGTTTAAGGTACACAGTTCTAATAAGAAAGCATATCAAACGTACATAAATTGTGTTAAACCGTCATACTTTCTTGTAGTTTCTATATTTTTTTTATTCTTACACTAGTCCTCATTTATATCTTAGAATACACTTTTAATATGTTTTCTTCGAGAACTACGTATAGTTAAGTTCATATTACTGTAATAGTTAAGTACTTATCCTTTATGAAAAAATGACTGACTGTTGAGTTTCTTTCGGCGTTTCTTCTCGACAGTGGTCTCCTCTTGTGAAATTCCGGTAGACTCAGACATGTAAAAGTGCCCTTGTGGCCTACTTGCAGAATAATAGTACATTACTGCAGAGGCCGCGAAATAGGGAATTATTGGCCGAGTAGTAATAGATGGCCGAGTGATAACGAGGCCATCTAGAGATACGAGGCCGATAATCCCTGTTCGCGCCGAGGCTTGTATAGTGCTTTTCTCAAATAAATCCAAGGAAATAATACAAATGTTCAACTTATATATTCATATAAAAACAAATTTATTTCAAATTTAATAAAAAAAAAACAAATTTATTTTTTTAAGCTGTTCGGGTCAATGTTTTTGCCACCAAATGTTAAGATGATTCTATTTATTAAAAAATGACAACACCTTATTAATTAGATATTGTTATATTTTTTAACAATAAACGTGATTCCTTGTTTATTTTATTGAATATCTGATTTAATCGAATTGAATAATCTAGTTAAATATAAGAAATAAAACGTAAATATACATGCACAAACTAAGTTTTTTTTTATTGGCAGTATGCCATAGATTATCAATAAAAGAAATAAACCCCACTGAAACAAAAGACAATCTCTTTGTTGGCTACGGCCAATAATGTTGTATGAAATTCCTTTATATCGTTCTAATTTGAAATTAGAACGAATCTTCAACAATTGCTATACAAAGACGTATTTCGCGTTCTATTACCACGATCATAAGAACGGCATTTCCTTGGATGTTTGAGAAAAGTTCATTATTTCATTATGTTCGGTTGAAATCTTGCAACTCAATTTTGAAGCAGATATCGTCAACCGATTGAGCTAAAATTTTGCATACTTACTTAACTTTGATGACAATACAATAATATGGTACCATGGGGCTGATCTGATGATGGAGCCGGAAGGTGGCCATGGCCATAGGAACTCTATAATAGAAAAAGCAATCCTACCGAGCTTGGGCTCTTTAGAATTGTCTCAGTGAGCATTTGATGGATATCTAAAGAAAAGTACAGTCGGCTATAAAAGCTTGCCACTAAAATGTCATTTTTGACAGAAACTTATTCGAACTGACAATGACCATTTAATCTGTGTGTAGGTGATGACATGCTACGCGGCGTCGGCTCCGGAGAGCCCCGGCGCGGCCGTCCCCGCCGCCCTGCCCAGCGTCTTCGACTATCCGCAAAACAGGTTAATCCATATCTGATAATTCGTTAATTATCCTGTTAATTTGGTTCTGTGAACCTATTCGCACCCAAGACCCTTCCACAGCGCCGTATTGAGACCAAATACAATTTACTTCAACCTTATTGTGTAACTTCACAAACGCAAGCGTACGTGGCGTGATTTATTTATTTATTTAAACTTTATTGCACAAAATACAGAAGTAAAAGTACAAATGGCGGACTTAATGCCATGAGGCATTCTCTACCAGTCAACCACAAGGTCAAACTGAGACATTATTGGTGCGGGAAGGGTGTACAACAATACTTGTACTTGATTTGAACGAAATAACCAGACAAAATACAGTCTTCATATCATCAGTCGGTATATCACAAAAGCGCAACACTTTCAGAGTACCTCTAATATTTTTTATAATACTTATAGTGCCAATCATCATAGTTGGCAGTCCACAACAGTGCGTTCTTCTAGAAATTTCCTGCCTCGCATGACTGCATTGCGATAGATTGTTGCTTGCGGCATTTCCGGACCGATACGACCTTCAAAACTTCAAGAATGAGCGTACTCCAACCTGAAAGGCCGGCAACGCATGTGACTTCTCTGGTGTTGCAGGTGTCTATGGGCGACGGTAATCGCTTTCCATCAGGCGATCCGTTTGCTCGTTTGTACTAAAAAAGAAAGAAAGTTAAAGTTAGTCCTAAAGTTTGACATATAAAAGAAAGTTACAAAAATACATATATGTAAAAAAGACTTAAAACTAGTTGCGTCGTCTGTACCCTTACCATTTACACGGATTGATGTTGCCGCTATAACAACAAATGATAAACCAGAATAAAATAAACGGTTGCACTAACTTTGCACCTATTTGTATGCGGCGCCATACATACCAGGTACAAACTGAACTCGGCCAGTTAAGAGTGCGCGAGTCAGCACTTGTTTGTTGTACTATTCTGGTTAAATAGCGTCAATTTCGACGTTAACACTTTCGACACCAACAACCCGGAGGCCGGGCGCTCGTAAACTTTGTTCAGATGCCGGCCAACCCGCTAGCCGGGGTTGATGCTATAAAAGTCGGCTCGGCCGGTTTCTGGGATATGTCTTACTTTTTGTCTGGTTGCAAAAGTGTTAAAGAAGCTCATTTGACAATAGCGTCTGTCTTCCCAGTTGCAACAGCCAATCCGAGTCGACCCTGGAGCCAGCGAAGAGCAGCCAATCCGACGCGACCAGCCAGTGGGTGGACGACTCGTTCCCCCCGCCCCACCACTCCCCCGACCGACCCTTCCCCTCATCTTCCAAGTACGACATGCCTTCCACGTCGAAGAATTACGAGGAGAACGATATTATGGACAGGTATGTAGTCGCAGACAGGTGAATTTTGTAATATGGGTAGTACCCATTGGGTACCAAACGTTTCAATAGGGATGAAGACTGATGTCAAATTCTACAGTATACTGTAGTTATATGAATAAAATTAGCTAAATATGTCATGAATCAAAGAAAAATATCCTAATTAAAAAAATAATATTTTTTGAAATATGTGATAGATGTGTGTCAAAATTTCAACGGTTTGGCATTGACAAGTGCTGACCGTTGTCATTTTTTTTATCGGTTTTGAAGGCAAAAGTCCATTCAGCCAACATTAATACGAATTGACAAATTATCAATGAATAAAAATTGTTAAACCATGGAAAAAAAATGACAACTTACTGTAAGGTTCTTCAGTCTAGAGACTGTAGAACTAGCCAAATAAGCTAAGGACTATCGAAAAAAAACTGACCTAATGGTCATCGATGAATTGTACCAAGCCTATTTCTCGCTTTAATATAAACATTGAATACCGTATCACATCCACAGATCTTTAAATTCTAGCGAAAGCTCGTTCAACGCCATGTCCGTCTCCCAATATGACCGTCGCTTCGACTCGGGCATCGACACGGACCGCAACGATGACCGCAACGCCGTCACCGACCTGATGACCCGGATGTCTGCGGCCACCATATCCACGTCCAACCTGGTCAACAACGTGTCCAGGATCGTCAAGTCGGAGATCCGGACGAGCATCGTCAGCATATCGTCTTCCAGGTAACCACGGGTTCGACGACGAGCGAAGCTCATCCAATCTGATGACCAGGATGTCGGCCACCATATCCACCTCCAACCTGGTCAACAACGTGTCCAGGATCGTCAAGTCGGAGATCCGGACGAGCATCGTCAGCATATCGTCTTCCAGGTACGCATGGGTTCGACGACGAGCGAAGCTAGTCCAATCAACAACGAGTCAACAACGTGTCCAGGATCGTGAAGTCGGAGATTTGGACGAGCATCGTCAGCATATCGTCTTCCAGGTAAGCACGGGTTCAACGACGAGCGAAGCTCATCCAATCTGATGATTAGGATGTCATCGGCCACCATATCCACGTCCAACCTGGTCAACAACGTGTCCAGGATCGTCAAGTCGGAGATCCGGACGAGCATCGTCAGCATATCGTCTTCCAGGTACGCATGGGTTCGACGACGAGCGAAGCTAGTCCAATCTGATGACCAGGATGTCGGCCACCATATCCACGTCCAACTTGTTCAACAACGTGCCCAGTTAAAATGTATGTATGCATAAAGAAATAGTGGCAAATATAATAGAGAACTTCTTTTACAAAGTCGGCTAAGAAACAATGAAGCGATGGGAAAAATGTCGTCCAATCGCTGTTTCTTAGTTTACGGACACACTCCAGTTTCCTATAGGGGTAAGCAGAAGCCACTTTACACTTGCTACTAAACTTGTGAACCTTTTCGCAGTAATTTTTATTTTATATCTCATACATACTCATACCTTTCTTACGTTTCAGTGTTTATAAACCTAAACCTTTTTCCAGGATAGAGAAGAAGCGTGAAACCTCCAACATGTCTCTCAGCACGCTGTCAGTGAACAGCGAGACTTCTGTCTCGGACCGGAGCTCGAGCCAAGACGTGAACTCAGAGAATGTCACTGAGAGAAGGGTCAGCCCGCCGCCATTGAAGACAGCGTCTACCGGCGCCATTCCCAAGAGCATAAGCTTCGATGCCACGGCGGAGAAGAGTCAGAGGTAGGTCCAGTATATTTTTGTATAAAATAGCGAATTACACCCCAGGCCAAAAGTATGGAAACAATCTTATATTAGGTACAGTCGAGTTCATTTACATCTACACACTTACGAGAACAAAAATATCTGAACACGACCTTATGCTCCTGACAATAGGATCGTGTTCAGATATTTTTGTTCTCGTAAGTGTGTAGATGTAAATGAACTCGACTGTACTACACAAACCTGTGATTTCCTTACGGAATAAATTACAAAATAACAATATGAAAATGATTATAAACATTTGAATAGTCAATAAGGCAAATTCTGCTTATGAAAATTGCCAGTGCAACAATTTGTAGAAAGGCAATAAAAAAACGACGACATGCACTTTGTCCCGGAGTTAGGTAAGTAAGTATATATATATTTTTACAATATGCAGATGTTTTAATAGTGGATGTTCTATTTTTTTATCTTTTGGGGTGGGCTAACGGTTACTAACATTTACACAAGGAATAATTATTGGAAACTAAATATTCAAAGAATAAACTTTGTTTCCATACTTTTGGCCTGGGGTGTAAATACACTCATGAACAGAGCCCGGATAATTCGCGGCAAAACAAAAAGATGTCGCAATCTAGCTAGTGTTAGAATTAGAAACAACTTTTTATCGATATCGATAGTTGTGTAAAAGAAGAAGAAATCGGTCGACCAAATGAAAAGTATTTAGTAAAGTTAATTAAAAAATATAAAATTATATAAAAAGATGGCTGTAATTTCTTCTATGAAATCCAAGCCAGTACACAGAGCAGCACGTGACATTTTATTTGGTTTGCGATAGTGATTTAGATAATCATTAATTTCTCAACATTCTCTGGGAGTCGACTGTTTTGTTTATCTCTATAAAGCCATTTATGTGTACTAAATGAACACTCAACTTCACTCGATGTCAAGGAAGCACATTTATACAATTAATTGTAATTGGTGTATTTGGTATGATATTCAATGTTCAGGCTGGGTAAGATGTTCCGATAATTCTCGTTTTGTTTTTATATAATTGTTTGCGCCAGACACAAATTGAATTTATCCCGGGCCCATGTAAGAACAAATTACCAAAGCAATCTTGCCTAGCGCGAAACAATGGAACGCGATACGCGTCCTATGTACTTAAACCTAACTTAATCTATGTTGCTAACCTGGAGTTCAGCCGAATATCTTCCCGGCTGCAAGGTTGTGTTTCTGTTTTGTGTAAAGTGTATGTATGTGTTACTTGCACCAATAAACGACGTCCCGGTCTGCGCCGCCGCCGCCCCGATCTCGTCAGCAAACACGCCAAACACAGTTACACTGTAGTAGTCCTTATATCACTCTAAATAACAATCCTTGGGGCGCCCGAAGCAGCCCACCGTACAAGGAATTGTGCCGTATCTCAACACTTTCCGTTAAAGCGTAAAACTTCCAAAATATCTCCCAAACCACGGAGGTTATAATGTTCAAGAGCCGTTACGATAGTACCAATATTACCAATGGCGCCGGCTCGCGTCCGCTGGCGACCGCGCGCGCGCTCGCAGCGCCGTGAAAGAAAAATGAACTAACTGATTGTGTGGCCAGTGGGTAAAACCTATCAATTCTCAACAACCACCCGCCCCGGACCGACCCGTCGTCGGTCCGCTCAAACTCCCGGTAGTCGGGATAGCGTTGAAACCGCCCGTCTAAGGATCGAGTCCCTCACTTGTACATCAGCGATCCGTGGAGACCCATCCTTGCCCGCTATCAAGTTAACGATACGCCCCCGTCGCCAACACAACGGTGATAGGTTAGCATCCTTAACCAGTACGAGGTCTCCAACGCACGGTGGGGTCGTCCTGTCCGTCCACTTAACGCGTTGCTGAAGAATGTGCAAATACTCAAGCGACCATCGCTTCCAAAAATTTTGAGTCATTTGCTGCAGCATCTGATACCGTGACAACCTATACAACTTAACATCCGTATACGGATACTCCGGCAAGGCGTTAAGTGGTTGGCCAATCAAAAAATGACCTGGGGTAATGGCCTCCAGGTCGTTCGGGTCAGCGCTCAACGGACACAAGGGGCGCGAATTTAAAACTGCCTCAATTTTGCAGAACACCGTTGACAATTCCTCAAAGGAGAGGATCGTTGAGCCGATGACCCGATACAAATGAGTCTTGGCAGACTTAACCACTGCCTCAAATATTCCACCCCAGTGGGGGCATCCAGGTGGACTGAAATACCACGAAATGCCCCGACTGGCGATGGCCGTGCCGATCTCTCGCTCATTTTGACTTAAAAATAATACAATTTCCTTTAGACAACGATCGGCGCCCTTGAAGTTGGTACCACAATCCGACCGGATCAAGGCCGGTATCCCTCGTCGAGAAACGAATCGGTCCAGCGCTGCCAAAAAAGCCTCCGTAGAGAGATCAGCTACCATTTCCAAATGAACGGCCTTGGTCGCCAGACACACGAAGACGCACAAATATGCCTTAACCGACTTCGCGTTGCGAAGGCGTGATGTCTTGACCATGAAAGGCCCCGCGAAGTCTGTCCCCACACCAGCAAACGGCCGAGCTTCCGTAACTCGGTCGGGCGGGAGATCTCCCATTTGTGGCTGCATTGTGGCTGCCTTGAGCCGGTAACAAGGCAAGCAACGAAACACAACGCTCCGTATCACTCTCCGTGCCGACAAAATCCAGAACTCCCGCTGCAAAATGCCCAGCAGTGTGTTGCAGCCTGCATGTGAATTCCTGATGTG
The DNA here is from genome assembly GCA_932273695.1 of Apotomis betuletana. Classification (NCBI taxonomy): domain Eukaryota; kingdom Metazoa; phylum Arthropoda; class Insecta; order Lepidoptera; family Tortricidae; genus Apotomis; species Apotomis betuletana. The sequence goes on along the minus strand of OW026298.1, from coordinate 56,493,854 downwards.
ACGGTCCCAAACCAACAGCTCCACCAGAGCTCCCTTCTTGGGAAGAATTAAAGGATGCCGCGCTGAATAGGGCAATTCGGCATTCCGTAGTCGGCCTCCCACCCGGAGCATTCCGTGCTCATCAATAAACGGGTTGAGGCGGACAAGGCTCTTCTTCATTCTGCCCACGCCAGTCCGCAAGATCCTAAGTTCATCCTGGAACTCATTCCCCTGAATGACCCCCACCCAACGTGAGAGAGCCCTTTGCTGCTCCTCAGGTCCCATTACAGGTGACAGGTTGCGCTGTGCCGCAGGGCTTCGACAATTATGGAAAAACCGCATTATCCATCCCGTGACTCGAAGTAGCTTCCCTAGTGAGCTATACCGTTCCAAAAGAGTGTGGTCCACTGCCACAGACTCCACTGTAGTCACATTGACTCTCAGACCCTGGTCAGGGGGTAGTGGCTGGCGTCCGCAGTCATTGAAAGGCCACTCCGTATGTGGCCGCTCCAGCCATTGAGGCCCCCACCAGAGAGAATGCTCAACCAGAGCAGGCGCCGGGCAGCCGCGACTCGAGCAGTCTGCCGGGTTAACTTCACCTGGAACATGTCTCCAGACCAGAGGAGTCTCCGAGTTATTTATCTGTGACACTCGGTTGGCCACAAATACCTCAAGCGTATGGACCGAAGTCTGCAGCCAGCACAACACGATCTGGCTGTCCGTCCATGCGTAAACCGTGTCATTCAGATCCACCGTGCCACGCAGGTTCTGCGCCACATGGTTTAGGAGGCGGGTCAGAAGCGCGGCACCCGCCAATTCCATCTTCGGAATCGTCCACCGGGTCCGAACAGGCGCAACCTTGCTCTTGGCCATGACCAAGCGTACAACGCCCTCGCCAGCAGTCTCACCTGTTCTCAGGTAGACCGCGGCCGCGTACCCTTTCTCAGAAGCATCGCAGAACCCATGCAGGGTCACCCTGGCTCCCGCCTGAGGGAGCAGTTTGCGCGGGATCTCAATTTCTTTAATATGCGGCAATGTGGTCACGAATGCCGTCCACTCGTGCAGCAGCTCGTCCGTGAGCTGCTCATCCCAGCCTAGTTGGGCCAACCAAAGCTTCTGCATGAAGAACTTTGCCATGAACGTGACCGGAGAGATCCAACCATTTGGGTCGAACGTTCGTGCGATAGTCGAAAGGACTGATCGCTTGGTCCAGGTCTTCGACAGCAATTCGGCCTCACAATTGTATGTGAAGACATCCTGAGTCGGTCGGTACTGGACCCCCAAAATTGCCAACGCATGAGGATTATCCGAGTCCTCAAACAAATGCGGGTCTTGTTGGTGCTCAGCTGGTAGTCCTGCCAGCACCTCTGGGCAGTTTGACAGCCACTTCCTGAGTTCATAGCCACCGGAGGCCATGAGCGCCACCAATTCATCCCTTAGGATGAGCGCTTGCTCAATGCTGTCCGTGCCCGTACAAATGTCATCCACGTAGACATCCCGGTCGATGACTGCAGCTGCGCGAGGGAAGCGCAGCCGTTCCTGGTCAGCCAGCTCTCGTAGCGTCCGCATCGCTACATACGGGCTGGGCTTTAATCCGTACGTGTTCGTGTTCAGCTCATACGTGATCATCGGTTCTTCTGGGCTCTCTCGCCACAATATCAGCTGGAACCGACGGTCATCCGCATGGATCTCCGTTTGGCGAAACATCATCCTCACATCCGTAACGAAGACAACTTGGTGTCTCCTGAAGTCCGTTAGAATGTCTGCAATGTCTCTGGTCAACTTAGGACCAGCGTGCAGGCATTGATTCAGGGACACCCCGTTAGATGTCGCCGCGCTCCCGTCGAACACGACCCTGATCTTGGAGTCAGGTGTCTTCAGGACTGCATGATGAGGCAATACGTAGTGCTCCTCACGACGCCAGTCTACCCTGGATACCGACATGTGACCCAAAGCCAAATATTCACGCATGAACTCAACATACTTTCGCCGAAAGTTGGAGTCCCGTTTCATGCGCCTTTCCATGGCCATCATCCGTTTCTCAGCCAGGCCCCTGGAGCTCCCCAGCGGAGGTCGCGTCGATAGAAACGGCAGCCGTGTCATAAATCTGCCCGAAGGGAGGCGCACCGTGTTGCACTGATAAAATGTCTCGCACTCCTCGTCCAGTGGGCTTGTCCTGGGAGCTGTGGGTGGCTCTTCTGTTGCCCAGAACCTTTGCAGGACCTCCGATAACACGCTGCCGTAGTATATGTTGCTATAATCCGTTGCGTCCTGTGGTCCCCGTACTGGGCCCAATAATGCGTACCCACCTGCGGTACTCACGGCCACCAACCCGTTTGGTTGCAGCTCCCGCTTACCGCTCCGCAGCAGCTTCCCGAGGACGTCAGTTCCAAGTAAGACGTCCACCCGTCCGGGAATTGCGAAGTGAGGGTCGGCCAACTCCAATCCCTTGGTCAGCTTCGTTACCGCCGGCGGTAACCGTACCGAAGGAAGAACCCCGACCACTTCATCTAAAACAATAGCCGTGGCCTTCACCCGCGTGATCGATGCCGAGTCACCCATCTCAAACAGGAGGTCCGTCTGACCCCTGATTTGAGGCACCGGATTGCCACCTATACCTATTGCGCCATCCCGTGATGGCTCCAACCTGAGGCCCAGCCTGGCCACTAGGCGGCTGGACACGATACAACCTTGTGCCCCCGAATCCAGGAGTGACCTCACTGGCACTGGCCGTCCATCCGTACCCCTGACGGTAATCTTAGCCGTCGGTAATAATACCGTCACTGGTGGGGTGGGCACGACGGATGAACAGACCGCTAATTGCTAGCAGGGGGCACCTCCCTCCCCTTCTGCTGGAGGGGGAGAGGGCCCCTGGCCCAGGTATGGGTCCCACCCCGGGTAGTACACCCCTCGACCCATCGGTGCCATGCGCGCCGGCTGGTAATAGCCCATCGGCATCCGTCCCATCTGCGGCGGACGCGCCATCAAGCGTGGGCGCTCTGCGAGGGGTGGGGAGAAGCGACTACTCGGGGGCGGCAACCTGCCCCCCAGCGCGGCCGAGTAAGTCGCGTAACCCGACTCCCCATGGGTCATCTCCGGGCACCCGCCCGAATCTCGGCGCCGATCCCCCCCCCGCGGAGGAGACTGCGGCATCCGGCGGTACTCCGGAGTCCTCGATGACCCCCCTCCCCGAGGAGGGGGCGACCGCTGGTCTCTGGGTGACCCCCCTCCCCGGTGGGGGGGCAACCGTCCACCCAAGGCTGGCGTAGGAGAGGGAGGATGGCCTCCCGATGAGGCCCCGTACCTCTCCCCACCCTCAGCCAGGCAGAGGAGCTCATGATGGGCCCCCCCGCAAGTACGACAGTTGGTGGTCGTGCTGCATTCTCGCACATAGTGTGCGCCGAAGCAGCGGAAGCACAGGTTGCGCTGCTTGACCACCCCCCTGCGCCTTTGCACCCGCTGTGCCTTAAAGTCCGCACACGCGGTGATCGCGTGTCCCCCCTTCCGGCAGAAGGGGCACACCTCCGATTGAAGGGCGTTGTACCGCTGTCCTCCCCGACGGGGCTCCACCGGTTTGGGCCCAACCGTACGCCGGGGTGACGTGGGGGGTTGCGGCGTGGTTGCCCCTTGGCAATCCGCCCGCCTGCACTCACCCTCCAGGAACGCCCTCAATTCGTCAAATGTTGGGAGGTGACTCGATGAATCACCCCCATGTGACTGCTCAAACCGCGCCACCACCTCGCTAGGTAACTTGCGCAAAACCCGGTTCACAACAATGTACTTGTTGTCCCCTAGTGACAACTTGAGTCGCTCCAGCGTATTCACCGCCACCGTGACGGGATTAAGGATTTTCGACCGTATTTCGTGTACATTAGTGACCTTCGATATACTAAATATTTTTTCGATGAGCCCATCAATAATTAATCGCCGATTATCATATCGGTCAATTAATAGGCCCCATGCCGTCTCGTAACTGGAATCCGTAATCTCCAAATGAGTCAAAATATCGTGAGGCTCACCGCGTAATCTCCCCATCAACTGCGCCATTTTATACGCGGGGGTCAAATCCGTGCGCGAGTGCACCACGCTGTTAAAAATGTCGCGAAACCTCGGCCAGTCGGCATATTCACCACCAAATTCCGGGACATTCACTGGTGGCAACGGCGCCATTAGTGCCACACCACTGGGTGCACGCCTTACCCCAACATCCCCTTTTCGGGCGCGCTCGATATCCGCTGCCGCTTGGATGATACTCATCACCATATCACCGCACTGGTCTACATTGCGTTGCACCACTTCAACAGCTTGGGTCCGACTTTCCCCGGTCTCCTCTTCGTCAATACGGGCCAAATATTCGGCATGCAATTTCAATACCGCGTCATATCTTTCATCTACCTGTCGCGCGCGTGACAATAATGCGTCCTCGCGATCCGTACGACCAATTAACGTAACGACTAATGAAAACCATCTTAATTCCGATTCGACCCTTGACGCGACCGTTTTAACTACTGAGGGAGCCATGGTACCAACCTCGATAACGCGGATCAATAAAATAAATTTTTAAAAATAAATTAATAAATTTGGGTGAATAATTTTGTCCGTGGAACCCCGATTTTAGACAATAACAATCCGTTTTTATTTTTCGTACCAAACGCGACAACTTCAAAGTTATTCACCCAACACCAATATATTACGCAACGGCAAACAACACTAAATTTATTTTAAATTAAATGTATTTTGAGTGAATAATAGTTCAGCGGAACCCCAATTATTAATTACTTATTAATACGTTTCTCCGTATCGAAACGCAACTATATTTACTTTATTCACTCAACTAACATTTCAATTGAAAGTAATAACTAATATTCTTATAATTTAGTTAGTCTTAATTACGCAAATGCAACTTAACGTAAAAGATTGGAATGCGAACCAAGCGCAATCCACCCTCAAATTTCAATTATGACTTTGATGCTAACTAAATTACTTATCCGAACGTAAATGAAACAAATATCTTTTCTGTGGATATGAACCACGCTTTTGCTACCAAAATTTGTTTGCGCCAGACACAAATTGAATTTATCCCGGGCCCATGTAAGAACAAATTACCAAAGCAATCTTGCCTAGCGCGAAACAATGGTACGCGATACGCGTCCTATGTACTTAAACCTAACTTAATCTATGTTGCTAACCTGGAGTTCAGCCGAATATCTTCCCGGCTGCAAGGTTGTGTTTCTGTTTTGTGTAAAGTGTATGTATGTGTTACTTGCACCAATAAACGACGTCCCGGTCTGCGCCGCCGCCGCCCCGATCTCGTCAGCAAACACGCCAAACACAGTTACACTGTAGTAGTCCTTATATCACTCTAAATAACAATCCTTGGGGCGCCCGAAGCAGCCCACCGTACAAGGAATTGTGCCGTATCTCAACACTTTCCGTTAAAGCGTAAAACTTCCAAAATATCTCCCAAACCACGGAGGTTATAATGTTCAAGAGCCGTTACGATAGTACCAATATTACCAATGGCGCCGGCTCGCGTCCGCTGGCGACCGCGCGCGCGCTCGCAGCGCCGTGAAAGAAAAATGAACTAACTGATTGTGTGGCCAGTGGGTAAAACCTATCAATTCTCAACAATAATAATAATCCACATCGATAAAAAAAAAGTTTCTAACACTAGCATACATTGCGACAGTGTTTTGTTTTGCCGCGAATATTCCGGGCCTTGCTCATGAATATGAATTGTATTTTAATGTTAATATCGGCTCCATTGCTCTCTGAAGTCCTACTGTGCTGTCAGAAGTCCGATGCCTAATTATCAGTTCATCGTAGTTGTTCAACACCGTACTCGTCATCGGGACGCCCTCCACAATAGCGGCTTAATAAAAAAAAATGTTTCTAACACTAGCATACATTGCGACAGTGTTGTTTTGCCGCGAATATTCCGGGCCTTGCTCATGAATATGAATTGTATTTTAATGTTAATATCGGCATTATCGGCCCCATTGCTCTCTAAAGTCCTACTGTGCTGTGAGAAGTCCGATGCCTAATTATCAGTACATCGTGGTTGTCCAACACCGTACTCGTCATCGGGACGCCCTCCACAATTATTATAAATTTCTTGAAAGCCTATATACATTATCCGGGAAACAAACGATACCGCGATGCAGCATTGCCCTCAAACTAACACCGCCATCTACCAGGAAATTCGACAAACTTAATTATTCCAGACGGCGGCTGACCGGCGAAGACGGGCTGGTGACCAATCTGGACGAGCTACGTAACAACGTGAAGCGCTCCGGCGGCAACCTTCTGCACAAGTTCAAGATGTTCAGCCGGGCCAAGGGCCGCTCGCACCAGCACCCCAACGGTAACAAATGCTTTCATGCAATGACATATCGTCATAACGTGCGTAAATTATACCCTTTCGATAAAAAAAAACATTTAAAATCGGTTCACTGTTCTTAGTAGAGTTGTTAGTCCGCTGTTTTCTAACATAATTGTGCGCATCGGGTTACAAGCATGAAATTTCTACCACAGATAGTGTTTTCCGGTGATAATTTTCAGATGTGGAGGGAAATCAGATTCGTCCCCTGTGAGGCGGCAGAGCGGAGTGAAGAGGATCAAGTTTACCTCTTTTCTTTCTTTATTGCTGGTCAGTTAAGTCTACTAGGACTTGTCTGGTATAATTTTCGTGTAAAACAAATATCAGAAATTCATATTTTATGTTATTTTTGTATAGTTCTATATAAAAATATGAGTGTATGGCCGAAAAGGTAAAAATCACAACAAGTTTTTTCTATTCAGTGAGGTAAATTAGTTAAATTTCGTTAACATTTTTAAAGTATTATTATTATTATAAAAAGCTTATTTAATCTGGTTTCTAAAAATATATGCATATTGGGAACTTCTCATACAAACAGTAGGTTAAAATATATGTTTAAGTCGGCGTAACCAACGTAAATCTCCGAACGCATCCTATTTCGCTTGATTAATAAATAATGATTATTAACAGGCTTTTACATATAATATTTACTATATACGTCCTAGAAAAACTAATTAATGCAATTAAAACAAAATATTTTTTTGCTAATGTATCACGAGCACACGGGCTAATCTCAACATCAACAATTTATTTAGGTTACTGTTTGGAGAGTGCCCAATATGTTTATGTTTTTAGAAACTAGATTAAATTTGCTATTTTGTTATATTTTTGTTAGTTGTAAATATTCAGGAAATATAACTAATTTATCTCCCTGAATAAAAAAAACTTGTTGTGATTTTTACAATTTCGGAAATACAATCATATTTTTATATGGTACTATCAATAAATAACATGAATAATGAATTTTTGATATTTGTTTTACACGAAAACGATACCACACAAGTCCTAGTAGCGTTATCTGATCAGTAATATAAAAAGAAAAAGAGGTCTCCTTTGTCCTATTCACCCCGCTTTCCCGCCGCACAGGGGACGAATCTGACTTCCTTCTACATCTGAAAATAATCACCGCAGAATACTCTATCCGTGGTATAAATTTCGTCATTGTATCCCGATGTACCTAATTTCGCGACTTAGCAAAATGTACTAGAACACGCAGGCTAAGCTTAACATCAACATTTTTTTCAAGGTACTTTTTGTATCAGATGTGCCCAATATGTATACATTTTTAAAAACAAGATTAAATTTTCTGTTCAGTAATATTTTTTTTAATTGTAAATATTCAGGATAGATAACTAATTTATCGTTCTGAATAAAAAAACTTGTTGTGATTTTTACCTTTTCGGCAATAAACCCAAATTTTAATATGAAACTATTCTTAAATAACATAAAAAAATAATAGCTGATATCTATTTTACACGAAAACGATGTTGCACAAACCCTAATAGCCTTTACTGATCAGTAATAAAAAAAAGAAAAAGAGTAGTACTTGGTCCTCTTCACCCCGCTCTCCCACCACACAGGGGACGACTCTGACTTCCCTCCACATCTGAAAATAATCACCGTGGAACGCTCTATGTGTGGTAAAAATTTCATGCTTGTAACCCGATGCGCACAATTTCGCGGCTTAGCAACTCTACTATCTCGGAGATATCGAGTAACATATAAAAAAAAAAAAAATTAGTTTGAATTGAGAACCTCCTCCTTTTTTGAAGTCGGTTAAAAAAGGGTTCGAGGTGTCACGTTTCGGGCGGAACAATTCGAGAGCTACACTATCCATACTAATATTATAAATGCGAAAGTGTGTCTGTCTGTCTGTTACCCCTTCACGCTTAAACCGCTGAACCGACTTAGATGAAATTTGGTATGGAGATAGTTTGAGACCCGGGCACGGACATACGCTACTTTTCATCCCGAATAAATTTAGTGTTCCCGTGGGATGAGCGGGTAACACCGCGGGGCACAGCTAGTGTTGTATAATTCAACATCAGTCGCATCCCCTATTTGACAATAGTACATTACTGCAGACGCCGAGAAATAAGGGCTTGTCGGCTGAGTAGGTATAGACGGCCGACCGTAGGGAGGCCCTTTTCACGGCTATGGCATATATAGTGCTCAGTTCTCAAACATATGCAATGAAATAAAAAATACACCACTCAAAAAAAAAAACAGCTGTTTAGCCCGTCCATGAACACAGACGCCATGTTTAAAAAAAATTACTTTCCGGCCTAGGCCTTCAATTTTGTATGAAATTCCATTACAGTTATCTCGAGTTGTTCCGCCCACAACGTGATACTTCGAAGCCTGTTATAATTACCCACGTTAAGAGTTATGACGACATTTCAATGTTTTTTGCACAGACATAAAACTAGCAGAAGAGGAGGCGTTGCGCGACGACGCCCCACGCGTCGAGGCCTCCGCGGAGAGCTCCGACGACATCCTCGCCAAGTACCGGCGGAAGAGCTCGACGGACTCCACCCGCCAGCGGCGGCGGCGCGTGTCCGACGTGCCGGACACGGAGCCGGACAGGTACTCATACTCATACTCATAAAAAATAATTTAATAAAAAATTATAATAATAAAAAAAAATTAAAAATTATAATTTTCCGCGTGAATTTTGTCAATTCCGAGTAGTTTAAGAAACAAAAATTATCAGTGAAAGATACAAACTGTAGGTTCCAAATGGTGTACTTGCTTTTCGCCGAATTATGTTTCGCAAACGTTTCATTTCGCCAAAAGTTTCATTTCGCCAAAAGCATTTTTCACTGAAACTGTATACTATTTCAAATTGTTGTAAATATCATCCTTTAGATTAGGTTAGGTTAGGTTTGTTTTATAACAATTCGAAATAGTTTACACTTTCAGTGAAAAATGCTTTTGGCGAAATGAAACTTTTGCGAAATGAAACGTTTGACGAAACGTAATTCGGCGAGAAGGCAGAGAACCGTTTCAAATATATACTAATAAATCCCAATAGCCCTGTTCTAGGTAGTATCATCAATAATATGTTAAGAAACATGTTTGATCATAGAGAAAAATTTCATAAACCATAATCATTTTAAAAGGAATAAGGCCTCTGAACGAGACTTGAACTATCGACCTTCATTTTTTTGTCATATTAAGGACTTCTTTGCTTTTGCTATTTTCATTTTTAGTAGCGTTTTCTACATCACTCATCGAATGAGGAACTCATGATCGGCTTTTGTCAGTTTTGTTTTAATTGTGTCATTGTATTCATGATTTTGGTATTGTGGCATCCAGGATCGAAGGAGTGCTAGACCTGAACGATCCAGAGGTATTCAGCACCATGAAGAAGAAACTGAGACTGGTTCTATCGAACCCCGACCTGCTGTGCATCGAATACGTTCCTAACGTGAGTGTTGCTCAATCACCCCACTAAATACTAGACTGTTTGACAAGGGGTTAAAATATACCATTGTGACGGGTGTTATTTTGACGAGCGAGGACAAATATATTGGTCACACAATGGCTTTAAGCCACGTGTTAAACGCTGTCTTTCACTTCGACTGCGAGAAAAGAAGAATACCTACTTATGTGTATCTTTCGATTTTGGGACCTCCAAATGTACTCTTTTATAGTAAAATATTTTAATGATAAACTCGGTGTTAATAGTATATCTATACTATTATTAAATTCTAGATTTACATTGAAAATCAGTTTTCTATTAAAAGGGGTCAATCAGGAAAAATCTTAATAGCGTGATGCAGGATCGTCATTTGTTTTGTATGGGCGCGCGGCGCCGTGCCAGCCTGGCGCCATCTATTGGTCATAATTTTCATTGTCCTTCCATCACGCCGAAACGGCTGGAGGGATTTTAACCAATTCTGGTACAGGGATAGGTGGATATCCAAAGATGGTTATAGGATATTTTTTACCCGACTATGGTATAATAGTAGTTTATGTGACTGTACATAATGAAGGGCATTAAACGAGTGTGGGTTTATGAAACGAGTCCAAGCCAAGTTTCATAATAACATCAGACGAGTGTTTTAATGCCTAATTATGTACAGTTACATACACTACTTTATCTAGCCACATATTATAAGCCTCCATGAAGCATTCAGGAGTCGCACATTACGACAAATATTACCCGGTAATGGCGGCAATGAAGTTTTCTGTCAGCTGTCATAGTTTTTTTTTTATTCAGAGACAAACTGGATTCGGCCCCAACTATCATATCGTTCGATATCTTACTTACGTGCAACATTTGTCTCTCGACTGATATTAGAATAGAGGTCAAATCAAATCTCTTTTTTAGGGTTCCGTACCTCAAAAGGAAAAAACGGAACCCTTATAGGATCACTTTGTTGTCCGTCTGTCCGTCCGTCCGTCCGTCTGTCAAGACCCTTTTTCTCAGGAACGCGTGGAGGTATGAAGCTGAAATTTATATCAATTACTCAGGTCTACTGTCCCTTGAAGCTGTGAAAAAATCAAACTTCTAAGCCAATGCAATCAAAAGATACAGCCGTTTATGCCGCAAATTTTCGACACTTGCAAGGGAATCAAAACCTACAGGGTGCTTCCCGTGAACTCAGAATCTTGAAATTTGGTACGAAGCAACTTATAGCATAGATAAAGGAAAAATTACGAAAACCATAAATTTTTAGTTACATCACATAATATATTTTTTTTTAATAATTTTAAACTTACTACCCATTTCCTCATAAACGCGTAGAGGTATTAAATTGATTTGGTTTGTACGGAACCCTCGGTGCGCGAGTCCGACTCGTTTTCAAAGATGTTCGAAATTTGAATAAATAATATTATCAAAATCGATGTTATTATTTAGCAATAATAAAAATACAGATAAGAAATTAGTTTCTAACAAAACAGTATATTTTTATGGTGGTCATAATGTGCGGTTCTTTAACGCATCATGGAGGGTTTATGATATTTGGATAGATAAAAATAAATACGCGAACCAAGTGTAATATAAAACCTGTGCGTCCCACAGAGATTTCAGACGTGTTCGAAATTTGAATAAATAATATTATCAAAATCGATGTTATTATTTAGCAATAATAACATTTTTACAGATAACAAAATTAGTTTCTAACAAAACAGTCTATTTTTATGGTGGTCATAATGTGCGGTTCTTTAAAATAAAATAAATAAATAAATAAATATCAGACAACCTCACACAAATCAACCTAGTCCCAAATTAAGCTCAAGAAGGCTTGTGTTATGGGTACTAGGCGACGATATACATACTTATATAGATAAATAAATACTTAAATACATAGAACATCCATGACCCAGGCACAAATATTTGTGTTCATCACACAAATATTTGCCCTTGCCGGGATTCGAACCCGGGACCGGCGGCTCAGTAGGCAGTTGCTTAACCACTGCGCCAACCGCGTCGTCAACGCATCACGGAGGGTTTATGATATATGGATAGATAAAAATAAATACGCGAACGAAGTGTAATATAAAACCTACTAATTTCAAACATTAATTTTCAACTACTCCGCTACCTGAAGGTTGTCTGGAAGAGATCGCTATTTAGCGATAAGACCGCCTGTTGTTTACCTCTGCCTGTTATTTTAATGTATCTCATGTTGTGTTGTATATTCCTTTATGTTGGAGGCACAGACAACCCCCACTAGACGGAGCATATAAGGCGACCCGCGCTCACCAACGATATGGTACGGCAGAACATTAAAGTATGAACACGGCGGCCACCGTTTAGTTGCGTCCTTGTTTATGATCCATGCGTACGTCAACGAAAAAAAAAATTAAATAAATATCATGGTAAATTGTAGTGTTAAGTGGTGTAGAGAGACCTCATAAACATGAACGCAACTAAACGGTGGCCGCCGTGTTGATACTTTAATGTTCTGCCGTACCATATCGTTGGTGCGCGCGGGTCGCCTACGGGTCGCGTTAAATGCTCCGTCTAGTGGGGGTGGTCTGTGGTTGGAGGTGTGCAATAAAGAGTATTTGTATTGTATTGTAAAACCTGTGCGTCCCACAGCGCTGCACCAGCACGTCCCTAGTGGAATGGATGCGCGCCGCCGCCGCGGCCGCCACCGAGTCTTCGGCCGCGGCGGCGCAAGCTGCGGAAGTCGCGCGTGCCCTCGCCGTTTCGGGAGCGCGCTGCGAGCGGCTTGCGGCTGCGCTGCGTGCCGATCTGGATGCGAGGCGGCCGTACGCGAAGTATCTGGCTAGCTGCCGGTCGGCGTTGACTCACACGTTGCACGCGCTGCGCCGGTGAGTGTATTATAATGTAGTGTAAGGGCTGTAGTTATTGAGGTTCAAGCGGGAAACGCAGTCTTCGACGAGGGAGTGAAGGTCGCGAGGGCATTTGTAGCTTCTGGTGTAAGAGGCGGCCGTACGCGAAGTATCTGGCTAGCTGCCGGTCGGCGTTGACTCACACGTTGCACGCGCTGCGCCGGTGAGTGTATTATAATGCAGTGTAAGGGCTGTAGTTATTAAGGTTCAAGCGGGAGACACCGATTCTTCGGCGAGGGTCGCGAGGGCATTTGTAGCTTCTGGTGTAAGAGGCGGCCGTACGCGAAGTATCTGGCTAGCTGCCGGTCGGCGTTGACTCACACGTTGCACGCGCTGCGTCGGTGAGTGTTCCATAATATAGTGCACCACAGTAACTGTGGTTATTGAGGTTCAAGCGGGAAACGCAGTCTTCGACGAGGGAGTGAAGGTCGCGAGGGCATTTGTAGCTTCTGGTGTAAGAGGCGGCCGTATGCGAAGTATCTGGCTAGCTGCCGGTCGGCGTTGACTCACACGTTGCATGCGTTGCGCCGGTGAGTGTATTATAATGTAGGGCACCAAAGTAAGGGCTGTAGTTATTGAGGTTCAAGCGGGAGACAGAGTCTTTGAGAGAGCATTTGTAGCTTCTGGTGTAAGAGGCGGCCGTATGCGAAGTATCTGGCTAGCTGGCGGTCGGCGTTGTTATAACTTTTTTAAACTCGGTTCCTTAGTTTGAAATTGTGTTTACCTGTGTACTAACCAGAACTTCAATGTACTGTAACTTATTAACTTTACGTACAGCAAAAATATTGCATATCTGCGCCAAGGACATACATAATACCTAGGATAACTCGGGGCACGTTCTAGGGATATATCGATAAAAAAGATGTCGATATAATTAAATTAATATATGTGCTCATTGAACATTCTCGATTACTATAAAGAGGTTCGATGTCATATCTGATATCGAGCCTCTTAAATTAAGGTCATTAATAAAAGTATGAGGATGTCATTTCAATCAAAATGACAATTTACGTATATTATGAAAATTATTTTAAAATAAACATGTAAATACACGTTTTAATATGTTCATTTGAATATGTGGAGAAATAAGTAATATTTATTTATGTCGATGTCATTTAGATGTTGACAGTAACATCGATATATTTTTTTGTCGATAAAATATTTTGCTACGTCACTTTCGTATAGGTGCCCCGAGTTATCCTAGGTATGTTACATAAATATCACTAAAATCGGAAACATTATTTTTAGGGTTCCGTACCCAAAGGGTAAAAACGGGACCCTATTACTGAGACTTCGCTGTCCGTCCGTCCGTCCGTCTGTCACCAGGCTGTATCTCATCAACGGTGATAGCTAGACAGTTGAAATTTTCACAGATGATGTATTTCTATTGCCGCTATAACAGCAAATACTAAAAATAAAATAAAACAAATATTTAAGGGGGGCTCCCATTCAACAAACTTGTTATAGATTATATATACATTTGTATAGGTACGGAACCCTTCATGCGCGAGTCGGGCTCGCACTTGCCCATTTTTTTTTACCCGTCCGGTTCACGTGGAATGCCGCTGATTCCAGCCAAATCTCGCAAGTGCGGTCGGAGTGCGCGGCGTGCGCGCACGCGGCGGCCGCGGCGCGCGTGCTGCAGCAACTCGAGCGCGGCAACTCGCTGCGCCGGCTCGCGCGCCACCACTCCGCCACCAACAACCACGGCGTCAACGGTAAGTGCGGCAAAAATATTTTCATCACACTTTGCTCGTAAACAAGGGCTTACATACTAGAAAAGCGGGCGGTAAGTCGTAAATTACGCCCTAGGGCGGTAATTTTTATCTCACTTTAAGTGATTACATGCTAGAAAACCGGGCGGTAAATCGTATATACCGCCCTAGGGCGGTAATTCGTATATTACGCCCTAGGGCGGTAAGTAATTTTGGTATTGACTACTACTACTTTTGTTTTATTTCCTCCAAAGTATGATGAAAAACGTCGTACGTGACTCTGGTGGTAAAGGAATTCCTAACTCGTGTCATTAAAGCCCTCGCCTTCGGCTTCGGGCTTCTAATAGACACTCGTTTGTAATTCCTTGTTTACCACCCTTGTTACGTAATGTACTATTACAGTAGGGCATGCGACTGATGTTGAATTATACAACATAGTGTAATATGTCATGAAACAAAGAAAAAAAAACCTATATTTTTTTTCTCAATACAGAATACAGAATTTATTGGTAAAAATCACAATTACATTTTACCCGTCATTAATTATACAGATATTCATAATACAGATATGTTACATTATGAGATTAGATTACATCTTATTTTTGTTTATGGAGTTCATCGATGCTGCAATAAGCCCGGTCCAGCAGTAACGACCTCAAAACCTCAAAACATATATATAATACATATATGTACATACTATAAGATGTATATTATATATAATATAATAATAAATACGATGAAATGTCTACTGCATAGGATGATGGACACTTTTCGAGCTCTTGTTCGAGCAGGTGCTTACGTAGCATCCCCTTGAAAACTACCTTCCTTGCAATTCCAAATATTGAAGCTGGGAATTCCAAATTTTGTTGTTATGTTCGGTTTTAGTAGCATTTGCTATATCACTCATTAAAAGAGGGTCTCATGATGACCAGGTACTTTTTAATTTAGGTTATTGTTGCATCTTCAACAGGATATCTTTTGAGGCTTCGTCAATAGGATATCTTTTACCCGGCATAGAAAAAGATACATGGATCTAGTTGCGGGCACCTTCTGTATTATATTTATGTTTCAGGTGGCGAGTTAATGGATGAGAAAGCGAAAAGACTCATAGCGAACATAAAGACGATGATCGCCGAAGTGAAGGCCGACCCTTCTTGGGAAGGTAAGACCCTAGAACCTAACTTCCCTTCTTTTAGAGTAAAACTAGCGACCCGCCCCGGGCCCGTGTCCCTGCATTTTAAATCTGTAATATCTTCGAAAATGTTCATTTAAATTACATGCTGTTTTTCTACAAGTTGTTTTTCAACTTATTTTTGACTGCACGCAATGAAAGCATGAAATAGCAATGTTACTACCTAGAACTCGGGGAAAAGTATTATTCACTTCAAAAAGCTGGTTGGGATTATCGATATATTTGTCATTGTATTATTTAAAAAAGTAAATTTTAAAAGTAATAAGGCCTCTTAAGATAACATGGCAAAAGATTCATCCAAAAGTCAATTAAAACAAAAGTGGTTTTGTATAGCAGTTTTATCGTAACAAAAAACATTCTAGTTTTCATTTTTTCATTTCATTCCAGTTCATGTAAAATAAGTAAGTGCCCTCTGACACTGATATTGCTGTGCCCTTGCAGGGTGTCACATGTCTCACTATTACTTATAATTCCATCTATATTTTATAATGTGATATGCAATAAATCATTCTATTCTATTCCATTCCAGGTGCGTCGTCAGGCCTTCTGGAGGTGTTGGAGTTGACGGTGGAGCGCGCCGCGTTCGCGCGCCTTTACCTCAACGTGTTGTTCCCCATCGGTGACGGCGACTATGGCAGAGACCAGTGAGAATTGACCACGTTATTCTGCCATTGTGGGGTATCCTGCCTTTTCGCCGAATAATTTTTCGCCGAATGTTACACTTCGCCGAATTCGTATTACTCTGTAGTCGTACATTTTTAATAATTGTTGTAAATATCACCCTATAGTTCAGGTTAGGTTAGGTTTGTTCTATACTATAACAATCCTAAATAGTTTACAGACTCAGTGAAAAATGCTTTCGGCGAAAAGGCAGAGAACCGCATTGTGGAGCTAACAGACGATCGAACGGTAAATGAGAAATGTATATTGTGGGGATGGAGGCTTAGGGAAACACATAACTTGTTAAATTAGATTCAATTTAAAAGCGAAATACATTAAATATAGATGTTTGTTGGGTCGCCACCAAACAAACATCTATGTTTAATGTATTTTCTTGTACAGGAATTACATGATATTTTATTATGTCGTTCAGTTGATAGTGACAGAATCTTCATTTAAACTTTAAATACTTCTTTATAACAGGCCTACATCCTTACAATATTACTATCTCATTCTAACAGATAGCAGCGTCCCTCTCGGTCCACTGGTCCGTAAGATGTAGTAGAAATCCATCATTTAAAATATCTCTTGAAAATATCAATATAAATCATCAACACTTTTCTAAGAAGATTAACCATTGTCGCCAGGGTGGCGGAACAGAATAACGTCAAGATACAGTTGTTCCACCCATTTACCGCCCTGGTATTAAAACAAGCATGCATACATTGACGACGCGTTTGGCTCGGTTTGTAGACACCTGCCTACTGAGTCGGCGGTCCCGGGTTCTAATCCCGGCCGGGGCAAATATTTGTGCAAATATTTGTTCTTGGGTCATGGATGTTATCTATATATGTATTTATATATTATGTATATCGTCGTCTAGTACCCATAGTACAAGCTTTGCTTAGTTTGGGACTAGGTCGATTTGTGTATGAGTGTCATGTTTATTTATTTATTTATTATCATATAACCCTGATGACGGTGCAACACATGGTGCTGGAATGCCCTATCACCAAATTCAACGGACAGGCTGAAGACCTCGCAATCCTCAGCGAAGGGGCCATTGGGTATCTGAAGAAGGCTAACCTCAGTCTCTAGTTTAAGTTTTTATCCAGTGACTAATATAAGTGCCATACGATAATAGTAGTTTATGTGACTGTACATAATGAAGGGTATTAAACACGAGTGTGGGTTTATGAAACGCGCCGAAGGCAAGTTTCATAATAACATCACACGAGTGTTTTAATGCCTAATTATGTACAGTTACATACACTACTTTATCTAGCCACATATTATAGGCCTCCATGATGCATTCAGGAGTAGCACATTACGACAAATATTACCCGGTAATGGCGGTAATGA
Source organism: Apotomis betuletana (assembly GCA_932273695.1). Classification (NCBI taxonomy): domain Eukaryota; kingdom Metazoa; phylum Arthropoda; class Insecta; order Lepidoptera; family Tortricidae; genus Apotomis; species Apotomis betuletana. Next base: position 56,476,255 of record OW026298.1, on the reverse strand, counting down.
AGTTTTCTGGCAGCTGTCATAGTTTTTTTTATTCAGAGACAAACTAGAGTTGGCCCCCAACTATCATATCGTTCGATATCTTACTTACGTGCGACATTTGTCAAATTTGATGCAAATTGACAATTCATTTGGAACTAAACGTCATCTCGTCTGATATTAGAATAGAGGTCAAATCAAATTTCTTTGTTTTTCAAAGATGTTCGAAATTTGAATAAATAATATTATCGAAATCGATGTTATTATTTAGCAATAATAACATTTTCACAGATAAGAAATTTGTTCTAATAAAACAGTCTATTTTTATGGTGGTCATAATGTGCGGTTCTTGAACGCATCATGGAGGGTTTATGATATTTGGATAGATAAATAAATAAATATAACCGTACGTTCCAGGGTGTTATCTGAGCACATCAGGCGCCTGGGCGCCAGCACGAGCGCGGCGCGCGCCGGCGTCAGCCCGCGCCATCTCTGGGCGGCGCCCTACCAGCGCGCCCAGCTGCTGCTGACGCATCTCCCCGTATACCGCACTCCGAGAGACAAGGTAACTTGAATAACAAAGAGTTTATTCTCTAATAGGTCACAAGGGCACTTTAAGAGGCCTTATTCCTTTTAAAATGCTGATCGTTTTAGACATTTTTCTCTATGATCAAACATGTTTCTTAACATTTTATTGATGTTACTGCCTAGAACAGGGCTATTGGGATTTATTGGTATATATTGGAAAGCTACAGTTTGAATTTTTCATTGATAAATTTTGTTTAAAAAACTACTCGAAATTGACAAAATTCACGCGGAAAATTAGTTTTTTCAACTTATTTCCGACTGCACGCAATTAAAGCATGAAATAGCTATGTTACTACCTATAACTCGGGGTTAAGTATTATTCACTTCAAAAAGTAGGTTGAAATTATCAATATATTTGTCATAATATTGTTACGAGCGTGGGGTTCGTATTCGATAGAAAAGCACAAATTAATCCACAAATAAAAAACACACACTTTATTACCAAAATAACGCACTTACAAATCACACGAACTGTACTTAAAATCCACCAATTAAAACACACACACTATTTCACAAATTATGCACTCACTATTCACACGAACTGTACTTAAGCGCACTAATCACTCAAGAGTCTTTCTCTCCGATTATCCTTGTACTAGCACTTGATCGCAGTTAAAATGTAACTGACTCGCGCCGGCCGTCGGCGCCTTTTATATTCCGCGGAACCGCTCTAGACGCATTGTCCATACATATCGCGAATATTCTCGTAAGGTCCAGTGTGAGGGCCGAGAACATTCGAGGCCATATATGTCTCTCTCTAATGGTGCACTCTCTGTCACTCCCTTCTCGAATGTTCCGAGTATAGCTATCTCTTTCTAGTAGTCCCATCCTTGTTACACACTTCTCGAATGTTCTGAGCATAGCTATCTCTTTCTACTAGTGCTATCTCTGTCACTCCTACTGGAAATTCCGCCATATAATGATTTGTGGTTCAGAGGCCCATAAGGGGTCCTGAAAACGCCTGAAAACGGGTTTTCAGGTTATGGCGTCATCTGATAGAGGGTGCCCTGAAACGGACTGAAAACATGTTTCAGGCGCCTGAAAACGACGGCAACTTGGGTGAAATTTCGATCTTTAGATATGTGATAGAGCAACTTCTGAAACGGCCTGAAATGACTTTTCAGGCTGCTGAAAACGCCTCTAAAGCACTGAAATTGACGTTCAAAGTTTTTGACCTAACCTACCGGCGTAACAATATGAAAAAAAAAAATTTTAAAAGGAATATGGCCTCTTAAGACCGCCGAGCGTTAGCGACTGAACCACAGAGCGCGGGAATGCGTATTTAGATCGGCGCGCGGCCGCCATAGTAAAAAATGTATGGAGAATTAAAAACACTTTTTGATAAATCTGGACCTTTAATACCAAACAATAATTGAAATATTTGATGCGGACAAATTGTAATGTAAACATTCATCTTTTTTTTTGAACTGAAAATCAGAATAGATTTCCATTGTTAAAGTATAAAAAACGCTTAACGCCTACACACGATTTTACAATTTTCGTCCAACTTTACTTAGTTTTCTAGGGTAAAATATTAATAATCTTATAACTTTTCCACGGAGAAGTTGTTAGATACATTCTTCGAAGTGCTAAATATATAGTTTAGAAAGGGATTAAACAACTAGTGTTGACGTTGTCTACTTAACGGCAACTGCCTATTTTTCACATTTCGCTCGGCGAAGTCTTAGCATGTCTGAATCTGAATCTACCGGTATTTCACAAGAGGAGACTGCTGTTGAGAAGAAAGTAGAAACCAGTACTTATAACAGTTAGTCATTTTTTCACAGAGATGTAAAAGGGGCAATCAGCTTTTTTCTGTCACTCGTTGCTATGGTGATGTCCGCTGGGTCACTTTTTAAGACTACGATTTTCCGTGATTATATTTAGCAAAAGCTTTGTAATTTAAGCAGTGATAGGCCAATTCATTTGTAGACTATCTCCTGACAATACCAGTAATATAAGTTATCAACACTTTTCTGGGAAGCAAGAGGAAACGATTTTTCGAATCGATTTATGTGAGTCGTCTCAGCTTTGTGGTAAATCATATACCACTGTTCAATTAATATATATATTATTTTCAAAATTATATAAACTTTCACGTGTTACTTTTAATGAACATTCTTAAAAGTGATTATTTACCCACTCTCAATGGTTGGTTTCGTTCGAGATTAATTGCGAAAACGTAGAACCGATAAAAATACCATAATTTAATATCCCTACGCAGAAAAATTACATATTAATAATTATTTTCCAAAAATACGTTTTCGCATCCATTTTTCAGTAGTAACATTAGTCGCTAGATGGCGTTGGCGGCAAAGTAGATCGCGCTATCGTTTGTTTCCCGTAGTTCCGTTAGGTCCGCAAGGAACCGTGAGTAATGGGTAACATACATACATACTTACATTATTTTTGCGAAACCGACAGTCTCGTTGGAGACGTGCTCGGTCGATTGAATCATATTATTCAGATTTATTTTATTTCATCACTAAGTCTCACTTGAAGGGTTAGCGTGTATAGTTTGTAGGGGTCGGAGTTTTTTTTAAATGGGTGGGTTACGGAAGGGATGGTTTTTCGAGTGAAGGGGATGGGAAACGTTACCACAGATTATAAGAAGTAATCATTGACAACGTTTCATATTTTACGACTACGATTTTATTACTTTTCTGTACTCCGCTTAGAAAGAGGACGTAATCACTGTTTTTATATTTTTCCCGAGATTACTAATTATTTTTTCTACTCCAGTACTTTTGCTGTCATTTATATAGTTACTAACTGTAATATAAAGACATAAATTATGAAAGTTTCTAAAAGTCTATAATCTACTGCCCAAAAAACACTGCTAAACGATGTTATAATGTCGCTAAAAAAGCATTACTTAGCACCACAGATTACAAAACAAACAGCGGCATTCACACAAATTGCAATTAAAAAAAAAATTGTGCTAATGCATTGCTGCCAACTTAAAAAAAAATGTTTTATCCTCTGTGCATGGATGTATAGTATACCTTTAGGTATAAGTTAATATTTTTTTTAATTTTGTTGGTTCCGAGTGGGGAACATGTAATCATCGTAACCCATGCCACTCGCGTTTTTTGCCCCCTCTTATACAACTGTTGCATAAAATACTATTATGATTTGTTTATCAAAATTTCATCATTTAAAATGAAGTAACTCCAAAACTATGAGACAATGGAAAGATTACTTTAGTCTGGTGACTAATTAAAAAAAAAGTAATGACGAAAATTTTGACAGCGTTTTTTTATCGCGGGCAGTTAAAATCTACCACTACGCAGGCATAGTTGTAGATTGCGGTCATTTTATATCTTTACCTATATTATTTTATATACAGAAAAATACATTCAAATCTTATTCTAGGATGTACAACGATGCGAATCTTCCTCGATCTCTATATTAATTTCCACTTGTTAGAAATATTAAATGTATTTCGTCGTCGTATTTCTTAGTTATAAATTCATAGTCCTAATTTTCTTTGGTAGAAGTTTTAAATCTATAATAACAATGAAATTTCGGCACATATTAGTATTAGATATTTTCCAAAAACGGATGTATTTATTTGCCTTTTTCTTTTCATTACGGCTGGACAGATTTAAAAAAAAAATCGGTACACGGCTATCTGGGCATCCTAAGATTAACATAGGATACTCTTTACTCGAGTACGGAGAACGAAAAAGATTTTTTTTATTAGCCTAGGGGTTTTAGCGACCACGCTATGTCACCCCCGTAATGCAGATTAATGCAATAAATACAGACTTACTGACTACCTACCGTCTCCTATAGAGGTGAAATATATCTTAAGTTCTATTTCGGCTTTAACCGACGCTGGTACAACCAAAAAGTTAATAGTAGTTTATGCAAGTGCTACATAATGAGAGACCTTAAAATACGAGTGTGGTTTTATGAAACGAGTCGTAGGCGAGTTTCATAATAGGATCACACGAGTGTTTTAAGACCTAATTATGTAAAGTTGCATACACTGCTTTATCTACACACATATTCATAATCATTATCATAGATTTTCTTTTATGAAAATATGAAACACTCAGTCCTGCCAGTCAGTCCGCGGAGCAGAGGAACACATGAGGTGACTCGCGTGACGGCGGGGAGGTCACCATTACAGCATCAAAATTGATACTGTAATGGTGACCTCGCGGTGGCTACGGTACTGTTATTAAATCACATCTCTGATTTTGGTCGCTGCCAAGTAATGTACGTTACCTATAATATCTGAACTTGTTATAGGAATATAACAAGATGGATGTAGAAAAATAATAATAAACATGTGTTAACAATGCCTTTTCCCCGCAGTTGCAATGCGTAATGCGCTGCGTCACTTGCGTCATGGCCGTGCTTGGGCTCACTGAGGGCTCCGCCCCCTCCGCCGACGACCTCACCCCCGTGCTCGTCTTCATTATACTCAAGGTAAGATAACTTAGATAACCAGCTTTGAAATGCGTCTAGGGAATGTTTAGTTCCACTACTCGTCAATAGATGGCGCTACTGTCCGTCGTCGGCTTTATAATGCTCTACGATTTTAGTTTGTCTTTATAATTATACATACTTAGAATAAGTATGCCTAGAACGAGTCTGCATACAATAGATTTGCAAAAGATGAAGCCACCAATATCAGACAACCTCACACAAATCGATCTAGTCCCAAATTAAGCTCAAGACGGCATGTGTTATAGATACTAGACATAGACAACGATATACATACTTATATAAATAGATATATACTTAAATACATTGAACATCCATGACCCAAGCACAAATATTCGAGTTCATCACTGTGAAAGTGAAACCAGTTTTAGTTAGCCACGGGCTGAGTTTTGTCCGTATCTGTCTACTGAACCGGCGGTCTTTAGTTCGAATCCCGGCCAGGGCAAATATTTGTGTGATGAACTCGAATATTTGTTCCTGGGTCATGGATGTTATCTATTTAGAGGACAAACTCGAAATGTTAAGCTTCACATAACCGTTCTGCTTAGGTATAATTTAAGGGTCCTTATCTCTTCAATTGACGAAGTGAAGAGGCGTATGGCAATTTCTAGATCTGCAATGGACAGGTTGAGAAAAATATGGAGGAATGGCAACATATACAAAGCCACAAAAATCCGGCTCGTTCGGGCACTTGTATTCCCCATATTCCTCCTAATTCGAGTTCATCACACAAATATTCGCCCTTGCCGATTTATGAATAAAATGAATTTGAAAAGGAATAACGCCTCGTTTACTGATTGCAGTAAAACGTTGATAACAAAAAAAAATGGGGTCGCCGAATTTCGGGTTTCAGAATCTTTATTTCTCAAGAGAAGATATTAACAACTTCACTTAAATGAGAAATTATTACTAAATATATATAAACATTAGTAAACCACTAAATGCTCGCCACTCTGCCGCGGTAATGCAACGCTAATTTCGGAACTAATATGTATATACGATAGCAAAATGTTATCGTTAAGTTAACTATAAGTAATCAGTATTAGAGATCACAGCACAATTTACCTATTATTGTGAATTGACAACATTTCATATTTTTAAGACTATCATTTTATTACTTTTCTGAATTCTGCTTAAAAAGATGAAGTAATCTCTGTTTTTATTTATTTTCTGAGATGATTATTTACTTTATTATTAATTTATAAAAACATACTCATTTTAAAATGTGGCAACACAGAAACCAGAACTTAATGGAACGGTTACTTTAGTCGGTTTTCTTATTAAAAAAAAACTTAATCAAACTCGGTATGCATTTGTCACCTGTCGACGTCAAATAAAAAATATTTTTTTTTTTCGCTCTTTGGTTTAGACAACAACCCTATTCAGCCCGTATTGTCTTAGATTGTAGTTATTTGATGTATTTTCTTATATTTCTTTAAATACAGAAGAATAAATTCAAAGATTTTTTTTAAGGTACACGACTTAAAGCCCTGTCGATCTCTATATCAATTTCCACCTGTTATAAATATGAAATGTTGTCAATTGTCCAGGTGAACCCTCCATCGCTGCTCTCGACAGTGGACTTCGTGAACGCGCTCGGCGGCGCGGCGCTGCAGGGGCCGGCGCTCTACTGGTGGACGCAGTTCTGCGCCGCCGTCGCCTACATCAAGACCATGGACTACCGCCTCGACTCCTAGCAAGAGCCGGTGCGCCAGGTAACTTGCAACCCATCCCTGCAATATACAGGGTGATCAATCCAAATGGGTCAGTAGGGAGAAGTAAGAAACTATAAGAGATAGGTAAATCTGTTCTTAGGAACCATGACGTCAATTTTAGATTTTATGAAAACTGCATTCATTTTTTTTTATAAATCTCATACATAACCAGGAATTGAACCTGGTTAAAATTCTGTAAGTAATCGCATGTCGTATTGTAACATTCTTTACAGCGGTTTTGGCCGGGTTATGTATGAAATTATGTATGACATTTATAAAATAATAATAATGCAGTTTTTATTCAATCCAAAATCGACGCCATGGTTCCTAAGAACAGATTTCCCTATCTCTTATAGTTTCTAAATTCCCCCTACTGACCCATTTGGATTGATCACCCGGTATACTGCCTTCTGTCCGAAAGGTGTCGTGTTTCGTCGGTTCCGGGGCAACCTACCAAATCCAACACCCGAGATGTCGGAACAACGGGGCCACGCCGTTTCGCCGTCTAAATAAACATAGTTCGGTTCATGACGCATTGGTGTCTACACTGTAATGTTATGTGTGTTTTTCAGTAAATAAATAATGCAGTAGCGAAAAGAATCTATTTAACCGACCGTGTAGGGATACAAGGCGGGCAATCCATGTTCGCGCACGTAACGACTATATTTAATTGCATGCTTGAGTCTTATTTACCGACTTATTTTATTCACCGTAAGTATTCATATTTACATTTATAAAAAGAAATCTCAGGTCAGTACTTTGTTTTTTTTTTTTTTTTTATATCACTGTTTGCAATTGTAAAAAATAGGAAACTTTCGTACAAAATACACCAATATGATAGATTTTTTTCCACTACTGTATATCGACGGAAAAAGCGTAAACGCTGTAAACGCCAAGGTTATTATTTTGAAGTCGATATTTTGAAACCCATTCTATTATATTCATCAAATACTGATGAATGAAATGTATTACGTCACGAGTCTCGGGAATGTATGTTAAGAGGCCTTATTCAAATTAGTTTTTTTTTTTCAACTTATATTCGACTGCACGCGATAAAAGCGTGAAATCCCTATGTTACTACCTAGAACTCGGGGAAAAGTATTACTCACTTCAAAAAGTTGGTTAAAATTATCAATATATGTGTCATAACATGAAAAAAATAAATTTTAAAAGGAATAAGGCCTCTTATAGACTACAGAATTATAGCTGAATCGCACTCAAACCACGCTGACTTTTCCAAGCAAATGAACTATCAAACCATATTGGTCGAGGCGTTTGGCGCAGTTTTTAGACTAGAGATGCGCAGAATGTGTCACTAAAGTGAAAATAGTGATATGTGCCTTTAGATCACCGAGATACGTATATGTATGTATCACTCATTTAGCTCAGTAGATCTTTAGACTATATCGTTCAAGAGTGAGTAGAGAACTAGAGACAATCTAGATTCAAAAGACGATTTGAAAACCGCGATAGCGAGCGAGTAATACTAAGATGATAGATGAGATACTGAGCTACTTGAATCTTCAGTGAGCGAAAGAGCTAGTGAGCTAAACTACAATGTAGACACCTACCTACTGAGCCGGCGGTCCCGGGTTCTAATCCCAGCCAGAGCAGATATGAAAAATATTATTTAATTTGTTGTATTTTGAGTTGCTCTAGTTTAAGTTGGTAAGAGAGATGGCGTACTTGCAGCGCAAATGCCGTACTAGTAGCGCCATCTCTGGCGGAGTAGGGGAACTAAAGGTTTTATTCGTGCTTATTCCTTTTAAAGGTTAAGGTTTCGAAAAGTTTTCGGAAAGTGTTCCTTATAGTTTTGAATAGTGCAAAATAAAAAGTAGAATATTTATTTAAACTTATTACACAAAGTACAAAAGTGAAAGTACAAGTGGCGGACTTAATGCCATAAGGCATTCTCTACCGAAGTAACTTTCTGTAACTCACGATAGTGCTAGATTTGTGTGATGTTTATTTATACATCGCCTGGTGACGACCAAAACTCACTAAAATGTCTGTCACTACTCTTCAGAACCTCGTATCTAGTTTGTTGATTGATACTGAGATACGAGCTTGTTTAAGTAGGTATTTGTTAGTTAGTGAGTTTTGGGGGTCCATATTCTCTCAGATAAAATTCTTATTGTAAAATTTCTACTTTTCTCTGAACAAATAACCTTTCAGGATTGTTTTAAATAATACAAACCTAACCTAAGCTAAGCCAATAGGTTTTACTCTTAAAATTGTATGACAAACAATACGTTACGTTATGACAATCAATCGTTATGTGAAAAAATGCGCACCCTTTGTATCTATATTGGCTCTCATAAAATTCTTATTCATAATTGTCATTAGTCATAATTTTCAACAGATGATATCACTCTTTTTTTTGCAGGATGGGCGTGTCATTGGGAAGAAACTAGTGAATCGGTATCCTGCTATACCCCGCGCCAGGGCTCACACTGTATAATTAGTTTAGTTTAGTGCGATCCGCTTACTGTTCACGTAGTGACGTCACAGGAACTGGCACAGAGTGTACATTAACATGTTTATTAATACAAATAGGAACTTAATTTCGTTGAAAAAAATGTCTATTTAATCACCTCGACGTTTCTGACGTAATGTTATGAACACAGTGTCGGACTTCAACACTGTCCGACGGATCATTAAGGCGACGGGTAATGCGAAACTAGCGCCACTTACGAATCTTTATTATATCTTCCAAACCAGATCAATTTTCAGTAATTGCAAGATATTAGGAGCTGGAAAAACACCTTTAGTGTTTATTAAATCATTATACACAATTTCTTGTTCTTGTCTCTAAAAACTTGCCCAAAACTATTGTGGCCGCTTTTGACGTGAACAAGTTTTGTAAGGTAAACTACAGTGAACAAATTGTATATAGTGATTTAATAAATATTAAAGGTGTTTTGCTAGCTCCTAGACTTCAGCTATTTCTAAAAAAATATGAGATTATAAAGGTATAAGAAAAAAATCTAAAGTGGCGCTAGTTTCGCATTACCCGTCCCCTTAAGTCCGATAAATAAACACCATTTTGAACGTGGTTAAGTCCTGTTTTCGTGTAAGTTTAAATCACATATTTTTTGTTGTTTTACACAATACTTCGTTATCTCGGAATTAAAGTTGACCGTCACTGTCTCACTCACACATTTGTAAGAAAGTGAAAGGCGTAATCAATTATTTCGTAGTCGCTTATCATATGCCACTGGACTCTACTAGGCTACAGCCTATTGGATTATAGGTACACAAGTAAACCCTAAAAGTCGCAAAAAAAACATTTGAAATAAAAAAAAAGTTGGCCAAGAAATATGTATATCCGGCTATACATTGTAAAATTAGGGGTTAACGAATGCTCCTTTTTCGTATACAGTGTGGAACATTTCTAAAGACTGGGCTGACAGAATAGTGTCATCTAAGTGATCTAATTGTAAAGCTAGATTTAAAAGTAAAAAAAGTCATCCAAATAAAATATTTGAATATCAGTGACAACCCTACTAATTCAAAGGTTTTATTTGCATTTTAAATTAACTCCTGTCTTTAACAGTTTTAACTTAGCGATGTTCAAAAGATGCTAGGGTTGACATATGCAGATTTTTACACTAATGTTTAACAAACTGTATCAAAAATGGATAGAAATATTGACATAGTTCATTGGTGAATAATGAAGCACTCAGTCTGAACAATTCCCTGTTTGCTTAAAAGTCCCTCGATCTGTTCCACCCTGTATATACTGCACAAAAGAAAACAACTACCAATAGATAGTTTGTGCTTTACGAAGTTGCAATTTTAATATACAATCTTTTAAACATCTTGCAACAGTGAATCAAAAGTGAGTAATTTCCAATCCAAAGTGTACTTTTCCTTCTTTATTTGGAGTTATAGCCTAACAATAAACTGCCCTAAATAAAGCTGGGAACATGATCAACCACAATATCACTGGCGCCATCTCTGGTCAAGTAGAGGAACTAACACATGTATGCACTAACTTTTCCTTCAGGCCGATGGTATAACATTCCATTCATCACTTGACAACTCGGCTGTACCTTGCACTATAAAAATATGTGCAATGACATACAGCTACTAACACAAAAAAGGAAAGTATAGATCGAAGTTTTAAATGTATAAAGAACATTCGTTGAAAAAGTCTAGGCTATTTTTAATGTGAATCGTTTCACTAATCAACGCTACGTCTGTTTAGTTTTTGTCGACATTCTACGACAACGAAATAGAAGATTTTTACAATGAAGCGAAAAATTTAAAAATGTAATGGTTCGGACAGGATTCGAACCTGCGTTTCCAACGGCTTTCCGGTAGCACATCGTTTCTATCGATTCTCAACAAATTTGAGACGATGGTGCCGACGGTAAAGTCTAAATCTTTACGGTAGATGGCGCTACGATGCCACCCTAAGGCATGTTGAAGCAACTGTTTGAAAGATTCAATGGCTCTGACATCTGCTTCGTGGTCCTGTTGGTAGGACGCCCGCGTTGGCCCTGAAAGCCGTTGGAAACGCAGGTTCGAATCCTGTCCGAACCATTAAGTTTTTCAATTTTTCGCTTCATTGTAAACATTTGGTTTACGTTAGCAGACGTTGCTGCTTTAATAAAAAATTAATAGTAGATTTTTATTATCCGTAATCATCGTGTACCGCGTTGCTTCTTATTTCATCTTTGGGGAACACAACGTCACAGAAATGGAACTAAAGGATTGTTAGCGTTAAGATTATTTATTCGGCATATAAATGATGATCGCGTGTCACTCTATTTGTAAGAACACTTTAATTTGTAAGAATGAACGCATTTCAACAGAACTGTCCTGTTGCTGTAGGCGAATTGATATGAGTATAGAAATAGTAGTGTCAGAGTCTAAAATAAATATTATACCTTTATAATAACATTGCTTGATTGGCATTTTAATCACAACGAACATAAGGTGACCGTTAAGAATAATAGCAAAATAGTAACTACTTACACAGCTTAAAAAAAAGGTTATTTTCTGATAATTGTGCAGATTTTACATTTATTTGAGGGCTCCATACAACTGCTCAGTTCGTGTACCACTAGCGCCATCTTTGGTTGAATAGAAGAACTTTTTTTGTTAGGTTTTTGATGTTATATCAGTCGTTGGTTTGCAGGTGCAATAAATCGATAGCCACTATGAAATCTATAGTCTCAGGGTGTAGGGTATCTGACGGATATATCGATATTTCGCAAACTTTACTTGACGACGCGGTTGGCTCAGTTTGCAAGCACCTGCCTACTGAGCCAGCGGTCCCGGGTTCGAATCCCGGCCAGGGCAAATATTTGTGTGATGAACTCGATTATTTGTGCTTGGGTCATGGTTGTTCCTATGTATTTAAGTATATATTTATCTATATAAGTATATACCATATCGTCGTCTAGTACCCATAACACAAGCCTTGAGCTTAATTTGGGACTAGATCGATTTGTGTGAGGTTGTCTGATATTTATTTATTATTTATTATTATTATTTATTATTATTCGTATTGGTATCGAATAGTTTTCAATTTCTAAACGCTACGCGGATTTTAAAAAAAGTATAATGAGTTTGTAAATAAATTAATAATTATTATTATATAATTCGAATAAATAATCAATGAGTTAGGGTGAATCCTACGCACATTTCCTAAAGGACTTAAAATAAAATGATAAATAAAAATTTCTATATTATAGTGCGACCAACTATTCTGTGATCATCTTCGCACACAGAGCACTCGAACGCAGACACTGGCAATCGTATGACATTTCAGCATGACAGTAGTTGTTCCTAATTTCGCCGTTTCACAGATAAGCCGGTCGCACTATAGTTGACAGTTGACAGGCGTAATCTACTGTATCTGTCAGAGCATAATGCAATTGGACTTCCTGTCAAGGAATGGATTAAATGGGCGAATTAAGCCACGCCGACTGATCGAACATGCAATTTAGCTTGCAACATATATCAAAATATTTAAAAAAAATACATATGTAGGTATTAATATTCCATATCCATATTAATATACCATACAAAAATTCCATATCCAAAATTAACAAATTTTAATACGTTTCTCAACTTTCTGGAAAATTTCTATAACTTTCATATCTCTATTATAGTGTCGCCATCTCTCGGCCTAAATGTAAAATACTCAACATTTCATTGCCACCACATATGAATATTTACTATCACGACACCATGTTTGTTAGATGTAATAAGATTTATCTGTGGGTATCAAAATTAATCAAGTGTAGGTAAAATGGTTGAACGAAGAGTGAAGTAGTTGATAACTTACGAAAAGTAAGTTATCAACTCGGCTGTACATGTATTATCTACGTTTGTGGGTATAAGCAATTTCAAATAAATATAAAGGGCCATTTAGAATCTACACGCGCAAGAAGTTCATTCATTCAGTTTTTTTGCCTCTACTTTATAAGAAGCCTTATTCGTTGATTTTTTTTTTATATTATGACAAATATATTGATAATTTCAACCAACTTTTTGAAGTGAATAATACTTTTCCCCGAGTTCTATATGGTAATATAGCTATTTCATGCTTTCGTTGCGTGCAGTCGAAAATAAGTTAAAAACGAAATTTCCGCGTACATTTTGTCAATTTCGAGTACTTATTTAAACAAAAATTATCATTTAAAAATTCGAACAAATTTTCAAATACATATATACCAATAAATCCCAATATCAATAATATGTTAAGAAACATGTTTGATCATAGAGAAAAGTATCTAAAACAATCAGCATTCTAAAAGGAATAAGGCCTCTTAAGTTAGAATCACATTACAGAATGTGTGAATCTTTGTATATAGGTAGTTGGCACTCGCACAATGACATCAGTGATGTCACGTTCGCCGGTCCTACCATGCCAGTTCATAAGAGGCTTATAAAAATTTACGCTATTTCTATGACTTAACATGTGTTTTTCCTTTTTCCGTCTTATTTCTATCTAAATTGTAAACCCTGTTGCTATCTGGGAAATCTATTTGCACGTATATTCTTTTTAATCCTGCAGATTAAGGGAAATGTGCTAGTTTTAGATTCATGCATCATTACTTGTCAAAAAATATTCATACTATTATGATAATTAATATGTATGGTATGAAGATGTATATAATTACGATGACTGTGCGACTAATATTTTCAAGTTAAGTCCATCTTCATTCAACTTTTCATTAAAAATTCAAATTCAGAGGGCGCTGAAAAAAAGCGGAATGAGAAGGCATTATTACGTACCTAGTCTGCGTAGCGGTCCTGTAGTTCAGTTTGAAGAGGTCGTGGGATCGAGTCCTAGTTGGACTGCAGTGGATCGCATACAATTTTGCCTTCTTATTTATCATCTGTACCTATCTATATACAAAATAAGAAATGTATCACCGCAATAAAAATATCAACATTGATTCTGTTTAATATTAGGTCCGTCTTCGTTAACCGACGATCGATTCGTGATAAACCAAAACCAACTCCTGTCAGTTCCCTTGATACTATATTAGTAGAGTTGTTAGTCCGCTGTTTTCTAACATAATTGTACGCATCGGGTTACAAGCATGAAATTTCTACCACAGTTAGAGTATTCTGCGGTGATTATTTTCAGATGTGGAGGGAAGTCAGATTCGTCCCCTGTGAGGCGGGAGAGTGGAGTGAATAGGGCCAAGTATCCCTCTTTTCTTTCTTTATTGCTGGTCAGTTAAGTCTACCAGGACGTGTTTGGTATCGTTTCTGTGGAAAACTAATATCAGAAATTATTTTTTTATGTATTGTTTGTATAGTTCTATATAAAAATATGGGTGTATGGCCGAAAAGGTGAAAATTACAACAAGTTTTTTTATTCAGTGAGGTAAATGGCAAGGTTTCATAGCGAACTAAAATTCTGTATCGTCCATCTTATGTAACCTATGAAAGCAATAAATAAACTGAACTAAATAAACTGAACTGAACTGAAATTAGTTAAATTTCGTGAACATTTTCAAATTATTATTATTATTTTAAAAAGCTCATTTAATCTAGTTTCTAAAAATTAATGCATGTTGGGCACTTCTCATACAAACAGTAGCTTAAAATATATCTTTACGTTGGCGTAACCAACGTAAATCTCCGAACGCATCCTATTTCGCTTCATTAAATACATTAAATAATGATTATTAACATGCTTTTACATATAATATTTACTATATACGTCCTAGAAAAACAAATTAATGCAATTATAATAAAATATTTTTTTGTTAATGTATCACGAGCACACGGGCTAATCTCAACATCAACAATTTATTTAAGTTACTGTTTGTATGAAGAGTGCCCAATATGTATACATTTTTAAAAACAAGATTAAATTTTCTGTTTATTAATATTTTTTTAAATTGTAAATATTCAGGATAGATAACTAATTTATCGTTCTGAATAAAAAAAAACTTGTTGTGATTTTTACCTTTTCGGCAATAAACCCAAATTTTAATATGATACTATTCTTAAATAACATAAAAAAATAATAGCTGATATCTATTTTACACGAAAACGATGTCGCACAAGCCCTAATAGCCTTTACTGCTCAGTAATAAAAAAAATAAAAAGAGCAGTACTTGGTCCTCTTCACCCCGCTCTCCCACCACACAGGGGACGAATCTGACTTCCCTCCACATCTGAAAATAATCACCGTGGAACGCTCTATGTGTGGTAGAAATTTCATGCTTATAACCCGATGCGCACAATTTCGCGGCTTAGCAACTCTACTATATTTGAGATAATCAATATACTGAAATATTTTGTTATAACTATAAGCAATAAGTTTTAAATTATAATATGAATGATTGTTGATTATGAATTTAACAGTATGCCACAGAAAAACAACATCTTCAAAAGCCTAGGTACCGATTAGATTCTCGTGAAATAATATTTTCATAGGTTTCCCCTGTACTATATGCGAGTCATTTTCAAAATACATGTACGTAGTTAAAGGCTTAATAAAAACAAAATTACGATCGCTTCTTTTGTGTGACGAAAGTTACTCATACAAAATCTATGGGTAACTATCGTAACACAATAGAATCAATCAAGTTTTGTTTTAATTAAAGCTCATAACTAAGTACATGTATTTTGAAAATGACTCATGTACGAAACTAGATACATGTAGAGGAAACCCTTTTTTTAGGAATATTTGTTTTCTGTGGCAGAACGGTTTGTTGCCGTGGGATTCGGCTGCAGCGTACGACAGCTTATATATATATATATATACAGTGTGTATATTTGATATAACCGCATACTTTACGGGGGCTTAGTATAGGCACTTATTAATATATTTATCCGTAAATTATAAAAAAACGAACATTTTTTTCCCATATAAAATAAATCAGCAAGCAATGTACTTGTTTGTTGTTGTTTGTTGACACATAAAATCGTGATGTCACAACCGTCACTAGTAATAACTACGCCATACATTGCTGCTCAGAAAATTTCAAAAATTAATTACGCTATGGCAGTTAACTTAACGCTAAGGTAATAATTGTTATAAATATCAGATTATAGCACTAAAATCTCCGTCTATGCGGTTGTATCAAATATACACGCTGTATAATTATGGTCACATATAGCTACACTTCGGTAGGATATTGTATAGGTAACTATTAGTTACCTATCTTTATAGATTAATTTAAAGTGTCCACTCTGTATTGCCAACACGGAAATTTATTAAGCGGTTTCTGTTTAACCGAATTAGCTAAATTTTATTAGACAAATAATTGTAAACAGAGTTTTGGCAGCTACTGATTTGTTTATTAATTTTCACATAAGACACAAGTGACTGTCCATTTTATTTGGAGCTTAGAAAAAATACTCCTAGTACGAGAGTCTTCATGCAAAAGATTTTCGAAAGATGAGGCCGGTTTTGGTTGTATGTGTGCGTGTCTACGAACCAATCACAGAGACGTGTTGCTTGTGAGCTTCACGTTGTGACAGATGCGCACACGGACGAAACTTGGCCCGTGTCTAACCAATGGCTTCACTTTCAAGCGTTTACTCGGTTTCTACGCGTGTTTATTCTAAGATCTCGACATAAAATGCATCGTCTCAGAACCATCCTGTACTGCAGCTGTGTTCCTGTCTTTTAGTAGTAGATAATAATAATGCCCTGGGATTTTCGATGCACCCCGGGATACTAATCAAAAAGTTGTCGATGTTTGATTTTAAATGACCACGTCGCACGCCGCAGCCACCGGCGAACTCACTCTACTGTAGTTTCATATTAAGCTATATACGTACTAAAATGTATAACAAACATTTATTCTTCTATCTAGATGTATCAAAGAGTATATGCACTTGTACATATATATTTATATACTAATCGTCTGTATATTTTCAAGAGACTATGCGGAATGAGAAATATATATTTCAAGCTTGTGCCTCTCCGGGCTCGACGGTGGAAAGAGGAAGATCGTAGTGCTTGTGTGTTAGAATTCTCGAATTATTTCTAGTATACTTTATTAGGAAAACAATTAGTTATTTGAGAGATCAGTTGGTTTTGTTACTAAGATATTGGTTTTAACATATTTCTATAGGTATAATTATTGTAATCAAATATAAAGTGTAAACAATCGTGGCTCTTGCTAGTTCTGCTCACGTGAATGGTGAAAATGTAAAATAAAATAATTAAAATGTCACGCACTGTTAATGTACTGCAAGAAATTATTTACTTGTGAGTTTTATAAAATTATTAGTTATTTATTGGAGTATAAATGATGCTTATCGAAATATTTTGTATTCAAAAGTTAGATCTTATTTTCGCAAATATACTAGTTTACCATACAATAAGATTGTTTTTATTACTCACCCTTAGGTCTACCTTTTGGTTTAAGTTGCGTACTCGGAATGATGTTAAGAGGCCTTATTCCTTTTAAAAAATTTTTTTTTCATATTATGACAAATATATTAATAATTTCAACCAACTTTCTGAAGTGAATAATACTTTTCCCCGAGTTCTAGGTAGTAACATAGCTAGTTCATGCTTTCATTGCGTGCAGTCGGAAATAAGTTGAAAAAAACTAATATTCCGCGTGAATTTTGTCAATTTTGAGTTGTTTTTGAAACAAAAAATTTCAATGAAAAATTAAAACTGTAGGTTTCAAATATATGCCAATAAATCCCAATAGCCCTGATCTAGGTAGTAACATCAATAATATGTTAGGAAACATGTTTGATCATAGAGAAAAATGTCTAAAACAATCAGCATTTTAAAAGGAATAAGGCCGAGGTTTTTAACAAGAAGATTATCACAGGGGATACCATAACACAAGTATGAGACTTTACGTCACCCTAGGCCGTAAGTGGGATTTTCCGCCCGCTACGTCTCTCTCCCTGGCCAAGACAAGACGTAAATCTTTAGACAAACCACGTATGGCAATTCGTAAAGCCCTAGATCGCACATTTATGGCCCTCACCTTCGGTTTGGGCCACAAACTCCTGCGATCTGGTGCATTCACGAATTCACAGTTCTAGGTATGTAGTAAGACACTCGTTAGGGCGGAGATGGGTCCAGAACAAGCCATAATTTGCGACCGGTCGCTTCTCTTGTACTGGGTTTGTCTCTATGGTAGCTACCTGCCCGGTAGTTAACTTGGTGAAGGGCCTCGGGGGGAGCTCACAGTTGCCTTGATCCTCGAGGCAAAACTGGTTGGGCTCCTTCCCGCGGTTACTGCCTGTTAACTGCCTGGTTCTACCGAGGAAACAGGTAGCACGGAAACAACCAGTTGAGCTTCTAGAATTCCAAACCCTCCTTACTCCCCAAATCCCACACAGTCAGCTGCAAGCGATGACGTGGCATGTCGCAGCGGGCTTTCCATCCACTAAGAAGGATGGTTAGCGGTAGAATGCCACCCGCGTGTTTGTGCCGTGCGCGGGGCCCGTACGGATGGAGAACGAGATCCTGGTAGGTTGAGTCGGACGGGGGTCGGAGTCGTTACCCTTGAAAGACAACACGCCACTTTGGCTCGGGATTCATCTCACACGGGCGGTCACGTCCTAGCCAGACGTGATCAATCGGCTGTTGCGTCCAGTCAGATGGCCGCGGGCGAGTGTCCTGGGGTGATGGGGTCCGTAGTCGGCGGTGCACGATTCCTGAGTCGCCTGTGGAGGTGACGATGGTGTTGGTGCCGTGCGGACTCATGGATAACTCATTCTGGGACGCTATATCGGGCTGGTATCCCTGATGCGTCAAAGCATCCCCAGTAGGAGGGCTCCAAGGAGGGTGGGGAGCCAGTCTGACGAAGTTATATCTGGAAGGTTAAATGGATTTTTCATTACCAAAAACGACGAGAAAGGGAGGACAAGCCGTACCTGCAAGGGATGAGGCTAATGCGCAGTGCGCTAAACTGGGTACTAATGCGGCCCGCAATACTGCCTCTGGCAGAGATGCGGGAGCTGGTCCCAGCAACATAGGTGGACGTGGTGGTAGAGGACACGCTGGACCCGTCCACTTCAAAGGTGCCGTCCGATCTTTTCCCCAAGGGTTGAAAAGCGGACTCGCTCAGAAGGGACCCGAAAGGGGACCCACTGGTGCGGGGACCGGAGAAGTGAGCGGAAAAGGCATGCCGAAGCCAATCGGCCCACCGTGCCGTACAGCCCTTCCAAATCCAACTGGGAGTGCGCCCCATGAAGCTGGTGTGACCAAACCTCAGGGTGAGGGCGCACAAGCCGAGGGCAGCTACATTCCCAGCAAGAGGCAGAAGCGGCGTAATAACGCGCGTGCTAGAGCCCGTCTGACTTCACAGACGGGCGCAGGTGTGACACCGGAAGCACCTGCAACCGCGGCCCCTTCAGGGCAAAACAAAAGGCCACTGGGTTTGAGTGGCGATTCTTCTGTGCTGGCTAGTGCCTCCAAAAGGACGAGGGTAGGGTCGTATGCGGAGGCGGTGGCGGCGGAGAGGATGGCCATTATCCCGGTGGACTATCCTGCCGTCAAGATCCAGGCTGGGCATCTGTCCGCTATCCAGGGCGCAGTACTAGCGCTCCTGGACGGTGCACCTGATCCCCTGCCGAGAATCGTGATCGGCAACATTGTGGGGGGTGCCCTCCACGTCAGTTGCCAAGGGAGGGGGGCCTCCACGTGGTTCAGCTCAGCAATCGGAGGAGTGGTGATTGCTGGACTGCACCTTAAGGTCGTGGACGCCAGGGATCTGCCGAAACCGGTCAAAATGGCCTGGAAGACGCGGATCGTTGGCGCCCAGGACCTAAAACTAATGCTCCGTGTGCTGCAGAGGCTTAATCCTATGCTGCATACGGAGCAATGGAAGATAGTGGACACCCTGATGTCAGACACAAGCACCCGACGCATCATCCTGATGGATCGGGAGTCGGCGGATGTCATCAAGGCGTCCAACTACCAACTTTTCTCGGGGGTCGATCTAAGCTCCTTCAAGCTCCTCGAGGATGTGGAGGAGAGGATGCATGGGAGGGCAGAGATCGACCATCGGGCAACCGAGGGTGTGGCGGCCACGGTGGGCGATGTGGCCGCAGGTGGGGATGCGAACCCAGTGGGTGGCGCAGACCTGGAGGGTCCAACCGATGACGCCGTAAACGTCGAGGCCAAGGAGGCACTGTCGGCAGACGGTGCGGAGGCTGAGACGGTAGAGGCAGAGGTGGGCACGGAGCCGGATGCGACGATGGTGGAGAGGGAGTGGAGGGAGGATTGTGCCGGGTCACGCATAGGTCGGGAGTCATCGCCGTTGTCAACGGTGGACTCGGAGGCCTTGCGAGATCTGGCTGATCTCTACCTAGGAGGCGACCTCTCCCCCATGTCCAGCGAGGCGCCACAAAACTCGGCCACTGATCTCAGCGGCCCCAAAAAACAATAATGGCGCAATGGCGGGTGTAAGGTGTGTACAAATAAACTTACAACACAATAAAGCAGCCACAGCCCTTCTGGCGAGGCAGTTAATTAGCGATAAATTCGACATTGCTCTAATACAAGAACCGTATATTTATAAAGGGGAAATTAGAGGTTTGGGCGGAACTGGTGGTACCATAGTGTACCACTGTTCCGATGATAACATGAGGACATGCATTTACGTCAGAAATGGCATTGATGCTATGCCCTTACATGCTTTCTGTTCCAGGGATCTTACCAGTGTTAAGATCCAGAGCAAAGGGGAGGGGAAGGCTATTATCTTCTCGTCAGCCTACCTCCCTTACGAGGCGACGGACCCGATCACACAGCAGCTACGGGATCTTGTCGCGGAAGGCAACAAGGCGAACACCGACCTGATCATCGGCTGCGACGCAAATGCTCACAACGTCATCTGGGGCAGCTCGGATGTCAACAAGAGAGGGGAGAAGGTACTGGATTTTCTGGTGAGTTCTTCCTTACAAATTATTAATAAAGGCAATGAACCAACCTTTGTCAACGCAAGGCGAGGTCAGGTAATTGATATAACGTTGGCTTCTAATAACATTAGTAAAAGTATCAACTCATGGCATGTTTCTAGGGAAATTTCTTTATCAGATCACAGATACATATGCTTTAGGTACAACACGAAGATAGAAGTAGAAACTGTACTCAAAAGGAACCCTAGGAACACTAACTGGGAAGCATACAAAGCTGACCTAAAAGTGGAACTGGGTGATCCTAAAGGTAAGCTCAACTCTATTATTGATATAGAGTTTGAAGCTGACAAAATAGTACAAGCGGTATATACAGCCTGGACCGACAACTGCCCCGAAAAGAAAATTATGGCAAAACGAATACCCTGGTGGAACCCAGAGATAGCAAAACTCAGGAAAGAAACCAGGGCTATTTTCAATGACGCAAAAGCCTCAAATAACTTTGAGAGCTATGCACGAAAGCTCACAGAATATAATAAGGCTGTGAGAAAGGCAAAAAGAAGCGCGTGGAGGGGTCACTGCGACCAAATAGGGTCTATACCAGAAGGTATGAGACTAACAAAAGCACTAGCTACGTCGAAGTCAGTCCCGCTTACAACCATTAAGGGCAGTGACGGGAAAATGACGGAGACAGGGCTAGAAACCCTAAAAATTATGTGTAGCACACACTTTCCAGGCTCAGTGATACACGAGAGCGAATTAGATGATGTTTCAATTAGTGTAGTGGAACAAAGCGCAAGCACAACCAGACACAACTGGGACACGTCGAAAAAGGTAGTAGACCATAACAAATTGAAATGGGCAATTTCAACGTTCCAGCCGTTCAAGGCTCCGGGACCAGATGGAATCTACCCAGTACTACTACAAGAAGGCGCAAACGTACTCATTCCTCACCTGAGTAGACTGTACAGAGCGTCTATAGCATTTGGACACATACCACGAGTATGGAGAATGGTAAAAGTAATATACCTGCCTAAACCAGGCAAGGCAGACTACGGAGAAGCCAAATCGTACAGGCCTATAAGTCTGTCTTCATTTTTCCTAAAAACATTGGAAAAATTGGTGGACAGACATATAAGGGATGGTCCATTAAAAAGACGTCCGTTGCACAAACTACAATGTGCGTACCAACCTGGAAAGTCAACCGATACCGCGTTGCACCTGGTAACAACCAGAGCCGAACGGGCCATAGAAAATCAGGAACTATGCCTGGCGGCTTTTCTAGACGTAGAAGGAGCGTTTGATCGCACCACGTACCAAGCTATCAGTGAAGCAGCTGCAAGACATGGCATAGAACCGACCATCTGCAAATGGATAGGCAACATGTTAAACGCCAGGCTAATAAAGTCGTCTCTGATGGGAGATGAAATACTAGCTACGGCTACAAAAGGGTGTCCCCAGGGAGGAGTACTCTCACCTACTCTATGGAGTCTGGTGGTAAACTCCCTAATGGAGGAACTAAACAGTGGTCCTATCTATACGGTAGGATATGCAGATGATCTAGTGATTCTCGTAAATGGGAAATTTCCCAGTACGGTATCAGCAATTATGAGTGAAGCACTGAGGAAAGTGGAGAAATGGTGTAACAATCACCAATTATCCATTAACCCAGGCAAAACAGTGGTAATACCATTCACGAGAAAGAGAATTCTTAAGGACATGCAGGAACTAAAACTGTATGGACAGGTACTCGAAATGTCCAGTGAGGTGAAATATCTTGGTGTCATACTAGATAAGGAACTCAATTGGAAAAAGCATGTTGATCACACCATAACAAAGGCTCTCAGAGTATTTGGGATGTGTAGATCAGCGTATGGTAAGACGTGGGGATTAAGTCCAAAGGTACTAAAGTGGATTTATACCATGATGGTACGACCAATCATCCTATATGGCAGCCTCGTATGGTGGCCAAGGACGTTGAGGAGCACATGCAGAGACGCCTTGACGAAGGTGCAAAGAACGGCGTGCATGGCTATAACAGGGGCGTTTAGAACTACGCCAACCGCGGCGCTAGAAATATTGTTAGATCTACAACCGCTACATATAGTGATACAGTCCGAAGCGCGCAAATCACTGCACAGGTTAAAAACAATGGACCTGTGGAGTTACTGCACGCCGAAGACTAAGCACACTAACATGGGAAGTAACAATGTTCTTGACAGAATAACAACCATGAGCTGCGATAAAATGCAGCCTAAGTTTGTATTCAGTAGGAACTTCAAGGTACAAGTTCCAACGAGGGCGGAATGGGCCGAGGGTCGCGAGCCACCTACAGCAGATGGTGAGGACATTATTTGGTACACTGATGGATCAAAAATGGGATCAGGTACGGGAGCAGGCATTCATGCAAAAGACTTCAATGCAAGTACAAGTATGGGAGGTTATGCGACTGTCTTCCAAGCGGAGACATACGCTATAATCGCCTGTGCCCAGGAGAACATAGATAGACTTACCAGAGGGAAGCACATCTACATACTCAGTGACAGTCAAGCGGCACTTAAAGCGCTGGGTGCGCCTAAAGTGGATTCTAGACTTGTGTATAATGGCGTCCTAGCTTTGAACAAGCTTGGAAGGCACAATAAGGTGCAACTGGTATGGATCCCAGGGCATGAAGGCTTCATCGGTAATGAAATTGCAGATGAACTTGCTAGAAAAGGGTCTGCGACAAGTTTCATAGGACCTGAACCATGTGTGGGTCTCTCGCAGGGAACCATAGCAACAGCCATCAAGGACTATGCCAAAAACCAGCACCAACAAGAGTGGAGGAAAATGGCAGGCTTGAGGCACTCAAAGCTATTCATGGAATGTATAGAATCAGGCTGGACCAATAAATTATGGGAATACAGCAAAAGACAGCTCCGAATCATAACGGGGGTGTTTACTGGTCACTTTGGGGTCAAAGGACTATTGGCCAAGTTGGGACTGTCTGACAATACAGATTGTAGAATGTGTGGCGAGGAGGCAGAGACAATGAAGCACATACTGTGTGGATGTCATGCCCTCGCCAGACTCAGAATGAAGGAATTCGGTATTGGTTACCCAGAACCGAAGGAATTCCAGGCACTACCAACTGGTTCCATCATCCGATATATGAAGGTGGTGGAACAATCCTTTGAGTAGGCGCGATGGGGGTAACTACACAAAAGATCCCATTGGGTCGAAGTGTATCCGCAAGGACCCCTTCCTAATAAGATAATAAGATAAGATAAGACACTCGTTAAATAAAATAGCTTTATTCAAAATAAAATTCTTTGTACAATCATTTGTGTTACACATGAAATAATACGTTTAAAATTACTAAGTACGTTGAGTAAGTATATGTAAGTTGTAACGGAGATTAAAACAGGATCTCATTTTGTGGCTTCCAGGGAAAAGATTATAAGAAAATAAGGCCAACATAAGGTGTAGTGAACGCACCTGTGATTACATGTAATGAATACTTTCACGACCAGTTAAAAAAAATGAAGCTACCCCAGAAACCGACAGCAGCCCGCTAGGTGGGCGCAACCCCACCCCAGACTCCGACACAGCCCGCCAGGTGGGCGCTTTTGATTGTACTACAAAAGGCGAACAGGGCCGGCGGCTGAGTAGAAGAGCGCCCACCAGACGGGTTGTTGGTCGTGACAGTGTTAATCACTAAATATGTATTACAAACAAGTATCTAATGGTATACTGAGTTTACCTTTAGTAATCAATGAATCATCAACATCAATGTTTAAAATTATGTAAACACATTGGGGTCGCGCTCATTTTAAATTGGATTTACCACTGCTAGAATATATAAAAATCAACACATGAATTGAATAACACATATGGCACTGCAACAGATGCATTTATTTGAGAACATGATTAAGGTAAGGTAGGGTATGAGTATCACCGGGAGAAGACTGCCCGTAACTAACTAATAAATAAAGAAATATTATGGGACAATCTTACACAAATCGACCTAGTCCCAAACTAAGCAAAACTTGTACTATGACTGAAGAAGACTGCCACAGTCCAATAAATAACTAACTGTTAGTGTTACCCCATTAGACAATAAACTACCTATGTGATCTACACATGAGGTTTGTTTGCCCAACCGAATCATCCCACATTAGACCATTTTAACCTCCGTATACAATTCTCTCAATAATACAACGGATAGGTAACATTTATAACAAACATAGAATTAAACAAGCTTTAACAAACAATAAATAATTTTGGACACACACTAATAATAACTAGATAATTATACATGAATAAATTAATTTTCTTTGGCAATACGTGCGAAGTGTGTCAAATTGCTTGTGTCGAAGAT
Source organism: Apotomis betuletana (assembly GCA_932273695.1). NCBI lineage: Eukaryota > Metazoa > Arthropoda > Insecta > Lepidoptera > Tortricidae > Apotomis > Apotomis betuletana. The sequence goes on along the minus strand of OW026298.1, from coordinate 56,450,836 downwards.
AACCCTACGACGTTCCTATGGCCCGTAAATCTTACAAATATTATAGACAATATTCACAACAGAATTGAAATTTTCGCGTAAAATCGCGAATATGAAAGGTAAATCGGGGCGAATGTGCCAGCGGGAAAAAAATAACCACGCAACTATACTTAGTTGAACTATAATACTAAGATTAAGAGGCCGTCCGTCGGTTAATCCTAGTTTGGTCTATGCAAGATTCTATAATAACTTTTGAGACTTCGAAGTCGTACCAAAGGACGACTAAGCATGATATTATATTTAGCAGGTACTTAAAAATAGCGACACAATAAATATTGTTATCATAGTATAAGGAAAGTAAGGTATGCCACTCCGGAATGACAGGCGAGATATGATTATGATTGGTTGGTTGGTTCTGTCAATCCGTTTCTGTGTTGCCAGTGATTCCCTTGTTACAGTCTGACCAAACAGAGTAGAAATTAAAAAGTGGCAATACTGTAGTGTCGTCCGTGACGTAGCAAGTCTCACTAGCCGGAGTGTCATACCTTGTTTTCTTGTACAAAGCAAATTACAATACCAATATGAATGTAATGGAAACCATGATTATACGAAAGCTGTTGTTAGTCTATTTTTATTGTATAAACTTATGTCCAGTGTGGGAGGAATCGCGTTTTATAGCTGTCTCACTCGCTCTTACTCGATCCAGATGAGAACCTCTCAGTTTCATCCAAACCCGAATGGACCCAATTGACAACATTAAATTTTTTAGCAGGGCTTTTATTCATGTTATCAAATAAAGGATAAAAAATTCAATTTTACATTTTCGTAAATATCCCAATTTTTGATTGAAAAATTCGTTTGAAAAATTCCTCCTAGTTGGTCACAGCGCTAAATCATACAGTCGGTCTATTACTAAGGCGGATTGGTATGGAATTTGTACCGCTGTTAATTTTGTGTTGCGATTGCGCTGTCTAATTTTCCACAAGATGTAGACGGTTCTGATGTCGCTGATTTCACATGTTTTTAATATTTAAAAAACTACTCGGTATAATCAATTAAAAATTGTTTTGGGTTCAGTGATATTAAATTATTTAAATTAGTTTAAAGTTTAAACATACCACTATTAGAAAATTTGAAATGCTGTCAAATATTAGGGTTATGCCATAGTAGACTCACAGCAGCTTTCGCATAAGTTGGGATAAGACTAACATAGTTTATGTCTAATGGGGTAAAACAAACAGTTAGTTAGTTATTGGACTGCGGCAGTCTTCGCCCGGTGACAGTCTTACCCCAACTTACATTAGGTAGTTCTGGATTTCAATATTCTCACTATGTCTCTGTATACAGTCTGACACAAAAGAGTAGAAATTAAGAAGTAGCAATACTGTCGTGTCGTCCCTTTCTAATCAATCTAAGAAAACGGCCACGTCATTACAGTATTGCCACTTCTTAATTTCTTCTCTTTTGTGTCAGACTTCACTCGTACTTACGTAGGGCAGTTAAATATTTCAGTTCAGTTATAATTCGAACGAGCCAAGAAACGATGGCATTAAATACCACCTGACCATTGAACCGCCCAATGTGTACGGAGCGTCATATGTTCCACGAGCCGAGTAGAGGTTTCTAAAGGTTATTGCGGACCGAACAGCTCGGCACCGCCTCAACTCGCTCGTCGTCAGCCATACGCAAGCACGTAACGGCTATAGGTGAGAGCGGATGGTGGATAAAAAACGGTACTACATAATCTCCTAAGCTAACGGCCGTCCGTCTTCTGTATCATCAAATCATCAATTAAATATTTAGTAACAATAAACCGATGCGAATGACAAAGCATTATTTAAATTATACATTTTTAACCCGATTTCTACGGACTAGGCTCAAAGGGAAGCCAGTTAGCTTTCCTTAAATAAAATAATACAGTCAATAGGGATAACCTTTACCCTCCCGTCATACATCAGCTCACACGACATTTTGAATTGTTTTACAGCTGCGACGCAAAGATAATGTATTTATAAAAAAAAAATGCTGTGGGCTAATGTTATACGGAAGAGCCGAAGTTACCCCGATTGACTGTATATAAAATCACATTTTCCACACGACTTAAATAAAAATCAACAAGCCAATAAATAATAAAATATTAAAATTCAATCGAACTATAGGATACAATTTGTTAAGACACAACCAACACTAAACGGGTAGGTACATAGTAACACTAAATAATTTAAAACCATCATCGGCTTATAGGATGGCACTGTCGAACTGACTTAGGGTAAACTTCAAAAATTTCAGAATCTAACGACATGAAAAAATCGCGATTATTTCTCAAAATTGCCTGTATCTGGCAATTTTCGGCATGGAAACTGTCTTTTATATTCAGAAATTTGCGAGTACTTTCCCAGATTTTTAGAAATAATCTGCAACTTGCACATTAGTATGTAGGACCATCTTTATAGTTCAGAGCCCTATTATGGCAAAATATATGTTCTTGCGACCCGACGCCGCTGTGAGCGTCAACTTTGCCCGTCCGACCATGCCCCGCCGAATACCAGGGCAAAGTTGGACCGAGGGCTAGGTACTTAATGATAACAAATTAACACATCTTGAATTCAATCGTTGATTAAATTTCGGCCAACGACCACCGTAAAACATAACTTTTTAACAAATAAATTCTCTTTGGCTAACGAATAAGCACTTTATGCTTGAGCATTTTAATATGATCTGAATTTAATCAAAAGTTGACTAGCAATTCAGTATTTAATCTTATTGCCGATATGTTCAGTGTTTTCTCTATTTTAGACTAAAATGGTAAAATTGTGTGTAATAATATAAATGATTTCACATTGATCACTAATTATCAGTAGGTATAGTTCAATAAAATTGACGCATTTTGACAAAACCAGTGACTTCGTGCAATAGTTCTATAAACATGGCAAATTTTAATATGCTTATTGCCATATTTTACAATGCGTCAATTTTGGAAAATATATATAATTGTAGTTAGAATGTGCATTTAGTCATTTCGACCACTGGATTGCTAGCTACGGTAATCTTAAATATCTGTTTTTAGCGACTAACTACGTAAATAGGCGTTTCATAAATCTAATAAACTCTTAACATTAGTAGCAACAATAGCCTCCAAAACGTATAATCGATAAATAAATTCTATTTTGAATAGTAGAAATTGGGAAGCATTAAAAAAAATATAACATTAGGGCGAGTACAGACATGCTTCAAGGTTGTACTATGAAAGGCAGAAATATGTGAAATAAAAATGTATTATTACATTGCTCCGGTTGCCTTTCTTACCGCATATAGGGTAAATCGCCAATAATTGGCCACCATTCAATAACTGGCCACCTCAAACTAAAAATGAACTCTGTTCACCTATAAATATAATTCATTTTAGTATAAGGTGTTAATTACTGGCCACCCTTCAATAACTGGCCACGTTATACTAAAATGAATTCTGTTTGTAGGCGAACAAAGTTAATTTTTAGTATGAGGTGGCCAGTTATTAAACGGTGGCCAATTATTGGCGATTTACCCTACCATAATAATATAATTGGTCAGGTCCACATGTATTGTGGCCAATACAAAATAATGGAAATGGATCGCTCTATATTCCGCAAAATGCGGCATTTCGTAGAATACTCATTTCATCAACAACATCTTCCCCTAAAGCTATAAATGTTACACGATATTTTAAAACATTAGGCTAGGATTGTTTCAATCACAAAAAACACAGTTTCCGAGAAAAATACTGTCGATGAAATCAAACATTCCATTAAACGGTTGACGATTAAACAGATAAAAATCCAAATACACACAGATACTTTTTTGTTCGTATCGGCCCTAATAATAGACTCGACTAACATCACGTATCCCTGGTCGATCCTACCATGACAGTCGGAGCAATATAACAATATATAACTTATTGTTCCATACGTAGATTGTGCGTGTATACTAGCCCCTATATATTACGAGTAAGTGAAATATAATCGCGTCTGCGCGCGTCTATTCTGTCCCCTTGCCATGAGTTGACGTGACCATATTCGCTAACGACGGCGTACAGTACGATTAAAATCAGTTAACGATTCGGCTTTTACCCCTCTCTCGCACGCTCTTATTAAAATCGCATAAGTACGAGCAAGATAGATATACAATCCGAATCGTTAACTGATTTTAATCGTATTGTAAACGATTTGTATGGAGAATAGTACAGCGCCCCTAGCGGTTACTTTGTAGAACTACTATTCTTCATACAAATCGTTTAGGCAGTCGCAAGCATGTACGGTCAATGTTAATTTATGGTAACAGTACTGACTCATTGACCTGTGTAAGTGTGTACTTGCATCTTTGCGAATATCTACAACACGATCACATTGCCTTGCTAAATTGTTGAGTAAATCGATTTTACCTAAGTGTTAATTATCAATATTATTATGTGAATGTCATGGTTGCCGGTGTTGTCGGGAGATGAACGGAAGCGAAGTAGTGATTGGCTGATTAACAGTCGGAATGCCTTAGAACCAATAATACATACTTAGAACACCTGTGATAGGTTTCCTCACGGATCAAATCGACCTTTTTATGACGTCAGCAACAAGGAGTTTATACTTAACGAAAATTAGATTCAAATGTATGGAAACTTGGGCAAAATTAATGGAGAGTAGAGGGGGAGTAGATAAAATTTAACTTTGCTCTATAACCTACACTACATGTCCTGATAAATAAAAGTTGTCCATTAATTTTGCCAAATTTTCAGCTAATTTTATTGAACTACTAATGATATCACAAACCATATTGGTAAAAATTGTTTTAAGCTTATGTTAATCTAGTTATAAATTCATAATACAATTCCGACTGTTGAGGCCGACCTAAAGGGGAGTACGCACATAAAATAGACTTTCCTGAAATTATGACGCATTAAGTGCACTTGAGCGATCTAGAAAGTGCATCTTGTACTCGTTACAATAGGTTATACTATGCGTCGAAGCCTAAACCCCTAATCTTTATGGCTCATATCATATGTGCTCACAGAATCAGACAATATTTAATAAATTACGCTATAATCAAGAAAACGAAGGCTATACTGAATGGTGACTAAGTTATTGAAATAACGCCCACACTGTAATCAAACTTTTTTGCAATTTGCCATCGGGATCCGTAGACCCAACGCGATAGCTAGAATGAAATGATACCCGAGAGTTCTTTATTTACCGTGAAAAATGTTCTAGCTTGAGAAAGTTTTCCCTGCAAACTCTAGAAAATTCTCAAGAACAAACAACTCTAAACGAAATGTACCTATGCACGGGGACGAAGATGAGCTTCAGTCTACGGCTATCAATATAGCTCTAATACACCATTCACCCTTAAAAACTTTAGTCCGAATATCACGTGATCCAGAAGGCGGGGTAACAGCAAGTTCCAACTAAGAACAGAACACAATCACTCGAGCGTTCCTGTTAGACTGTCTTGACACGAAAAGACGTAAATAGCTAGTTTTTAGAACCGTACGTTTGTTTAGAAACCAGCGGTGATAGATATTGAGCGTTTACGTGCATTATTAAATCGCCGCGGGGCTATTATGACCAGATTGGCAAGAAGTTGTAACTTTCGACTTTTCCTTACTAGGTACGAATTTCTGATTAACCCTATTGGCGCTCAACTCTCTGACGGAAATTGCTCTAGGTGCTGAACAACAAACCAGATAACACCTTACGCATCCTTAGCAGAAGATTAGAGGGGCATCCCTTGAAGACTGCCCCGGTTCGGAAGAGACAATTCCATATATCTGTAGCCATTAACGCCTTCCACGCAAGTGTATCCACCTTAGTGTGGCCTGCCGCTCTTGGCCCGCTGCGGGCTGCCGGGGACAGAGGACGCCGACAGGCCGGGGTAATCGAGACACATGTCGAAATTCTTGTCCCGGACGTTGCGTTTCAGGTACTCCGAGATGTGCTGCACTATCAGGTCGATTGCCACTGAAAAAGGAAATTGTATAAATGTTAATAGACGAGGAACTTAAAAAAGTTTTATCTACACCCATCTTGTTAAATTCCTATAACAAATTCAGGTATTATATGTAAGGACGTACATTACTTGGCAGCGACCAAAATCAGAGATGTAATTTCATAACAGTACCGCAGCCACCGCGAGGTCACCATTACACTATAAATTTTAATCTCAATTGATGCTGTAATGGTGACGTCCCCTCGCCGCGGTTGTCGTCATGTGTTCCTCTGCTTCGCGGACTGACTGGCAGGAATGATTGTTTCATATTTTCATAAAAGAAAATCTATGATACTGATTATGAATATGTGTGTAGATAAAATAGTGTATGCAACTGTACATAATTAGGTCTTAAAACACTCGTGTGATCCTATTATTATGAAACTCGCCTACGGCTCGTTTCATAAAACCGCACTCTTATTTTAAGACCTCTCATTATGTACCATTTGCATAAACTAGTCTAACGCGGCCTTATTCCTTTTAATTTTTTTTTTTTCATATTATGACAAATATATTGATAAATTCAACCAACTGTTTGAAGTGAATAATACTTTTCCCCGAGTTCTAGGTAGTAACATAGCTATTTCACGCTTTCATTGCGTACAGTCGAACATAAGTTGAAAAAACTAATTTTCCGCGTGAATTTTGTCAATTTCGAGTAGCTTTTGAAACAAAAATTATCAATGAAAAATTCAAACTGTAGGCTTCAAATATATACCAATAAATCCCAATAGCCCTGTTCTAGGTAGTGACATCAATAATATGTTAAGAAACATGTTTGATCATAGTGAAAAATGTCAAAACAATCAGCATCTACGGAGAAGCAGAACAGAGGGCCACAATATTGATCTCCCGCATACGCTAAGTTGTGGCTACCGTTTGGTGGCGGGGCCTCAAAGAATTAAAAACAACTCCAGCGGCAAGTCGGACCAAAATATGCGCTGATTCTGTGGATTGTTATATCTTTTTAATTATTTTTAATGTATCAAGCGAGTATGTTATTCTGCGTAGATGCTGTATCTACGCAGGATAAGCCGCTACACTGGCTAAATGGAGTGTCTCGTTGTTCAGTAGGTAGGTACCTACCTAAGTCACAAGCACAGCAGTAGGTAGCCGAGCGAAACATATGCTCTAAATGATACAGATTATCTGTACCTATTATTATAAAAAATATGGCGAAATAGTCTATTTGGAAATCATTGAATCGAAAAATGTATGTTCCGTATGTAGTTATTTAGGTATTTAGAAAGAAAAATAATACATCTATTCGTGAGCGTAGAACATAAGTAATTATAATTACATTAGTGTGACCAAAATAATATACCACCTCGGCGATAGGCGTACCCACCCCGACATGGTCTAGTGTTCCAGGATTTTTGGGTTACCCATAGAAATTCATGATTTCAACTCATAGGCCATGGCCAGGCCCCACCTGAAAAATAAATGCTAGCTCGCGAGCCAGCGCTGATCTTCCAATGGGACCATAGGTGGTGCCACGGAGAGCCGCACGCACGAATGCTGATCGCATTTAGGTATGCGTCTCGGCCGCTCCATCACGCCAGAACGGCTGGGCGAATATCAATAATTTCTGATATACTACAGTGAAACCCAATTTTGCTATTGCGGCTAATTTTCGACCCTGACCTAATCCCCAGATGCATACAGTTGCAAGAACTTTACTACATTTTATTCTATAATGACGTAAATAAAAAAACAGATCCATGTTAATCAAGGCTTTGTGTATCAGTTTGAAAAAAAAAGGTTCGAATCGACTGGTTCGTTATTGTTCTGTTATTCATGAATTTTCAACCATTAGCTAATAGATTGGTACACGTACAGTCAAGGAAACTGAAACGTGTACCTTTAACGACATGAGCGAAAAGGATATGCGTTTAATTTTCCTTGACTGTACGTATACGTACTTATCTAATTAGCAGTTGTATTTGGCACAACGGGCACAATAGCCCGCAAGGGCAATGTTGGCCCTGTTCGGCATATGTAATTTTCTCTCAAGCAAGCCTATACCTAATTATTGACTACTTGATAACCAATGGGGAATAAATAAAACATATCGAGAAGGTTGCACACTTTATTACGATACAAACGTCCGCTGTATATGCAAATGCTGCGGCGAATAGAATACGTACAAGTCTTAAAATTGGGACAGTCATGCTTAGGTATATAAGTATACGTTCAGGTTCACATCGTCCCTATTCTCATTTTACTAAATTCCTAGGTCGTCAATATTGTCATTTCGTTCTGTGTCCTATCCCGTACAAACAAAACATGTATATATAAATTATAATATATATAAATATATCTGCTAATATTCACCGCTAGATGCGCTATTCTTTTATTATAAAGCGTTAGGATTCTGAAATATGTACGGTGTGGTGGCGAAATCTACAGAGTTTTTAGTTTGCTGTTCAATTTGATAAAACGAGAATGTAAATGAAGTGAACACAAACGGGTAGATTGCTTACATTATATCGTTGAGGCAAATGGTGGACCATGTTAACATATAAACTTAACAACTAAAGCTCTAAGCGATACAATTAGGTTTTATTATTGTCTAATTTAGGCAATTGTGATATTTTACTAGGCGAATCTAACAAAAAAATGTTAATGTTAAACAAATCAAAACAAAACACTTACCTACTCTTGATCAATTGTAAGATGAATTAACTAAACGCAATAATAAAACCTAATTTGTTGTAGATAACTACACTGGAAATACTCAAAAACCATTGGATATAGAGTAAGTGCACGGCCTGAGTGGATGCTTGAAGGGAAGCGTTACGGCAAGCAGTTGAGTGAACAGCGTGCACACATCAGAACATCGCTCAACTCGAGCGTCCACGGAGGCTTTACACAAAGGAACGTTATGTGACACATAGTGTGGACACATTACGGAATATACTAATGAAAATAGTAATGTTACCACAATTATAACACTACCCTGGACAGAAAATGCAATCTTCAGGCCAAAGGCATTAAATTATTGATATGTTAAAACAAGCATTAGCTTAACATAGGATATAGGTAACCATTCTTATGATAATACAACTTAAAAGTAATTACAGCTTATAATAACAAATTATTAAATCGAATATATATGCTGTCAATGTGGGCAAAGTTACCCTCATCGACTTATGTGGTGTACAGAGGCACAAGCGTAGAAGTAAATCTATTTACAATGAACGCGCCTCCGATGTGTTTTCGTAATTTTGAACAAAGTGGGATGTTGCTATGCTATGATACTAAAGAATCATTCAAAATCAATAACTAATATTATGTTATAGTTAATGAATAGATAATATACACATAACAACATCAAATATTGTTTATTACTTCTATTATATAAAATACATATAAGGAACTTTGGAGGTGCGTTCATTTTTTACTGGTTTATCTCTACTGGTATGATAGGTCATCATTATCATGACGTATACCTAATCTCATGTAAAAAGAGCGGTGTCAAACTCATTTCGTAAGTAGTTTATACGGCGCGATGAGTTTGGCACCGCTCTTTTCTTTTTAAGTGAGATTAGGTATATATCTATATATAAATATATTTAAATCGTGCTTTGCATAACATAGGGTAGCGAAATAGTATGAGTAAGTGTACGTATCTAATATCGCGTACATACGCGTAGTACATAAAAGTGTAGATATGGAAAACAGGAGTGAACGAAATATTTAAATACTATGTTAATACAAATTGACATACATGTTAATGGACTGAAGGTATTGTTTATAATAATATAACCTGTCCCTTTTAGTAATAAACGACTATAGTTCACAGCGGCAGATAGAGACGATTTCATTCATTAATTTTAAGTTAGTTACGTTGCAGATAACATTACAAATTCTTAGCTACTTCGCGCAGGTAAGGTTGGTAAAAAAAATCGCGGTGCTACAGTGACATATTCGGGACGATAAAAAGGGCGAAGACCGTTCTGCTGTCCCGAGTATCGTTGGATAGTCGGGCTGAGCCAGAAGTGCTTTAGTCCGCACGAGCGAGGGTCCGTGAGCCGGTAATTCATAAAATGGGAAATACTGCCTAATTTGCGGTCGGCCCCTAAAAACAACGAAGTGACCTGCGCAGGCTAAATAGGGCCTAACCGGCAAACGACAACCTGACAAGTGCGAAGCGAGTGGGATCTATGTCGACCGTCAGAAAAATGACAAATGCACTGGACAGCTACTAATGTTACTTCTTACTGGATTTTGGAAAATTATGCATTGGGTAATTCTGCTATAAACGTGCTTTTGTATCACATGTATTGAAAATACTAGTATATTTGTTAATTATCATAAGTCATTGTTAAAAATATATACGTATATTTGCGTGTATACATTAAGATGTTCAATTAATATGAATATTACATTTATCATTGATTATCAATTCACCGGGGCATTAAATATTAAAAGCTAAGTTAGGTGCTTCAGTGTGCGCTAGTAAATAATTAATTATGAAAATACATTTTTACACCAGTACCTATTCTATAGTATATATCGCCAGGTGCCAACCAAAAATCACTAACATTTTTCTGTCCCTACACTTCAATACCTCGTGACTAGTTTGTAGATTGATACTGAAATACGAACTTTATTTTAGGTAGTGAGTTTTGTTTGTCAACAGACGATATGAAGGAGGAGTCACCAAATAATACTAAATCTACAGTAAATGCGGACAAAAAGCACAAAACTAAAAACATTGCATACCAAAAAAACACTCAAATGCTATTTCATTTGGCAGTAATTTAAATCACTATATAAATCAATTTGTGCATGAGTGATCTCAAATGTTATTGTCTGTCTCAAAATGTTTATAAAGATGTCACATTATTTATATTCAACTGTGTTAGTATACACAATTTATACTTATACTAATTTAAAATCAGCCTTAATAATAGTTTACAGTGACATGAATAGCCGAATCATAAAATAATAGATCGGCGTAAGGATAGAGTCGGGATGATAAGTTGCCGTTCGTTTCGTACACTAAGATCAATTGGTAGGATGGAGTACCACAAACCTAGGTAACATTGACCATAACGGGAACATTGCCTCAATCATAACATAAATATAATATTAGAACAAATGAATTTCTTAATAACACCTAACACAACAGAAATTTAGTAGCCTAATGAGATTTTCAAGAATTATATTTTAATACATTTTTATTAAAGTCGGGACTATAAGTTGCCGTTCGTACACTAAGATCCATTGGTAGGATGGAGTACCACAAACCTAGGTAACATTGACCATAACGGGAACATTGCCTCAATCATAACATAAATATAATATTAGAACAAATGAATTTCTTAAAAACACCTAACACAACAGAAATTTAGTAGCGTAATGAGATTTTCAAGAATTATATTTTAATACATTTTTATTAAAGCAGTAACGTCTGCTAGCGTAAACCTATTTTTTTTATACAGGTTGTTTTTTGAACGGGGTACCGGGGACGGTCACACTGAGCAACTTTCACTATGGGGACAACCACGAAATCTCGAAAAAAAATCTCCTAATTAGGAGTTAATTGAAACTCAATTGATAGTTAAGTATCAATTAATAGTTAATTGATAGTATTTTTTCGATATAGAAGCGAACTATTTAAAAATGGGGGGCTACGATGCCGCCCTAAGGCGTATAGAAATGAAGCAACTGGTTTAAAGACTCTACACCATTATTGGTAATGCACCCGTCTGGCCCGGAAAACCGTAGGGGACGTGGGTTCAAATCCCTCTCAAAGCATTTTTTTTATAAATTTTTTTCGCTTCTATAAAACATTTAAAGAAAAAGAAAAAGCGGAATGTAGAATAAGCTGGAAATTACTTTACCGACAAGAGCCTAGCTCTTAAATATATGATGATGATATAACATTATAATTTCTTTTATATTATGAGAGAATAATGTTTCCATTAGGTTTACAATAACCTGGGATCCGGTAAATCTTCTGCTAACTCATTTATTCCAAATCTATTAAGGATTGGAAAAACGTAAAAGTTGGTGAGTCACTATGGGGACAACCAAGAAATCTCGAAAAAAAATCTCCTAATTAGGAGTTAATTGAAACTCAATTGATAGTTAAGTATCAATTAATAGTTAATTGATAGTATTTTTTCGATATAGAATCGAACTATTTAAAAATGCGGGGCTACGATGCCGCCCTAAGGCGTATAGAAATGAAGCAACTGGTTTAAAGACTCTACACCATTATTGGTAATGCACCCGTCTGGCCCGGAAAACCGTAGGGGACGTGGGTTCAAATCCCTCTCAAAGCATTTTTTTTATAATTTTTTTTCGCTTCTATAAAACATTTAAAGAAAAAGAAAAAGCGGAATGTAGAATAAGCTGGAAATTACTTTACCGACAAGAGCCTAGCTCTTAAATATATGATGATGATATAACATTATAATTTATTTTATATTATGAGAGAATAATGTTTCCATTAGGTTTACAATAACCTGGGATCCGGTAAATCTTCTGCTAACTCATTTATTCCAAATCTATTAAGGATTGGAAAAACGTAAAAGTTGGTGAGTCAGAACGGTGGGTGTACTTGTCCATTACTTTTACGTTATAATTTATGTAAGGAGTGGTTATAATTAGGTACTCAATAGTACATTTTGAGTACACTTTTTTCGTATAGTTGTTATATATATTTGTAAAGGTCCCTTACACCCGCCATTTTGACTATCACAAAACTTGTTTACTTTGCCCGTGTACAGGTATTCCTAAATATTGTGGCTACTTATAACGTGATAATGATAACGATTCAACCAATAAAAAATAATATAAATATTTATTGCTTTTGAATGTTTATATGTATATATTTATAATACATTATAAAAAATATATTCTATCGTCGTTTGTCAGGTGTTTTAAATTACATAATAGGTACACTACTACATACTAACACTAGTGTTATTATATTTCATAAAAATTAGCTGATTTTACATAAAGTATCCTCTAATTTTAAGATTTTTTCGATAGAATATTTTATTGTAACCGATTCAATTTAAAGTATCGCAAAGGGGTCATAATCATAATACTTTTAAAAAACAATCCAGGATGATTGATAGAAAAATCCTTTAACGGTTGCAAGGGATTATAAAATTCCATTTTTAATTTTATTAACCTAGATACCACTTAATTATTTTAATACATGCATTGTAGTCAAGAATTAAATGAAACAATACACACGGTATTTATATGTTTAAAGTTACCAGATAAAAAAAATTATACATAAAATAATAAAAATTACAAATGCCTTTTTAATTGTTTAGGAAAGGTAAATTTCCGTTCACATGATACGACTCAGTCACAGTTCAATACTTAGAAATTTTCGTTTCTCTTGTTTCTTTTTAGACATGATTACAATAAAGCTCAAAAGTAACCGAACACTTTAGTCTCAGCGTTTCGAAACGTAAACTTAGTCGAAATAGACAGCCTCGAGTAGGTACAGGTGGGCAAGTTGCAGAAAGTTTCAAAAAACTGAGAATATTTCGGAAAACTTTCATAAGAATTTAAAATATTAAATCAATTGGGAAATTTCCTATGAGGATTTTTTTGTAATTTCCATGTGGAAATGTCGCAATTTCCGTCGACAAATCCGTAGACAAGTGCTATAATATCAACTGACATAAAGAAAACAATAACTCAACTTGTAACTTCGTTACAACATAGAACCTGACATATTTGAGCGATTAGTTTCATTAACCATACAAGTCTTTTCTTATATTGCAAAAAAACGATCGTACAAAAAAGAATTTCAATCATAAATAACCACTAAGCATAAACAAAAATTGGCCGGACTCGGCTGATCCTCATTTCTCGTGCCAAGATAAAGTTATAAAATAAAGTTTCATTGATGTAGGTGACGGTACCAGTAATAGACGAGAGCCAGTAATGGTGTTTTTTTAGGTAACCTCAATTTTTAAGAAACATACGCAAGATAGTTTTAAACTAACAACACTATGTTCAGATAACTGATGGTCCTAACTAGTAATAGTAATTTATGCAACTGTTACATAATGACGGGTCTTAAAACATGAGCGTGGTTTTATTTCATAATAGGATCACACTCATGTTTTAAGACCTAATTATCTACAGTTGGCTACTTTATCTACACACATATTCGTCATCATTATGATAGATTTTCTTTTATGAAGATGTGAAATACTCAGTCCTGCCAGTCAGTCCGCGGAGCAGAAGAATAAATGAGGTGACCTCGCGCCGCGGGGGGCGTGCTCACCAGTGTCATATTTGATACATTTATGTTGACCCGGCCGGAAATATAGTACTGTAATGAATCTGATTTTGGTTGTTGTCAAGTAATGTAGGTCCTTGCCTATAGTATATGAACTTCTTATAGTAGTTTATCAATATGGGTGTAGATAAAGATCATAAATGGTGGGCTATAAGCCATTATACCTCGGCTGTCCATTACTGGGTACTACTGTGCTTAACATGTCCACGATTGGTGCCGTCACTTACATATTTTGCCGCCAAACTGCCATATTGTTATTTTACCTGTAGTATTTATATGAACTCATTATTACTAGTTACTGAATTAAAATGCACGCTTACTTTTACGACACTACACATAATAATAGTAAAATCTAGTCTATTTGCTATACATTTCCATTTTCAAATTACATTCCTGTAAATTGTAGTTAGTTTTGGAATTTACAAATATACTCGTATAAATATAATATATATTATGTGTACACACGTGTATTGCTCAGTTTTTCGTGCCTTGGTGGCATGTCAAGTTGGATATTATTATCATTGCTGTCATGTTTTTTAAATAAAAATTTCATCGATAATGTCTATCTACATCACTGCTCGATTATTTAACTCATGAAATAAACAATACATTATTAACTAAATATTCGTCCTTACTTGTCTAATTAAGCAAACAAGATTATAATCTCAAAGTATGACTAATTTGTCGATAACTGCCGTTTTCACATGAAATTTTCTGCCACCATTTTGAATATAAAGCTGCCAATTTTATAAAAAATATTGCTTTACTTGAAAGAAAGCAGCTAGTTATTGGCATTAAATGCCAATTTTGAGTCTCTGAGATCGTGTTGGTATGTTGCTTACTAGCACAAGTAAAAACGAACAGCCTGTACAATGGTAATATACGTTTGTATTTTACCTTCACTAAAATCGATTTTTTGCATACGAGCGCTTGACGGTGACTTTACTATTGCTATTTAACTGTATAGGGTTTCACCCATTAAGGATTTCATAATATCACTGGTTAAACGCGTTGCCAATTACATATATACTGTTATAAACGATAATATTTGGATACTCACTTGAAAAAAAAAAAAAAAACATTTTCGACAATATACTTAGGTGTAACCATACCATGAGTTAACGTGGCCGTACTCGCTAGCGACAGCGTAAACAATAGGCTAGTTGACTCATGTCAAATTGTAATAAACTAATGTTTATTCCGTATAGTATTTTAGCAAAGGAAACCTAAATATATATTTTTCAATTCATAAAAGTGAAAGATGGCTGAAAAAATTTAATTTGAAAATATGGTTTTTAATCTGTATTTTGAAATGCTTAAAACGCTGTCCGCCATTTTCGCTTATGATAGTGACGTCATTGGTCATGTAAACAAAACTGAAAGTCTACTTTGACGACTTCGAATAGTGCCGTCCCTCTCGATCTCCTGTCAAAGTATATTGGAGTGTGCGGAATGGCATTATACGACGGTCGAATTTCGAATATTTACAGGTAATACTACGACACGCCACAGATTAGCGAAAGGGAAAAATGGCGGACGGCGTTTTTGACTGTTTATGAAATTTCTAATTTTCAATTGATAAAATTTAGCTTTCTAGCTTTCAGAAAAATACAAGACATTTTTTTTAGAGCTAGTAAGATCATTATTAACCATTTCCAATATATTTCGAAACTGGGTCAACTAGCCTATTCGTATGGAGAATAGTACAGCGCTCCTAGCGGTTACTTTGTACAACAACAATTCTCCTTACGGTCACTGCAAAACTGCTGATAAGCTTAAGAATCTTAGCAAACTGGCGATTTGCGGGCGAGACGCGAGTTCGCCTCGAGGACGCCATATTGTAATCAGCGAAAGCGCTGCGCGCACGCGGATTCGTTGCGCGTTCGCAGCAGTCGCAAATCATCGAGCGATCGCCTTTCTTACCACTCACCCGGAAACCGCCAAGGATAAGCAATGCCCTTCTTGTAGGTGTATATTCATATCATTTTCGTATGATGTATGCAAATAGACGGTCTATATCGCCTAGTGACTCTAACTCACTAACATTTCTGTCACTGCTCTTTAAAACCTCGTATCTAGTTTGTAGCTCGATACTGAGATACGAGCTTTCCTTTAAGTAGGTATTTGTTACTTAGCGAGTTTTGGTTGTCAACAGACGATAGGTATGTCAAATTGCATAGTAGAATTGTAAGGTACTTTCGTTTGCTGATTGTACACCGCTACACACAAAAGGGCATTCCTTGTCCTCAATTCTTTATCTACAACAATTATTTTCGTCAAAAATGACACAATAGGAAAATTAAAGGAACAAATACACAGTGTAAATATCTGAGGTACATTAGGAAGGTGTACACGACATGAGAGAATGCAACTTCTGGTCCCAAAACTAAAAATACTTCACCCACTATAAATACTAACCATGGGGCGATTGAGGGCAATTGCGGAGTTTGGGGGATTAAGACTTATTTTTTACTTAATTAAAATGTATGATGTTTGACATTTGAAATACTCTCTCTCTTTCAACTCTTTAGATTTCAAACATCGAAAAATACGATACATCCAGCCGTACACAGCCGAAGCAATCATATTTTATTTACATTGTGCCAGCTGTGATTTGGAATAACCATTCAAATTTTTCGCATAAATAGAATTACAAACGACAATTACATATTGTGAAATGCCACGCGATCGCCCTTTTCTAAAACCGTACAACGGCAAAGGATTACTTTAAAACAAAGAAATTATAAAGCAAATGTTATACGTTATACCTATGACTGCTCTACAAAATAACTAACGTATAGCAACAAGTAAAATAAACAATAGTAAGAATAATAAGACATATAAACTGTCCAAAATAATTATAACTTGCATCCAACACAGCCTACTAACTTCCGTCTGATCTGGATTCGAAATCCTTAAAAAAAACAGACGGCAGAAATACGCGAACGTAGCTCAGCGAAATAGATAAACATTTCGCCGAATTCATTTCATAGAATTATCATTTCGAAGACAAATTTTCCTCCAAAGTCATAAATTTTTCAGAAATATTGAAAGTGTCAACCTATTGATTAGGTTAGGGTTGTGTTATATTATAACATTCCAAAATATTTTACGATTTCAGGAAAAAAATGCTTTCGGAATAAATTAAATTTCTACCAAATGAAAATTCGTTGAAACGATTTTCTATAGAACAAGGTTAAACCTAGCAAAACATCACACGAATCGGCAAAATTTACATTGTAATAACACATTTGTAGGTGCGGGTGAACCAATATCATATTTAATCGAGCACAATCAGGATCACAAATCGAATAGAAAGCTTAAAAGCTATTTAATACCATTAAATGTCATTGTAAAAGGAGTGCAACTCATTTCCGTTGCTTCGCTGCAAGCACCAATCTATCATTAATTATTTAATCCTGTTTTGTTTTAAAATATTTGATAGGGTGAAATGAAAAGAGCAACTGCTTGATTATAACATAATCGTAAACCCATAAAACAATAATTCCGTCACATTTTCTTGATAGAGATTTAGTGCTGCAATTTAGCGGTATAATTTACCAGTACATATTATGTCATATACAATATACACCTTATTAATAATGTGGACCGTTTTAAAATATAATTACCGCGGTAGGTCAAAGGGTAATCATAATCACTTCATATCTAGTTTCTAGTACAAATGACGCTTACATATTTTCCTTACTGGGCGTACGTTAAAAATGGTCGTTGGCGGTGCAAACAGCAAAAGTCGATCATCCGAATACCTTACCATTGCCACTTCAGCAATCCCAGACGTTATCGCATTAACCCCCGTATGCTTAGAGACGGATCCGTGAGGGACATTTGAACCTTACGTTTAAATATCAGTTAAAGCCTGACCAGAAATATATGAGGATGCGCCATATTGCGGAATTTCACTGGTACTAATTTCTTACACTGGCAATGATTTTATGATGGTTGTCAATAATGTCAATGTCATTCGTGGTGGTTACTTTACAAGGCAAATATTTAAAATTATCCAAAGAAAATGCCTAAAACCATTCACAGTCGTGAACGTAAGATTATAAATAAAGTGAAAAACAGTCGGGAAAAGAGTGCATTCCATTAAATGATATTACGAGGTTAACATAGTGGAACTGACAGGTATTTAAGTTAATGTCATTATAGTGAGTTGTGATTGGTTGCAAAATAGTTGCCATAGAAATCTTTTAAATAGCGCCCTCTTGACAATCCTCATATATTTCTGGTCAGGCTTTAATATCTATTTAAATAGCAAAATTTTGACATCGCATACTTGGGGTTAGGATCAGTCGGGACAAGTGCGTTACCGAAACAAGTACAACTGCCATATCGAACTATCGATAAGTACAGATGTTAGGCTGCGTTTCCACCAGTGCGAGGATGCGTAGCTAGAGCGAGGGATGTGTTTTTGTTAACCAATAGAATCAGTTTCGCTGAGCGAGGATAACTAAATTAAGTTATTCTATTGGTTAACAAAGACACCTCGCTACACATCCTCGCACATCTCTGGCGGAAATGCAGCCTTATACTACTAACGCCATCTTCCTTTTGCCAACGAACTATAGTTGTGTTTGCCCCGACTGAAATAGCAGTGTTTTACTGCAACGGCATTACTGACCATATCCCTGGGTTTTCCATATCCGGGTATGTTACTGACTGACTTGACTGACCGAGGCATTTTTGTTCTGAGCATTGACTGGAAGATAGAGCCTGGCCTAGTGCTATCCAATTTTGATTCATCACATAATGTGTATTAAGGTCCGTTGGGACAAGCGCGCCTTCCACAAAAATATCGAGAAGTATACCGAGTGTTAGCTGTAATAGGAGCAATAAATTAAAACAGATACTACTCTTCAAACTGAACAACATTTGCACAGCAACTTAAAAAAAAGTCATATGTCATACTATACAATTTAATTTTAATAGTATTTTTAATGTACGTCGTCCAACATTGGCATTCCCCGTCACTCAACTAATTTGATAATATCGCATACCTATTTCACAACACATAGATTTTATGTCTAAACATTATTCTACAAATTATCATTTAATACACGTTATTTTCAGTTGCTTAACAAACGTTGTTCAGTTTCAAGGGAAGAATCTATATGTTTTAATTTATTGCTCCTATTACATGCAACACCCGGTATAGGGTACTTGCATCGTTGTAACATGGCGTTAGTAATATAACATTACGTCGGAGATAGTGCAATACCGCGTAAATGACAGCTGCCGATAAAATTCTAATTTCAATAAAATACTTAGCATTTGTTTGAATATTGATTCGTATCTACACTTGTTACTTACGCGGTATTGCACTATCCCCGACGATATGTACCTTTCGATCTCTTATGTTCTAATCCCGTGTGGCGCGTTTGCCCCCGACTGACTTTACGATGTAAGGTTCCAATTTTTGACGATTCTACACTTATATTTCGGCCGTTAAAGTCTAGAACCATTGACATACTCGTACATCACTGTCTATCAGAGGTCAACTGTACTAATCCATGGTCAGGGTCAGTCTATAACGATAACCCGAGGTTTTCGGTGCGCGAATGATTTGACGCCTACTGTCCCGAGAAAACCCGGGTTATGATAATTAATAATAATAACGAATAACAAGTCTAGGGATCAGCGGCTCGAAACCCGACAGCTGGTCACGGCAAGGGTACTAAAATGATCTACCTTTCCGTACTGGATGCATCACAAAAGCCCTTCCCTATCGACTGAGAGTGTCTTCGGAGCTCCCGGACAGTCTTCGGGCGCCGTTCTCGTCCTCGTGTTTACAGCCGTTGACGCGCGGCGGCGAACGTTTCTTATACATTATGTCCGATATGTGGTGCACTATTAGTTCGATAGCCACTGCAACAAAAATGGACCTTAGTATACGGCAACGGTCCTGTTGGCAGCTACATGAGACATAGCCGCTGCAACTTTCTAGGCTATTCGTTACCCGTCTTATTTAATAGTAGTAACATTCTAACCGCGAGAAATTTCAATATCGCTTGTCCGATGTGTTTTACGTAAAAAACATAATTTGATGTTCACGATCACTAAAGATTTAAGAAAGAGTGAATTTTCGTAGTACGGTAGGACGTTAGAGCTATGGAGCTGACATTAACATTGAAATTTAATTCATAAGTGTATTTAATTCATAATTTTAATTTTAAAATCAAGGTCAAAATCAGAGGGATATAGAAAGTCCCGATTTGGATACGCATTGTTTTTTCATCATCATGAAATACTCAAATAATTGCGACTTTTTCCAGGTTTTCTGGAATTAATTAGGTTCTATATTGATCGAATATCCTCATGATTCGGAAAATCACGGCATCGTCAATTAAAATGGTTAAATCCATGCGTTTGTAATATTATAGAAATATTTTTTATTTTAATTTTAGTTATTTAAGACGGGAATTACCACAATAACCCTAAATGCACTTTGGAATGAAATAAATAAGAGTATGAATTACATCTTGATGTTAATCTCGGCTCCATAGCTTTCTGACGTCCTACCGTGCTATGAAAAGTCTGAAAGCTATTATTATGCTTAATTAATCTTTAATAATGTAAGCAACTATTTTTTGTTTAAATTTACGTGAACACGTTGAAACGCGTTATATTTTAGATACGTTTATTTCTACACGTTACATGTCTATAACTATTCCCTTCAAATAAAATCAAGCTAATTCAACATTCGACATAGCATTTATTGGTTTGTAAATGCTACAAGAAAATGGGTATTCTTGGCAAAAACTGTACTTGAGGTTAGAAAGTTGGCTAAATAAAACAAGGACGAATTGCCTATATTTGTCGGTACTGATACGATAATTTTTCGGCCTAATTAGCAACTATATTAAAATTTCAAAACGATGCCTTGTGAATTAAGTCTCTTTATATTTTTTGTTGATTTCAAACTTGCATATGAATTACTGTATGTCATGGTTTTTTCAATGTTTGGTTTCGGTTGTTCGAGGGGATAGTTAATTATATCTAGAGCTAATAAGCTTGCTTGGTACAATTTTAGGATTACTATGACATTATATATGTTTTTCCGATAATCCTTGCTATAAAGTCTACTAATTTCTCTGAAAAATGTTTTTTCTGTTTTTTTTTTTATTAAATTTCAAAGGCATACGATCCTTCAGACTCTATTATTGAGAACTGTCAATTTAAAAAAATCATTACAGAAAAACAACGGTAGAGAAAAATGAATGACCTCGTAGATCCTTACAGCAAGAACTATCGAAATAAAATATAATTTAACGGTCGTTCAAAAATTGTAACAGCCTATTAAAGTATTCTCAACAGACTATCTCTTCACACTGGTTGAACCATCTCTTTTCGGAGTCAGATAAAAATTCTTTAATTTGGTTGCATTAAATACCGTTTGGAGACGCGGGTTCGATTGCCGATGGGAGCTTAAAATTTAACACCTCAGTATATACAATTCCTTTTTGGGTATTTTTTTTTTATATTTAACACGCCCTGAGCCGTAAATGCTTCTATTTAACCCAAAGGTTGACTGATTAGAGAGCCTTATGGCATTAAATCAGCCAGTTGTTCACTTTTTCGTGCAATAAAGTTTAAATAAATAAATACAGTGTTCCCAGAAAGTAAAAGCTGAGTCCATATCATGTCAGTTTTTTTTTATAAAAAAGCTTGAAATCACTAAAGAAATATGGTTGGATCAAAATGTTTTGCAAAAATAACTGCATCTTGGTCATGAATACATTTTAAAGTTAGTTGACAACTAACTATGATTAACTATGATAGAGCATAAAATCATCTGATAAAGATGTAAAATTAACGTCGAGGTTGACGCAGTGGTAAAGCAGGTGGTTCGAATCCCGGCAAGGGCAAATATTTGTGTGATGAACTATATATTGTGCTTGCGAAAAAAGTCAATACGGTATTTGATGACAGCTCAAATCAGCTACTCTTTATGAAATGTCAGAACCGACCGGTTAGTACAAAGTTTCTATGAAGATACTGGCTTGTGACGTCATGAAATCAGTAGTCAAACACGTCTCCTTTTTAGTTTTCGTCCAATTAAAAATAGTATAATGTCCAAAAGTTAATGGTAGTTTATTCGGTTCCGTGTATTTTTGAATGTGTGTTTAGTGGTTTCAATGATATAATTTATTTTCACTATATAGTCAAATACCGTATTTGTATCTTTTCCATTGCCCATTTCTTCAATATATAATACAGGAAATTAACCGCGATTGAAACGTTCTCAGAACCGCGGTTATCTTATACTAAATTCAGCGTCAATAGGCGTGTGACAATATATTTTGTAGGGGAGGATGTCAATCGATTCTATATATTATTGGGATCAAATCTCTATATGGGACTAACTACACTTAGATTGCTCTAAAAGTTAGAAATGACTGTCAAAGTTCGACATTCCTACAGAGCGCTAAAACGCTCCATACAAATTGCCACCTACATGTGACGTCATTTACCATTTACCCAACCCGGTACCAATATTTGTATGAAAATATTTGTTGAAAAAGTGCGTTGGTTGGTTGGTTGTCATACAATTATTGTTTTGTTAAATTATGAGGATTCTGAAAACAGTTTCAAACTTTTCTTTTTTATAAAAATAATATATTTTATTTATTTATTTCTTTGTTTGACGACATTAGCTAATTTTATTAATATAACTACAGTATGCTATGTACATATAAATCAACTTCAGTCTACACCCCTATTAAAAACGTACGAATACCGACAAATATGAATTACTCTGTTTCGTGAGTCTAAAATCTACATTATTGCAGTGGCTATGACTTACGTGCTAAACCGTTGCTGTCACACAGTTAAGTACTTACAATTATCCTTAAGTATTAATATAAATAAAGTAAATGAAAACCCATCTTCGCCATTTAATGTTTTGTAGTATACACCCTTTTTTTTATATTTTAGGTATTTTCTACCCAGAATCACGAGCTTTTTCCATCTGATTGGAGAAAAAAAGTATCCCAATATTTTTTCGTTCCATTCCGTTACCATTTCTATATAACCTAGTATAGCGGCAACGGAATGGAAAAAAGAAAAAATATTTGAACATTTTGGGACACTCTTTTTCTCCTAATTAGATCGAAAGAGATTCTGAGTAGAAAATACCTAAAATATCCAAAATTAAATTACTAAGTGGGGTGTACAGCAAAAAATAAAACGGCTCAGATAGAGAAACATGGAAGTTGCTCCGGAAGAGACCAGGTCTTGAATTTATGATGATTATTGATATATAATCAAAAATAAGGAATACTCTTCTTGCATGTTTGGGTAATGTGTACGAATAGAAGATCAAAGTTAAATTTTTTAAAGGTACGTTTATTTATTTTGCGAAACGGTTCAAAAATGGTTGTTTTAGTCTCTAGAGTTGAAACGAAAACCACGTAAAATCCACGAAAAGAAAAAAAAAGTTTTTTCCTGGCAATCGAAGTGCTACGCCACGTGACTAAAAGCCATTATGACATTCAAATTATATCATATGATCTCATCGTGTCACACTGGCTTATTTTAGCCTCATGTCAAAAGAAATAGTATCATATTACTACTCACAAGCACATAATCACACATTACTTACATGCAAGAGGGGCATTTCTTACAGCCGTTAGTGTCCTGAAGTCACGACTTGCAAACGTTGTCTCGGGTGAGTATATAAAAGCGTTCTCTTTCATCACTCGCGACGGTTCGACCGAATTTGACGCACTACGTCCAAAAACACGCTTTGACGTCGTTGGTAGTGTAGTAGTTATTTGTTTTTTTTTTTTTGTGATAGTTCTTGCTATAAGGATCTACAATTTTTTCCTTAACATGTTATTGTAATTTTCGATATGAAAGTGTGTTATTTTATTTCGCTGAAGGGCTATTTTCCTTTAAAACCCAATTTAAAAGAATGGTCGATGGTTGACGGTTGTTAATGTCAACATTTCAAAGGTTTGACATTGACAAGTCACGAACATTGACGAGTTTTTTTTTATTGTGTTTTAAAGGTAGAGCCCTACAGCTAATAAAATAGCACTATCAAGTCGAAACTTTAAAAATTATATATCGGAAAAAACATATTTTAAGAGCTACATTGTACATCATTATAGCAAGAACCATCACAAAATATATAATAATAATATTTTTCAAACTTTAAGTACCCTATTATGATATACCCGGGGTTTTGGATGCACGAATGATTTAACACTAGGTGTCAACTAATTCGTGAACACGCCAACACCCCTGCCAAATCGGAAACATGATCACCTCGGTTAGTGTCCATACAAAGCGAGAAAAAACGTATCCATATTTTTATACGCTTACTAGAAATTAGGGTTATTGCTAGCTATAAAAAAAAAAAACATTTCTTTTTTAACTTTGTACGGAACGTGATCGAAGTGGGAATATTAACACGCTAGAAAGATAACACATTCAAAAGTGGACAAAGAAATCTAAACAGCACAAAGTGCCGTGGCGAACAGCCGGACCCAAAATAAGTCTAGACACGTGTACCGTATGGGTTCACTGATGACCTAGAGCCAGAATGGGTGCTACAAGAAGGAAGTCACCATATAAAGTATGCGCCCAGTTTAGGCTTAAAAGTATATAATAAAATCATATACAATGTGCACCACATAAGTTTGTGACTCCGAAGATAACCTGAACAAGTATCCACTTATCCAACCCTGGATGGTGATTGACAATTAGTACAATCCCGCAACTCATACTTATCTAAAGAACAAATGAAAATCAATTGACAGCATTTCAAATATTCAAATAGTGTTCTTATTATCACAGTACCCAAAACTATTATTTTTATTTGATTATACCGACTAGTATTTTAAATATGGGTCAATCAACTATTTTCTGCCACTCGTTGCCATGGTGATGCCCCCTGGGTCACTTTTTAAAACTACGATTTTCCGTGGTTATATTTAGCAAAAGCTTTGTAATTTAAGCAGTTATAAGCCCATTCTCATGTAGACTATCTCTTGACAATACCAGTAATATCAATTATCAACACTTTTCTTAGAAATTTAATCACTATTATCCCCTGGGTCACGTACATAATAACAGCAAGAAAAAGTTAAAAAATGTAAAAGCAGCGTCATCTAAGTCTTCCACATGACGTCACCTCGTGGAAAATTTGTCTGTCCGAACACAAAACGTAATAGTCCGACTGTATGATTTTCTGCGCTCTGACCAATTACTGATCACCTACGCTCTTTTAGAATGCGGAACTTTTAAAATTAATTTTTCAAGTCCAAATTGGGATCTTTTTTAAAATGTAAAAATTTGGTAATATTTTATTCTTTATGTGATAATATCGATAAAAGCCTAGTTAAAAAAATAAAATGTTGTAGATTGAGTTTTTTTTATCGTAATAAAAAAAATACATCACAAGGCTTATCGGACACACAAATTTATGTGGTGCGATTGTACATTAATAAATGAAAGAAAACTCACCGAAATTGTCTGCGCCTCTGGGAATGATCACATCGGCAAACTTCTTGGTCTGAAATCGGAAAAGGCCCAATATTATAATGGTGGCATAACATTTCTTTCTAACCATTATTTTTGTTCACTTTTGCCCTCTACCTTAAGATAAATACGCCTAGAACGAGAGTTTTCATACAATAGATTTACGAAAGATGATGCTGATTTTGGTTTTATGTGTAAGTTTCTACGAACCAATCATAGAGACGTGTTGCTTGTGACATTGGCGTTGTGAGTAGACCCCGGACATTTGTCGCGGTGACGTCACAATAGGGTAGATTGGGGAGTAAACGGACCAGTGTTAATTAATACAATAAATTACACAAATAAATTAATATTTTTTAGTTAATATTAGGTCATTGTCAATTGATTTATTTATCGTCGTTGTTATTTCGTTAACTGACTATCCGTGACAAATCTAATGTTTGGTTTGCATTAATATACCAAAAAATAATACTGAACAATTAATTATGTAATTTTTGTCGTAAATTATTTAAATTTATAAACATATACAAAGACAAAAGCATCTAAAATAATATAGATTTTTAATTTTTATTGTTTATAATTTAATAACAAGTGTAGTGTACTTAATAAAAATAAATTGTGATTATCATTTTGAAAAAAATAAAAAAAATTGGGTTCTAAACTGTTAGTTTTTCCTTATTTAACACAGGTTTTTTTTATTCCCCAAACTACCCTATTATTCACAGACTGACCCGCGATTGACCTCAGTATCACCTGATGGAAAGTGTCTACGGGGTCGAGGATGTACCCTATTGTCACGTGACTGCGAAAATCCGGGGTCTAACTGTGACAGATGCGTACACGAATGAAACTGAGCCCGTGACGGGCCGTGGCTTACTAAAAATGGCTTCACTTTCAAGCGCTGAATAGGCTTCTAGGCGTATATAAGCCCTCTACCAAATATGGTCGAAATACTACCGAGGTTTAAGCGTCCTTATAACTTGTCCAAACATTTCGCGCACAATTATTTTGTTAAAGCCCAACAGGGTTTTACAACCCACGCTATATTCGGGATTTTTAGTGTTATTAATTTATCTAACTGGCAACGTCAAAGTTTTGCTAACTGCCGTTGAAACTCGGTGAATGTGACTGATGTAAACAAAGAGTAAACAGGACTAAATATTCCGCAGATTTAAGTAATTTTCGCATTAAATATTTTTATCACACTTCCTCGTAAACAAGGGTTTACATGCTAGAAAACTGGGCGGTAAGTCGTAAATTACGCCCTAGGGCGCTAAGTAATTTTGGTATTTTACTACTACTACTACTTGTGTTTTATTTCCTCCAAAGTGTGATGAAAAACCTCGTACGTGACTCTGGTGGTAAAGGAATTCCAAACTCGTGTCATTAAAGCCCTCGCCTTCGGCTTCGGGCTTCTAATAGACACTCGTTTGTAATTCCTCGTTTACCACCCTTGTTACGTAATGTACTATCACTTCATTGTAAACATTTAGCATTCTAAATGTTCTATGTATCCGACTCACCGGCAAGCAGAACTCCTCGAAGGCCGGCTTCACGAAGTTCATGTACTGATTGAGCACCTGCTCCAGGTCCCTGCCTCTCTCCATGATGTCTCTGGGCACTGTTGGCAAACATAACTGTCAACCTTTTAGAAATATACTGATAATTAACATTAGTGGTATCGTCAAGAGATAGTCTACGTAAGAATGGGCGTATAACTGTAGCAATCACAAAGTTTTTGTTAAATACAGTGAAACTTGTATAAGTGGGACCTGGATAAGTGAGAAACCTCCATAGCTGGAACTCATCTGCTGTCCCCACACTTTACCACTGAATTACCTCTGTTAGTGGGACAAAACAGACCTCTATAACTGGGATTCGTTTTTTCGATTATGTCTTCATAATTACCTCCATAACTGAGACAGCGGGCGTATTTAACCTCTATTATTGAGACTAAATTTTAAGTTAAATACTTTTAATAAATGGTTATCTTTGAATTTAAAGATTTCGACCTCTATAACTGCGATAATGTCAATCCATTACCTCTCTAACTGGGACTTCATTTTATTTCAAAACGCGAGACAGTAAAAGCACTATTCTTTTGCACACCAATGTTGAAATATCAACATTATACCTAAGATTAAATTTATATTAATTAAAAATAGAAACGTTTTCCCCCCGAAGGGTAGAAAACGTATATTTAGGTTTCAGCCGAAGCTTGAACCACCTGAGATTACGTCTTCTGAATTCTTCACTCACACTGCTATATTTTCGCGTATGTGTGCTCATACTAACTGTCAAACCTTGATGCTATCCCTTTCACTCATGTAGCAGCGCGCAGGGCGCGGCGCGATGGTAGCGCCGTGCTTGCCAGTACTTTAAAGAATGAGCCGGCAAGGCCATGAGGCGGTGGTTCAAGCTTCGGCTGAAACCTAAATATACGTTTTCTACCCTTCGGGGGGAAAACGTTTCTATTTAGGTGTTCAGCCTTCGCTTGAACCACCTGAGAAGTGTTTATATTCTGCCGGCGCTGCTACTATATGCGTACTGTGATTATTAAGGTATATTATAGTGTATTGCATTATTAGAACAGATATAATTTAGATCTATTTTTAAGTTTGAGATCTATAACTATTGTCTTAGAAAGCAATTTAAATGAGAATAAAATTTCAAACACAATCAATTTGACCTGTTAAATAGTCCAGGTTTTCACTTATATCTTATATAGTAGAAAAAGTATCACTAATTCTGGTTGTCTCTCTAACTCTAAGAGTTTAGAAGTATGTATGTATGTATGTAAACACTTTAGTGTACAGAAAACAATTCACAAAACTTTAAAATAATAGACAAAGGTGAACTGATCCCTATAGGGACTAAACAGTTTCCTTGAAACTAACTGAGAAGTAACTGTTTCCTTGAAGTACCTAATGCTTTAAAGAAAGTCACTCTCGATTGCCAGTTTCCTTTCTGAAGTATTTCTTCAATGTCATATCTTTGATTTGACCATTTGTCGGATGCTGTAGCTCTGAAGCTGCCTAATGAAATAGCCGTACTGGCCTGTCAAAACAGAGTGCGAATCCGTCCAGTAATTATAGAGCGGGAGCGGAAGGCTTTTGACAGCTCCTCCCGCAGTTATAAAGAGTTTTTGGGGGAATTTATATCCCGATGGCGTTCCTGTGATGCTGATACTGTTATTGATTTTCTTATTCAGGATGTAAACATTTACTTTTCTTCGCCTTGATATTTTTGAAAACGCACACTGATTACTTATATCTAGCGGAATCAGTTATGGATCTAGAAACTAGTCAAAAAATTATTTTATCTTGCAACGAATCTGCTTTGATACTGAGTAAATGCAATATCATGTACCCTTCTTCCAGCTAAAGCTGAAAAGAAGCAAAACACATGTGTGTCAAAACCAAAACGTT
Source organism: Apotomis betuletana (assembly GCA_932273695.1). Classification (NCBI taxonomy): domain Eukaryota; kingdom Metazoa; phylum Arthropoda; class Insecta; order Lepidoptera; family Tortricidae; genus Apotomis; species Apotomis betuletana. Next base: position 56,421,628 of record OW026298.1, on the reverse strand, counting down.
TGGAATATAGGTATTTTCCTTATCCGGACTGTATGACCTGGGAAGCTAGACTAGATCTGCTATATTACAGGGTAAGAGCTTTTTGATTAGAGGCTTTGCTGAATAGATTGCTACATCGGGTTAAATGTTTCACTAAAAAGTGAGAGCTTAGTTTATTTGTGCCTGCACGATTAGCCAGAGTAGCTACTACAGATTTGTGGGGGAATCTTGATCGAGGAAAGAGTTCTACTTCTTTAAACAAGTGTTCAGGATTGTCGGGAGCTACATTATTAGATAGTACCTAGCGTAACCAGAGAGAAAGAGTATAATATGTCTTAATACTTGACTTCTTGCCATGCCTTTCTACTAAATCTATGTCTGGCCGTGTCTAGTCTTTCATTTGGTTGGGCTAGCCCGTACCGTCCAGACTAATACATTAAGTTCAACTTACCGGCTGAGGGGGATTTGTCTGAAGATCGACTAAGACTGACTTCAGAGTAGTGTAAACAGCATTTGTTTTCTTAGATACGGTTCCCAGAAAGCTTTCTCCTAACTGGGGGTCACTATTAGCTATATTTCTTTCGATATTTCCAGGTCTCGAAGTACAAACGGTATATTCGCCGGAGGAGTAAATATTTATCCCAGCCTGTATGTCCACCTTCTACTGAAAGCACCGGTGAAGAGAATTTTCATATCCCTCATATCTTCGCTGACATAGTCTGGTAGTAGATACCTACTGCCGATCTCGCCGATAGGAACAAGTCTAATACGGGCGTGCCCGGAAGTGCTTTCTCTCGCGAAAGACTGTCTGCTACACAGTTGTATATCCTGGTATGTAACGTGCTGTCAGATAACAATAACGGTGACAAAAAAAAAACTCTAAAATCTACCTCATTATTTTTAGCAGCCTTGAAGATCATGTCACCCTTGTTTCATTATACCGTAGTACGGTTATCTGTTTGTACCATGATTGTTTTCCCGTTCAGGGCATCGTATGTAATATGTATGAGCGCTTCGTGCAATGTGTAGACTTGTAGAGCTCCTTTTGATACTGTGCCACGATGTTTTGTCTACAGTCCCCAGAGTTTTATCAGTGTTTCCCATCCTCGCTCCGCAGCGTCTGCAGTTATAAAAATCTACGGTTAACCGCGTTCGGCCACCTTGATAGATTGTCTAACGTGGTCTGGTATCTTTAAATGCGGTTGTGTATGTAGTAAGCGATTTTATTCGTTCTAAGGTTCAGTAGAGTAACCAGCCTATGGGCACTACGATTGAAGCAAAGTTTAGCTTTAAGTAGGTACTAGGATAACTGATCCTGTGCCAGCTCCAGAATCGCTTCTTGGTTAGATTAGAATTTCTAGCTCAAGCGTTAGGCGTAAGATTTTCTCTTCTGAAAGATATTTTGAAATAATGAACTTTATTCTGCAAGTAGGCTACAAGGGCACTTTTACATGTATGAGTCTACCGGCACTTCACAAGAGGAGACCACTGTTGAGAAGAAACGCTGAAAGAGACTCAATAGTCAGTAATTTTTTCATAAAGCATAAGTACTTAACTATAACAGTACTTAACTTAATTTTTTATTTAATTTGCAGATTATTCCTAGGTAGATAACCTATCACTTATTTGGATGGTGTAGATGATTTCTCCTGATGCACGTTCCAGCCGAACTGTCTCAAGTAATCTTTTCGTTCAGTTCTTAAGCGTATTCTGCTTGACATTCCAATGTTGTCGGATTTGCGTTAAACAATAAGAAGTCGACTAGAGTAAGTATACAATTACAATTACACATATTACTTCTTTTCATAGTCTGTAAGCGATTCAGTTGGTGATTTAACGAGCGAGTCAGTTGGCACATCGAAGATTGGTCGGTAAGACCCGTCTGGTTTTTACCTCGGATATATTTCTGAAAGGTAACTGCTTTGATGTTGGCTCTTCTCGATGGTGCCTGAAATCATGATTTTTAGGATTTTAATGTATTTTATATATATTTGTAAAGGTTGCTGGTCCTGTTTGTAGTTTTGCTGTTGTTTAGCTGCTAAACGGGATGGCGTGGTAGCGGGCTTTCGGTGGACACCAGCATAGGTGTTTTGTGGCAGTCGTGTGCGACTCCCTTTGTACCAACTTTTCCAGGAAACGGTTTCTTCTTGTTAGCTGGGGTTGAAGAAAGCTTTATTACAGCTGTGTAAGCACAGGCTTTATCAGCAAACATGTGAGATTCTGAGGGCGGAATAGCGCGTAAGATTTGGCTTAGTGTTTTGTTTTTGGTTTGTACATGTTCAGCCTGGCCTCAATTAATTCAGGTCTACGTACTGAAATAGATCTGAGTTTTCCAACCATTCACGTTTGTGGCAGTTCATCGAACAGTTCTAGTATATTTCTCTGCTGTAAGAGACCGTTCGTGATGGCCCGAAGGTGTATTTAAAAGGCGGTGTCAGCAGGGGACCGCTCACTTTTAAGGCACAGAAGGCGGGAGTCGCTTGGCAAAAACCTTTGTGTGTCTCCCTCTATACCTCGTGTTCCTCTGATATAGACTGCCATGTTGCAGCAAAGGGGTCAGCAGTAGAAATTATGGGTACGATTTTTTATGTTGGAAGCAAATTCGTAGTCAGTTTACTCTCGGCTTGGTTTAAAAGCTATTTCTCTTTGGACCTCGGCTCTAGGTTGTGGTAAAAGTCATCCTCTTCCTCCCAACAACCAAAACAAAACATCACTCCGGCACTGGCGCTAAGGATTCGTCAAGCCTTGAGGTGAATTATTTCGCAGTGTTCTTGAGGAGACTGCTGTGATGAGTTTTTCTATTTTGTTATTATTTTAATACTTTTGATTACCTACTCATCATTTTGTTAAAAGTTAGATTTGCTTAAAAACAAATGATGCTAACAGCTGATCGCTAGTCCCTACGGCTTTACTCCTTTTTAGTTGTGTTGTGGAGCATCCTATGATTTATCGGGTGAATCGGGTGTATAACGATCTAAGCTCTGTGTCTTTTACGTGTCTCTCTGGGCGTGGACCCAGTGCTCGACCCTCTGAGTTGCCAAGAGGCTTCTTTTCGATTCGTTAATTTAATTGTAATAGCTTGCCCTGCCTCCGTAAATGACAGGTATGAACGACTCGAAACATGGATTTTGTCTAGCTTATGATGACGGCCGTATACGAGTATACGGTGGCAGTATTGTTTGCTCTTTTGCTTCTATTTATCTTCGTTCCGACGGCGACCTTGATTCTGGTCCGAAAGCCTTTCCGAGTTTTGTGGTGGGTATCGCGAGCCGGGTCCGATCTACATTTTGTGCAGCTTCTTCGCCAGACAATTCTGCATAATATTAGTTATAGACTGCTCAAGAGCGATATTACATATTATAGACGAGAACGTTCTTTATTCTCACAGGCATTTTATCAGAAAATTAGGCCCTGGAATCCTTAATTTCACTTATGTCCACAGGAAAGACTTGAACCTAAATCTGTGTATGACCCGCCGGCCGCCAGTCATTTAGGAAATTTTTGTCGATAATTCAATCTTCTAGAGGGCTGCCAGTTCGCTCATAGTCGTAAGAGCTATGGTCTGAAAACAGAGTTACCGGCCAAGTTAAGACTTGTATTGTATTTAAGACGGCTTCGATTAGCTCGACGTCGTCTATTTTGGTGCGACATCGTCTAGCACAATGTCGTCTGATATGCTATGTTGTCTAACATAGCGCCGTCTGTTTTTGTGCGACGTAGTCTGGCGCGATGTCGCCTATTTTAGAACCATGTCGTCTGATGCCATGTCGTCTTACAGAGCGTCGCCTGCTTTGGCGCGACGTCATCTGTCGCGATGTCGTCTGACATGATGTCGCCTATTTTAGGACGATGTCGTCTGATACCATGTCGTCTAACAGTGCGTCGCCTGATTTAGTACTATGTCGCCTGTTGCGATGTTGTCAGACGTAACGTCGTCTGTTTTGATTCAACGTTGACGACGTCGTCTGATGCGACAATGATGTCGTCTTAATGGGGCAACACAGTGGTGCCAAATTGTACTATGCTAGACACGCACGTACATCATCGCTGGTCCAAGGGAGCCGAGCGGATTGGACGTCCTTAGGGCGACGTCGTCTGACGCGAAATTGCGTCGTTTTATTGGGGCAGCACAACGGCGCCAAAGTGTACTATGCTAGACACGCACGTACATCATCGCTGGTCCAAGGGAGCCGAGCGGATTAGACGTCAATTAGGGCGACGTCGTCTGACGCGACAATGGCGTCATTTTATTGGGGCAGCCCGGTGACGCCAGCCAGAGTCAAGCTGGTAACGCACGTACATCATCGCTGGTCCAAGAGAGCCGAGCGTGATTGTGTTGGTTAGGTGTGATTGAAACTAACCATGTGGAATCATCCATCTTGTCGTCTGTTCGTGGCGATGTTTCACCTTGATACAAACGTATATAATTAAGAACCGATTTAAGTGGAAGGCACGATAATCTTCGCTGGTCATGGAGAGGCGAACGGTGTAATATTGGTTCTTAATGGTAAGGATAACTAGACAACTGTAAACCTACAGTTATTATTTAGATATTTAACACGCAGCGTATACCGAGTGATCTATTCGGAATTCAAAAGCGTACTGGCAAGCACGGCGCTACCATCGCGCCGCGCCCTGCGCGCTGCTACATGAGTGAAAGGGATAGCATCAAGGTTTGACAGTTAGTATGAGCACACATACGCGAAAATATAGCAGTGTGAGTGAAGAATTCAGAAGACGTAATCTCAGGTGGTTCAAGCGAAGGCTGAACACCTAAATAATATCTTAATAGCTGACCCCTAAAAAAGGACTATATAAAATGTCAGATTTATTTAATTTGTATTTTTGTACTGTTTATAAAAAGTGTTAATATTTCTTGTTTATGAGGTACCTTTTTATTTCTGCCAACGATTATAATTCATGTATAATCATTATGAAATACACCACCTACCTACCTATTTTATTTAATAATCGCACCTCTATAACTGGAATATCCTCTTTTTTACGTCTATTAATGGAACCCTATCTAAATGGGACAGACATTAATCTATACCTGTATATCTGAGACACTGGGTAAGTGGAATACCTCTTTAAGTGAGACAAATTTGCTGGTCCCTTCAAGTCCCAGTTATCCAGGTTTCACTGTATAACCGCCGAAATCGTAATTTTAGAAGTTTAAAAGGGTGACCCAGGGGACATCACCATGGCAATGAGCAACAGAAAAAAGTTGATTGACCCACAAACACCGATGATCTGGGAAATTCACGAATTCGCCGCCCAAGGTATGTAACGTACTATAAAGCTAAGCGTCCACAGGCCGGCATCGCACGCATCAGACGCATCGCACGTATCGGATTTTGGTATTTATGCTTTGTATAGAAACTCATACAAGAGCGTCCACTGATCCGCGCCGTACGCATCGCTCATCGGTAATACCGACACCGACGCTCCGAGAGGCAACTTTTGCGATGCGTGCCGATGACGTCGTCCGATCTCTTCTTGCATATGTTGTGGATCCAGAAATTATGTTTCCTTATTCTAGATTTTTTCATGTTCTTCCTCTTCTGTTAAAAAACAATAAATAACGACAAATAGTTCTTCATCGCTTTCCTCCATTGTGGCATCAGCAATCCGAGCGCGGTACTTGCGTCGGCAAATCCGTACGCTGCCGATACAGTGGACACACTATGAAAAATTAATCCGCTTGATGCGATCCGTCCGCTGCGTGCGATGCGGGCCTGTGGACGCTTAGCTTTAATATAACTCACCTCTCCTAGCCAGCCTGGTGTCCGAGTCAGTGTCCACAAATAGCTTCATGTGGAACAGCTCTCTAACCTCCGGGAAGTAGAACACCAGGATGCCCTCTATGAGCACCACGTCTGCGGGGTAAATTGTGTGCGACCGGTTTGTGCTGAAAATAGATAACAAATAAATAACGGTGCTCACTCACGGCAAGGATTATACATATGGATTGACAACCTCATACAAAAAAACGTACTCCAGAAGAAAGCTCAAATACCGTCTTATTTCTAGATGGCGCTGATTATAAGACGTAGATGCGCAATGTTTTATTAAAACACATAATAGATGTCATTGTCGCTAAGCGTTATACCAAAAAGAGACAGCGTGGTATCTGTATAGTTCTTAACTAGATGGCGCTGAAACTACTCGTGTTGATTTCTTAATCACGAATAATCAAGCAGACTGCACGTCTAGCATTAACTTTGACACGCGACTCATGTCGCGCGAGATAGCATCATCCGTCACTATCGCATAGTACTGTACAGATAGAGACAGGTAGTATATCTCGCGCGAGAAAGAGTCGCGTGTCAAAGGTCTTCGCACATTATAACAACTCAACGGCGACTCGATTCTATGCTAAATATTGAAATTTAAGCCCTATGTCATACTTACTAGGTTTAATTTCAAATAATGATATTAGTAGTGGACGACGAGTGGACGACGCGTCGTACATTTTTTGAATTTAAACCTAGTAAATATGACATAGGGCTTAAATTTCAATATTTGGCATAGAATAGAGTCGCCGTTGAGTTGTTATAATGTGCTAAGACCTTATGCTAGCCGTGATCGTTATTGAATAGGTACAGCCAACGTCATTAAGTCATAAACGTACGTCCGTACTTTCCTAGCGCTCCAATGATATCATATCATATCTATATCATACATTACCCAGAACTACCTATACAACAACCCGTTCAGAAATTCGTGGCCATTTATGTTCGTCTTATTATTATTACATTGAAATAAGTAGGTAATCAAAAGTTTACCTGATCTCACGGAAAAAGAGAGATGGCAAACTCATTGCGCAGTAATGACTACTATGCAATGAGTTTGACACGACTAATTTGTACGAGAGATTAGGTATACCTATATTTATAATTATTACCCTTTGCATTAAACTATTTTAAGTAGGTATTACATAAGTACCCGAGTATTTTAATACTACGAGTACTAATACTGGCTTAAATAGTAAATAATACATTCTGCTAGTTATTTTTATTGTATATCTTTATTATGAACAATGATCAACGAAAGCACACCAAAATTTTAACACACTTTAACAACATACGGCACACTATAAAGTTCAATATGAAGAAGTAATTATAAATACTGGTTAAGCCCATTTTATTCCAATTGGTCTTTGGTCAAAATATCTCACTTCATCATATTATACAAAAATCGCTGAATCGCGATTATTTCTGCTTTAATTTGACGTAAGCCATACTTATATAGGTAGCCATCATACGACTTGTCAATTTCAATCTTCTGTACCGTTAAATGCCCCCTCATGTGTTCCGTACTGAAAGAAACTTTAGGAATCTTTAATCAACACTTTAAGCACGCCAAGAATAGTTTTCTCTACGAATAGAGTCTTCTTTAAATCTATTTTTTTCTTCAGCATATATATCTAAAAGCTTTCGCTTCCGTCTTTCTTTTGGCGTTATGCCTCTACTACCATACCAGTGAGATTTTAATTCTGGTTCATTGCATTACAGATGATTTCAACTGAAAATTCAAATTCTCATTGCGCCCATAAGTTAATTATAAAATTCAGCGCTTTAGATGCAAAACTTCAATACTTTCTAAAATTAGTATTTGCTTTGGCATAACATGTCATTCATTACCTAAAAAATATAGAACCTATATGCATTTAATGTAGTAGCATGGCAGCACGCTATTTAAGCCTTTTCTTAAACTGTTTAAACTAAGCAATCTTGTGATGCTAACCTTGTCAGAATAAAATAATGTTCTTACAATGAAGGTTTAGGATTGTCATTTGAAAACTATTTATTAACCAGTCATAAATTTTGATAATAAACCTCCCTTAAGCGGAACGTAAATCGAAAATAGCAAAACTATATTACAATAAGCATCAATCAAAAACTAATGACATTTTCATGACGTTACATTCAAACTGAAAGAGACAAAACATCATTTGACAATATATCACACTTTCCTATAGCACTATGGCCAGTACATGGCCAGGCTTACTTCAAAGGCTTGACTTGAAATATTTCATCCATAATAAATACTTAATCAACCATAAAAGCCTTAAAAGCGAAAAATTACCCTCAGTGAAAAAACTTCTCAACATATCAAAAATTGTAAAAGCACAACGTGGAAACGCCATCTATTGTCAACAAGGTATAACATTACGATACTTACAAAACTCTGCAAAAGTTGTTAATTATGAACACCGTTCTATTTCGTTTATGTCGCTACTGAAACGCCGTTTTAATTCATTTTGATACATACGGAGGCATCTAGTTCCCCGACGATAAAATCTTTATCGGCGTACGCTCCTTACTATGAACATCATACTTCCTTACCTTTTATCTTCCTTGCTCACGGATAGTCAGAAGTAGGCATCGAACTTTCGTTAGTACGGTAGGACTTTAGAGCTATGGAGCTGATATTAACATTAAAATACAATTCATACTCATAAGTGTATGTCATTCGCAATTTTAATTTTATAGTCAATGACAAAGTCAGAAGAATATACAAAGACCTGATTTGTGTAGGGATTGTTTTTATTCGCCACCATAAAATTTGTAAATATTTGCGACTTTTTCCATGTTTTCTGGAGTAAACAAAACAATGAATCATAACATATCAGGAATTAGCAACTTACTTTGTATATTTCAAATAGTTATAAACAGTTTCAAATGGCAGTTAACACATTCACTATCTGAATCTGAAAAGTATACCTTCATCATCATCAGCCTGTTTCAGGCCACTGCTGAACAAAGGCCTCTCCCATGGCACGCCACTGAGCTCGATTTTCAGCTCTCGTCCTCCAGTTACTACCCGCTGTCCTACGAATGTCGTCGCTCCACCTTGTTACAGGGCGCCCTACACTACGTTTACCGATTCATGGCCTCCACTCCAGGACTCGTTTGCCCCAGTGGTCATCGGCTCTACGGCAGATATGACCAGCCCACTCCCACTTCAGCTTGCTTATCTTTTTTTTTCAGCGGAAAGTATACCTTACGACTTTGTAATAGAGGCTTGCTGTTACCCACAGGGCTACGGACAGTGAACAGGTTAAGACAATGATTACTAACCTTATAGAATTGGTAATGTAGTCATATTCAGGAACTTCGACTTTCTTCCCTTGCAGAATGTCCTTCAGCGTAGCAAGCAACTTCTTATCATCAAAGGCATCGGGGTGGTCAAAGTTGAACTGTCCCCGTTCAGCACGTAGCCGCTCCGAGGGTGTGAGAGAACGGTAGAATGAGTCCTGGCTGATGCAGACTACTCTCCTCTCGGTTTGTTCCTTGTGCTGCTGACCAAGCTTCTCTACTATACGCTGACATACTGTTGACTGCGGACAAACCAAGTTTTACATTTATGATTTAGGACACGGCTTGAAGATATATATATCAATAGATATATCTATATCATGATATATATATCAGGGTGAATCAACTTTTAAGTGCACCTTGTTGCTATGGTTACGCAAAATTTGTCCCTCTGACAACCTAAGCATTTTTCTATGAAACAGTATGAAGATGTCAGTTGGACAATGGGGGCAGAGTAAACAACACAAAAAAGTTGATTCACACACAAATGATTTTTGACACATATCTATAATCTATAAAAAATAAACTAAAAGCTATAATGTTGAATGCTTCCTGGTTATTGTTATAGGTTATTGCGGGCTGCTTTGTCCGCAACTCGACGTCTTATAATGCGCCTATTTTGCGTGAAGGGTTCATGACACAACTCTTGCCAACCCAATAGGCTGTGACCCATTTTTGAAATATATTTGCAATGGTTAACAATGATCTTACTACCTCTAAAAAAATATTATATTTTTGAGAGAACTAAAAAGCTAAATTCGCCGGTCGTATCGTGCCGTCCCACTCACGCAAATCTACTTTGACAGGAGATCGAGAGAGATGGCACTATTTGGAGTCATTGGAGTAGCCCTTCAGTTTTCTTTGCGGGACCACTATTATCATGAGCGAAAAACATTTCAAAATACAGAATTAAAACCATACTTTCAAATTATTATTTTTTCAGCCATCTTCTACTTTTATGAACTGAAAAATATAAATTTAGGTTTCCTATGCTAAAGAAATCCTATATGAAATAAACATTAGTTTAATACAATTTAACATGAGTCAACTAGCCTATTCTACCAGGAATTTATACTCATTTATCCAGCATTTATCTATTTAATTCCAAACCGCCTTTATGGTTATTGTGGTTAACATTTCCAATCATAAAATGTATAATATTAAAAATAAAATAAAATTTGTACATTATTACAAACTCCTAGATTTAACTATATTAATTGTCAATATTTCATATTTTAAGACTACAATTTTATTACTTTACTAAATTCTGCTTAGAAATAAGATGTAGGTAATCACAGTTTTAATATTTTTGCTGAGATTACTAAATTGTTTATTATTCATTTATTAAAATTTACTCATTTTAAAAATGTAGTAACTCCAAAACTAGGACACAATGAAGGTAAGTTTAGTCAAGTCAATTAAAAAAAAAAATAGGTCAAAAAATACATTCAAATAACTATTTTAGCATGTACACGATGGAAAGCTTTCTCGATCTCCAGAGTGATTGTCATCTATTAGAAATATGAAATGTTATCAAATATCAATATCATGCATTTGCCATTCGTAACGTCTGTAAAAATCAAACTTCATACAACTTCAATCATCATCTTAAATGAATCTTCATCAATCTTCATTCAAGAGTAATCTTAAAAATCTTATTCGGCTGTAAACAGATTGGTGGTTTCAGGAAGAAAAAAGTCGCCCTACACAGATGTGGTCCCTTTTCATGATCAACCAAATTTACATCTCTCGACGTACTGGGCATGAAAATGTTAAGCCCAGACTACAAATAAAACCCCGCCCATACGCTCCCCGGATGCCCTCTAAACTACGACAAATCAGGGGAAACGCGGACGCGGCAGCCCTAGTCCTATGACAGGATAATACTAATTAAGAATAACATAAAATTACATACAACATTATAAATGGCATATAAGATCTTAACTCCTTCGAATCATATCTATACAAACGTGTGATAACCAACCGCACCTCGGATGTTATCTTTTTAACTCCACAACAACGCATTCATAAATTCCGACAGGTTATGTCAGTAACTTGTACAAAAATCAAACAAATTGATCGCAAACCACACTGAGAACAGTGTGTAATGATATCATCAGCGTCGTAATACTTATTTTGAATATTACGTAACAATATTTGATTGAGAATCAGACGGAAAATCAATAATAAAACAATGTGGTACGACTTACCTTGCCGCTTGCTGTGCCGCCTGCGACGCCAATCAGGAACGGAGTTTTACTCTCCAATCCATTTGTGGCCGCATAATCTGTAGTTTTATCAGTCATTTCCTTAAATTTGTAGAAGAATCTTGTGGATTTTATTGAAAAAGTAGCACAATGCGCAGCAGAACGGCAGCCCTGAAGTAATGCTAACATGACATTCGTGAGACTGTGTTGCCATATGCCATGTCCATGTCTATACATCTGTCAAACACTCGACTCATCCATGGAGCTATTATGCGATACAACAGGAGTCAGGTCAGTGTGTCCCTTTTTTTATTGCCATTCACAAAAATAGTAATCATTCGTAGTTTTCAAATAAAAAAGAAGTTTACATATTTTTTTAAATTAACACTAAAAACTCCAAATAATTAAATATTTAATTCGCTAAACGTTCTTTCGCCTCACCAAAGACACTAATGGAAAATTTTATGAACGTTATATAATCCGTTAGTATATAAGTAAATATAATTTTATGTTAGTGCCATGGCAGGATAAAACCTTTATATTTGAAACCTTATTTATATAATTGAATACTGTCAGCACTTTTGATGGTGCTTAATGGTGTCTTTTGCGATCTTTGTGGTTATTAAAATAATTACATTAATTTGGATCATGGTAAGAAAGTGCTGCATTAAAAGTTGCAAAGTAAATCTTTTGCTGGCTGTAATATATTTTTTCACAGGTAAGATATAGTATTGTAATTGTATATCAATAAGAAAAAATTACAAACTTTAATAAAATATTAATAGTGACGATTAATTTACAAAATTACCAGATCATTCCGAACTATATTTTACTTTGAGAAATATTATTCGCACTAAAAACAACCTAAACAAAAACGTATTACAGTAATGTCGTTTTCAATATACTACGATAATCCTTCGCTATCTAAGGGTTGTTTAGGTTTCAAACCAGCATTTTATACCTGCGTATGAGTTCGTTGTAAGCGCGTGAGTGAAGGTGCGTATAGGCACCGTGTCTTTTAAACCATGCGTGACTCGTACGAGCGTTGACGCGCAGTTATACCCTATGCTCATATACGTAAGTGCGAGCCGCAAAATATGCAGTTTTAGCGAACATAAGCCCGTTTACTCTCGGCCGGTTTTTTTAAGCTCGCGTGGAAGCGCCTAAGGCCTAAACGACCTCAATTCTAGAGCCTTTCAGACCAGACCACGCTAACGCTTCCAAACAAATGAACTGTCAAACCATACAAAGTTAGTCAGTCTGACTCTATGATTCTCGTCAAGCTTACCTTTTTTTATTTATTTATTTTTTCAAAAAAAGGTGTACATAACTGCATGCAACTGAAATTAACTCGTCAAACTCCTAAGACAATTTGTTGGCGAGATCGCGCTCAACTACATATTTTTTTACCTAACACTACATATTTTACCTTATAATTATATTAACAGGTTAACCTTAAATTACAGCCACGGAAGCAATAATACATAAACCAAAAATATCCTTTTTAAGCTAATTTTGACATTTCTACTACACTCCTTTTCATCCCTTAACCAATCAATTTCATTATATGTCTTTGGAACCAAATACTTATTTATTCTTTTACCATAATAATTGTTTGCAAAATGTTGAACTCTTAATCTTATGTTCCTTGTATTATATTTATTCTGCTTAAGCACTTTAAATTCTCTATTATCATAATTTTCTAGGGCTATTAAGGCAATAAATTAACCTAGGCAATTTGCTGGGACCTGTATGATCAAGAACGGGTCCCAGCAGGGCTACAGCCACAGTAAATTTCTCCAAGGGGCCTCTAAGAGTTGAATCCATATCCCCACGCAAAGCCTTCCAAAAGATCGGGACGTATGAGCCCGAGACTCTATGAGACGAGAAACAAACAATAATAATAATAAGGACTCAGACTGAGCTGGACACCCTGGATACGAGGGTTGTCAGCGGCACCGTAGGTTAGGTTTTTTTATAATGTATTTATATGTTATAATTACTTTATTGTATTTTACTTTTTATATGAATTTATTGTAAAGAAACTCAACCTAAGACATTAAATGAATATACGAAATAATAATAATGAATTTTTATAGCAGGCAAGAAACCCATGTCACACAAAAATAAAATAAAATGAGTAAAAATAAGTTAAACATGTCCACCGATGCAATAGCACACATTTATAAATAACTAAAATTTAAATTAAGATACAATTAAATTAAGTTTCAATTACTTTCAGTTCGCAAACCGATGCAGACAGCCAGAACCTGGAATTATAATAGCTAACATTCACTAAGTATATTTATTTATAAGTATAACCATGCATGCAATAAATTCTAGCTACAGTGCCAGCTAAAACACATTTGTTGCTAAATATTTGGTTCCCCAGCCGAATGGGACAAACGGGCTGCTCGGTGGCTACCTGACTTGGATCGTTGTATCGTAGCAACACGCAGTACAGGTGTATTATAGTACATGCTAAGTCCATGGACTCAGCGCACTCAAAGACACAAAGTACTAAGTTTATATCTAGAGCATAAAATTATTTATAACTGTAACAGATATTATATTGAATGAAGCGAAGTCTGCATCATATATAAATAAAATTGAAATTCTATGATTACCCAGAATCTTTAGGCGCGCTGTAATATTATATCTTGCAATTTCAATCGAGATTATTTTTCATGGCAAGAAAATAGAACCCCCACCCCAAACTCTAGTCTCCGCTCGAAAAGCACTTATTTTGAACTTAGCGCACCCTGTTTAAAAAGTACAGAATTAAAAATACAAAGAATCGTAGACGGCCGGTCCTGTTTCTACTCCGAGTGTCCAGGTTCCTCTTCTCACTTCACTCCCAACTCGCGACCTGACATGTGTCAGTTCCAAGCTGGGTCTTCAGGGACTGTTTTCGTACCAATTCAGTCTAAGTATTCGTGTCTATCGTTATTCGCGCGCGAACTATGGTGCGAATCACACGTGACCCAGAAGCGGAGAGTGAAAGTGAGACAGAGGCGTCTGAACGAGAATCATCGGATGAAGAAGAGGAAGTTATAGATGGCCGACAAGAAGAAATTCCTCTGGATCCCCTCGAGCCTCTCGATCTTTTGGATGATAGCGCGTCCAGCCCAACAACGCCGGAACAATTAGATTCAGACGAAGAGAGTGCTCTAGAGACACGAACGACCACTACTACTGATATCTTAACAACGGTGGTTGATATTGGCGTGACCAATATATTAAATATTCGGTTTTTGTTAGATAGATACAGCAAACTCCAGAACAGTGTCAATTACAGGCCGATTATTTCAGAAGGCCTCTCCAAGTTTGTATCCGAGCTGGAGGACAGAGCTGCACCAATCAGTGGCACTTTCGCCGGAGCCAGAACGCCCGCAGACAACTGGATGCCAATAAGAAACAACAGGGGCATGGACCGTGATACCACTGCTACAGAAAACCTAACTAGCGTATTTCAAACTATGGAAAGTATAAAATATGACGACGAAGACGATTCAACGAGAGAGAAGAGCAATGGACTGGGTGAAAAGCAACTATTGGCTGCCTCCGCCGCCGAAGCTGGGGCGTCCCTTCTTTCCAATCCTGAACTGACGGACGGGGAGCTTTCTGACGTGTCCGAATCCCAGCTCTCGCCGGACCTATCTACCGATCGCCAATGGACCAATGTTTTGTCACGAGACACGCACACGCCCCTCGCGGGTGATTCTGCCCTCAAGGAGCCCTCCGAGATTCGTGAGGATCCAGGCGAAGCCATCGCTCTGTCGGCCAGTTTGGCTTCAAATTCTCGACACGGCTACGCAGCTCGCCAGCTAAACGACGATCGGCTATTCACACTCGAGACCAACGTACTCAACCCGGTACCCAGCACTAGCTCGGCGGAATACATCTCGAGCCCGACCGCCGAGCGTCATCGAACCAAATTAGAGAATCGACAGCGAGCACAACTACAAAGAACCGATCAACCCTTCGGAGGGATGAGGGAACGGTACATAACCGTACCCACAGATAAGATCGGCCGCATAGTCGGCAAAGGTGGCAATCGAATCAGAGAAATTGAGTACGAATCTGGAGCAAAAATAAAGATAGGCGACCGCAAATCAAAAAATCCCTTCACTAAAATCATCCTAATCGGCACCGATGCGCAAATTTCAGCGGCCACCGACGAGATCGGCCTGATCGCGCGCAACTTCAAGACCGCGGAGCCCGGCGAGACGGCGACAGTCGCTGTGAGCAACTTTAATGAAACCGAGCTGAGACACCTTCTCCTCAACATCAAAAATCAGGTATCTGAGGGAGAGAAAAGCTCTCCTTGAATAGGTACTTAACGTATAATTCTATATTTGTTTGAAATCATTTTTCTTAGGTGGAGATAAAATGAGCTTTCCGCGACTTCATTCGTCCAACTGTTTTGTATTATTAATTTTATTTGTATATTTAGATTGAAATAAAGTATATGCATTGATTAAATTTTGTATGGTCCACAGTCAAAAGGGTAAGAAAGTATTGTAATCGAAACGATTACGGTATCTGTGATATAAATTGTAGATTTCTCTCAAAACTATAAAAAAAGAGTTTATATTTATGTATACTGTACACGCGTTTTCTATATACTTAGTTTTACTTACCATTCTACTACCTACTTGAATTGTTATACTAGTTTAGTACTTAACCGTTAATTTGGCAATGTACACCACGATGTACCTACAAACTCTTTGACCATCTTTTTCGATTTTTTCGAACGAGAATTATTTGCTCTATTCAACCTTGACGAGTTTTGAACTATCGACCTTCGTTTTTTTTTGTCAAATTAAGGGTTTTAATTTTATTTAACTCCGGACAGTACCGGTAAAAGTTTCAAACAAAAGACCGACATTTACTTTTAGTTTCTGGCTAACAGTAACAGGACTGGCTTAATTAATTTGAATGGACATATTTACAATCATTTCCTACATAGCAAAATCTATAAAAAAATAAAAAAATACTTATTGCGAAACATTTGCGAAAATATAAAATCAATGTATTTAAAACCGGTTACTATCCCTGTCTTCCTGAACTTATTTTGAAATACATATTAGTATAATCACGAATGAAATTAGAATGTTAATGCTCCGCATTGGTATATAATTTTTTATATATTATTTACTTACTTATTAAAGTTATTAATATTTTTTTTTTATTAGTATTATATAAAGCCTGACCAGAAATATATGAGGATTGTCAAGAGGGCGCAACTTATAAGATTTATATGGCAACAATTTTGCAACCAATCACAACCCACTATAATGACATTACTTTTAAATACCTGTCAGTTCCACTATGTTAACCTTGTAATATCATTTAATGGAATGCACTCTCTTCCTGGCTGTTTTTCATGTAGTAATCACATGTACACTTTATTTATAATCTTACGTTCACAATTGTGAATGGTTTTCGGCATTTTCTTTAGATAATTTTAAATATTTGTCTTTTAAAGAAATCACCACGAATGACATTGACATTGTTGACATACCATCATAAAATCATTGCCAGTGTAAGAAATTAGTTCCAGTGAAATTCCGCAATATGGCGCATCCTCATATATTTCTGGTCAGGCTTTACATTAATTTTAATAGTGCGCGTGCATTGCGCTGCAAAGGCCGACCTGACGCGCATATATATTATTTGCGTGCAATTGTATAAGATATAAATAAATAACACTCTACGCGTCAGTGGAACTGCCGTTTTACCGCATTGCTCCGCTGCAGCGTAATGCGCGCGAAACTGCTTTTCCCTCCGAAGCGCGATTTTTGAACACTATGCAGCGAATGATTTACAAGAGCGATACGAGAGTATAAACAAATTATCAATGCGCCAGCTATGCTACACAATGAATACAGCCACTAGCCCCTAAACTAAACAATTATTACACTTACTTCTCAGTTACACACATTTGTACCGTGCATGCACACCCGCAGAGAGGCTTTCTCTTATTTTTGAAGACTTTGAAGTTCGAAACACGCTCTCTGGTTAAACAGATGGGACACATTTCATGTCAGGGAGTTGTTTTTTTGCGAGTGACGAGTGTACTGCTGGCGGATTTTATTTACTAGGTGGTAGGTCTCTGTGCACGGCCGCCTGGGTAGGTACCACCCTCTTACTTATTTCTACCGTAAAACATGAATTCCGGTATGAAGAGTAAGAGAGCCAGTCTTTGATTACAGGCACAAGAGGCATTACATCTTAGTCCTCACAGTCTCAACAGTGGCGACATCTGTGGAAGTTAACAGTTGAATTGGCTTAGCAATTATTTTCCTTTTTTGAATAATTTCCATTTACTTTGTTTTTTTTTACCTTCTCCATTTTATTATTCCTAAATTACCTCGTATATCTAATCAATCAATGCAGAGTAATAAGCATAAATACCCGGTACTGTCCAGGTTCGGTATTGAAATCCCTATAATGAAGTCATTATCATTATAATTTAAGCCTTAAGTAAAACATTTTTAAAGCTTTATTTATTTTCGTAAGTTATAAATTAACTATTTCGGTGTACGAAGGTTTTGGAGCCAGTATACCTAGTCACAGATCACAGACTTCACATAACTGTTATGCATGACATACGGTACGAGCGACAAGTAGCTGGTTGGTATAGACAGACGTAGACAAAAGACTCCAGCATCCGTCTCTTTCCCTTAGGGTTTGTAAGAAGGAGACGGATGACTCCAGACCTAATCGAATCGATTCTAGGACTTTAATGTATTCTTTAATTTAAAGTAGCCAATGCAAACGAAAGTTAATTGGTACACACTTTAGTTATAATATTATTTCAACCGACGGTCTGAAGCCTGAGGGGTCTGCCTACTAATCCACAATTCTACTGAAGTTATCCTTTCTGATACTGAACTTGGGAGTAGACCGCCCAGACTGACACCTGCGTCGGGGTTTAAATTTAAGTTGGGTGGGTACTGCTGCGTTACAGGATGTAATTTAACAAGTAATTCCTAACATTTAACATCACGATACGTTAGAAAGAGAAAAAACATGTTACATACACAGACGACGCGTTTGGCTCGGCTTGTAGACACCTGCCTACTGAGCCGGCGGTCCCGGGTTCGAATCCCGGCCAGGGCAAATATTTGTGTGATGAACTCGAATATTTGTGCTTGGGTCATGGTTGTTCTATGTATTTAAGTATATATTTATCTATATAAATACGTATATCGTCGTAGTACTCGTAACACAAGCCTCCTTGAGCTTAATTTGGGACTAGATCGATTTGTGTGAGGTTGTCCAATATTTCTTCTATTTATTTTAAAATGCTTCCTTTTTCATTACATTTAGTATACCTGTCGCGTTTATGCGGCATGGTGTACGTTAAGTTTATTTTCATTTTTCAGTTGCGTATTTATATTGCTAGTGGAAACTCGACCTAAAGCGGCGTAGCTATCGAGGGCTGGCAACACCCTCAGCTCCAAGGAGCTCTTGACTGACGGTTTTATGACCAAATTAAAAAAAGGAGCTCTCAACCTTTGTACATCTCAAAAACCGGCTCCAATCTTTTCTTCTGGGGCTCTTGGCTGCCTGGCTATCGCCGCTGGTCACATTAACGATATTTTATAAGTGTTTGTTAAGGTGGGTTCCAACTGGACGTTGCCGATCGTAATGTGACTATAGTTTGGCTAAAGAAATATTACTCTAAGTTTTGGCGGGAAAATTAGAAAAAATCTCCGGCCGGTCACACTTTTTGTGGTAGGAATTATAGCTTTGATACTAGAATATATTTTTGATTTTCTATGCACACGTAAGGTACCTAGGGAAATAAGTTACATATATTATGGTGACGTGCACTCATAGTCAGCTCACATAATTTCTACCACTATGTACAGTACAGTCAACGACAAACACATGTTTACACTTTCTAACCATATACAAGAAGAAATATTAAATGTAGAGTAAATAAGACCTAGCTCGATAATACCATATTAATCCATCACCAAAAAAATTACATAAGTACTAGGTCAAATTTCAAATCGATCGGAATATTAGAACTAGTACATAATAGTATCAAAATTATTTATAGAGGACCCACCTACTAAATTGTTTTAATCATAGACAATTGGTGATACCACAAGGTCTGTCATTATTATTTGGCTAGCCAGACTTCTAGTAACTTCTCTTTCTAACGTGTCGTAGGGGTAACTTGTTACATTACAACCCGTAACGCCTATTTAGACCAAGCTTTAGTATGTATTAAGAATTGATTTTTACATGTAGTGTACTGTTATTTTCTCCATTTCAAGCCTCTCGTTCTGTTCTGACTAACTTCGACGTTTATTCTCAGTACCGTCTTATATTAAATGTCATTAGCGAAGATTCCGAAAGGTATTGTAATGACTGATTACGGTACCTGTCTCTCGGAATCTTCGCTCATCTATAATATTTATACAACAGTGTGTATTTTTACATTTTATTAGAGATCTGAACATGTAATTACATCTTAACTTACTGATAGTTGTTAGGTAACATAATCCCACTATTCAATGATATTAATTTGTTTGTTATTTTCAAACTCCTTTTTTGCACCTTAAGCTTTATAAACCTTTTTTATGTGCCATACGACTTCCGATTTTGATACTAAAAGCTTTGTTTTTTGTGATTTAAGTTGTGGCTACATCATAACGAAGTATTGAATTTTATTTTTATAATTTCAGATTATGTGTTACTGTGCACTTTTGTCATACCTGTTTTCTGTAAGTGGGATACTAGTATTTAAGTATATGTACTCTTACTACCTAAACGGTACATTTAATCTCAATTACATCATTAATCTCTGAATCACATGTGTGACACGAATTTTGTGTTTTATTTATCGTTCCTTTCATCATTTGGGTCATTAAATTTTTCTCTGTTGCTTGTCGCCATGGTGATGTCCCCTGGGTTACTCTTTAAAACTACGATTCTAGGCGGCAATATTGAACAAAAATTTTGTAATTGCAGCAGTTATAAGCCCATTCTTATTTAGACTACAGTCTGACCAAAAAGTGTAGAAATTAAAAAGTGGCAATACTGTAGTGTCGTCCCTTTCTAATCAATTTAAGAACACGGGGACGACACTACAGTATTGCCACTTTTTAATTTTTACTCTTTTTGGTCAGACTGTATCTATTGTAAATATCCATATTATAAATTATCAACACTTTTCTAAGAAGTTTAATCACTATTGTCCCCTGGGTGACGGGACCGAATAACAACAAGAAAAAGTTGATCCACCCATTTAACGCAGTTATCGGCAACTAGTAAAATAACTTTGAGGCCCTTTTAATTGTGAAGTACCTTGTTAAAGGAAGATGCCACCCAGATACCTCCTTGGAAACTAATAATACTTAGTAGACTAAAAAAAAAAACTAAGCTATTATATATCTGCAGGGTCATAATGGCTTTTGGCCACGTGTTAAATACTGCTTTGCGCTTCGACGACGAGAATACATAAAAATAAACACTGAAAATCTCGTCATCGGGAATTCGTGCCACTGACGCCAACGACGCCTATTGACGTCAAAAATTTCAATGGTCAAAAACATGCTATTTCAAACCACTATCTGTGTTTTTCAATCTCTGTTGATTTTGGAGCACTTTTTTTTTGGTTTGGTTTCAGTGGTACGGTGAATTGCTTTGCCGCTTGGCTCTCAAAGGGTTAAATTTATATACGGCCTAAAGAAATAATCTTGATACTTGATTTTTTTTATAACGGACGGAATATCGGTAGTCTTTCCATACAACATACAAATCAACCGGTATTTCAATCATGTCTCGTTTATTAAGCTACACCGGTACTTTCTCAAATAAAGAAACATTAGTGCAGCGTAATTCTCGAAGCAAGGCAGTTTTGCGTGACCTTCGGTGGCATATAGTAGTCATTTTATTTTATGATTATGCTTTATGAATTCATCGATAAATTGGTTTGTTTATTTCAAACGTTTCACAGAAAGAGGCATCGTACGACAGGAAAAGGACCTGTAATAAGGTACATTATTAAACAGCAAGTTTATATATATAAAAATAAGTTTTATTACGGAATGTAATTATTATAAAAATACATTAACTGGATACATTTAAGACTAAGCTTAAAATAGAGAAATATATTACCATTGTTTGGTTATGGTGGTCATCTTTATGACACATCATTTTGGAAGGTTCGCAAATCATACTTATCTTTTTCATGCTGAAGTAAATTTCAAGAAAAAGTGAGCAGAAAACGTAATAAGCAGGTGGCGAGTTATCCTAGTACCCGGACGGGAAGTGGGATTTTTCTCTTAAAATTAAAGGTGGGACCATATTATTCAATTTTACTCCTGCGTCTGCAAGTCCAGTTTATTAGTATCATATTCACTGACAAGAATAATATATACCAGAAGTAAGTTTCTCAAACGGAAAGAAGGATGCCTATGTATATGGCTTCGTCTTCGAATCATCAGATTGTATAACATGGTTCCACATCAAACGCGCTCAAAACAATACTGTGTTTACAACTTAAGGTCCCTAAGCTTCTTGTCGGCCTGTCTGAGCCCGGCGGCCATGTCGAGCTGCTTGGCTCTGAGGCGGCCCCACACGAGATAGTCCTGGAGACCGATGATCTGAGCTGCCATGAGCGCAGCGCTGTCGGGGTAGATTACCGTCGCGCAGCCGAGCCCGGACGGCACGGAGAGGGATGACCAGATGTCCTGGAAATATGAAAATGTTATTAGTACAGAAAATTACTATAAATTAATCGTTAGGTAATTTAGGCATTAGTATAATTCATAAATGATAAATATAAGATGTAAAGCAACATTTTAGCTTTCTAAATCCACGCACGGCGTGGGCGTTAATAAGTCAGGTGGGAATGAAGTAGTCTCCAAATTGTCTCGGGTTGTTTTTAATACGTGAAAAAAACATTTACATTGAAGGTTAACTTTATGCGAAGGATACTCGTAGGTTGTCTACGCGGTTAAAGGAAGCATGTGAGTCCACACTAGTAAAACAGTCACTCGTGAACGAATGCCACTTACTTGAACAAGCTTATCCGCGGGCGGGGGGCAGTTGATGACGGGGTATGAGGTATTGCCAGAGAGGACAGGTCCGAGGCCGTTGGAACGGCCGGCGACCGCAATGAAGACTAGGGCGCCATGCGTGTCCTCGTACTGCTGCATGATGCGGAGGGTTTCCTCTGTCGCTTTGTGTGCTGATGTCACTCGTAGGTCCACGTCCAAGCCTAGCTCACGGGCGGCTGAAAATAATATGTATTTTAATTAATATATATTTTATCTCAATATGAATTGTTCATAAATAGTAGATTGTTAGATAATGCATGAATGACATAAGTAATAGGTACACTACAGTCAGCAGCTAATCAGAATAACATACTCACAATTATTTGTACAACCCTGATTCTCTTGATAATAGAGTCCGTGCATGTGCATATAATTTTGAGCAACTGGAGTGCGTAGCAACTTCTGCTGCTGACTACCATTTCAAATGAATTGAATGATATCCATACCACGAAAGACATACCGTCACGCGACTAATGTAAGGTATCCGTCCCATTAATATGACGAGTCTAATTAGGAGAAACATAGGACAAGGAAGACAAATTAAAAATATCGTGATAGATACTTATGTTTTATTAATGTGTAGAAGCCGGAAGAGTATAGTGTTATTGTACTAGTAACCGTGTAGCCTAATAGTTTACCTTTAGCGATCTTCTGGCAGTGGTCCTGATCGGCGGGCGAGCCCATGAACACGACCACTTTGTGGTGGATGGTCGGCTTCAAGTGGTCAAGCTGGTCCTTGATCCATGTGAAGTTGCGCTTGACCGTGTCCAGGTCGGCAGCGGTCACGTTGGTCAAGTTTCTGTATACCTGATAATGGGTATCGTGTATATGTTATTACATATGAATGTAGGTAGGTACATATGCTTAAACGTACGCAGGAGTATGATCTATGCATATAAAATTAGAAACTACATGGAGGGCGCTGTATAACATATATTTTACAATATACATTATACTGCGCCCTTTGTGTAGTTGGCTGATTACATGTGATTCGCAGAGCGATGCAAAATCTCAGTTGGGAGAGCATCACGCCGAAAAAGTAAGGTAGTGGGTTCAAATCCCGCTCGCATTGCAGTTGATCGCATATAATTTTGGCTTCATAATTAACCTTTGTAACACTATTCACAATAAAATAGCTTACATTTACAATTTCAGGATTTTTCGCCTACTTCCATTGACTATATCAGTTGTTACTGTAATAACAACTGATTATTTTAGAGACACTCTTATATCAAAATAGAGACCAAAGAGTAAATATGCCTACCTGTTTGTCGACCATAAGCCTCTTGTCGCCAGAAGGCCACAGCCTCCACGAGTCAGAGTCGATCACATCAGCCAATAGGATGTTTCCTGTAAAATGCAGTAAATATTAGATACCTAGTAAACTGGAGTAAGTATTGCTAGGGTACTTATTAGGTTACTTATATGTAAGTATATTGGCAGATTAAGTTTCCAAAATTTCACTTCTGAAACAGAAACTGAAAAAGTTTTATAAGATAAACCTAACCTACCCTTCAGTAGGTTCTCCATACTTAACGACCTAAAAAACAACGAATTTTTTGTTTTGGAGAGAAGAATGTGTTGGAAAATGAGGCAGTTTACAGCGAATAGAATTTGAGACATAATGTATGTAAATAGCCTAATACGAATGGTGACATCGGTATATATCCATTATCCGATCGAGCAACTTCATAATTTACAATATTCACACAGTTGACCCTCAGTAGCTTCGTGCAACGTGCAACATCCTATTTAGACAATTGACTGCCCCATGCTTTATATAATTAAATTAAATGCAAGATCTTGTTTGGAGATGTAAGATAATGATATATAAATGTGTTCACGAAACATATTTGCAGGTGCACTAATTATAAATTAATCTCCTGACATGACTATCGCGTTTCGCGGCGCGTTGTCTCTATATAAATAAATAAATAAATAAATAAGCTAGGTTAAAATTTAGACTAAGTACCTACTATCAAACATCCCTTAAGTTCCTATACGGGTTTACTGAAAAATGGGTTAATTGCATCTCACACATTGATTTATTTCGCCTAGATTTTCTTCTCTAAAAGCTAGCTTTTTTATCAAGAACTTACCGTTAGTGTCTACGCCGAACTCGATTTTCATGTCAATCAGCGCGCAATTGCGAAGAGCCCAGGCCTTCTCCAGGATTTCAAAAACCAAGATCGTGGCCTTTCTCATGTAGTCGACTTCATCCTGACCTGTTGGAAAAGTTGTGTTGTAGTCAAAGTTAACAACATATTTAGGTCGAACAATTCTGAAATGACACTACACTGATGTAAATATGTTAGATGTTATGAATGAACAATTTATTATAGATCAGATGATCCAAATTATTTATTGCTAAGATAATTTTATTTTTGGTTACTCCGAAAGCTCGAAAATATAAATTCATGTTGATTATTGAGTATTTCCGCAACCACCAGAGTGCTTCAAATATGGAAGCGGCAGGTATGGCTGGATGTTTCTGTAAGAATTTTAAATATCTCACCTCTCCAATACCACAGTTGTTCCTGATAAACAGGATCAGAATTTTTCCGTTTATGAGGTCGAGAAATAAATGAAGCAAAATATGTTTTTTTTTTCTTTAATTAATTCTACTTATACTTACCAATGGTAAGTCCGTTAATCTTGAAATTCGCGCAAATAATCTGTTCTTCGGACCACTGGGGATCATGGTTGGCATCGTCTTTAAAGAACGTTTCCTGCTTCGGGGGAGTGAACCTGAACCCTTCTGGTACTCCAGGGTTCCTCTTCAAGAAGGATCCGGTGGCGAGACGTCGGGTGACCCACTCGATGGGTACCATGTCGCATTTTTTCGACAAGAACGCTGTGGGCGACACCATCTTCTCGAAAGCTGTCTTGATACCTGAAAAGAGATGCTAGAATAGAGTTAAAAGATTCGACAAGGTTCTGCAAAAAGCAAGCAAAAGGTGTTTCATTTTATCACTCAAAAATCTCAAAATCATGACCCCCCTCCATAGAAAACTGATATCCAAAACAATTCAGAATTTTACAATATCACTCATATAAAAACAATGTATTTAAACGAAGCTCCCGACGTTTGAGACGCTTTAAAATTTCCGTGATTAAAACACTCAAATAAGATAATATATTATAAATCGTATATGTATACCTACGGTCGATACGCGATAAAATCCGTTTAAATCCTTAGCGTAGCATTGTATTAGCCAAATATTTTGAATCTATTTATTACCCAACGCTGACTTTTTGTTGGGTGATTGAAGATAATACTTTGTACAGAAGGAGTAAATGAGTGCAGAAGACACAGCCACTTTTGTAATGTTACATAATTTGCATAATTTGTCTGCTATATTATATTATCAATATCTTAATCATATTTAAAACCATAAATTGCCTGCCCCCTACTATAAAATGTATCCATCTAGTTAAAGACCAACATATGGACTTGGATATTGTGCAATCGATTGTTTTGCAATAATATGGAACATAGACCGCACAGTCGCGTTCATTTTGCAATAAAGTCACAAATATATACATCTGTAGTCGACTGTACTATTGGTAATTATATTGACACAAACAAGACAAAAGGGTCGTTATCTTCAACAAACATCATTACCCTATCTCTGGCTTATGCAACTTCGTGCGACCTTGCTTTACCTAATACCGAAGATATCTCTTGTCTGTACGTCATGCGGGGCAGGGGTCAGCAAAATAAGCATGGGCCAAGTTGCGAATAGCAATTAATCGATAACAAAGTAATGGTTTAGTATTATCGATAGGGATGTGACTTTTTATAAGTCCCTGCTGCTGCACCTACTCTATATTATGTTAAATTTTTCATCAATGTCACGTGTGGGTTTCCTTTTGTAAACTTTTATTGGTGTGTAATAAAGTATCGTTGTATTGTATTGTATAATTGTAAAAAAATTAATGTCTAAAAACACATGACAACATATGAAAAACATATGTTGTTACATAGTTGCTAAATTCAAACATATTTTAAAAACCACCGTAAAGTGTTGGACTTTTTATGAAAATGGCTATCAACCCTATTTTTGTCGCACGTCATATCCAGATGAAAGTGATACTCTTTATCGTGATTTGACAGCCTAAATCATGATACTAATATATCGTTATATATTATTAGACTTTGACTTTGAAATAATTTACAATTAGCAAATCCCAGGGATTTTAGAACCACGGTATGCTACTAAAAGTCCCATCCCTATTTATCCAATTAAACGACCCGATAAAGATAAGTACGATAATGTGTCGAAGGACTCGTGATTCGAGATGTGGTAAAGTGGGTGGTAACTCATCCATACCGGTTTAACTTATCTGACACTTTACGTCGTAATACCAAATTACGTCAAGAAGGTACAGACTGCATCATGTTTGTGATAAGTAAGGGTAATTTTTCACTATTACCGGTTTAACCTATTTGTTATTCGAGTTTCAGGCATATCCTAATTTATTGTCTATAAAGTACCTATACCTACAGGTCATAATAAAATGTACAATGCTTGTACTATGGGGACTAGACGACTGACATCCATGAGGAACAAAAATTCGATGGTGTGATGAAACACAAATATTTTCCCTGGCCGGGATTCCAACCCAGGACCGCCAGCTCAGTAGGCAGCTGCACTACAAACTGCGCCAACCGCGTCGTCATTAGTATAATATTACAAATTTTTATATTATTAGTTTGTATTGACAGATATTCTACTATGAAAAAAAAAACATCTATAAATCAAACAAAAATCTAAATAGTTAATGTTTTTTTAAGATTCTTGATCCTTGAAATATAAGCAAACAAGGCCAACAGTAATAAAAAAAAAGTTTATCTAAGAAAATTAAAAGGCCCTCTTGCCAGAAGCGGTGTGTTGTACTGTATTTCTGACTACGCGTGTCTGTAAGAAGTATAGAAATACTTTTACTTTTTGCGCACATTAAAGCCTGACCAGAAATATATGAGGATGTGCCGTATTGTAGAATTTCACTGGAACTAATTTCTTACACAGGCAATTATTTTTTGATGGTTTATCAAAAATTACAATGTCATTCGTGGTGGTTTCTTTAAAAGACAAATATTTAAAAATATCCAAAGAAAATGCCAAAAACCGTTCACAGTTGTGAACGTAATATTATAAATAAAGTGTACACGTGTTTACCACACGAAAAACAGTCAGGAAAAGAGTGAAATCCATTAAATAATCTGACAGGTACCTATTTAAACTAATGTCATTATGGTGCGGTTGCGATTGGTTGCAAAATTGTTGCCATATAAATCTTATGAATAGCGCCTTCTTATAATTTTTTCGTTAGACTTACCAGCGGACTTCAAGATCTCGAAGACCTTGGCATTGGTCTGGTTGGAGATGGCTGCTTTGCCCTCCAAGTCGTGTGCCTTGACACCATCGCCCGCTGTGATCCTGTCCTTGTTGAGCAGCAAGCAGAACCCAGGGTTTGCGGGTAGGTCGAACACTTGCTTGGTCTTGCCCTCGATCAGCAGGTTTCCAAGCTTGTAACCACCGACTAGAAATTGAACACGAATATTTAGAATAAATGGCTCAATAAAGCCCAACTTAATAGGATGGCGGAACTATGTTTATCGTAGTTTCGAATAAAACTAATGGGTTTCATAATTATGGGTTACCTATTTTAATTACCATAAAACAAAAAAAGTATAGGTATGTCGATATTTCTTTATTTAATAGGTCAATAAATAATCTTAGATCAATATCAGTGAGTGAGTAAAAACGATCATTATTACAGAAACGTGCCCTGAACGAAAGTATAGTTTTCATTTAAAACCATTGTAATCACACAAAAGACCTAATCTCCAAAAAAAATTGGGCGTTTACGTCCATTTATTAAGGACTCCATGTATTCATCGCCCTTCCCATTAAAATCAATTTTCTTTCAGCATATTTATGCTATTATCCTTACCTTAAAGAAAAACAATTCTGAATAGAAAGGGCAAATCAAAAGCTTTTCATCTATTTCGTTCAAAGTCTGCATTTACTAAAGATCCTGCGTAAATTTCGCAATGATTTGCATAGGAGAAAAGTTGTGGTCACCTACCCAGGCAGATAATACTTAAATTAATAAATTTGATGATGTACCTACTACATACCGTCAATTCTAGGCACTTAGTTGGACGTATTCTATAACGAGCGGAGAGAACGTAAAAGAGAGGAAGCGAGTGGCATAATGAAGAGGAGGCCTTTGCCCAGCAGTAGGGTACACCAATAGGCTAACCTACCTAACAAAATAATTATTTTATAGGTAATTAAAATTTTATCTAGATGTACATTTTGCCTGAAAAGCATTATGATTTATTGAAAAAATATATAATCATCTTTTCTGTCACTCACAAGGAAATAATTAAAGAGCGACAAAATTCAAGGCCGTATAGGTCAGACGACATGCGTAAGATGACAATATATGATCAAACACATCAATAAAAAAATTCAACACAATGTTCTAATTTAACCAAGGCCATATGGGACGCGTAAGGCAACCCGACTAAATCAAGTAATACGCGTGTCGTTTTCTAGTTGAAACCGGCGCATTAAATCTGACTGGATGTGTCATTGAAAAAATTATAAAAAACAAAGAGCTTACCTTCTTTAGGGTTCGACATTTTTTCGTTTGTTCGAAGCGTGGTCTGTTTGGCAACACGATGGGACCAGGGCTCAGTGGGTTCCTTTTATAAAGTTCTGCTCAGCATAAACACCACGTGCTCTCGCGCAGTTGAAGCCGGTCTGATAAGGAAGCGCTGAGACCACTAGCACTTGGTACTGGCATAGATGATTGTTGTGGAAGATTTTTAGCGCGTTAACAAGCTAGTATTGTATAAGGCTGAAACACATTGTTTATAAGGAAAATTAAAAACGACATGCAGTATGTCTGTATGTATTATTGAAAAATTTTATCTGGCGTTAGCGTTACATAGGTACAAATGAGTAGAATATTTTGCTCTATTGTTTATAATTACAAAGTAGGAGCTTTTTAATTGTTTTCCCTAATAATACTACATGACGTTGCATCTAACCAAATTTAATGAGTTTAGATAAATAGGAAGTGCCTATAGGTTTTCATTTCCTTGTTTTGACAGAGAAGTTGGAGATGAACCGACAATGAAATACTTATGGGATCAATAAGGTTCCTTTTAAGATACGTAATAAACGCTTAAAATAACTTAAGTCAATTTATCTGTTCAATTGTTTGATATAAATGCCGTAACCTTGTTGATATTTATATAATGGAGGCGCGTCTCTTTGCACGAATCGATGATATTCTCTTTTAATTCTTGTAACCTCTCACTACCTGTTGTAACAAACCACCCCTGTTACATACCGCGCTACGCAAAATATGTTTTTTTTGTTAACCACGATCATAACAGAATGAAAGCTCATAACCATACCACGTTCATAGAGATTTGATATCGATTCAATGAGCACATGTATTAATATATATATAAATAAAATATATAAATACATGTGCTCATTGAATCATTTAATGTTCTCGATTACTATAAAAAGGTTCGATATCATGTCTGATAAAGCGGATATTTTTATCTAGATGACAATCTTTTATACCAACGAATATGTAAAGAATATTGATTGTATACTTACAATGAAAACTATTATAAAATAAACGAATAATAGACGTTTTATTGTTTTTATTTTAAAATGAAGAGAAAAAAATAATATTGAATAACGTTTAGATCTTGACAGTAACATCGATATATTTTTGTCGATAAAATATTTTGCTATATCACTTTAGTATTTGTGCCCCGAGTTAGCACAGGTATGCTCATTACTATGAACACCGGGACATGACATACAGTCTGAAAAAAAAGAGTAGAAATTAAAAAGCAGCAATACTGTAGTGTCATCCCTTTCTAATCAATCTAAGAAAACGGGGACGACACTACAGTAATTGCCACTTTTTAATTTCTACTCTTTTTTGTCAGACTGTACCACACCTCACTATCGATGGCGGGACCAGGTATTGGTTACCGGTATTCGATTTTATATAAAATAACCGGTATTTTTTCGGTCTCTCACTTATTACTAAAACTCATATAACATAAAGGCAAAATAGTAAGCTAAATAATTATACAGGAACGAAATTTTTAACATTTTCAATATACACATTTAGTTTAGGTATGCAAGCAAACGCTATTACCCCTTAATATAAAAAAAATACCGGTGCACATTTACATCAAATTATAGTTAGGTGTTGCTTAAAGTTATAGTGCAAAATAAAATGGACAGGTGCCTCGTCATACATAATCATCGTCATAAATATGAAAAATTATCTAGAAATAAAACAAGTACCTACAATTAAATCATGACCTACAAAAAAACTAACAATAAAAAATAATACTCACGTGAGATACCTTAACAAAAACGTATGAATTAGTAAATAATATGTTTTTAACAAAGAGTTGTTTTGTGAAATACTTTTATTGTTGACTATACTTTCTTAAACTAACGTTAATTGATCATCAAGATTAATCAAATGAGCGCAACAAAGATGAGTTTATCTTGTGCTGTTTGTTAGTGCCTACGATCAGCTTCCGTCTCCATCATCAGAACAGCTCCAAGATACTTACCATATTAATCATATTATTGTATTGTCACGTGAACTACAAGTAGTTTATAATCGAATTCCAAGACGTTTTTACATTGTTTGTTAAAAACTAACCAACTAAAAAATTAATTAGAAGTGAACCCGTATTATAAAAAATTTAAATACTGCAAAAGTATCAAGATCTGTTGGTCCGCGTATCATATTGCTATTTCGTTCTTTTGAAATACTTATCTCCGTCGCACGTTAACTTCAAATACAACTATTCAATCAATTAATTTCTCGATACACATACGCAGAAGTCGCATCGCTACGCAACGAAGTTCCGTACTACTCGTTAGAAGTTCAGCAGCAACACAGAAAACAGGTAGATACGTTTATTCACTATTTGATTAACCTTTTTCAATGATAAAAAGTCTTGAATCAGCTGGGAACAAGTTTGTAAAATTTAATTTGACATAATACGACCAAAAAGAATTGCCGTTGGCAAACCGAAATTTCTATGTTGCATGGAGACCTTTCAAATTTACTAAGGTAACGTCAAGTGACAGCTTCTATGCTAACTTTACGTGAATGTATTAACCATGTGGTTACAACTTTCCATAACAAATTATTGGTGTATTTAAGAAAAGTTTATACAGTAAATTTGTGTTTCTTATAGTACAATTTATATTTGAATTAATTTAATTTCCGAGTTATATGCGAATAGACTATCTTTTGTGGTTAAAAACAACAAACATCCGAGGAGTACTGGGTATTTATTGTATTTTTATTTTTAATATTTATATTGAGTGAATTATTATTGCGTCAACCATCAAATTTTGGACGAGAATGAGATATTACGCAAAAGTTAAATCTCCATCAAGAAAGCGTTGTACATGTTTGGTTCTATTTAAAAAAATTGTGCTTAGGAATTCTTAGCATTGTCTCCAATTATGTATTTAGACGTTTGTTTAGTGAAAAATGTAAGTATTATAAAAATGTTGATTGTTTCTTTATATAAATATACGTTACACAATATCTCCTTTAAGGATTAGTCTATTCTGCCAGCCAAGCGAGGGTAAAATAAAAAAAAACTAATAATAGCTGTGAGTGTTATTGAAAGGTCGAGTCAGGGGCGGCTGGTTGCCTAGATACAGGGTGAAAGGGGGCGTGAGCTCCGGGCAGAGCTGCAATACAAAGACTGGATATTTAATAAAGAACTCTTCTTCTAGTTCCTTCATGTACAAATTCGTAACAATCCTCTGCTTGCCAGTTAGGTATAAATGCGAATGTTGCTTGCTCTCTCTGATTAAGTAGACCATTAAGTCCTCAATACAGACATATTTGTTGCTATTGTAGTCTTGAACTTTATGATTGAGTTGATGGCAGTTTTTTTTTATATAGGGTCTAGTACAGATTGCATAAAATTTACATAAAGTCCTATTCATTATTCCCTGTGTTTAAACTAGTAGCCAATTAATATTTATTGTACAATTAATTTGTTTCCACCGCATTTGCTAGATACAGAGTCATTTTTTTACAGATATAGCACTGAAAACGGTGCTTATCATCCTTTTAAAAGTTCATTTGCATTATGTAAAACAATATCTCTTCACCGATCCGATGCAAAATAAAGAGGTGATAATAAAAGTATCATAATATATATAGGAATATGTATTATACATAATGGGCATCTGACTTCTGATAAAGATGAATATTTATAATTATGTATTGACATTATTAATCATTAGTTTCAGAATAAACATATTAATAATAAAAGTAATAATGTAAAAAATGCTATGTAACTATTACTGTGAAAACTGAAATATAAAATAACCACTAACTAAATTGTAAATTTTATACCATTTTGTAAAATTGACATATAATGTATTTGTTGCATTATGAATAAATGAGTATAAGTACGATAGCACGGTAGGAGAGCTATAAATAGTATAAGATCCCGATATAAAACAACCTTTACCGAGATGTTTATTTGATGAAATGTATTTTATATTTAATTTAATATGTCAATAAATATATTACAAATATTAGTCCAGGGTATGTTTAGTTAAAAATAAAAAAATAAATTTTAACATTTCACCGGTTTGATTATTAGATAAATTCATAATAAAATAATCTTTAATTTTATTTAATTTCAATTCAATAATCAGACCGTTGCAAAATGCTAGTAGGTATAGATTTACCTGTTTATACCTGGCTACCCGATAGTTAACCTGAATGAGTTAACGTTGGAATGAGCTGGAGCGAGGCCAAAAAAGTTGCTGAGGATAGAAAGGCGTGGCGCGAGCTGATGAAGGCCCTCTGCACCTCCGGGGTGCCTTAGGACAACAACAACAACAACCCGATAGTTGAGACGGGAAAAGAATAGGCAATCTGACGTTTGCATATTCTATGGGCTTCATACTTTCGATTGGTATAGAATGTATCTAATATTAATCAAACCGGTGAAATGTTTTAAATCAAATTTTTTTAAATTATTAATTAAACATACCCTGGACTAAAATTTGTTAGGCAACCCATATGCAATATATTTATTGACATATAAAATACATTTCATCAAATAAACATCTTGGTGAAGGTCGTTTTTCATCTGGTATCCTAACTCAACTACAAATTTTAGTTTCTCATCTGTAACGTTACAACTAATTTTCATTTGTCCGAAAGTAATTTTTTCCTAAAACCCGTAATATGTTCAGGATTTTATAAACATCGTTTTAAAGAACCCATTAGGCTAGGTAAGGTTTTTTTTATGATTATTCTGAAAAATTCACAGTTTTGGAAGAAAATGGCTTTCGGACAAATGAAAATTTGGAGAAACGTTACAGAAATTAGTGTTTCAGATAGATAACCCATTCATCTATTTCATTCCATTTCTGCCATTGTTATTCTGGTTAACATTCCCAAGCATAAAATGACTAAAATTATAAATACAATAAAATGTGTACAATATTAAAAACTTGTAGATTTAACTATTTGACAATTTTATGAATCTTCTAGTCATAACTGGATTTCAAGGAAAAAGTTGCAAATATAAATATACTTACATATTTAATGAGGACGAAAAAAAGAGATGCCTTCACAAATCAGGTGTTTGTATATTCTTCTGATTTTGTCCTTGACTATAAAATTTAAATTGCGAATGAAATATACTTATGAGTATGAATTGTATTTTAATGTTAATATCGGCTCCATAGCTCTAAAGTCTTACTGTGCTATCCGAAGTCGAAGACTACACGTAACGCTAGTGAATGAATAACCATGCTATAAAAAAAAAAACCCTAATAGTAATATAGGACGGATCACATTACATTACTCAGTCTCAGTAATTATGATTTATTCATTCCCAGTAAGTAATTCAATATAATAGTTTTAGTATCACCTTCTTATATTATATCGGCTTGGTCAATGAAATTAAATGTTGTCAAAAGCAAATGAAATACAATGTTGTCAGTTATTATTGATCGAGATTGAGGGTTACGCATTGGTCTTGCTTATCTAAGTCGTTAGGTCACGGTATCAGGCTATTTTGTTACTATGGGTCGACTAAACTAGCGGCTATGTGAGCTAGACCTCGCGAGTTTGGCAACGGTTAAAATGTTATTATATTTACGTTTTCAACTCCCATATCTACGCCATTTTGAAAAATTTCGATATACGAATAAAAAAAAATTATATGTAAAGGTTGACTTTTTAGTCGTGAATGGGAGTGCCAGGGGGTGATGGTGAGGGTTACACTGAGCAACTTTTACTATGGGGCCAACCATGAAATCGCTAAAAACTGCTGTTCCGTACCGTACATTTCGGGTTATGAACTTATAGATTTACTCTTAAATAGCGGTTTTTTGCCATTTCGTGGTTATTAGTAAAAGTTGCTCAGTATGACCCTCCCCAAAAAGTCACCCTGTATAAATATAATTAACGAACCTACTCACAATATTTCATGAGAATCGGTTGTGTAATGTAAACTATAGGCGCGGGAAATCCGGACATCCGGAGATACGAATTAATTTTAGGCCAAGTTGAAATAGACACTTCGCTCGCTCGGTACGTTGCTAAGTTAAGGGTACCACACCAGTCGATCCATTGTCTATCAATGCCATGAATTATGGTGGAATGGATTGGTCGATGATATACCGGGTGATCAATCCTAACGGGTCAGTAGGGAAAAGTCACAAACTATAAGAGATAGGGAAATCTGTTCTTAGGAACCATGGCGTCGATTATAGATTTAATAAAAATGGCATTATTTATTTTTTATAATTCTCATACATCATTTGATACATAACCTGGTCAAACTCAAAACCGCTGTAAAGAATGTTACAATGAGACATGCGATTACTTACAAAATTTTAACCAGGTTGAATTCCCGGTTATGAATGAGTTTTATAAAAAAATAATAATGCAGTTTCTAATAAATCTAAAATCGCCGGCATGGTTCTTAAGAACAAATTTCCCTATCTCTTATAGTTTTCGTTTTCTCCCTACTGACCCATTTGGATTGATCACCCTGTATAGTAGTCTAGAACAGCCAAACTTGTTACACCAAACGATTGATTGATGTTATTGTAGGCCTGAAATTTTTAGAGCAGAAGTTATGTCAAAGTGTAAAACGACTTTACAAGCTTACACTCC
Source organism: Apotomis betuletana (assembly GCA_932273695.1). Taxonomy (NCBI): domain Eukaryota; kingdom Metazoa; phylum Arthropoda; class Insecta; order Lepidoptera; family Tortricidae; genus Apotomis; species Apotomis betuletana. The sequence continues at coordinate 56,386,003 of OW026298.1, read as the reverse complement.
GTATGTGTGTGAGAGAGAGACTGAGCAATTATTGCGGCACCCAAAAAGTTCGTGGATTACGCACCATACTCGTCAATCTATACCGAATGGCTTAAAGATTGAGGACGTCCATGGTACAAGTAACTACGGCATAATTGTGGAGTGCATAAAAAAATCCATTACCCATTGGTAGGGCTGTTAATATATCATTCGTCAGTATATTAAATTCATAATTAGGGGGTCGTTGTCTGCTAAAATCTCCCCTTCAACCCTGTGGGGTGACAAACCGCTGTCTAGACAAATTGATCAATATTACGAAGGATGGAAGGGCAAGAAATGCAGTCAACCAATTTGATTCCTAGGCAATTTCGTACCTTGTCACAGTGAACGTCAATATGAAATCTGCTTGAAATCTCATATCATTGTCATTGTGACAAGGTTCTGTAGTGGCCTAGAAATTAAATTGGTTGACTGTACAGATTAGGTGTTTAGATATTATGTTCACGTACGTCACATGTAGGATCACGCCTTGTAAAATAAAAATTAATGCTTGTTATAGGCCAAAATGAAAGTATAAAAAAACTTTATGGGTTAGAGAACACTAAACTCTAAACTAAGATTAATAGTACATTACTCTGCAGACGCCGGGAAGGACGGGCTTGCCGGGTGAGTAGGTATAGCGCTCCATACAAATGAGGTGCACCAATCCCTTTGTTGTATGGAAGCCCCCCTTAAATATTTATTTTATTTTATTTTTAGTATTTGTTGTTATAGCGGCAATAGAAATACATCATCTGTGAAAATTTCAACTGTCTAGCTATCACCGTTCTTGAGATACAGCCTGGTGACAGACGGACGGACGGACGGACGGACAGCGAAGTCTCAGTAATAGGGTCCCGTTTTTACCCTTTGGGTACGGAACCCTAAAAAAAACACACACCACAAAAAAAAAACAGCTGTTTAAGACAGACACCATATAAAAAAAAACCCGGCCTAGGCCATAAATTTTGTATAAAATTCCTTTACAGTTCTCTCGAGTTGTTCCGCCCGAAACGTGATACTTCGAAGCCTGGTACGTACGTTATGAAGACATTTCATTGCATGTTTGAGAAAAAAATATTCCTTAAACTAAGTCATAACGTAGGTCATAACGCAGGCCGCATTCCCGCGCTGTATGACCTGGCTATGGAAAGCGTTTGCGCTAGAAAGGTGCCCCTGTTGCCTCCCACACGCGCTTACTGAGCTCCTTGTGGAGCCCACGCGCACCCCGGCCCCGCGGCCCAAGTGTCTCGACGGCGAAAGCGATGAAGTATTGAGGGCCGAGACAGCTGTATTTAGTGATTTTGGTTCACTCCCGCACGTCTGCGGTAAAATGGTTGTTAAATAGTATTTTATGCAATCTTCAAGTTCTTAAAGCAAGTCGGTACTCGAGTACCGCGTTTAGGTCTCGAGGCTTGCCGAGTGGCCTAAGTAAGGTACGAGATTTTAAGACCTAATTGTGTAATTATTGCATACAATATTTTTTATCCGAGGAAAACATAGAAAATCATTTTTTACTTTAATCGTCATTCCCCACTACGAATTTTTATTTTTGATGTAACCTTTTTCGTTCAACTAATTGTAAAAAAAATTGGGCAAGTGCGAGTCCGACTCGCGCATGAAGGGTTCCGTACCATACTCTATAACAAGTTGGTTGTATGGGAGCCGCCCTTAAATATTTATTTTATTTTATTTTTAGTATATGTTGTTACAGCGGCAATAGAAATACATCATCTGTGAAAATTTCAACTGTCTAGCTATCACCGTTCTTGAGATACAGCTTGGTGATAGACGGACGGACGGACAGCGAAGTCTCAGTAATGGTCCCGTTTTTACCCTTTGGGTACGGAACCCTAATAAACATGATCGCGATGGTCATGGCGGGTGCCTCGTGATTGGTTAAATTTTTTGACAATTTCAACCGATCATTGAGCAGAAGCGTGTTTTTTTAAATTACATATGCTGATGTTCTCTTTTTGAAATTATTAGAGTTGAGTAGAGAGATGTCTTTTGAATATTAAAGTTCTGTAGCGGGTACCATAGAGTATAGTATTTTGTTACAGGATTAAAAAGTGCGTTATTGTGATTTTGTCCGTGAAATCATAATTGACAGATTAAAGTACGCGAGTATAAAAATACATTTTAAATAAAAAGATACGGCGGGCCTAGTATTTGTGGTAGATTATACGTCTGAAGTGTTTCGGTAGTGCCCTGCTTTGACTGCTCGCAAAAGCAGCAGCTTCAAGTTCCTTGCCGTAGATCATATGGAATGTTTTTTTGTGTAAATTTCTGTATTTATAATTAAGACAGGACTCCTCCGCATGATGCCTGCCGCAAGCAGTGTTCCCTTCCCACGTTTTCTAGCGATATGCATTGAAGACTTTTTCACGCGAGGGCGCGCCGGCCGCGTGCCTTGCCTCTTTCAATCACAGTAGCGGCAAAAAAATAAATTTTTCGCCGCTACTGTTATTGAAAGAGACAGATATGATATAGGTACATCATATCTGTGTATCTTGTATGAAACACTTTTCCCATCACAATAGGGTTGAGAACAAAACACTAGCCTGCAATTTCACGTTTAGCAAATAAAGCGTCTTTTTTTCTATCCAAATAGTTATTTCCACAGACCATAATGGTTATTTCAATCAGCGTCGTCGACATGGTGACATCTATTATTTATATCAAAAATATCTGAACACGCCTCTTTACTGTTAACAAAGTAGTTGGAGTGTAATAAGCAGTAAATAATAGTTCCAATGCCGTTCAATGAAAGAAATCCAAGTTAGGCGGAGTAAACTGTGTCAAATTGAACATTTTAGGAGACCAGAGTAATTCCTACTTAGTTCATTGAAGTATATACAAAAAAAAAAATAAGTTTCGTTAAAAACTTATAAACAAATCATTGCTAAGTAACGGAACTACTTTCAGTCACAGTAGCGCCACCAATTTTACACCTTTCAGCCAGCTTTCAGCGGACACTTTTGGATACACGAAGATGCTGTTCCTCCCTTTTACACTCCATAAAAAGAGTAAAATCAGGGGCCCAATTTAATGGACACTGACACTTAGCCATTTAAACGATCTTATAGCGGCTATAAATCCGTGATATTGCCAGGGATTGTAAAATATGCGAGCAAAATAAATTGAAATGACGTAAGACATCCATTGACGACCCAGCACTTGAATGACTTTAGTCCGCATTTTAAGAACACTGGATATTGCCGATTAACGGGTCGGGTTTGTTTTGTTCTATTGAAACTAGGTTCTAGGTTTGTTACAAAAGTCTCCTGTCAATGTCGACAATTACTTGAGAAGCACATCAATCAGCCATTAAGAGTCTGACAAAGTAGAGTGAAATTCGGAATATTGATTCTCATTTTCCAAATAGTTCTACGAACGTTTTTTTTCCGAAAAAAACTGTCTGTGTGCAAGATATAAAACGCGTTTCTAATAGATCGTGTGTAAATATGACTCGTACTCACTACAGACCTCGTAAAAAATATAAAAGGCCAATCTACTATAGATTTTCATAACGCCGTATTTGCTCACAAAACCTTTAGTTTACGGTTCGTAGAACACACAACAAGTATTTTTTTTCCGAAAAAAACTGTCTATCCCAAATCCGAACACAACCGAACGCGTTCTTCTCTTAAACAGGGAAAACAAAATGGCCTACTAAGAACGTGTTTTGTTTTCGCACTGAAAACAAATTCGTCTATTCCGAATGTGTTTTTGTTTTCCTCAGCAGCAAAACAGATAGCAGAACAGATGTTTTGAGACTATTTTGCATCATCTCGGTATAAATATCGTCGGTTATCGGGGTGCTATCGTCTCGCTGGAAATGTACGGGTGTCAACTGATAGTGGACCCCCCGTGGTATGATGACATAGTGACGATGCTTGCGTGCTTGTTTACGGGTCGCATATCACTAATCACTAGGAGCCAAACCCAGCCCAGAGAAACTTATCAATAGACCTTGCACTCCGTATTATAGAGCATTTGTACGATTGTTTGGTACACTTATGTTCACTGAACCTCCATGGAAAAATTTAACAATGACGCAATTACTATCAGTATTTTTTTTTCGATGTGGTTAAAAGGATTATGCAATTAATTTCCGTCCTTTTAACTGCAGTTGTTAGCTTTGGTAGAGAATTGAATAACATATGCGGAATGAAATTCGGACAAAGTGCAATATATGGTTTTTAATTAAAATCACTACATAGTATAAAACAAAGTCGCTTCTGTCTGTTTGTCCCTATGTATGCTTAGATCTTAAAAACTACGCAACGGATTTGGATGCGTTTTTTTATAGATAGTTATTCAAGAGGAAGGTTCATATGTATAATACATGCATAATTGATCAGCATTGCACCCGTGCGAAGCCGGGGCGGGTCGCTAGTAATATAATAAAATTTATGATTATTTGTACTTCATGTACCAAAAACAGAACACATTTTGTTGTAAACAGATTCTAGGGCCGATCCATGCTGCTTTTCGACAGTTTTCTGGCACTCTTTTCATGGCCGCCATATATGTATGTTAATGTTGTAATTTTTCAACACCGACTTAACTTTTCTTGATAATTTTTCTATAATTTTGTTTCGAAAATTATTTGCGTGTACGCATCTTTTCAGATTGGCCCAAAATCCTTAATTGGTTGAAGTTGAGGTACGTTAGGCGGGTTTGATTCTTTCGGCACGAACGGGATTTCTAGCTCATCCATTTTGTTCCAAGTTTTTTTTATTATTACTAAATTATTATTATATATGGGCAAAATACTACATTAGTTCCTCTATTCATTCATTATGAAATAAATAAATAAATAAATATTAAGGGACAATCTTACACAAATCGACCTAGTCCCCAACTAAGCAAAGCTTGTACTATGGGTACTAGACGACGATATACATAATATATAAATACATACATAGATAACATCCATGACCCAAGAACAAATATTTGCACAAATATTTGCCTCGGCCGGGATTCGAACCCGGGACCGCCGACTCAGTAGGCAGGTGTCTACTAACCGAGCCAAACGCGTCGTCAAACATCAAAATCATGCAGAACTGGCACACACCGCTCAATGTACCGGTCAGCAGTAACCGCTAAACTGGATTCAGAGAACACCGACTTCGAACATAGCTACCACACTTATTGCCAGCCATAGTCAAACTTCTTTGGGAACTTCCAGTACTGTACATATATCATTGATACTTCGGTCTGGTCAATTGGCATTTTCATAATAAAAGATGCCTTGCCATTCATTCCCATCTAAGGTGAAATAAGATTCATCATCCACAGCGCGCTATATCTCGTTTAAGTATTGCATTGAATATATTTTTAACCATAGCTTGAAGTCGTTTCTTTTGGGATATTTTTTTTTGTTTTCGGACAATGTCTGTTTAACTTTTCTCGAGCTTTTACCGAAGCATTGAGATGCTCATGCTCAGGTTTCCCATCACAGTTGATTCTTTTTTCAATGTCTGTGTATGATTTTGCCACAAAACTTGCCGTAATTTTATTCAATTGAGTTCACTTCGAAGAACTGCTTAAACTGCTCACCTAAACCGATCCAGATGTTCTAGAAGTGGTTTTTTATAAGGGATAACTTGACAAAATATTATAAATAGTACTTTTACTCTCTCCCATTTGCGTGAAAAGTGCCTTTGGCCAGTCCGCGTGAATGTCGCAAAAATACACACCCACTCCCGATATGTTTCTTCTCAATTTGCCATAATAAATTCAACGATAAACACAGAATCATGAAAATTATGAAAATTACTGACAAAGGTCATCAGAAGGAAATAACATTCACACAATATCATATTTCAAACTCTTTATGTTTAAAATATGCCTATAGATTTTGTCATGATTTCACTCTGCATACGTGACGTGTGATACGACCCCAATATCCCGTGAACAGATAATAAAGTAAGCGGAACTGGAGCTCACGACTCAACTTTTCGGACTAGGTGCTCTACGACCGGGCCTTTGCGTATGACATCGCAACCGACCGACCAGTGTATTGTAGATAAACTAGTCTTTGGACGTCTGATAGCACGGTAAGACCTTAGAGAGCTATGGAGTCGATATTAACATTAAAATACAATTCATACATGAGCATGACTTAGGAGTGTATTTAAATCGAAATTTTAGTTTTACAGTCAATGATAAACTCAGAAGAATACACAAAGACCTGATTTGTGTAGGCATTGTTTTTTTTCGTCATCATAAAATACGTAAATATTAGGGCAGTTTTCCATGTTTTTTTGGATTAAACTGGGTTTTATATTGATCGAATATCCAGTTATGACTAGAATGCATGATATTGATAATGAATATAATATGTAGTACATACGATATATGTAGTTAAATCTAGGAGTTTGTAATACTGTAGTTACAAATATTATTTTATTTAAAATTTTAGTCATTTAATGCTTGGGAATAACCACAATAACCATAAAAGCAGTTTAGAATGAAATAGAGGAATGAGTATTTTTATTATTTATTTATTTATTATTATTATACAGGGTATAAAAAACTTAGACATAAGCATAAGAAAGTTCCTACAAAACTGTATTTACAGTTTGACTGTAGGTATCGTCTCTGATTATACTGTATTTTATGGTTAATATTGGCTCCAAAGCTCTCGTCTTACCGTGCTATTAAAAGTCCGATGCCTATAGATAACATACAAAAGTATACATTTAAAAAATTGGGCCAACACGGGCGTCCTACCTATTGGATTAATAAACCGATGCGAGACCCATTAAATATTTCAAGGAGTTGCTTCTCCTCTTAGGGCAGTATCGGATCTCCATCTAACGTGAAGAATCTGACTTCATGACCAGCAAATAACTCAAATTATGTCGAGAATCAATGGTAACGATGTAACAACCAAATCATATGTCTGTCTATATATAGAAGTATATATCTGCACCCAAACGTTGGATGCATTTCGATTGCCCACCTGTCGCCCCTACGACTCCCTGTCAAAGCACAAAGGGAAGGGGGCACTAAATGAGTACCTAAATTAATCCGACCAGACATGCCCCACGCTTATTCACACAAAGAGTAACTTGCATGAGTCGTTTTTCGAAATGAAACCATACGCTGAACAACAAACAAACAACATATCCTGAACAGGGTGCGACGGTTCTTCACGCCGGACCAGCTTTGTCTTCTTTATAAGACTCAAGTTCGGTCGTGCGTTGAGTACTGCTCGCATCTTTGGGATGGCTCTGCCCAATATCTACTCGATGCTCTTGACAGATTGCAGCGTCGGGCGGTCCGCATCATAGGTGACGAGAAAAGTACCAGATTCCTCGAACCCCTTCAATTACGTAGGGACATTGGGTCGCTGAGCGTTTTCTATCGCCTATACCATGGCGAGTGTTCTGAAGAGTTATTTTCTCTTATCCCAACCTCCCCTTTCCGTCATAGAACCACACGTGCCAGCTTGCGATGTCATCGCCTCACCGTGGAGAATATTCCCACCCGTACCAAGAAGTTTGGCAATTCCTTCATCTGCCGAACTATTAAAGTATGGAACTCCTTGCCGGCTCATGTGCATCTCTCGGGCCAGCATGGCAGTGTCAACTGACTTGGCACCGTTGGTTTCTCGTCAGTTGCCATTGCGACTTGGGCTCCCCTTTTTGCTTACCATCAGGCGAAGTGGAGCCACTATGTTGTGCGGTTAAAAAAAAAAAAAAACGCTGTTTAAAACTTGATAGGAAATGGAAGCGCATTTATATTGATATCGATCACTGCGTGACGCGTGTACACTGCAAAGGGAAAATAAATTGGCCACAGATATCATAATCGGTACTACGACCAAAACAGCTTCCGCCTATCAGTCCCACGTGGGTTGAAGCTTAGAAAAGTACCTAAACCTTAGCCGAACTTGTACCATGAACGTCCTCAATCTTTAGGCCATTCGGTATAGATTGACGAATTTGGTGCGTAACCCACGAACTTTCAATCCAAGAAAAGTAATTTTGATTGATCAATACATGGTATCAATCAATACATGGAATCAACTGTGTATTGTTGTGAACTAGAGGGTTCTTCGTCCGCGTATTTTTTTACACGTAGTCGGGTTAAAAGTATCATGAAACCATCTTAGGATATCCAGCTATCCCTGTATAGCCGATAGCCGTGTTAGCCGTATATCGGGCATCGGCCCCAGAAGCCAAATCGATTGCCGTTTTACTAATATATTAGCCCAGATGCTATTTTACAATAAAAAACACCCTGAAATACTGCAGGTTTTTGAGAAAATTAAAACGAAAATTGGTTTTCATTTTCTTTTATACTAAACTACTCAACAGATTTTTTTGTAACTTATACACGTTATGTAGGTAATAAAGATGTATTATTTAAAATAAATGGATTTCCAAGTATAATATTCCATATAAGTAGTGAAATTTTCACTTTTAATTTTTCAATATTTTTTTTATTTTTTTTTATATAGGTACACCCACCATGCAATGTGTAAACTAATATTCTATAATATTTTTTTTTTTCAAAAACATTCACTTGGATCAACATATCCTGATACTGAGATACGAGCTTTATTTTAAGTTGGTATTTGTTAAGTACTTAGTGAGTTTTGGTTGTCAACAGACGTTATGGTATACCAATTATACCATACATTTATTGGACTTAATATACCTAACTACTCGTACAAGAATCGAATAAAAATTACATAAGAGCATCGTCAAAATAAAATGTCTATAGTACAAACGTGTTTTTTTTTTGTAACATAGTATGATAGTATCTTACATCTGGGCTAATATGCAAAACAGCAATCGATTTGGCTTCTGGGGCCGATGCCCCATACAAACACGGCTATACCCTTTGATTAAATCCGTCCAGTCGTAGCGGCGCGATGAAATAATAAAGAGAATTTTACGAACAGGTGGCGCGCTAATAAATAGGAAATAGAAATAGTTATTTGTGCAACAAGAGAGCAAAGTTGTTTTTTGTTACGAGTGCTGATTTTGAGTCCCGAGCAAGCGAAGGATTCTACGTTTGAATCACGAGCGTAGCGAGTGATTCTATGTTAGAATCCTGAGTGTAGCTAGGGACTCAACAGCACGAGATGCAAAAAACTTTGCTCTCGTGTAGCACACACAACTTTTCACCTCATCAGCGAGAACATATATTCGACATTTTGTGCTTTTTCTTCCAACGTATGTTTATAGTCTTTGTTGCTGATTTCAATAATATTATTAATCAGAAAATAAATAAGTGCTGCTTAAAAAGGAATAACAATATAATTTAATTGAAATTATAATCAACCAACCAACACGGTTATTGTCATTATTTGATCAAATTGGATGATTTAGCAGATACATGACGTGTTTATTTATAAATACATATTATATTACGAGATTTTGTTTATAAATTGATTAATATTTTTACTCCTAAAACACGAAACAAAATAAATGCAAAAGAAAATAACAATTGCAATATGAACTCGATATTTTTTAAGGTACGTTTCGGATATGATAAGTAGTGAAATTATAAATTATTATTATACATATTTACAATAAGTAATAAGTTGAAAAATCTTATTTCAATTGAGCAACGATCTATCGTTTTATATAAAAGTTACAATAATTTTAATATCCGGTCGTTAAATAAAAATATAATAAAGAAAAAGAAATACGTTGCAATTAAAACTTTTTCGGGTGTTTTTAATGAATTTTTTGATATAACGCGTATCCGAACTGTTCTCAATCGAGGTCGGATTCGAAAATCGAATTTCAAATTGATAAGTTTCTATCCCTCTCTTTTATATACATATGAAAGAAACAGAGTGCATCGAGATTTAAATTATTAGAATTTTATAATTAACCTTTGGCTGAAGAATGACAATTCGTGGTCAGATATTGAAAAAATTAAAAAGCTACTTTCTACTCACGCTCGAAACAAAATCGCATTTTGTTCACTGTTATCTGACAGCAAAATCGCCATGTTTGAGCTGGTGAGGTGAAAAATTATTTTCAATTCAATTCTTTATAATAGTATAGGTGATTTAAATAAAATATATACAGCATTTCTTCACTCCGAAAGCCGACTGGATTGAGAACCAGCATAACAGAGTCCAGTGGACCTCTATGATGTAGAGATGTTCCATTCTCCAGAATGTTTCCCGATCTGTAAGCGGGAGCTACGTTGGTTGCGTCACCCTATAAATATATGATAAAGTATCCTGTCACTTTTTCTCAAGTATGTGAGTGCGAGACGATAGTCTTTGCTTTATCATTTGTTTATCGCGTAATAAACGTGACCATAATAGCCGCACAGGTCACCGGTCAGTGTGCAGAATACATTTTAAATGTTAAATCAGCTAGGCCTGGGGGGCAATTCGACCAATTTTAGAGAGATGATGGAGTCTCTCTATTTCATCGCCATCCGTCACTTTTGACGTGTCCCTACTTGACAAGAGAACATCGCAACTTCGTGAATCCGGTCGCGCTTAATTTCCGTTTCCTTTGTATGTGACGGCATAAATATCAGGCGCATACTTAAACTTGACCGTGTAGTGCGTGAAATTTGTCAGATACGTTTCGTTCCAAACAGAAATTCATATGCTTGAATAGCATTTTTGACAATCATTATCGCCTTCGTAATTCCAAAATTGAGATGAGATATGTCACTTGAAGCTCATCTCATCGTATTTTAATGACAGTTCAAAGGCGATATCACTGTTATTTAATAGAGTTTTGACGTTTTGCGATCTCTTAAACGGCATTCTCGAATTAGGTCCCTGATGTTGAAATTGTTGGACTTTGTTGTGAAGTATTAATTTAGACTTTCTTTAACGGGGACTTGTAACTTTAATTTCATTGCGGTGATAGATAAAGCGAATGAACTCGTCGTACTTCCTTATCGCATCAGCGGGTAGTGTTTACGACAGCGTTAAGAAATGGTTACAAGAAACTTTTCCCCTAGTGTGGAACTTTCCAGAAATTTCCAAGAACGGGAACAGACCGTGGGATATGGTAATCTGATCCCCGGCTGGACTAACCATTTCTCGCAATCAATAAATCGCATTCAGCAGTAATGTATTTTACATCCGTGTAGTGTCTCCAATAACTAGGTACCACCTAGGTACCATGTCATATTGTCAATGCAAGGTTTCAATATTATTAAGTCCCGCATGCAGACATCAAAGCAGGACTCAATTTATTAATTTCGACGGTATATTCACTTCTGAAACGACCTAACATAAAAGGACATAATTGAAAAAGAAACTGAATATACTTAGCTGAGTTCTAATATCCGTTTGTAAATTAGAAATGGGAAAACTAAATGGGAAAATTTTAAACTAAATATCACCGATGTGGGTACGGAGGGTGGGGGTCCCGTTTTTCGTCGGTTGATTTGGTCTGTTCGTGAACATTTTCATGTCTAGCTGACTATGGACGTCTCGTTCTCGCTCGTGTTATATGTTATGTGTATTGTATCTCATTCATATAGACTTGTCTACATTCATATAGATTTATCAAGTTCAGTTGCTCAACCGAGGTTTTCAAGTAAAATCTTCACAACACAACGCAACAAAGCTTCTTGAAGAATGGTCATTTTAACAGCACTACCTCCTTATACCTAGTTATAGCAGGATATAGTAGGACATCTGAAGATACCAATAGGAAATTTTCAACACATTATAAAGAGATCTCGTTCAAATATATTATTTAAATGCCTAAGTTTGCGGAACCCTAAGATTTTCTGGATTAAGAGATATCTCTAACTCTATGTGTAATGTGTACCTACATTATACATAGAGTTAAGAGTACTTTAGTGTACATTGTAAACGCGCCTACTCAAGCTCGCAAGATTGCTATGTAAGCTTTTGACACGTTTATCAAAATGCTGACGTTTATAGATAGACACGTGTTAATAATAAGCTTGTACGAAAACAGCTTCCAAAAACAAGGGCACGCAACGGTCAGTCACGTCTCTTATCACGATTGTAAAAATACGGCTACCATTTATCAATGACGTTGAATTAGGTCTTCTAATCATAAGTATAAAACATTGGACGCGCGGGTCTTGTTTTCACTGTCCGTCTTGACGTCAAACCGCCATCTTGAAATTTTGAATTTCGAACGTGTTATTGTTTTTAAATAGTAGACTGTTATTTGTTTCATTTAGAACTTCGGAGTGTAAGGTTACGTGAAGTGCGTGGTGATTGTTTTTTTTTAATAGTCTTGATGATAATATAGCTACAGAAGCAGGTGACTATTTATTTATTTTGTTGACTATACCTACTATATTTAAAATTAAACATATATATTCTTGATTGAAATATCATATTATAGTAGTATTTATTTTAGAATTTATCTGAGATATATACAATATCTATCTCCTCTTATGAAAACACTTCTCTGAAACCTTTTGTGTTTGAGGTTATCTCAAGCAATTAAAGACAACTGCTACATAATGATAGTTGTTATAACGCGGGTGTTTTATTTACACATATATGTATAATCGTATTTTGCCGTTTTCTTACATAGGCGGGTCATAGGTCCGAGTCTTTCCTGTAGACATAAGCGAAATTAATGATTCCACGGCCTAATTTTCTGATAAAACTCGTATGAGAATAAAGAACGTTCCCTCTTCTATAATCCGATGTAATAGCAATAAAGGGTCGGCCCTGTAACAGGAGCAATAAATTAAAACATAGAATCCTCCCTTGAAACTAAACAACATTTGTTAAGCAACTTCTGAAAATAACGTGTATCAAATGACATTTTATAGCATAAAGCTTAGACAAAGAAGCACTGTATTGCGAAATGTCCGATATTAGTAGAGTGACAGCTATGTAAATTCTCAGGGAATGTCAACTACATTGAAAATACTATTTAATTTGTTTGAAATAATAAAAATTTGAAAAATTACTTTTTTTAAAGTTGCTGAACTAATGTTGTTCAGTTTAACGAGTATAATCTATGGTTGAATTTTTTGCTTATGTTACAGGACCCACATTGTATAACCTGATTTCGTACAAGCTCTTAACTTTTGACCACCGGAGGGACGACTTTAGTTTTTTGATCTGACTTTGATCCAGCTATGAAAAACGTTGTCTTCTTTCATGACACTGCAAAATACTTCCAAGTAGCACACAGACTACATTAAGCGCTTTTAATATAGATAAGGCCTTTGCACAGCTAATTTAAGTTTTAATAAAATGTTTTTAATTATGACTTTGACTATGTAGCTTGTGTACTATAGTTGAGCTGAGAGTTGATTCTTCATTCATAACATGTGTATTTGTATATGGGGTATTCTGGAATCATAGACTACTTTGTACTGCTGCATGTTTTAAATTATAGTAAAAATTGTTTGAACTGAGCAGCTGTGGACAATCATGAGGATTCCACTTTTAGAGATCTTGTAAAGGCTGTCACTGCCCGTAACCCAAAAGCCCGTACCCAAAGGTTGTCTGGAAGAGATCGCTCTTTAGCGATAAGACCGCCTGTTGTCTACCGTTTTTAATTTGTTTATTTGTAATTTCTTGTGTAAATGTTTTTTGGTGTGCAATAAAGCGTACTTGTATTGTATTGTATTGTAACGGCCGCAGGGAGAAGCCTCACGGTTAGGGTTGCCAGATGAAGGCTTATCAATTCATTTATTGACTGAGCGAGGGAAGCGTTTCCGTTTCAGCTTGGCCCAAAAAATCGTATGTTCCGATGTTCGGATTTCCGGCTGTTCGATTCTCATGAAATTAGATTTCTCATGAGAGAGAATTCTCGTGAATACTTTTAGGTTCGATAATTTCGTCGGTTGAGTTGACAATCAAAACTCACTAAGTAACAAATACCTACTTGAAACATAACTCGTATCTCAGTACCAATTTACTAACTAGATACGAGGTTTTGGAGAGCAGTTAAAAATTTTAGTGACCAGGCGATTTAATTCTATAGATTTTTATGGGGGGGTTGTTTGTCGCGAGTACGCCATGCTTGCTTGGCTTGATCTCATACTGGTGTAATATTATCGTAATTAAAAAAAAACTGGTATTCGGGGATTCCGGGGCAAAAACTGTAATTACTGGACACGGGAGAAACTGAAATTACTGTAATTACTGGAGACGCCGAATTCTGGGACTTTCCCGGATTTCCCGGCCATCTGGCAACCCTACTCACGATCCATGCAATGTCCAAGAATAATCATGGCGCAGTATAGATGAATCCACGCGCTCTTTTACGTGAGATTAGGTATACCTGCCAGTCCATAATCTCTCAGATTGGGATTCAGGTTTGGGCGAAGACTGGGACCTTATCTGTGCTCTTACCATGAGTTATCGTGACCGTACTAGGCGACAGCGTAAAGGATTTGTATGGAGAATAGTACAGCGCCCCTAGCGGTTACGCTTGTATAACGGGGAGTGCGAGGAGTTTTTTTTTTTTTTTTTTTTTTTTTAATGTCATAGGGAGCAAACGAGCAAACGTATCGCCTGATGGAAAGCGATTACCGTCGCCCATAAACACCTGCAACACCAGAGGAGTCACAAGTGCTTGCCTACCCGGAGGACGAAGATAGAATGCCTCTATGCTAGTAATTTCACCGGCTATCTTACCCCCACACCGGAACACAACAATGCGAACATTGCTGTTTGGCGGTGGGTTAGCAGGCAAGACGGTAGTAACAATCCGGACGGACCCTGCACGAGGCCCTACTATTCCAAGGAGTTGTTCGGATTGATTCCTGCCGCTTCTTTCCGCCATCGTTCTGCGCGACAATCCTTTCATCCTCACCACTTAGATAGTTGGCAGTCCACAACTGTGCGCTTTTCTAGAAATTTCCTGCCTCGCACGACTGCATTGTGGAATGAATTGTCGCTTGCGGTATTTCCGGACCGATACGACCTTCAAACCTTCAAGATAAGAGCGTATTCCCACCTGAAAGGCCGGCAACGCACTTGTGACTCCTCTGGTGTTGCAGGTGTCTATGGGCGACGGTAATCGCTTTCCATCAGGCGATTCGTTTGCTCGTTCGCCCCCTATGACATAAAAAAAAAGCTTTGTAGAACTACAATGCTCCATACAAACTGTTTACCCTGTCGCAAGCGAGTACGGTCACTGTAACCTCATGGCAAGGGTACTGGATCGCGTAAGAGCGAGACAAGTATAAAACTCGAATCGAACTGTCAGCTCACGCGCTGTATCTGATTCACAGGCGATCTTTAGATCTGATGTGCTGAAAGGATTCGTCTTTTTCAGAACCATGGACGGTCCAAATGGATCGTGCGAGGAGAGGCTGGCGGACAACTGCAAGTGCGAGGGAGAGGTGAAGATTAAGAGCAAGAGGCACGGCCGTGGTGCTGTCGAGTCTGGTGAGTTTATTTTTCTTTCGCTTTGCGATTAATCTATTTTCTAGCATAACCCTCCTTTTACCGTATTCGAGTAAAATATTCCATAACCAAGTAATCATATTTAGATGTCCCATTCCGGTTGCAAAATTGGTTAAAATGCTTTCTTCTTCAAGACTAATACAGTGTAATCAAAAGTCCTGAAATGTGCAAGCCGGTGGGAATCGGATTGTATGAACACCACGCCACTGTTACCTACGTCAAACAACCAAAAGGTGTGATGAGCGCAAAAAATATTTCGAAGACTAGACTAAAAAAAAATACATACAGTGAAACATAGAACCTCCTCCTTTTTTGGAAGTCGGTTAAAAATAACTTACGTGCATCGCGTTATTAAGATTTGTTACTGAATCATAACCCCTCCCGTTCAATATACAAGATCATATTTCGTGGACACCATCTTGTCAATATGTCAGTAAATTCTAATTGGATTTTTCATAATTTCTTTAAGTCCGAAGTTCTTAGTTCGTTCACTGTAGAAAAATACAAGTGAGGTCTCCTTATACACCTCCCTCCAACGTGATCTGTCGTGATTTTTTCGTGACCCCCCCCCCGCCTATAGAACCTCACGTGATTTGTTTACAAGACCTTCCCCAAAAATGTCTTTATACCACTTAAAATCTACAGAGGGTTCCGCGGTCCATATGAGTCCGAAACATGTCGGGCCGTTCCTGATAATTTTTACGTGAGATTAAACCGTATTTAAATATACTAAATTAATTATAAATTATTAAAGATGTCACAATAGTTTTACCTAAATAATATTATAGTATACAAGTCTTAGCATTTAGACCCCTCGCGGCCAACGATGAAATGACACCCGTCATCTCAGTACATTTTTCCGATTATAGGTTATAAAATGTACATGATAAATGAACAAAAATATCTGAACACGACCCTATTGTCAGGAGCATAAAATCGTGTTCAGATATTATTGTTCTCGTAAGTGTGTAGATGTAAAGAACTCTACTGTACTGAGATGACATTTTTCCGATTATAGGTTATAAAATGCACTGAGATGACAGGTGTCATAGGACTCATCGTTCGCCGCGCGGGGTATAAATAGCTGATATAATAAAATAACCATACAATCGCGTGAACTAGCGAGATTAAAATGAAAAAGTTCATCACCTCGTCTAGCACAACTATGCTTCGCGACTTGTCGCGCGACATAGCGCCACCCGTCACTCTCATCATCTCGGGCGAGAAATAGTCGCATATAACAGTTATGTTAGAGATGCAGATTACAGGCTATAGATATAACCGCACGAATCAGCCTATATCCAAATACCTCAACCACGCAACCAGTCACCACGTGTCCATAGGTAGATAACTGTGAAGGAATCGAACCTTGCTCAATAAGGTCGCGGAACATCTAGGTCACATGGCAGTCTAGTGTTTCATTACGCTCCCAAGACCAAGCTGACATCTATATGACCTGAGCATGACGCTGGGAGATAAGAGTTGTATAATAATTATATAATCCTGATAATAAGCACAAGTTTAAAATTGGGGCGTTATCGTATGGTATTTTGCTGCATGAAAATAAATTATATCTCACTAACCACTTTAATTAAACATAGGTATTATGATAAAATAAAGAAGTTATATATAATGAAATGAAATGCCCATCATACCTTGCGGTCGTTTCATAATCATAACCAAAATAAAAATTTAAAACACTTCCGCCACAAGTAGGTGGTCATCATGAGACCCTCATTCAATGAGTGTAGAAAGTGCTACTAAAACTGAGCAAACATGCAATTATTAGCTTCAATATTGGCTGAGATCTTGTCACTTGTTCCAGTTAAAGCTGAATATGTTGGAAACTACCGGTCCTATTTAATTAACCATTTCGACGACCAAGTATTTCGATTACAAAAAAACGCACATTGCTCCATCCGTTTGGGAGCTACGATGCCACAGACAGACACACAGATACACAAATACGCAGATACACATGTTAAACTTATAACACCCCTTTTTTCGTCGGAGATTACTTACTTACTTCGCTGGCTCAGTGACCCGAAGTGGATCTTGGCCTCCGACACCAAACTACGCCATCCTACTCCAACTTGTGCTGCTTGTCGCCAATCGAAATCGGCCCCTTGAAGCTGGCACAAGTCTTTCTGGACTTCGTCGATCCAGCGATATATACCTCGGTCGCCCGACCGGACGCCGTCCACTAGGACGTCCCAGGTAGACTCCTCCATTCTTTCTACGTGACCGAGCCAGCGAAGTCGCGCAGATTTACTTTCGCGAAAGTAAAAGTCGTCGGAGATTAATTAAACTCAAATCGGAGATTAATTAATGGCTCTTATACAACTTGTTTGCTGTTTGGGTAGTGTATCTTTCCGCTTAGGGTCTCCACGTAAGCGGAGGAGACGTGCGGAATCGACCAATCACCTGAGTTGAAATCTGTATCTCAGCTCCGCTCCACTTTTGTGATAAGTCGTAATTCGTCGGGGATAGTGCAATACCGCGTAAATAACAGCTGTCGATAAAGTTCTCATTTCAATAAAATACTTAGCATTTGGTTGAATATTGATTCGTATCTACACTTGTTACTTACGCGGTATTGCAGAATCCCCGACGAATTAGCATGTTTGAGAAAAAATTCGCAGTGAACCAGGCGAATGCAATGCGTGTATGAATTTTTGATTGTTTTGTGCATAGCGATTTTATACGTTGTTCATGTTAATGCTGAATGCGAAATTTTGATGATAACTTTTGATGATTGGTTGTTTATTGAAACCTGAAAAGGACAAGAAGTAGGCGTAGGGAGCGCTATCGCAGCGCGTAGCTTGTAAAAAAAAAAGTCGATACAAGTGGTCATCATGAGGCCCTCATTTAATGAGTGGGATAAAAATGCTACTAAACCTGAACATAACAACAAAATTTGGAATTCTTAGCTTCAATATTGGCTGAGATCCTGTCAATTGTTCGTAACAAAGCTGAATGTCTTGGAAACGGTTGCCGGCTGTTACCAAACATAGGTAAGAATCATCTCATCAGATAAGGCTTTCGATTAAAACCGCTTTCGAATAGGTCTATCCATTTGGGAGCTTCGATTACCACTGACACACACATATAGTACAATACGGGAAGGGTATAATTGCCCCTCAAACTAAATTAATTCGCATTGTATGTTTTTTTTTAAGTCGACAAGGTAATATTGAGTTATGGCCTGACATAATCTCTCAACAAAACTGTTAGATGATACAGAATGTTAAATGCGATGCCCTAGTGCAGAAGAAATGCATTTGAAAATCTTTTCCAAGATTTACAGAGGTTGCTTACAAAAACTTTTTTTATACCTAACACACACTCAAGATCCGTCAGAAAATATTCATACCCTACTACTACTCAGTATACTCTTACTGACTGCAATAAATCACGCACTTGTATATTATTGAAGTTCAAAACCGTTCGCGTGTCGGGCTAAAATGTTATAACACCCTTCTGAATTAATGATAAAAAGGATGAATACTAAAGATGAATACTATTGATTTTCATAAAGTCACTTAAAATGGAGATAAATGGTGAGAAAACTAAACGAATAAGAGACTTGAAATTTACAGGGCGAGGGATGAATGGAGGAAGAAGGTCATAGAGAGATGAAGAAATTCTATTGCATTCAAAAAATATATGTTCCAAATTACCTTCATCCAACCCACATTCACACAAAGAGTTATTTTTACCGTGAATTTTAAAAACAAAGACGGCGGTACACCAGTTTCCCAAACGTAACCGACATTATGGAGGAAGTCACTTTTTTATTTGCATCATGGTACCAAAAAAACCAAAGCTTCGTCGGGGGTTTAAAGTTATATGAAAATGACTTGACATTACATTACAGGCGAATGCTCGGGGTGGGAACGGGTCCGTAGAGTTAGAATTAGTAATACTTTCTATAAACGTAAACTCTCTAAACTATCTATGTAAACACAATATTACACGTGGACGCCGTTGCAGCGTCACATCACAACAGGGTAGAGCGAGGAATTGTGCATTCGGTCATACAATTTTTTTTATCGGAAAATCACAGGAAAGCAACCTAGGTTCAAATTAGGGTCTAGGCTTGTGTTATGGGTACTAGACGACGATACGCAACATATACTGTATACAAAGTATTACAGATGTAGTGAATGATCGTTTTCTATCGTATTTTGTCAGAAAAGATCGTTTTAGCATGTTTTCTCTGTCAACTTCGGTGAAAAAGTTAAGATGGTAATATTAAAACGAGCTTACCCGACAAAATACGATGGAAAACTATTATTCATTACATCTGTAATACTTTGTATTAGATGTAGTGAATAATAGTTTTCCTACTAGCCTTAAATGCAAAACACCATTATCTCAGATTAAACCTGCGCGACCACTGACCCCGTATGACGAAAGTGGTCATGAAAACAACCAGCCAATAAATAATATCGATAAGTGTTATAATATCGTCATCGTACTGAATAACAACATTACATGATGCAAAAGAAATAAGCTCTATCGGCAGAGA
Organism: Apotomis betuletana; assembly: GCA_932273695.1. Taxonomy (NCBI): domain Eukaryota; kingdom Metazoa; phylum Arthropoda; class Insecta; order Lepidoptera; family Tortricidae; genus Apotomis; species Apotomis betuletana. The sequence continues at coordinate 56,366,078 of OW026298.1, read as the reverse complement.
AGGCCTAATGTTTTTAACCTCTGACGAAAAAGAGGGGTGTTATAAGTATAACATGTGTATCTGTGTGTCTGTCTGTGGCATCGTAGCTTCCAAGCGCATAGACCAATTTGAGTGCGGTTATTTTAAATCGAAAGACATGTCCGTCGAGATGGTTCTTAGCTATGTTTGGTGGAAATAAGACTAGTAGTTTCCATTTATACGAGCCCTTGGTAAACGTATGAGGGATAGGGGTTGTGATGAAAGGTCGGGTTCGTACCTGTTTCAGCGTATCTCTTTGGCAATCCAACGTGGGAATGCGGCGGGTATCTTTGGGACGTTTGAGCCGGGTACTTATCAGGCAGTGCGTTAGTGTAGTTTTACGGTGTACATTGTGACGATGCATGTTGCGGATAATATACCTATGTATCTGTGCCATTGCTTATTGACGAAACTTGTGGTGGATACATCTATTTGTGATTGGACGTTTCCAAGATATTCAGCTTTAATTGAAACAAGTGACAAGCAGCCAATCTTGAAGTTAAGAATTCCAAAATATATTTGTGTAACCCAAGTCGCAAACATGTTGTATTAAGAGCCTATTTATAACTCTAATTTAAGCTGTATAGGCGCTGTATAAGCGGTTATGATGCCATTGTGTTACTTGAAAAGTTCTATTAAGATGTAAGTTTATATGTTACTAACCTGATATGGATGTTTATCCGAAATAAAATAATTTGAATTGTATTTGGATCTTAGACTAATACTACTTTATTTTTAACAAACACAAATCATTGACAGAAAATTAGCATTGACATGTAAAAACGAATTGACATAACAGGAGTCTTATCATGGTCTTATCAAAACTCATAATCCAGAGGCGGTGCGTCTACAGAGCTATTTTGATCAGTCCTTCCAGGCTTTGAATACTTTTAAATCTTTCTGAAGTTAACCGCCTCTCTTTTAGATTTCTATAGAATTCGACCGGGAAAATTTGGGTCCATCTATTTAGACTACCCTGTATAAGACCTTCGGGGCTCATAGTTTTCAATAACTAGAATAGTTTCATTGTCTTACCCGGGCAGAGCTAAATAAAACCTTAATATTTAATACGATAAAATAATACGATATACCTTAATAAATAAAAGGAGATAAGTCCTCCTGTTGTTTACCTCTAATTGCAATTTATTGCGTTTTATTACTCCTGTAAGTTTAGTGAAGTGTGCAATACAGAGTACTTGTATTGTGTATTATATGTATAGCTCAGATAGCATCTGTCCGAGAATCCGTGGCGCAATGCTGACAGGATTCCTGGTAGCACAGGCTGCAGGACGCTATCACGGGATGTGTATATCGAAGAACGGCGTAATCTCTGCATCTCTGCAAGGGGTTTTACAACCCACTCCGTATTGCGAATTTTCAGTGGTGAAAAAATGAAAAATGTTTATTTCTGTTAAATATACAGTGGTACTAAATTATTTTACTGGCAACGCCAAATTTTTGGTAACTGACGTTGAAAGTCGGTGAATGTCACTGATGTAGGTAAACGAAGAGGAAACAGGACTAAATATTCCGCAAATTTCAAGTATTTTTTGCTTAATAAATCCAAAACTATCCACAGTGATGAAATTGAAGTTTTTTTCAATAGGATTCAGTTTTTATTTCGCAAGAAAAATGAAGGATTGAGCAGCATTCCGGTAAATAATGTTTTGAATTTTGATAATGACAAATCCTTGACTGACGTTTAATAATGCAAGTATGACGTATGCACATTATTGCCATGTGAAAGCTGTATGTAGCACCACTATCCCTGGGCCGGACCGTCGCTTGCTAGGCTATACACATATGCAACGTGAAGGTAGGTGGCTCCTGGTTTCACGCTTGCGTATACAGCATAGGCATTCATTGCGAAAAATCGATAGCAGTGCAGTGCATCATGTCTGGCCACAGTAGCGTAAGTGCAGTAGCGATTGTCTCAGCCAACTCTGGAAATCCATTCGAAACGATCAGATAATCACATGGCCGGTTTTTTTACAAGCTTTTATTTAACTTGCAATGTATGTATGTATGTAAGTATGTTTGTTCGGGTGGAATCTTGCAACTCAATTTTGAAGCAGATATCGTCAACCGATTGAGCTGAAATTTTGCATACTTAAATAACTTTGATGACAGTGCAATAATATGGTACCATGTGGCTGATCTGATGATGGAGCCGGAAGTTGGCCATAGGAACTCTATAATAGAAAAAGCAATCCTACCGAGTTTGGGCTCTTTAGAATTGTCTCAGTGAGCATTTGATGGATATCCAAAGAAAAGTACAGTCGGCTATAAAAGCTTGTCACTAAAATGGAATTTTTGACGGAAACTTATTTCATTTATATAATTATAATGTATGCTGTATAATTCAACATTACCACACATTCCTCTACATCCTTTGGCGTATTTGAAAATAATGTGCAGTTCGCGTTTATACCATAAACATTCTGATTTGTAGGTTCGGCTCTTACATGACTGCTGGCGAAAGTAACGAATTCGAACAATCTTACTCGTAACAGTTATAAGATCACTTTGTTGTCCGTCCGTCCGTCCGTCCGTCTGTCAAGACTCTTTATCTCGGGAACGCGTGGACGTATCGAGTTGAAATTTAAACCATTTTACGCTGGTCCACAGTTCCTTGAAGCTGTGAAAAAATAAAAACCTTCTAGGGTAACGCAAAAAGAGATACATCCGTTTATGCCGCAAAAAACGTATATTTCGCCACTCTCAAGGGAATCGAAACTTATAGGGTATTTTCCGCTGACCTAGAACTGAAATTTGGCAAGTAATAGATACTAAATACAAATATTGGAAATAAATCTGAAAGTATACATTTGTAATTAAATCATTAAAAATATAGTCCTTATCAAAAATCATATTTAGAGATCCCGGTTGTGTTAACTTTGCACCTCATTTGTATCCGGTACCATACATACCAGGTGCAAATTTAACCCGGCCAAGATGGGATAAATATTTGTACGGAACCCCCGGTGCGCGAGTCAGACTCGCCTTTGGCCCATCCTCTTCGAAGTTCCTTTACTGTGTTACTTTATACTGGCTGCAGTACACGCATCACTCGAATATAACAAACAAACTTACTCTCATTCCAAAACGTTTTAACTTCTGCATAAATCCCATTTCAATTCGACATTTTGTATCAAGTTAGTGTCGCATGCGCTCTGCAGCTTTCCCAGGATCTATGTCTCAGGAATTGCGAGATGAAATGAGGGTCTGAAGGGCTTATTTGCATGTTCTCCTAACATCGACTTAAACTCTTTTAGATTAGGTACATTTTTAAAGCTTTTTGACAAGTACATTCAGCCTTTTTGGATAAATTCTTGAGCTCGAACGTGATTTGATTGGAAGTATATTCAAATTCTGATCTTTTTCTGACCATGCTAGGAAGTATTTTGAAAACCAGTTCACTATTTAATTGTTAAAATGCAGCATCGCCTAATATTTTGCAGTTTAGCCCTGGGATACCGGCGCTACAAACAGCTTTCATATGACAATAGAATGCATAGCTCATGCATATGTATTATTAAATGTCAGTGGCGATATGTCATCAAACAAATTCAAAACATTGTTTACCGGAATGCTGCTCAATCATTCGTTCTTCTCAAATTAATACTGAATCCTATTGAATAAGACAACTTCACTGGGAATAGTTTCGACTTAACGACATGAAATTTGTGGAATATATTTATACATATTTAGTCCTTTTTCCTTTTTGTTTACGTAAGTGACATTCACTGACGTTCAACGTCAGTTACCAACAATTTGTCGTTGCCAGTGAAATAAATTTACCAATAATAATAAGACGTGGGCTAAAACCAACTTGTTAAGCTATACTTATGATGTGCTCAAAATTCAGTCACAACTATATACCCAGAACAGGAGTTTTCTGTGCACGAATGTTTTGATGCCTTACTGCCAGCCTAGTGTTAAATCATTTTTGCACCGGAAACCCCGGGGTATCATAAAACTCCTGTAGCTTGGGCTGTCAATTTATTGGGGTTTAGGGAGTAATTCTCATAGCAACGGAGCCTGCGCTCTAACTGCCGTTTCCAAGGTCGGAAGTGAGGGGTCAGGGGGACGTCACCCCCTATCTGTCTGGCTGATGATAGAATACATATTCCGAATGTACAGTCGGTGTGATCGGTGTTATATTTTGCATTTATACCAGACAGTGAAGCAAGGGAGCGTGCACCCTCCCGTCGAAAAATATTGAAGTGACATGCATTACAAGTCTGTACATATATCGGAACGTATTTTTTACTCAGGTAACTTACATAGTAATAAAACCCAGGCATTGTGAACTACAAAAATACATATACATATGTAAACAAGACTTAAAACTAGTTCCATTTAGGCGACATAAACATAACGGCGGCGGCGGCGGGCTGTATGTTTGTTTATAGTTCCCATGTTGTTTCGCGAAAAAACGTCTCAGCATGTCATGTCTCGTGTAGTCGGTGTAGAGTTGTAATAGACACCGCGACGCAGCGTGTGTGGTGATGCCTCAGAGAAACGAACAATAATTTGCATGAAGTTGGAATTTTCTTTTATTCATAAACGTTATATCATAAAATATATACTCACAATAAAATGTGACGGCAGTTGTAGGTTGGGTGCCAATATGTGTATGGAGACAATAAGTAATTTGCCATTTTCACCCTGAAAAAGTGCGTTTAAGTTCATGGTTTGTTAAATTATGAAGATTCTGAAAACAATTTCAAAATTTTATAAAATTTGAATTCACATATGTATGTACTAAAAACATAATATATAGGTATATATATTTTTAATTTTATGTTTGTTTCATGACATATTGAGTTAATTTTATTCATATATGTAATTAAAGTAAGTTGTATAATTAAACATCAGTCTACACCCCAATTGATTTGTTGCAAGTTCCCAATTAGTAGTGGTTTATGACGATTGGTGGTTTTTTGGAGAGGGATAGGTACTGCATGAGGATATACTCAAATAAGAATAACTTATTGTAACAATTGACCTACACACTTTTTTGCCTTAATCAAGATAAGGAGACACTTAATATCGTGCAAATGACGAGAATCCAGTATTATGAATATCATGATGAAACTTGTAGAAGAGGTCACCAGTACAGCTCACGCGACCTCTTGATAAGTGCTTGTATCATGGAACATTAATACTGATAAGCCGTAGCTTTATTTTTAGAGCCAGATGATAATTTGATAATTCATGTGACGACAAGTCTATGAAACTATGGCTTAAGGCGGAAACGTTCTATACGCCAATAATAAATAAATAAATATTAAGGGACAATCATATACAAATCGACCTAGTCCCAAACTAAGCAAAGCTTGTACTATGGGTACTAGACGACGATATACATAATATATAAATACATATATAGATAACATACATGACCCAAGAACAAATATTTGCACAAATATTTGCCCCGGCCGGGATTCGAACCCGGGACCGCCGACTCAGTAAGGCAGGTGTCTACCAACCGAGCCAAACGCGTCGTCACTCAGTAGGCAGGTGTAATAATAGAATGATATAATTAACTTTTCTCAAACTTGCAATGAAATGTCGTCATAAAGTGCGATATAACAGGCCTCGAAGTATTACATTTCGGGCGGGACAACTCGAGACAACTGTAAAGGAACTTCATACAAAATTGAAGAACATGGCGTCTGTGTTCATGAACAGGCTAAACAGCTGAATTATATATTTCTGGAAGAACTGTGTACCATAAACTATAATCTATATCTAATGTAATAATAGTTTCAGATATTGTACCCAAATGTTAACTAAACTTACACATGACATTAAACAAAAACCAATTAGATAAATAAATATCTGATCAGACAACCTCACACAAATCGATTTAGTCCCAAAGACCGGAACTTTGACAAATTTTCACTAACTGCAGATTGGATTCCAAATTTATTTAATATCTGTTATAAAAAATCCTTAGACACTCAAAGTAAGTTCTAGAAAGCTGTATTATGGACTAGACGATGATATTACATACTTTTATAGATAAATATATATTAAATTGGTACATAAAACATCCATGACCCAGTAACAAAAATATTTAAGTTATCACAAGTTATATGCGAAGCACTGCTGAGACTGTCACCTAATGTTTATCAGAGTAACTTATTTGTCATACTAATAAGTAATAAATCTAAGTAATCCTTGACATCGAAATTTTATATCGAACTTGATCCATTTACGTGTCTTATATCAGCAGCCCGTCTAAGCACAACTATGGTTCGCGACACATGTCGCGCGACATAGCATCACCCGTCACTCTCTGACAGTGTTGTACAGAAAGAGATAGCTAGTATATCTCGTGCGCGAAAGAGTCGCATGTCACAGTTGTGCTAGAGGTGCAGGGCTAGTATATCTTGCCGCGACTTCACTTGCGCGCGAGTCAACATCTCCTCTCTTACTCGCACGGTATTGAAAGGAAAGTAACAGGTAGTATTTCACGTGCGACTAAGAGTCACGTGTCAAAGTTATGCTAACGTACAGTCAACCAATTTGATTCCTAGGCCATTTCGTACCTTGTCACAGTGAACGCCAATATGAAAGCCGCTTGAAATCTCATATCACTGTCATTGTGACAAGGTTCTATAGCGGCCTAGAAATGAAATTGGTTGACTGTACGGGCGCGAAGTGAACTCGGATTGTGTGAAACGCTCCAGTTATAGCCCTACCTAGGTTTTACAACACACGCCATGTTGTGGATTTTTAGTGGTACTAATTTATCTAACTGGCAACTACAAATTGTTGGTAGCTGACGTTGCGCGTTGAAAGTCGGTGAATGTCACTGATGTAAACAAATAGAAAACAGGACTAGATATTTCGCAAATTTCAATAATTTTTTGCACAATAACGCCAAAACTACCTACAGCGATGAAAGTCAAGTTTTTTTCTATAAGATTCAGTATTTATTTCGCAAGAAGAACAAAGGATTGAGCAGCATTCCGGTAAACAATGTTTTAAATTTGGTTGTTGACAAATTCTCATTAAATTCTTGACAAATCGCTATCGTCGTTTAATAAAGCAAATATATGACGTATGAACATTATTGCCATATGAAAGCTGTTTGTATAGCCACTATCCCTGGGCCGGAGCCGGACCGACGCGTCTTCGTTCTTCTCGTTTCGCAGAAACATGTATAAATCCAAAACTGTTCCGAACTGCGCCATTTCTTCTTCTAGGGTATGTTGCTTCTCCAAAAATTCGATTACATATTGGTAATATTTATATTACCTACTACCTAGGTGCGCACTTAGGTTATGTAATATAACGGGGTGGAGAGGGGGGGGGGGCATAGTATTTGGTTGGAAAGATAAAACTAATGAATATCTGTTCGATTTGAGGGATATATATTCGTTGTAAGCGAACTAACGAGATACATACATTAATCAAAGAACTCATACTATTATAATAATCAAAATTCAATTGCTCAGCATTTCTGCTGCCGCAGCTTGTTTGCAAAACAAAAAATATTCCTGGATAGCATTTTTTTTTTCTTTCAATTATAAAAATTTGTTAAATGTGTTTTTTTTTTGTTTTTGAGAAAAAAAATGCTAAAGTTCTGATTCCATACATTTTTTTTTTAATTTTTTTTTTACCGCTTCTACAAGTTGTCAAAAATTGCAAAGAACATTTATTTTTTTAAATCAAATTCCCTATCGAATGCAATTTTTTTATAGTGAAATAGGCAATGTCCCACTTTTCGTGATTTGGAACCACTGTGCGACGCTTGTTAGACTATATCAATAGCAACCACCATTACGCTCTCTTTTAGTAGCAATAGCATATAATAGCATTTTGTACTGTACCTATGCGTAACGAACTGGTACGCAAAACATGAAAATTCACTTTCAATGAACATTCTAGACCCGTCCTTCCGGCTGCATGCGATCGATGCAGCTCCCAGTTGCATCCCAGGGACCCTATAGATCAATATCCGCGGACCGCCCGCCTTAACAGAAAAACGGCGCATGTGCATATAAATACAGTTACATTAAAGATCTTTTTAAAAACGGCCTTGGTCTCAGGCTAGGGTGGCTCGCGAGCAATACGAGCCCCCATGGGGAGGCTGTGGTGAACACAGTTAATCGCTACTGTCCAGTATTAAACGACGCGGTTGGCGCAGTGGTTAAGCAACTGCCTACTGAGCCGACGCGACGGTCCTGGGTTCGAATCCTGGCAAGAGCAAATATTTGTGTGACGAACTCGAATATTTGTGCCTCGGTCACGGATGTTATTTGTATTTAAGTATGTATTTATTTATATTAGTATGTTTATCGTCGTCTAGTGTCCATATCACAAGCCTACTAGAGCTTACTGTGGGACTAGATTGATTTGTGTGAGGTTGTCCGATATTTATTTATTTATTATATATCGGTTAAATATTTTCTAAAGTAAGATCGATGTTGTTTGTTATTGTATTAACGGGGACCAGGTACCCTGTTTGTGATCTAGCTACTTCAAGTTCCTTGGATCTCCCTTCATTTTGTACCTACATTACAATAAAACCCAACTGTAGATTGTGTATACGTTAAAAAGGGAAGCTTTCGATGTCCTATCTCGGCCCTATGCGCTGAGATAATTGATTTATGCCTAAATGCATATCTATTACGAAACTAAACCTAAATCTAAACTATTTCTAAAAATTGGGCAAGTGCGAGTCCGACTCGCGCATCAAGGGTTCCGTACCATAATCTATAACAAGTTTGTTGTATAGGAGCCCCTTTAAATATTTAATTTATTTTATTTTTAGTATTTGTTGTTATAGTGGTAATAGAAATACATCATCTGTGAAAATTTCAACTGTCTAGCTATCACCGTTCTTGAGATACAGCCTGGTGACGGACGGACGGACAGCGAAGTCTCACTAATCAGGTCCCGTTTTTACCCTTTGGGTACGGAACCCTAATAATAGGGTCCCGTTTTTACCCTTTGGGTACGGAACCCTAAAAATGGGCCCCGTGTCAATGTACCAAAGACACTGGCAGCATGGCGATGTATTATGTATGTAACATAACAAGATGAAAACTCGTTGTATTATCATCTATACTATTATAAAATTCTACATTTGTATAGAATATCATATTTCTATGGAGAGGGGTCATGATTTCAGGAAAAATCTTAATAGCGTGATGCAGGAGTCATTAGTTTTGTATGGGCGCGGTTTCACTTTTCTTCGAACTTGTTATCCGAATCCTCATAATTTAACATAACAATAATTGTATGACAACCATGAACTTAAACGCACTTTTTCATGGCGAAAATAGCAAATTACTCATTGTCTCCATTCAAATATTGGTACCCAACCCATAAATGACGCCAAATGGAGGTGGCTATTTTGTATGGAGCGTTTTAGCGCTCTGTAGGAATGTTGAATTTTGACGCATTTTATAGACTTTTAGAGCAAACTCTACGTGTAATTAGTCCCATATAGACATTTGATTCCAATAAAAAATAGAATCGATTGACATACTCAATAATATATTGTCACACGCCTATTATTGTGGCGATTTGACAATTAGCAGCGCAATATCTACGGCCTAATATTCATTTAATCCTAATTAGTATTTCACATTGTTGAATTAACTTTTCTGTTTTGGGTACCTACATATATACCAGCCGCAAGGCATCTTTAGTGTTTACAAGTCGATAATGTTTTCGATCCCGTTTTCGAAATTGTTACCTATTGTTTTTGGACAAAATTAAAATCTGATACGGTCCCGGCTTGCCTATACGTGGAGATTTTGTTTCACGCCACGCCACCTACGCTAAAAGTAAAGTTAATAAATATTGTACATTCTTATACATTTAGAATACGTGTCCAAAGTTCAACGTATAGGAACCATCATGGAAATTTTACGTTGTAGCTTTGTTTTGTCCGCTCATTGGTCTTCATTGACGGGATCAATTGTGCATATTGACCCTTTCCTGCAAACTCGTGAAAGGCAGCAGCTGCGGTGTTTACATTGTATCAAATTATATGTATACATAATAATAAGGCATATACGATATTATTTTAAGTTGCACAATGTAGCCCAGCCTTAGCTCCCTTGGGAATTACGAAACCCGTGATTATCCCTGCTCTAGCACAACTACGCTTCTCGACTCTTGTAGCACGACTTAGCGTCACCCGTTACTTTCTCACAGTATTGTACAGTAAGAGATAGGTAATATATATCGCGCGAGAAAGACTCGCGTGCCACAGTTGTGCTAATTATAAAGGGGCATAATTATATAATTTCAGATTATTAGTAATCTGTTGCTTCAAGGGCTTTTTGGGCGTCAGTCCAGCTGTCTCGTGACCAAGGGGGAACTCATGATTGCCAGAGGCTAATCATGTCATGAGTTCTCTTTTAGTTGGTGTAGATACTTTAGCATGCCACTGCGTTGAATCAAAAAGGGCAACGTTTTTTTACTTTGCCAAGTACACAGTTATGCGAATTATGTCGTTAAATATAAATTCTTGCTTGACTGATGGTCATGGTTTCCCTCGGGGACATGCTAAGTATATGTTGCACATTTTCTTCGGTTTCCGCGACTGTCACACATTTAAATAAAACAATTGCAACAGATTATATCGCGTATTATTATTTGAGTCTTTCTGACGTTTCGGTAGCTTTCCAGTTACGGTTGTCATAGGTCGACTGAGAAAAACACAAATTTTCTCTGTCAAAGTTACATTTGTCCAAGCTACCCATTTTAATGTATAAATTATTTGACTTCGACTTTAATTTGTCTGATTTAAATATATGTTGAATGTTGGCCCAACATTTGATGGCGTCGTTTCTAAGTTTGGCACTCAAAATATGTTATTTTCATTCCAGGTTTAACACACGAATGCGGCGTGTTCGGCGCTATCGGTACCGGCGAATGGCCGACGCAAGTTGACGTGGGCCAGGTCATCTGTCTCGGCCTCGTGGCACTCCAACACAGGTGAGTCTAATACATGACAACTTACTACTACGTATACCTTACTACTAAGTAATTGAATGTGTCAAGTGTGCTAACATTCAATATACCAAAAAGGACTAACGAACAAATTGAAACTTGTCACTCCCCATGTTTTATATTTATATCGATGCGAAAATTATAATATCGATTTATTTTAACCCCCGACGAAAAAAGAGGGGTGTTATAAGTTTAACATGTGTATCTGTGGCATCGTAGCTCCCAAACGGATGGACCAAATTGAGTGCGGCTTTTTTTAATCGAAATACATGTCCGTCTGGATGGTTCTTAGCTGTGTTTGGTGGAAATAGGACCAGTAGTTTCCAAGATATTCAGCTTTAATTGGGACAAGTGCAAAGATCTCAGCCAATATTGAAGCTAACAATTCAAAATTTTGTAGTTATGTTCAGTTTTAGTAGTATTTTCTATATCACTCATTGAATGAGGGTCTCGTGATGACCAGGTTCTTGTGCCGGGGGCGTTTTAATTTTTTTATTTAGGTTATTAAAATCGCTGCGCGCTGCGTCTCTGTTCTCCAGCTTTGAGAGTTGATTTGTTTCTATAGTGCTATTGATTATGGTTTCTATGTCCTGATTACAGAGGTCAGGAGTCAGCTGGTATAGTGACGTCAGAGGGCAAAAGCGCGCGGACGTTCAACTCACACAAGGGGATGGGCCTGATCAACAACATATTCAACGACGAGGCCATGAAGAAACTCAAGGGGAACCTTGGCATTGGACACACTAGGTTAGTTTCTTCCACAGATCGGTATCTAAATAGATAACTCTTAATAATTGTATTAAGTGGTATACACTCACGTGAAATTGTCAGGAACGGCCCGACATGTTTCGTTTTATTTCTCGAAAAAACGAAGGATTGAGCAGCATTCCGGTAAACAATGTTTTGAATTTGGTTAATGACAAATCCTTGACAAATCGTTACTGATGTTTAATAATCCAGATATATGAGATTAGCACATTATTGGCATATGAAAGCTGTTTGTTGTGCCACTATCCCTGGGCAGGACACTTGTTACGCTCTTATTAGTGCTTATTATATGTACATTTGTTGGTGACAGAATCTAAACTTATGTTACTTTTTTCTTACATGCTTCCATATTAACGATTGTAACTACAACAGAGTGAGTAGCAAAGATAAGGAACACTATTTGACTCCGATCACTATATATTAATATCCGTGCGAGTGCGAGAGCCATTGATGCAGTATAATTTTTTTCATCACACTTGATAGTAAATAAAGGGTTTACATCCTAGAAAACTGGGTGGTAAGTCGTATATTACGCCCTAGGGCCGTATGTAATTTTGGTATTGACTACTATTTATTATATTACTTTTGTTTTATTTCCTCTAAAGTGTGATGAAAAACGTCGTACATGACTCTGGTGTAAGGGAATTCCAAACTCGTGTCATTAAAGCCCTCGCTTTCGGCTTTGGGCTTTTAATAGACATTCGTTTGTAATTCCTCGTTTACCACCCTTGTTACGTAATGTACTATTACGTCACCCTAGGCCGTAAGTGGGATTTACTGCTATGCGGGTAGAAAATCTCAATTCGTGGCCCAGGCAATACGGATACTAACTTTAGACAAACCACGGTCGTTGACAACATTTCATATTGTGCCAGAGCCTAGCATGACTCGTAGTGAGAATCGTTGTCTATCTCAATCTCAACCGCCCTAAATCCCTAAAAAGCTCGCGAGCCTCATTGCCCCATGGTCCAGCCGTTTCCATAGCGACCAGTACGAAATCGTACATCGACTACAAAAGCTGCTTACTTGGCGTGTTTCAAGTTAGCGGCTGTTTCCGCCGATCGAGGCCTTATACCTTTTAAAATGCTGATTGTTTTAGAATTTTTTCTCTATGAATAAACATGTTTCTTACCATATTATTGATGATACTACCTGGAACAGGGCTATTGGGGTTTATTGGTATATATTTGAAACCTACAGTTTGAATTTTTCATTGATAATTTTTGTTACAAACTATTTAATGTTTGTTTAAAATTACTCGAAATTGACAAAATTCACGCGGAAAATTTGTTTTTTCAACTTATTTTCGACTGCACGCAATGAAAGCATGAAATAGCTATGTTACTACCTAGAACTCGGGGAAATGTATTAATTAATCACTTCAAGGTTGCTTGGAAACATCGATATATTTGTCAAAATATGAAAAAAAAGTTTTTTTTAAAGGAATAAAGCCTCTTAAATGGGACGCAGTAAAAGTGCTAACGCACGTTGCATCCCATAAGAGATAACGCCCTCGCCGCCATGGAACCAACGTATGTCCGTCTGTCTTTTGCCATCCGTTCGAGATAAACCAGGTATACCATGATATATCTGGTTTATCTATGTCAAATAAGCGGCCGAGGCTGTCGCTCTCGAATCGAGCTATCGAGTCACGTTCGTAAGTGCCGCACTTTTATGGACGCTGATTAAATCATCTTTTATAGATGAAAAAGGCCAATGATGATGATCTATATGTCCGGGTTAGGTAGGATGGCCGGTGCGGGTGTGGCGCATTGAGCTATTCGATATAGCTGTGGGCGAGGAGGTAGTTGTGAGCAAGATGAAACACGTAAGACACAATCAACTTGGTATATTCCTTAAACAACGAAACATACAATAACTGTTCCTCGCACAGAGGTCTGCACTCAGGCTAATCTAAGTCTCGAACAGAATAGTCGTTATTAAATTAACACTGTATTGTTGAGTTATAATAATTCACTGACTCTTGGTATAGCACAACGAAACGGGACAGTTCCAAGGCAGTAGTGCACTCGATGGTGACCCAAAATGATGTGTCGTGGTCGTTCGCACAGTGAACCGCCAAGACTCCGTCCTAGCGCGCCAAAACTGGTTCAAGAGGGCGCTACTGTCGCCTTCCAATGGCGGGCCGGTTTCGTTGAGCTTCCATACGAAGACGCGAACCATAGCGCGGAAAAACTCTCCTCTAGTTCGAGCCTTACGAGAAGTTAATGCGCTTCTCGCATCAGCATCGGATTTGGACGTTTTTGGAAGTAGCTGGATAATTGTGTGTCGTGAATGTTTAAGGTACTGTGAGGCGATGGATGGATGTAATTTTTCAGTAATTGAATCTACCTAATATGTAACATGTTATGTTAAATTAGTTTTGTAATTCACAGTGCATTAGTACTAACTGTAATGCTGTGTAATTATTTTAAATAAATAAATAAAAATACTCATGACCGTCTCCGACATATATATAAACCGATAATAGATTAGTTGATACAACCTGTCTCTGTTCAGGTATTCGACGTCGGCGGCCTCAGAGGAGGTGAACTGCCAGCCGTTCGTGGTGCACACGGCGCACGGCGCGCTCGCCGTCGCACACAACGGGGAGCTCGTCAACTGCTCAAGCCTCAGGAAGATGGTGAGCGAGCCTATACTATTATATCAATATATATATATTTTTTATTTTTTTATTAAAGCAGTAACGTCTAATAATTCAATGGCAGTAATTCAATGACTCTGACATCTGATTCGGTGGTCCAATTGGGAGGACGCCAGTGTTGGCCCGGAAAGCCGTTGGAAACGCAGGTTGGAATCCTGTCCGAATCATTAATTTTTTCAATTTTCGCTTCATTTGTAAAACATTTTCTTTATATTTTTGTTTTGTTTTATAAACTAAATAACTGTTATGTTTATTTCTGCAATGGATTATACTAAAGTGTAATTGATGAGCGGGATTCCGGCTACAGGTAGATAATACTTACTAGGAAGTCCCAACCTTATTGTCATTAGTGTAATAAGAAAAACCGAATAAATTGTTTCATTTTCATTTTTTTTCCATCGGATATTTGGATGCTTTTATACCAAATTGGTGTCGGCGCCGGTGCTGGAGCTGTATGGAGAAAGACTGTAATTAATTTCATGAATTTCGAGATTTATACATTAAACAATCAGGCTAACATTCAAACATACTATTTAAGTCATAAAATGAACGAATTGAAGGTACTTTAAAGGTACTTTAATGTTATTTAATTAACGTGCAGTTATTTCAACTATTACGAAATATTTTTACCCTAAATATAAAATAAAATGATAACTAATTAGCTAATCGGTTACATCGGATACTTAAAAAGATACAATAACAAAGGTGAACACGTAATTACAATAATAAAATTAAATTGGGTCCGTCTCCACACAACGCCGAAGTATAGGTATAAAAGCATCTAAATGTCCGATCCCTGATTATACCATTCTAAAATTGACAACATTTCATATTTCCAAGGCTACTATTTTATTACTATTTCGAATTCCGCGTAGAAAGAGGACGTTTTTATATATGATAAATATTTAGAATAACCGTGATTTAAACCCAAAATATATTCGAGTTAATCAGTTAATCACACAAATATTTGTCCTGGCCGGGATTCGAACCCGGAACCGCCGGCTCAGTAGGCGGGTGCATTACAAGATGCGCCAACCGCGCCGTCACAAATGCTAACTTGTTCCAATCAACAGGTACTAGGGCGAGGTGTGGGTCTGTCCACGCACTCCGACTCCGAGCTGATCACACAGGCGCTGTGCCTGAACCCGCCGGAAGGCGAGACCGACGGCCCCGACTGGCCCGCCAGGATCAACCAGCTCATGAGGTACAGGATAAAACACCTCCGAAGGGAACCTTACATTTTGTGAGCTTCCAGAAAATTCTGCGATTAACCTTTTGTATGTGATTAACGCTTTCACGATCAACAACCCGCCTGGTGGGCGCTCGTAACTTCTACCCAGCTGCCCAGCCGCCGGGTGGATTGTACTACAAAAGCGCCCATCTAGCGGGCTCTGTCGGTTTCTAGGAGGATTCTTTTTTTACCTGCGTATGATGGTTGCTTTTATCACACGATGAAAGTGACAAATTATCCGTCACGTTTTGACAAAATGCTAGTGTGAGTGACAGATGCTTTGTCACTTATTTATCACTTGATAGACGCACCATCACAGAGCCCCTGGTTGTGAAAGTGTTAAAACTTTTTCTCAAACATGCAATGAGATGTCGTCATAATCATAACGTGCGTCAAAATAGGCTTCGAAGTATCACGTTTCGAGCGGAACTCGAGAGAACTGTAAAGGAATTTCATACATAATTCAAGGCCGGCAAGTAATTTCATTTAAACATAGCATCTGTGTTCATGAACACGCTAAACAACTGAATTATATTTTATTGATTGATTATTTTTTTTATTTCATTGCATATGTTTGAGAAAAGCACAATACGTGCCTAAGTCGTGAAAAAGGCTTGCCGGCTTCGTATCACTATACTACTCAATCGGCAAGCCCTTCTCCCGGCGTTTGCAGTAATATACTATAAATGTACTCAGGTTGGCGCCTCTCAGCTACTCCTTGGTGATCATGCTGAAGGACAAGATATACGCCGTCAGGGACCCTTACGGCAACCGGCCGCTCTGCCTCGGCAAGATTCTGCCACTCGGCTCCTCGTGTAAGTATAGCTAGAGATCTCTTATCTCACTGAACTGAAGGTACTTTAAAGGTATAGATCTACTAAATGTTATTTAATTAACGTGCAATTGTTTCTACTATTACGAAATATGTTTATCCTAATTATAACAAGAAATGATAACTAATTAGCTAATCTGTTTAATCGGATACTTGAAAAAGATACAGTAAGGTAATTAAAATAATAAAATTAAATTGGGTCCGCCTCCATACAACTCAACATGGACACCGACGCCAAAGTGTAGATATAAAACCATCCGAATATCCGATGGCCGATCCGTGTAAATAAATAACGGACAGTCGCACCCACATCGATCTAGGCCCACAGTAAGCTCTAGTAGGCTTGCGTTATGGGCACTAGACGACGAAATACATACATACATATATAGATAAATATAAATAACATCCCTGACCCAGGAAAATATTCGAGTTCATAACACAAATATTTGCCCTTGCCGGGATTTGAACCCCGGACCGCCGGTGCAGCTCCAACCGTGTCGTCAAATAATGCTCTTATTTAAAATTGTTTATGGTTTGAAGCTTTCGAACACTTACAGATAAAATATAAAATCTGTTTAATTATATCGGAACTATGCGGAATATATGCTAGTTTTAAGAAAATAGATAAATTGATAAGGGTTTAAAGCAAAATTTTACCATGATCTTTAGATTAACGGAGTAGCTATGTACCGGAATACTGAGCCGGAGGTCCTGGGTTCGAATCCCGACAAGGACAAATATTCGTATGATGAATATTTGTTCCTGGGTCATGGCTGCTATCTATATAATTATTTTAATACAACAGCAATCATTCCTAGACATAACATTTATTTATTTTACGATTGTAATAAGTATGTATTTTTTTATATTTTTACCTTTTTTGTATTTTTTGCAAAACATTAAACTACCTTCTGAATTTCTGATAAATGTTGGTAGGTTGCGTTCTAAAACGTATGCGTATGACTGATTGAATGATAGACGGGTGCGTTCCAAATCTGTTAACTCTTTCGCAACCGAGGATTTTGTAGCGCTACGCGCGTAGCCGACAATATGGGGAAATGCGTAGGTATGTAGCGAAAACTCGCTACGAGGACAGAGCCCACGGAGCGAGTTCCCGATGTTCAAAGTGTTAAATAAGAACTGGGTTTTAGGGGGTCGCGAAGGATTTTGATGGTCATTAAAGGCCATGAAACCAAAAAAAATTAAAAACACTGGTTTACAGTAACCGCGCTCGCTAGTGACTACGTTAAAAGTTTGTATGGAGAATTGTAGTTATACAAGGTAACCGCTAGGGGCACTGTAATATGCACCAAACAAATCGTTTACGTTGTCGCTAACGAGTAAGGTAATGTTAACTCATGGCACTTCATGGTAAGGGTACTGCAGTTGGATAGTTGTCGCTGTGCACTGTAGCCGTGTTATAGTTATATCCCGTGAGGCAGGAAGAAAGAAATACATTTATTCATGAGCATAAGACGTAATTATGTTAAGTTAGTGTGACAAGACTAATAAAACAATAGGCAGGCAATCATAATAAGGGTGTAGACCAGTGAACGCATATAAACATAGAAATCTCATTAGAGCTCAAAAATGACCCCACGCGATTTGTACCTAGAACGATTCATTTGTACCAAGGCCAAATTGACAGTTTTAATACGATGGCGTCTGTCGATGGCAGAACATGTCAGGTTGTATAAAATTAAAATATCTGCATTTTATTCAAAATGCCTTCATGTGCAGTGAAATGGTGTCGAAACCACTCTAGCAATAATAATAAAAAAACGCGGGATCCATTGGTTCGTGTAAATAACAATCTTTGAATTATTAAAATATAAAATATTTTTAGAAGACATTTGTATGGGGATGGTATTATGCATTACCTTTTAAGGTATTTATATTTTACGTACCTACAGGTATTAAGATTTAAATTTATAATCTGCTAAAATTTAAATACCGCTTTTAGTGTCCGATCAATGGGCATTTTGATGAGTGCTCAAAATGGGTTTAAATGAGTTTATGTTAAAAGTTATCGATTTGGACTCTAAGGAACACGAGTGTAAATTAATTTCAATAAATTTGTGTTTTTTACAACATTATATTGTCACGTAAATAGTAAAATTTCCCTTTCAGTGTCACATATTCTGTTACCTGCGGTATCTACAGTATATGTTATTAGTATTAGTCATATTCATAATTAAACATCTCTTATTATTTATTTACTTTTAGTTTTCCGAAGGACCGTGAGCAAAAATTAAAGTGGACAAATGCAGTTTCTCTAGAACGCAGAGAACAGCAGTAGTTTCCTACACAGTATCTTCGAGGATCTGTAGCGTTCATTTCAATGATGATGATTAAGATTATTATCAAACCAATGCCAGATTTATCCCACTAAAGGTATCAATTTGTACGATATGACGTGTGCTTTATTGTCTTGTCAGTCATTTTGATATATTTAGTCTTCATAAAAAATCGAAACTAAATATAAAATCAAAATTTAATTTGATTTGAGATTTTGCGACAATAAAGTTGCATTCGATAGTGATTTTCAAAAATGTTGTTTACACATTTAGTAGGTAGTGAATCACAAAAGTGGCAATATTTTTAAAATGTTCCAAATTGAATGAAAGAAAAATAACAGCTAGAGTAATATTTTTCTAAACTGGTTACCTTTCGATTAGTGCACCCATATTAGGTTTGACAACTACTCTTTTTCGTGCGCCGCGCATGGACTTTGACACTTACAAGTCTATTTTAGCCAATGAAAACTTTGACTAACCAATCACAACTACTTC
The DNA here is from genome assembly GCA_932273695.1 of Apotomis betuletana. Lineage (NCBI taxonomy): Eukaryota > Metazoa > Arthropoda > Insecta > Lepidoptera > Tortricidae > Apotomis > Apotomis betuletana. Next base: position 56,346,786 of record OW026298.1, on the reverse strand, counting down.
TAAGAGGAGGGATGACTTCGTATAGGCTAATATTTAAAACTGTTGGCAGGACAAATTCGTGTAGAGGGGATAGTTGTCAGTCAAATATCGGGACCGTTTTTGAAAGCCACTTTTGTGCTGAGAGCGATGTCTATATATTCTCCGGTCACTGGTGTAGACTGATGTTGAACTATACAACATGCTGTAGTTACCTATATGAATAAAATTAGCTCAATATATGTCATGAAACAATGGAAATAATAAAAATAATTTTTTTTTTTTTTAAATCCATAAGAAACTTGAAATTGTTCAGAATCGATGTGGTCGCTTAGCGACAAAGCCCTTTCAATAAATAAATAAAAAATGAGACGTTTTCAAGCAAAAGGTACCGCTTAGGCGCTTTATCATAAGGACGCGTACTAGGATAAAGATACAAACAAATTCCGCCCTTATTGTAAGCGACAAAGTGGGCCCTTTGTCTTGAGAACGTCACAATTGTACAACAACTATAAACTTAAACGCACTTTTTCACGGTAAAAATGGCAAATTACTTATCGTCTCCATACAAATAAGTACCCATAACATATAATGGCGTCACGATTAGGTGGTCATTTTTATGGAGCGTTCCGTAGGGATGCTGAACTTTGATGGTAATTTCTGACTTTAGAGCAGTCTAAGTGTAGTAAGTCCCATATAGACATTTGATCCCAATAAAAGCCATAATCGATTGACATCCTCAAAAAAAATGTCATGACCATTGTATTACGTCTTAAGTATCCTGGGAAATTTTCGTATGATAATCCCGGGTCTTTAGGAGTAAAATTCCCCGGAAATGCACACCCTACAACTACAACTCCACTACTTCAACCGTAAAGAGAAAAGTTTTACGCGGTCAAGGTTACGGTTTTTTTATGTCATAGGTGGCAAACGAGCAAACGGATCGCGACGTGCGTGAATCCTTGGCCTCGGTGTCGAGGAGACCCATCAACATGTATGGAGCTGGTGTTATTAACTCAGGAAAAATCTTAACAGCGCGATGCAGCCGCTAGTATGTAGATTTTGTCAAAGTAACAACGCCATCTAGCGGAAAATTGGGTCATTGAGAACAAAATCTCAACACACCGTTAAAAATAAAGAATGACTGATATTTATTACTTTGAATAAATTTTATATATAAAAAAACTACATAGATGCAAAATTGTGGCTAAATATATCGTATATTTATCGTTTATTATACATTTCGCTACCTTATTAGTAAGTTAGCCCAAACACAAACAATACCAAAATTTGCGCCTAATGTTCTAAATGTTGGTTGGTAAAACATATTCGAAATACTTTTATTTCAATTACACTCGATAAAATAGCATTAAAAAATCTGTTTTATTCATTAACATTCTTTATTGCATCTCCAGGCTTTTTCATGGTCAATACTTACAAACTACAGAAGAATATAATTGCATATTCAATAAAAGAGCATTAGTTCCTATTGTCGCAAATTGTGTTTTTAAAGAAATGTCTGTTTTTTTTTAGCATGAGACAATTTACAACGAACATTGCACTCATATTTTCGTCTGTGTTGGTCGATAATTGGCGCCATCTTTTCTATCTAACTAACACGGTTTCCGTAACTCAACGCCTCAAACAACCTTAACCTTATTGTTAATACCGGTGGGCCGCGCGGAGGTATTAATATGTCGAATTCATATTTTTTAGTTTGTGTACACGTGAGAGCCACGCGGGGGTCGCGTCGTTCTAAATTCAAAATCACAAACGCTGTCATTATAAGGTTACACATTGTAAGGAAAATATTTCATGGAATTTATGTTTTCAGAGATAATCATAATAAAAAGTATCCTATAACCATCTCTGGATGTTCAGCTATTCCTGTAGCAAAATTGGTAACTTTTTATCCAGCCGTTTCGGCGCCATTAGAGGACAAAGGTTTTTTTGAAAACAGATGGCGCCAGGTTGGGACGGCGACGCGTGTCCATACAAAACAACTATCAAGCTGCATCATGCTATCGAGATTTTTCCTGAAATCATGACCTCCCTCCATAGAAAATTTATTTTCAATACAAATTTAGGATTTTTATAATATAGTATAGATGTGATTAATGAGTCTTGAAAACGCTTGGCTTTTTTAACTTATTTCCAGGATGGTTTATGCTCGCGTACGAAGTATTTGTAAGTATGCATATAGTGAAAAACTATTATCTGTATCATATAAAAATTTAATGTTTATATCTAAAAAGGTTATAAACATACTGCTATATTTGAAAATTTGTTTTATATCGGAAAACCTCACAAAATGCACATATGTTGTTTCAAATTGTTATATATCTATGAATTTCAAGAAAACACATACACGAACATACAAACATAATTTAATTATATACTTGAAACATACAAACGTCTAAATAACAAATTACAAGTTTAAAAAATTTAATAGAAATATAATACAACATACATTACCAATCATCCCGTATTTGTAGAGGGCTGGGGTTGAACACGTCCGCAAAAGGGTTCCAACCGCCGTAGCTTTTGCATACTTCAATACATAAGTGGTCTCTCCCGAGCTCCTGCGCGGCAACCCTCAGCGGGGCCATAAGCATAGTCAATGCCTCTGGATCCATATCTGCCTCAATAAACAAACTATACAAGTTATAGCATTCTTCTATAACCACCGAAGTATGTTCATCAGCTTCATAGTCAGGAATAACTCGCTGGGACTCGCATATGTGGATGTTCTCCAAACTTGGACATAAACATAGAGAGTCGAAAACCAATCCGAATTCTATATCTTCTAAATCTAGCTTCAAGTTTTTGAGGCTCTTTGTCAGATGTAGGGAGTTGAACAGGGATAGCGTGCGTGAAAATGAGCCGGAGCGACTTCTCGTCACGTCCTCAACGTATGTATCGAGAGTTGTCAGCCTTTTGCATTGTAAGAAGAGAAGGGAGAAGAAATCATCCTTTGTAGTAACGTTGCTTAAACTTAGAAATGTGACGTTCTTAAAAGATTTCAGCTCTGGTGCCAGTTTTATACATCGATTCCATCCTACGTAGCCTCTTCTACAAAGATTCGTCAAAGTTACATTTTCTGGTAAGTCGTTGAGAATTTCTTCGAAACTGCCGCAATGGTCAATACAATACCAATGGCTAGGTGCGTCTATAATTTTCATACGTTTTTTACTATGCATGCAAATGTAAGTAGGAAAATAGTCCGTCAGCTCGTGGAGAACGTTTTTGAAAAACTCATCATTGAAAACTGTTGAATTGTTGTTCCAGGCTTTGAATATGATATTTCCATCCAGCATTAAGTCCAAGGGTAAATATGAACACATATTAAAGTAAGTAAGATCCATCTCCGTCATACAATTTAGTCTAAAAAGTCTGCTGAAAATTGGAGATACGTAGATGTATATTTTTTCCGAATACATAATAAAGATGTATTCAATTTTTCTGAAGTCTAAATTTGATATTCCTTTCAAACTTCTGACCGTTACGTGAAATACGAGACAATCACGAAAATTATAACAGAGTTTCTCGAAAGGAACATTAACATTTATTGATACGTCTTGCTCTTCGATATCTGAATAATCTCTGTAGTTATCACGTACGCTTATTTGTAAATCTTTAGTTATTGGATTACCGTCCATGAATTTAAGAGGGGATTCAGAGTCATAGAACTCAAATACAACAAAATGAACACGCTCGAACTGCTGTCTTTTAAAAACGTCTGCAATTCTGTTCCACACATCGCCTTTGTCATGTTTTCTGGGCGATTTAAAATAATTTATACTTATATTCTTCAAACTATCACAGCAAATGTCTTCCAAATCTGATAAAAATATTCTGGTAAACGTAACATCTAAGGTTTTTAAATTAGCACATTTGTGTATATAAGGAGTAAGTTTGGCAGCTGTAAGATCTTGGATACCACTTAGATTTAGTTCTTGAATATTATAAGCATAATTTTGGAATATATCTAGGCTTAACGTGTTCACTGTGGCGACTGTACTTCTGGATATATTGACCCTTCTCATCAAACATGGTGCAAAGAAGTCTCTCAACGCCACTATACTGTATACGGTTATTTTCGATCTTGAATCTAAATATGAGAATATCAAGGTTCCTATTTCGACAGGTAGATCCAGTAAATTCATCCTAAATTTTTATAAATTGAAATATGAAATGCTTGTAAAATGATTTGAAATGAAATTTATGTGTACAAAATAAGATTTGACATTGTCACATTGACTTCACGTTTGGTTTGAGGTTTGTGTCAAGCTTAATACTTTTTAGTTTTAGTGTATAATATTGTAATACACTCGGAAAAAATGGCACCCTCCCAAGTAATGCAAAATCACAAATCGCATTACTTGGGCGAACAGTCTCGTTTAGACCATGACATATGATGGGTCTCAAAAATGACTATGTTTAGTGAAAAATTGCAGAAATAACAGCTATAAAAATAAAATAAAAGGACGGAATATGCTTTTTTACTTAAGATCTATTGATTAATTAACTAATCCTATGTAAAATGATAGCATATTTTTGATTAGAATAATTATCTTTCTCCCTACAAAATGCACCTCATCACAGAACAAAATCTAAGGAATCGCTATAGTTTTATATTTTATTAATTAATATAGGAGTGCAATGCAATCCCACACGAACCTCAACAACGTGAAAAATAAAATAAATAAATAAATAATAAATGGAGGTCACGTTTAGCAAGAAACAGACGCGAAGAATATTTTAAGCCAAATAATTCGGTTCTCGTGTTGGTGTAGCTTTAAGTGGACTGTAAATCCTGGTTCGTGGGCATCCTAGAAAATTTGGAAAAAAAAGAGAGAGCGGAGAAGAATAAAACTAGAGATAATATTTATAAAACAATGTGAGGTTCCACTAACCTTTAAAAACTGCGGCACCGAAACAGGAACAACAATCGAAATGTAGTATTTTATGCGGGTGATGGTGCTGATGATATTATTATTATTATTTAAAAAAAGCGATACCTATAAATTTTTCTCTTGGACGACGACGAAACGCACTGACATTGACAATGAGATAAAATTTCTTCTTATTTTTGGCGACCATAGACGTCGCCACGCAGGTTGGTCTATGCGGATACTTCACAGTGTAATATGAATACTATCTCAGGCCTAAACACGTGTGTTCGGCAAAATCATATATGTTTTTTTTAAGTTAATCAAAAGAAGCGTAAAATGGTGACATTCATAAATTAATAAAAAGTTGCTCTATTGTTATTGTTTTATTTTATCACAGAGTCTAGACACTGTCAGTAAACCTTTAACCTTTGAACGCCTAAAGGTGTCGTGTGCTGCCGTGCATATCACGCCACCGAAAAATTAAATCAAACTTTAAAGGGTTAATAATGTCAATATTTTGCAACTGTCTTACCCTCATTTCATATACTGGAACAAGATGAGTTGAGAAATTCATTATTACTAATGATAGTGTCTGCAGCACCCTATTATGCAATAAAAACGTAACTTAATTTCTTATTAACAATTTACGAGTTTATTTAGTCTAAACAAAAAATATATTTTATTACCTAAATAATATAATAATGAAAATATTTTTAGCATGTAAAAATATTAAAATCTGCTCCATTCGTGCCATATTCCAAGTTTGACAAGAGACATTAGTCAGAATACGCTAAAAAAGTTAATTTAGATGAAAAACATTTACTTAAGTACGTAAGTCAATTTGACACTTAAACGTTTGTGCAATGAGTTCTTTTTTACGACGTAATTATGTTATTGTAAATTATAAATAAGCGTTATTGGCATCAACTTGAACACGTCAACGGCGCCACATTTTTTTCATTTTTGTTCGGATCTGTGGTCTTATAACTTAGAACAAATTAACAGATTCTTATGCTACTCATTTAGGTGGTCGGTCTAACATCTGAAATAGCATCAATTTTAAGTGATATTCAATTTAGCCGAGTTACATTGGAAAAGTTTACCGGTTCTTAGCGAGAGATGTCACTGTTATCGTCTAAATTAACAGAAGAATTTTAGACGCTAAATCTTATTACCATATTTTGTTAAATAGTTAGGTAATTTTTATTATTTAACATATGTCCCACTAAAACAAACACTTTTAATCAAAATGCCTTTTTTTTGCAATGGTATCATTCAACATTATAAATTATGGTAACAAAATTTTCCAATATTTATTTATTTATTTGGCTCTATTATAAATAATGCCTCAATGAATACACTGATACGTTGTAATAAAATTATTTATCACACCGTCCAACCGAAGCACGTTCACTAGATAATTTTATAACAGTGAATGCAACTATTACATAATGAGAGGTCTTAAAACACGAGTGTGATTTAATGAAACGGACCAAAGGCTTTATGGGTTTTAGAAAAGTAATGTAATTTTCTCAAACATGCAATGAAATTTCGTAATAACGTGCGTTATATAAGGCTTCAGAGTATCACGTTTCGGGCGGAACAACTCAAGAGAACTGTAAAGTTCATACAAAATTGAAGGCCTAAGCCGCGAAGTATGTTTTTTTAAGTATGGCGTCTGTGCTCATGAACTAGCTAAACATAACAGCTGAATTATTTTTTTGAGTGATGTTTTTTTTTTATTTCATTTCATGTTTGAGAAAAGTACTATGCCTTGCCGTGAAAAGGGCTTGCCGGCTTCGTATCATTATCCGGCCTCTCTACGGTCGGCCTATACTTACTCACCCGGCAAGCCCTTCTTTCTCGGCGTCTGCAGTAATATAATATTAATAGCAAAAAAATACTTTGGATGCTAATCAAGCAGAAAACGTCAAACTGTTTGAGCACTAAACAGAATAGTGGTTGGCATTGTAAATACTAATATCAAAAGTAGAACAGTGACGCCAGAAACGCCATAACAGATTGTTTGTTCATCCGCTTCGTTGGACGCGTGACGTCATTCGATCAGCTGATCTCTATCGACGATATTTAGTTCGTAAACTATTTTCAGCTATGGACACAAATTTAAATGCCTCAAGGCTCTTATTTCACGGAGATTTGAGATATTCTCAATTTAACCTTGTTTTTAATTTTCAGTGAGATATTCTATTTTGATGATGACGACGACGGATGAGGACGAGAACCCAAATGTGGACACTATTGCCGTAACCACGACCACTCTGCCAAGAGTGAACGACTGATGATGATTCTATTTTGAAAAACGTACAATTAAGAATGAAACTAAATGTTTAAGTTTGTCGTATACGCTTTAAAACGTCGTCATTATAATGTCATTCAATGCAATTCGAACAGCAAAATGGATATCCTTTATATCAAAATGTAATTCAAATGGGTCAGTAGGGAAAAAACGAAAACTATAAGAGATAGAAAAATTTGTTAAGAGATAGGAACCATGGCATCGATTTTAGATTTAATAGAAACTGCATTCATTTTTTTTTTAATTCTCATACTTAACCGGGAATTGAACCTGGTTAAAATTCTGTAAGTAATCTCATGTCGTATTAACATTCTTTACAGCGGTTTTGACGCTTCCTGCTGTCTGTCTGTCTGTCTGTCCCTATGAATTAATGCTAAGATCTTTAAAACTACGCAACGGATTTTGATGTAGTTTTTTTAATAGATTGAGTGATTCAAGAGGAAGGTTTATATGTATAATATAATTATGCATTATTTATCAGCATTGCACCCGTACGAAGCCGGGCGGGTCGCTAGTATGAAATTAAATATGTATTAGATTTATGAAGAAAAAAATGCAGTTTCTATTAAATCTAAAATCGACGCCATCGCAAAGCCTGTCGGATAGTGCCCAGGTTTCCGCAGTAAATGCTTAAATGCATTGTTTGAGCCCTAAACTAAAAGGAAAATCGTCAACATAACAATATGTACAAAGACATTCAATAGCATTGTCAATATGAGCTTTAAATTGATGGCGAGAGGACGTATACGATTGTCACAAGAACAAAAAATGTGTACAGCATGAGGACTTACTTTTGCCGCTTATTTATACTATTATTATTATTTTTATAAAAATGGCAACCGGTCACAGTTAAGCGACCATTACTGCCAATGTCTCGTTGTCAATCGCAAACGGCGACAAAATAGGGGATACCACGTTGTACGGATACTAGGGCTCTTTGATAAACATACGAATCAAAACAGATTTAGTTAGTAGATCTTTTTAATAACTGTCAAACATCATAATATTTTTTCACGTTCTATAACTCTAAGGGTAAGTATTTTCTTCGATTCCCGCGACTATAAGTAATATTAAAATTAAAATTTAAGGGTTATAAGTGTCATAATCTAAATTTTAAAATGACCCGTATAATTTCGATGTTGTTTTATGAAATTGAATAGATTGATATGTATAGGTGTGATACTAAAAAAAGTATTGATTTATTTATCTTTGGAATTAGACTAGAGAATCGTCACATTTTGACGTGACAACGTCTTAAATTAGGTTGTGGCTCGGAGTCACTCATGAAAAAGTGTAACGCCCGCTCACGTCTGATAAGAGAGAGAGACAAAATATATTTCTATAGTTAAAATTTGTGCAATTCTTATTTTCATTCATCGAGCATTACTGTAACAAGAGGGAAGAGGGCGGAAGAGGGAAGAGGAACAAAATATATTTCTATAGTTAAAATTTGTGCAATTCTTATTTTCATTCATTGTTCCTATTGTGCAATTTAATAATATTCATATCAATAAATATTCTACCGAGAATAAGACGTTGTCACGTAAAATCTTCCTTCGCCCGTAAAACCGACTTTACAGGCAACCATTTTTTTTTATTAAAACTAAACTAACATTTTGTAGTATACACAAACATCAAACTTAACACAAAGTAGTGACGCAAATATCACAGTCATAAGCTTAGCATATTAATTTCGAGTGACGTTGAACTGCGTTTGTTAAACGATCAAAGTACTGCTTTCACATAATAGTATTGTGTTCGTGGTCTTCTGAAATCACAGACAACTTTCTGAAATTCACACACGTAAAGCATAAATCTAACAAAGCCGTCTGCGATAGCTGCAAGGAGGTTGGAGGATCTTAATTTATGTTTTTAAAATTTTCTCCTATTTTTACTATAATTGTAGAATTTTTATGTTTTGGAAATTAATTCCTTTATGTTTTTAATTCCACCGAGCGGTCGGAATATCTTTGCGGCTTTATTCGATAGATAGCGTTACGGTCTCCACGGTTAGAAATCCATGTATTAAAATACGAAACGGCGTTACTCACGTCGTATTTAGAAGTCGATAATCGCTCGACATGTTTCGAATCGGGTCGCAATTCATTATCAGGAGAGCCGATCAGTCGCGGCAGTGGCCAACCAAACACTATTTTTATCTGTATGTCTGAGACTAATCACTCATGGGAGTTTTTTTTATCTAAATCCACGAAACATTAATTTCGGTTTTACAATTATTATTTTTTTGTATGCAAGTATCTTTGCGGTAACAACGAAATGGAAGGAAGGATAAAAAAAAATTTTGGCGTTGTTGAGTTCGTATATCGATGAAGATTTATATTGGCCGCTTAGACTTCTTAGATTTATGTTTCATAATCCAAGTATGTCAATGTAGAACATATCGTCGTCTTGTCAAGTTACTATGTGTAAACAATAAAATATATATTATAATAAATGTGCATTTAAAACAAAGTCTTTCGTCTATAAACTATCATGGTAGCAGATCGCTAGGTGTGAAAAACGTGTGGAAAACCAAGTAAGTGGATATAATTATATAAAATGAATAATATCGTAATTCCAATTTTTGACGGAACAGATTATTCGAATTGGAAAATCCGTTTAATGAAATTTCTTCAATTTAAAAAATGTAAAGATGTTGCTATACGATTAAAATTGGAAACTGAGGATACAGCAGCATGGAATGAGATGGATATTCATGCGACAAACTATATATACAGCGCGATTACGAATCAGCAGCTTGAATACATCAGCGACTTAGATTCGACATATAAAATAATTGCGAAATTCGACGAAATGTATTTAAAACAATCCACAGCGCTACAAATCGTGTGTAGAAACAATTTAGAAAATATTAAACTAGCGAAATATACAGACGTCAACATATTTTTTGACGAATTCGAACGATGTGTCAACGATTTAAAAAAGGCAGGCGCTACGATTACCGAAAGCGAAAAATTAAATTATATGCTAAAAGCATTACCAAGCGAATTTAGTTATATCGGCGACTTAATAGATGTATTACCGGAAAATGAAAGGACAGTCGAATATTTAAAAAGTAAAATTCGTATGAAAAATATAATGAAAAAAGAAGAAGATATACCGAATAATACAAATGCATTCAAAGCTAATTTTGAAAATAAACCGACTTGTTTTACTTGTGGTAAAACTGGACACGTGCAAAGAGAATGTTGGCACGGAAGCCGTGGTCGTGGACACGGATATCAAGGATCAAGTCGTGGTCGTGGACGTGGCCGCTATAATTTCGGACAAACTAGAGGCAGAGGAAACTATGTTCAAAGAAATAATAATAATGATTACGGCAGAAACAGCTTCCACACATCAATTGTAAATAATTCGACAGTAGCAAAAGATGAGAATGAAGTAAAACCGGGACAGATAAATTGGTTACTCGACAGTGGATGTACTGACCACATAATTAATACCGATGAATATTTTGACAGATTTGTAACATTAAAGGAACCAATAAAAGTTAAAGTCGGAGATGGAAGAATACTGAAAGCGACGAAGGTGGGAACTATTACCACATACTTTCCGGTCTATGCAAATAAACATAAAGTAGAAATAAATAATGTATTTTATGTAAAAGAAATGAAAGCAAACTTATTGAGTTACTCGAAGATTACCGACAATCATACAATAATTTCTAAAGGATATTTAACGAAGATCTACAATTTCAACAATGAATTGATTGCTATTGCAAAAAAGGATGAAAGACTTTATAAAATAACAAGTTTTGTTTCAAAAGGGATTTATGCAAATACAATAAATAGCAAAATGACGAATAAAGAAAGACTTCACAGAATATTTGGACATGTAAACTTTAACTATCTTGACTTTATGTGCAAAAAACGACTATTAGAAGGAATGCCTGAAGAATTAGAAGAAGGTTACATGAGATGTGCCATATGTATAGAAAATAAGATGCACAACGTACCATTTGAGAATAACAGAACAAAAGCAGAGGATATACTGGAAATTGTACACACTGATATTAATGGGCCGCACAGGACAACTGGACACGCAGGAGAAAAATACTTTCTGACATTTATCGATGATTACAGCAAGTTAGCAAAAGTTTATTGCATCAAATCTAAGGAACAAGTGTATGAATGCTTCGAAGAATATGTAAATGAATTACAAAACATGACGGGCAAAATAATTAAAGAATTAAGATGTGACAATGGAAAGGAATATATAAACCATCGTATTTTAAGATTTGCGAGACAAAAGGGCATAATGATTAAACCATGCCCAGCCTACGTACATGAATTAAACGGTACAGCTGAGAGGTACAACAGATCGATAATGGATATGGCACGATGCCTGTTAGCAGAAGCAAAAGTTGATAGACGTTTTTGGCCAGAAGCTATAAAAACGGCTGCTTATTTAAAAAACCGAATATTGACGAATACACCAGAGAGAAAGACACCGTATGAATTATTCTTTCAAAAGAAACCATCAGCCAAATATTTGAGAATGTATGGAAGTAAAGTTTACGTTAGAGTACCTGAAATAAGAAGAAGTTCAAAGTGGGATAGAAAGGCAGAAATGGGCATCTTGTTGGGATATACAGATGTCGGATACAGAGTACTTATCAATAATAGAATAGTTGTGGCGAGACACGTTGATATAATTGAAAAGGATGTTAAGCTTATAGCATTTGAAAATGACGACGAAGAAATTAGAGCTGATGAAGACAAGTGGGAAGATGTTGTAGATGAAATGGATATGGAAGAAAAACAGAATAATGAAATTATACATGAAATAAATGATGATGAAGATGAAATAAACGATGGAACGAGAAAGTCCAAGAGACAGATCAAAGCACCAGTTCGATTTGATGAAGAATTTAGCTACTACTGTATAAGTGTTAATTACTGTGATGCCATGATTCCAGATACATTCCAGGAGGCGACTACTAGCGATGAGGCTGATCATTGGAAAGAGGCAATGGATAGAGAGATGAATAGTCTGGTGAAGAATAATACATGGACGCTAGTGAGTGCACCACAGGATAAAAAGGTACTTGATGTTAAATGGGTGTACAAGAAGAAATCTGCAGAGCTTTATAAAGCCAGGTTAGTGGTTAGAGGTTTTCAACAAACGGACAATGTTGATGACACTTATTCACCAGTAGCGAGTATGCAAACTTTAAAGCTACTTCTATCATATTGTTGCCAATTCAAATTAAGTATACATCAAATGGATGTAGAAACAGCTTTTTTAAATGGCAAAGTTTTATCAGAAGTGTATGTCAAACAACCACTTGGCTATGAAGATGGTACTGATAAAGTGTATAAATTATATAAATCTTTATATGGTTTAAAAGAAAGCCCGCGAGCTTGGTACGAATGTTTTAATGAATTTGTAACGACTATAGGCTTTAGAAGGAGCAAATACGATTATTGTTTGTATGTTAATAGCGATGAGAATTGTCCAACATATATACTAGTTTATGTTGATGATTTGTTAATTGCTTGCAAAGATGAAAAAAAGGTTAATTCAATAAAGAGGCAACTAGGTAATCATTTTAAAATGAAGGACATGGGTAAAGTTAAAAACTATATCGGTATTGACATTGATTATGACTACTCAAGTGCAAATATATTGACTTTAAGTCAAGAAAAATATATTGTATCTTTAGCAAAAAAAATATAAAATAGAAAATTCTAAACTGTACAAAACACCGATGGAAATTAATATTAAACTAGAGAAAAGTAAACTAAATGAAGACGTTAAATATAGAAATCTTATAGGAGCTTTGCTTTACATAAGTTCTGGATGTCGACCAGACATAGCTTATAGTGTAAACTATTTAAGTAGATTCCAAAATTGTTACGACGAAACTCACTTCAAATATGCGTTACGTGTTTTGAAATATTTATATTTGACAAGGAGCCTTAAGCTCACATATCAACAGAATTTAGAAGCTAACGTGATGGACTGTTATGTTGATGCTGATTGGGCTGGAGATATTGTAGATAGGAAATCTACCACAGGTTATATAATTAGATTATTTGGCAATGTAATATATTGGAAGTCAAAGAAACAGGGCAGTGTAACCAAATCGTCTACATTTGCTGAATACATAGCATTGTCAGATGCAGTAACTGAAGTATGTTTAGTACGTAGTGTTCTTAATGATATATTTATAATATTTAATGATCCTGTAAATATTTATGAAGATAATTCAGGAGCTGTTGCTATTGCTAAGTATGGTAATTTCACCAAAAATTCTAAACATATTGAAGTACACTATCATTATGTTCATGAGAACGTTAAGAAAGGAGTTGTAGATATCGTTAAGGTGAATTCAGAGGACAATATAGCAGATATCCTCACTAAGTCATTAGGAAACATAAAGTTCTTTAAGTTCAGGCAAATGCTGAATATAGTATAGTAATAATATTGATATTACCATGCTTGCAAAATGTTCTTAAGTTAATTTATGTGTTTGTGCTTATAGGTACAATATAAATCTTAGGAGGCGTGTTGAGTTCGTATATCGATGAAGATTTATATTGGCCGCTTAGACTTCTTAGATTTATGTTTCATAATCCAAGTATGTCAATGTAGAACATATCGTCGTCTTGTCAAGTTACTATGTGTAAACAATAAAATATATATTATAATAAATGTGCATTTAAAACAAAGTCTTTCGTCTATAAACTATCAGGCGTATAAATAGCTGGGCATGTGCAGATGCTCATAGAATACTTTTTACCATTTTATGATAAAATATACAAATGATATTACATAATTTTCTCATCAGCGCGTACGAAGTTACGAGTGCGTTCTAGTGATAGCCAAATTTTATAGTAAAAAGGCACTGCTAAACGATGTTATAATGTCGCCAAAAAGGGGGTATCGCCCAGAGCATATCCATATTAAGTAAATAATGACACAAAGGTAAATTAAGAAAGAAAAATTGAATGCGATCTACTACAATCGAAGCGGGGTTTGAACCCACATCCTAGGGTATGGCTAATGCGCGATAAGCATTTCAAAAACATATATGACGCAGAGGGCGCTCCAGTAGCGTAAAGGATTAAGGGATGAAAGATTTGGTGTGACTGACGTAGCGGTCGAATAGCTCAGTTGGGAGAGCAATGCGCCGGAAACGCAGAGGTCGCGGGTTTAAACCCCACTTCGATTGTAGTAGATCGCATTCAATTTCCCTTTCTTAATTTACCTTTGTGTCATTATTTATAAAAATAAAAATGTGGTATTACCACATAAAAAAATATGAATCGATAAAAAGATTCTATACAAATATATATCATTTAAGGTCACCCCAAATTGCACACCCTAATCCGAACACTGGTCATGTCTATACGGTACTACCCCATGCCCCTACAACCTCAACGCCGTAAAAGCTTGTTGCTACGTTCGCCGACGATCCTTTCCATTTCTATTATTCAGCGTCCAAGTGGACGAAGCAAAAACATATACTGAGTAGGATAACATAACGTTTCTGCTTGGAGCTTCGCCAAGCTTCAAGTTATTATACTTTCTGTCTTGGATAGCTATACTAATGTCATGTACATGGTATTCCCTTGTTTTGTCAAAAAATTATTTGCATAATTTCAGTTTGCCTAACAACTTTTCTACTTCAATATAAAATAATAAATCAATATTAAATGTTGTTATACTCAATGAAATTATATTATTTATTTTTATACCGATCATTACACACCCTGATTATATTTCTTAAATATGAAACTTCATACTAACAGATCTTTTTTGACATTTCATAAAGAATACCGATGTAGTGCATAATAGTTTTCCATCGCATTTTTTGGGGTAAGCTCGTTTTAATATTTTCATCTCAACTTTTTCACCGAAGTTGATAGAGAAAACATGCTAAAATGAACTTTGCCGACAAATACGATGGAAAACTAATTCACTACATCTGTACCTGATTTGTGATGTCATCAAATACCGTACCTATTAGACCTACATCCGAGGGTTCCGTAAAACGCAGTAGAAGTAAAACATCACAGCCCTTATAAGAACTTTGTTATCCATATGTCCATCTGTCAAAACGCGTTTTTACGGAACCCTCCGTGCGTGAGTCATACTCGCACTTGGCCGGTTTTATCTTAGTGGAAGCGCAACAAGCATCCAAATGATTGCTATGTTTGCTCGAAAATTAGGTTATTTATTCTCAAAAGAATGTACAATTCAAAATTAGTTTCAATTTAAACATTTCTTTGAAACAGACGTACCGAAGTTGTAGTAACTATAGTGAGCGAACTAATCCTTTACTGACGGTAACGATGTATCGAGCGATAACAAGGTGTCGCTCGAATATACCGTTGAATGAACCCTTGTGTATTACCCTTACCATAAGTTTAAAGCAATGTTTTTCAAACAGTGGGTCGCGACCCCCAGGGGGTCGCGGCTCAATCTAGGAGGATCGCGAGGATCAGCATTGAGAAAGTCTCTGACTACAAGGGATGCAGATTTTTTCAAACATGTATTATGCATTTTTATATTATGTACGAGTGTATCGTCATCTAGTGCCCATAGTACAAGCATTGCTTAGTTTGGGACTAGGTCGATTTGTCCCTTAATATATTTATGTCAGCTATGACATGTCTATTTAACAGATGTCGGTTTTTAAAAATGTCTGAATCATACTTCGACATTGGTTTGCATGAATGTCATTCCACATCGGTATTTCTAAAGGGTAATAATGACGGTCTCCATGTTTCTCACAATATTATCTTGTACTAATACCCAAGGGCTATACTTTGAAGTCGCTCATTAAAAGCCATAGTAAGTCGAAATAATAAGCATAGGTCGGATTAATAATCGCAAAACACGAGTTAAGAAAAAAATAACGGAAATACTCTCAAACTTTTGGCATTATAAAAGAAAATTGTTTAAAAATATTATATAGATATATTTATAAATACAACCTAAAATTGGCCAACAGTTATGAGAATTTACATGAATTCTTTTCTTCACTCTTATTTTGCGATGATGAGTCCGAGCTATGATATTATTGATAATATAAACGACTGTGACAAGTTTTGCTATTGATTGCAAAATTAAAAAAAACTACCATAATATCCATAATCTATCTGCCTACACAATACATCAATATTTTTTGGATGACAACCTCTTTTCAACCTACCTCGAAAAAGAGCAGTTTCTCATTTATCAGCCCGATTTTGTAAATTGTTGTCTTGTTCGAGAGTCGACAAATCCATTCCAGTTTATAATTTTCATTTACCTTTGAATGTTTCTAATGCTCTATTCTCCTAAATAGATTAGTTGCCTTGAAACCAATGATATTTTATAAGTAGATAGGT
This sequence comes from Apotomis betuletana, assembly GCA_932273695.1. NCBI lineage: Eukaryota > Metazoa > Arthropoda > Insecta > Lepidoptera > Tortricidae > Apotomis > Apotomis betuletana. Next base: position 56,330,236 of record OW026298.1, on the reverse strand, counting down.
TACTAGCACTGCAAAAGTGAAGCACTAAATATGGGCCAAATGATGCGTATGCTTTTGTTGATCTCCGGAAAGTGACATATGCGTATATGTGTCAAAATCTTTAACGTTGTGACTTTCGCCCCAAAAAGGCACAAATTACGCAAAATTACGTAAAAAATAAAACGGAATCTCATCTCAACTAAGCTGAAATCATTGATTTTTCCGGTTTTAACATTTTTCAAATGTATCCCTATTTTATCATTACCAGAGGTCGGAATTCTCGTAGCATTTTTGAGCTGTCATAGGGACTTCTCGTTTATCGACTTCCGATTATACATATGTATATCGATAAATACAGAATACAATATATCTAAAATGTGATAACGAGTAGAAGTAAACAACAGGCAGTCTTATCGCGATTGATCGATCTCATTTCTAGGAAATTATAAATAGAAGTTAAAATAATAATATTATATTGTTTCTTTATAAGTAATTTGTGGATTTAAACATTGAACTGAACTGATTCAATTTAAAATTGTTAACTATTAACTATCCATTGTTTTCATTGCAAATCTCTATTCAACAATTTCAGCCACTCAAAAGTTATGTAAAAGAGATCGCTCTTTAGCGGTAAGACTGCCTGTTGTCAACCTCTACTTTTAATCTTGTTCAATATGTTGTGTTCTATTATTTATCGATATAATTATGAATATCGGTAGTCGATAAATGAGAAGTCCCTATGACAGCTCAAACATGCTACGAGAATTCCGACCTCTGCTCATCACGACGCCGCCTTAGAGAGAAATAAGCTTATGTCATTGACCGTGATTTGGTAAGTAAAACGTATCTTCTTATAAAACATCATTGACACATATTTAAAACAATCTGGTATTCTCTGGCATGTTATCGTTATTTGAAATGTTTTCAGATGTCTACAAAAAATCATCAGAACGACATAACGAGGGTAAATCACACATCACTATCATTATATCACTGTTGTTATGTTTTTTAAGTCATTGCGGTATCACGGTTCATTTACTTGTTAACTTGGTTTTACGTAAATGTTAAGCATGCATAATATTTCATTTCGAACACACAATTATGGTTTTCTAAATGATTTTTTAACGCGGATAAAATAACACCAATATGATATTTCATTTAGAACACACAATTATGTTTTTCGAAATGATTTTTTAACGCGGGTACATTAACATCAAATTTTTTTATTTCTATATAGATACAAAGATCGACACGCAAATAAAAGTTCTCATATATGACGCTAGGGTTAAATACCTTTCATAAATAAAATAGGTGCAGAGAGCAAAACTGATGGGAAAATTTAAAGCGTACGAACAGTGGGTCTCTGGTCGTAAGGTTACGTTGGACCGCTAATCGAAAGATACCGGGTTCGAGTCCCGGTGTGGACCACGTATGAGCGCAATTAATTTTTATTTGCGTGTTGATATTTGTATCTCTATTGAAATTAACCTTTTGACCGCCACAGTCGGCAGTGGCCGTCAACAAAAAATCGTGCCCCTGACGCCACGTCGGCCACAGCCGTCCAAATTTCAATGATCAAAAACTTTGTAATTCTAACCGCTACAAGTATTTTTCAATCCCTGTTGATTTTGGGGCACATCTTTTTTTTTTTACTCTGGCGTCAGTGGCACGGTAAATTGCTAGACCGCTTGGCGGTCAATAGGTTAAACATGCATGTCAAAGTCTTGTGACTTGCTTCGCTACGCTCAGTAACCATGACTTATTATAATCGCCTTTTATAGTCACAAGTATTGTACAAATCAATTGAGTCCCACAGTAAGCTAGTAAGGAGGCTTGTTCGTGTACTAGACGTGGATATAAATACTTACATAAATAATTATATACTGAAATACATAGACAACAAGACCTAGGAATAAATATCCAAATTGATCACACAAATTCGCTTGCCGGGATTCCAACCCAGAACCGACCAACCCATGTATACATTGCGACTACTTTATACTCATGTTAACTTTTCAACCGACTTAAAAGAAGGAGGCCAAACCTCACGTCTTCGTTATGGAACCAAAATACTTTAAATACCAAATAGTAATCATTAAAGGCTTCATGCGTGGCACCTGTTTTCATAGTAATAGATAATTGAGTGGTTTGGCACCGACTTCAAGAGGTGATACAAATGTAATCTGTACATGAACGGGTATTTTTGGCTTTTCAGTTTATTCTGAAATCGGTTCTTTTTTCGTTATAATCGCAGCTTTAGTGTGAGTGAACCTGCGAAAATTTAAATATCTGTTATTTATGTGTGCATAAATGTTCTTTTAATTCCAGTTTTGGTGAACGGATGCGCGAAGAACGGTCTTGAAGACAAAGCAGAGGGTTGGGTCGTTTCATCGGAATCCTGCGGATTCCTTTCCATCGGTAAGTGGCCTGTCAAAGGATTTTATGGTTGCATTATGGTGGCTATAACAACTTATGGTATGATATTGGTAAATATATTAAACGAATGATATAATAACATTTGGTATAATTTAATATGGAATAATAATTTGATATAATAAGTTTAAAGGCTCAATATGCACTCGAACTGCTCAAACATAAAAGTAAAACTGTAAGTTATGGTTATATACGACGACGAGGGATACGAGGAGTGTTAGGTTAACTTGCGAACATAAACGATAGCTAATTCCTTTTATATGCTAATTAAAATTATACCCAATGAAATTGTGCTTATTATATCAAATGAAACACTACATCAAATATTGTTAAATGTAGTGATATTATATGAAACGTTGTTATAGCCATAATTATACACTCGTTTTGACTTCTAACTTTTATGACGTCACAAGCTAGTCTTCTCATAGGAATTTCATGCTAACGAATCGTTTTTGACATTTCATAAAGATCAGCTGATTTGAGCTGTCATCATATATACCGTATTGTGTAATGATAACTGAGCACTACTGTCCATTGTCAAGGGGATATCATGGGGTGTGTAATTATTATTCTCTTTTTACTGTTTGTTTATTATAAATAGTACGAGCAAAATTTTGCGGCAGTTTCTTTTATTTCATGTATTTTTGGTTTGTATAATGATAATTTATTATCACTCTCTTTATCTAGTCAAAGTACCGTATTGACACCAATGTTGTAATGCGATTATAACACTGCAACAATTTATAGTCTGTACTTTTAGGTAGGTATTTAAAAGAATGTAAACAAACCATTAAAAGGGTTGTTTATAAGATAACGTTTGGTTCCTGTTAAATTTTTTATATTATAAAATAATTGACCTCACTACTGCAGTCCGTTCCATTTAAATAACATGTGTTATCGCTTAATTTTCCCGAATATATACAAATTCACGAATGCAAACATATTTATAACACAATAAATAAATATATCTTTTTTTTAAGTAAATCGTCAATAAAAAGTACCCAAATTTGCAGAGGTATAAAACGCAAGGCTGCATTATACTGGAAGTAACACGACTAAAATAGAAAGTTACAAGTTTAAAGTAGCAATACCTACCTTAAGTGATTTTTAACTTTGTCAGCTCCAAATTTGACAGCTCCGGTTTGTTTACATATTTTTAATACCTAAAAGTACAGACTATAGGCCATTACACACTTTCTGAGGTCATTACGATATTCCTTTCTAGGTGCTCGTTACGTTCGAGAGGTGTTGCCCGGTGAGATAGTCGAGATGTCCCGACACGGAGTGCGAACTGTCGACGTGGTGGAGCGCCCCGCCGACAAGCAGCAAGCCTTCTGCATATTCGAATACGTGTACTTCGCCAGGGCTGACAGCATGTTCGAAGGTCAGTATCTGTCGCATACGTTGCGACATCTGACGGTTCTTCTCGTAAAACCTAACTATTAACGGTGGACCCGTGGTATAGTCTGTCCGATCTCTAAGATCAAATGAAGTCATTTTGGCACAAGGTACAGACAACCTTTTACATGTAAATTTTTTGTCGTTTTTCACTTGTGCCAGTTTGACAGAATTAGAATTAGATGTGTGCGCCGCGCCGATCGGCGTGAAATCGGCGTGGCCTTGTGTACAGTCGCCATCAGATATATCGCAGCATATAAGGCGTTCATAAATATCTGAACACGACTCTTATTGACTGGGCGTTACAGTACATGTTCTGATATTAATGACGCCTTATATGCTGCGATATATCTGATGGCGACTGTACTTTGTATTTATGCGCATACAAATAATGTTACCTGTAATTTATATAAAGTTATCTGTACTTTCACACCACAATTTTTATTTAATTCATTTACATATTCAAACAAACAATGCAAAGATCGATACACAAAGCATAAGGAAAAATTCGATAGGCTGCTTAGGAGTTAGGGTAGCGAAGTGGTTAACGCGCTGGACCGGCAATCCAGAGGTACCGGGTTCGATTCCCGATCTCTTCCACCAGGTAACTCATTTTTAATTTTTGATCTTTATATCAATGGTTTAACCAATGTTCGGTTGTCTGAGTATTCTAGTAATGGACCCGGAGACAATATACATCTCCCGGTAAAGTGTGCCCAGGGATTTATTATCTGTTGCATTAATTTGCTCTTATATTGGTGTGATGTAATTATAACTGTAATTATATAGTATTTATTATTGTTATTCAATGACATAGAATCAGACATATAAATTGCCCTTGAGGCCTTTTCAAAATAAATATTTGAATTTTGAATTTCGTCACAGGTCAAATGGTGTACTCTGCGCGTATGCAGTGCGGCCGCATGTTAGCTCGCGAGTCTCCAGTAGACGCGGACATCGTGTCGTCGGTTCCTGAGTCGGGCACGGCAGCAGCACACGGCTACGCCAGACAGGTATTATAATTATGATAATATATAGTGTTTGTAGATCGATCCAAGTGCCAGGCAGTGCTCGTCGACGTCACCATCCCGCATGACGAGAACCTCGTGAAAGCCGAGGACAAACTCAGCAAGTAAAGCCTGACCAGAAATATATCAGGATGCGCCATATTGCGGAATTTCACTGGAACTAATTTCTTACACTGGCAATGATTTTATGATGGTTCGTCAACAATGTCAATGTCATTCGTAGCGATTTCTCTTAAGACAAATATTTAAAATTATCCAAAGAAAATTCCGAAAACCATTCACAGTCGTCAACGTAAGATTATAAATAAAGTGTATATGTGTTTACTACACGAAAAACTGTCAGGAAAAGAGTGCATTCCATTAAATTGTATTACGAGGTTAACATAGTGGAACTGACAGGTCTTTAAAACTAATGTCATTATAGTGGGTTGCGATTGGTTGCAAAATTGTTGCCATATAAATCTTATAAATAGCGCCCTCTTGACAATCCTCATATATTTCTGGTCAGGCTTTACCTTGACTTGGTTCACGAGGTGACCGCCATGTGGGATGTGACTCGACGATCATTGTCCCGATAGTCGTTTCGGCGAACGGTCTTATAGCGAAGAGTCTCGACAAACATCTTAAAGACTCTCGCTAGATGGCTGGATCAAGGGCCAGATTCAGAAGGCGGTACTCCTGGACACGGCGAGCATTGTCAGGAGGTTCCTCTCTCTGCAGCCCTCCGCCGGTAGCCTGGGCCCTGACCGGCGGCACCCTAGGTTAGGTTTTTTATAATTTATTTATTGTATTTTACTTTTATATACATATATTGTAAAAACTTAACCTAAGATCGGAAATACAAAGTACATAAGGCCACGCAGATTTCACGCCGATCGGCGCGGCGTACACGTCTAATTCTGTTAAACTGGCACAAGTGAATAATAATAAATCTTTATTTGCAAGTTCAGATATCCCCTGGTATAAGAAAACAAAGTATACTCAGGAATGACAGGCCACTTGCGACGTCATCGGGCTATGATTGGTTGGTTGGTTCCGTTTCTGTGTTGCCAGTGGTGTATCATAATATTCCCCTTGTTATCTTTATGGATCTCAAAAATAGTGAGTGTTTTAAATCAATACGACAAAGTATAATTTAGTCAAAGAATATGTTAATTGTAATGCATAAATGCGTTTTTTTTTGTACGACTGGCGGCATTTTTTTCCTTATGATTATTTTGTTACCATAAAGTGACGCGGAAAGTCTCAATAGCCGGAGTGCCATACCTTGAAATATACTTACTAGTTCCAAAAAAATGTTGCCAATAACATTTGTAGTTTATGTTTCATATGAATGAATCTCATACGTTCAAATTAATCTCATATCATATGGCAAAAATTCTGTATATTTTTTTTCCTTCTACTTAGAAATGCTTAGGCTATCTGTCCGCCCCCTTACTTGCGGCGCTAAGTAATCTTATTTGTGTTTATTTTTCATCGTACTCCATCCAGTTAATCTTTGGTAACATAAAAAGAACAGCATGCAATTTTGTAATTGAGCGCGTACTGTCTTACGTCTTACTACATCAAATAAAATTCGCGGCAAACTACGAAAAAAAAGAAAAACTCCGAAGTTTATTTCAGGCCTTATTCCTTTTAAAAAATATTTTTTTCATATTATGACCAATATGTTAATACTTTCAACCAACTTTTTGAAGTGAATAATACTTTTCCCCGAGTTTTAGGTAGTAACATAGCTATGTCATGCTTTCATTGCGTGCAGTCGAAAATAAATTGAAAAAACTAATGTTCCGCGTGAATGTTGTCAATTTTGAGTAGTTTTTGAAACAAAAATTATCAAACTGAAGTTTTCTAATATATGCGAATAAATCCCAATAGACCTGTTCTAGGTAGTAACACCAATAATATGTTAAGAAACATGTTTGATCATAGAGAAAAATGTCTAAAACAATCAGCATTTTAAAAGGAATAAGGCCACTTAAAACCATGAATTCCGCATTTCCAGTCAGGTATCCCGTTCATGGAGGTCCTCTGCAAGAACCGGTACGTGGGCCGCACTTTCATCCAGCCGTCCACGCGGCTGCGGCAGCTGGGCGTGGCCAAGAAGTTCGGCGCGCTCTCCGAGAACGTGTACGGGAAGAGAATCGTGCTCATAGATGACTCTATTGTGCGGGGGAACACGATCGGACCGATCATCAAGCTGCTGAGAGACGCGGGCGCCGCTGAGGTGAGTGCTACATACTACGGTTAGGATAGGTTTGGTCCGTTCTTGAGAACGTTTGCGGGAAGAGAATCGTGCTCATAGATGACTCTATCGTGCGGGGGAACACGATCGGACCGATCATCAAGCTGCTGAGAGACGCGGGCGCCGCTGAGGTGAGTGCTACGTACTACGGTTAGGATAGGTTTGGTCCGTTCTTGAGAACGTTTGCGGGAAGAGAATCGTGCTCATAGATGACTCTATTGTGCGGGGGAACACGATCGGACCGATCATCAAGCTGCTGAGAGACGCGGGCGCTGCTGAGGTGAGTGCTACATACTACGGTTAGGTTAGGATAGGTTTGGTCCGTTCTTTAGAACGTCTGCGGGAAGAGAAGCGTGCTATTGTGAGGAGGAAGACGATCGAACCTGTCATCAAGCTGCTAAAGGCGCGTCCACACTACGCGCGGCAAATGCGCGAGTATTCGCGCGGCAGCTCGAACTTTGCCGCGCTCGAATGTGCCGCGGCAAGAACCGTTCACTGACAATTTTTGAATCCGCATCAATTTAGTTTCAGTCGCTGCCGCGCGCGAAATTGGGACGGTTGTTCTTATCCAAAATTAGCTCGCGCAGCAATAAGTACGAGGAAGAAAGTATTCATGAAGATGAATAACGAAAAATGCCGTCTACGGCTGTTTGAGGTTCGAGCTGGATCGCTTGCCGCGGTCTAATAAATTTGTTGGCGCGCGGCAAACGGACGTGTGCTCGGGTCGAACAGTGCCGCGTATAATGTGTACGCGCCTTGTGAAACGCTGCCACATAGGCTGAGTATTTCCCAACCAGATTTCGTCACTCGAACCATCTTGGGCCTCACAATAGTTAAGCCCATGATTTCCCAATGTGTAAATGGAACGCAAACGTTTACAGTCCGATAAAAAATTGTAGAAATTAAAAAGTGGCAATACTGTAGTGTCGTCCCGTTTTCTTAGATTGGTTAAAACGGGATATACTTTCTTGTCGGACTATACGAACGGGTTCAGCATAAATGATGTGATGATACGCGGAACCCTACAAGTGCCCGCTCTCTACTTGTGGCGCCATCTGTGTCCGATGAAGGGAGTTGTTCTTCCCGCCGCCCGCGCCGATTCGCTGGCCAGTGCGATTTCGTGATGGCGGAGAATGATTATTGTAAACTAACACTAAGATAGTTTCTCCATTGTTTCAATAAAACTAGAATGCACAACAATGCGTGATCATTTTACACAACTAGAAGCACACCCGTTTCAGTACGACGATCGATCGATCGTTTGACGACGCGTTTGGCTCGGTTTGTAGACACCTGCCTACTGAGTCGGTGGTCCCGGGTTCGAATCCCGGCCGGGGCAAATATTTGTTCTTGGGTCATGGATGTTATCTGTATATGTATTTATATATTATGTATATCGTCGTCTAGTACCCATAGTACAAGCTTTGCTTAGTTTGGGACTAGGTCGATTTGTGTATGATTGTCCCTTAATATTTATTTATTTTATTATATATTAACGTGGGAACATTCGACAGGTACACATCAGGATAGCGTCCCCGCCGCTCAAGTACCCGTGCTACATGGGTATCAACATTCCCACGCGGGAGGAGCTCATCGCAAACAAGATGGAGGCCCCGAAGCTCGCCAAACATGTCGGTGAGTACAACCGGTACTATTTATAACCCCCGAAAAAATAAGAGGGGCGTTATAAGTTTAACATGTGTATCTGTGTGTGTCTGTGGCATCGTAGCTTGCTTTTTTGCGTAGCATTTTGTTTTTATTGCATAAGCCTTTAGTGTCTCTGTGCATTTTTAATAGTTTGGCCTATCTTCTTGGATCTTCTCTGTTCTCTCTCATTTGCTCAAAGGTTAACTCGAAGAAATCCCTTACAGGGATAAGTTCGCCTTTGTACATATCATTAGTTTAATGTCCTCGCTATGTATATTTTAATGTACAATAAAGAGCTTACATACATACATACATAGCTCCCAAACGGTTGGACCAATTTAAGTGCTGTTTGTTTTAATCGACAGACTTGTCCGTCGAGATGGTTTGTTGGCTATGTTGAAATAGGACCAGTAGTTTCAAAGATATTTCAGCTTTAATTACAACAAGTGGTAGATCTCAGCCAATGTTCAAGCTAAGTATACCAAATCGTGTACCTAGTTATGTTCTGTTTTAGTAGCAGTTTTTATTATGTGTTTGTTTGTGTTTTAAATTTTAATTTAGGTTATACAGGTTTTTCTTTTTATTATTGTGATGATCCACAAATTGGATGTTACCAAATTATCATAGTTACCGGCTTTGCACCTTAGCGGCCTCTATATACCGTATTCACGTTAATATTCACACCTTGACGAACTTGAATATTTGTTCCTGGGTTTGGCTTAAAGGTCTAGTTACCAGGCCATAACATTCTCAAAAAAAAAGTTCCTGGGTCATGTATGTTATCTGTATATATATATGGCTCAGTGTGTAAGCACTTGCCTACTGAGCTGGCGGTCCTGGGTTCGAATCCCGGCCGGGGCAAATATTTGTGTGTTGAACTCGAATATTTGTTCTTGGGTAATGGATGTTATCTATATATGTATTTATATATTATGTATACCGTCGTCTAGTACCCATAGTACAAGCTTTGCTTAGTTTGGGACTAGGTCGATTTATGTAAGATTGTCCCTTAACTTTTTGAACGCCACAATCCCGCGTCGGCTGTGGCCGTCAACAAAAAATCGTGCCCCTGACGCCACGTCGGCCACAGCCGTCCAGATCAATAACTTTGTAATTCTAACCGCTACAAGTATTTTTCAATCCCTGTTGATTTTGGGGCACATCTTTTTTTTTTTATCTGGCGTAGAGTTGCAAAGTGACCGACACTTTCAAAATGTCCGTGCGACATTTGTCAATTTGTCCGTCACAATCTTGGATGAAGTACCTATGGATTCGGCATATGCGTATACCCGAAAGGGACAGCAGCAAAGTACATGACTATTACAGGGTTACCAGGTTCCAAATAATTCTCCCGTTTTTCCAGTGCTATTTGTTAGCGGTGTGAATTAGTTTTAAATGTATTATTATTTATTTATTTTATTTAAACTTTATTGCACAAAATACATAAGTAAAAGTACAAATGGCGGACTTAGTGCCATGAGGCATTCTATACCAGTCAACCACAAGATCAAACGGAGACATTATTGGTGCGTATTATATTGTATGGGACAAATTATAAAATAATTACAATAAAACTTTACAAAAGAAACTGTCAAAATGTAATGGTAAAATATATTTATTTACATAAATTTAATTGCAATTTCGAGAGAGCAGCAAGATAGCCCATTGGAGGCATGAGGCAAGATGTTTACTGTCCTTTAAACAAAATTGTCGTGAACATATACAAGCATTTTTGGTTGGTTCCCAATTCGATCGTCCTGTTGCACGTATCCAACATTGGAGTAAAGCAGGATCATGTTTTGGAAATCTAAAACAAAAAATATATTTGTAAAACTCCCTGAGTTAAGGGTAATTCACCAATTCTTATACTGGTATCCCTTAAAATCGAATAAAGCAGACAATAATTTTATTAAAACTTTCGTGAGACATATTTAATTATTGTATTAAGCGGTTTACACTCACGTGAAATTGTCAGGAACGGCCCGACATGTTTCGAACTCGTATGGAGCCCTTCATCAGGGACGGCTGCCCGTACACCGCCGCGGCAAACTCGTCACTGCTGATACTTTGACCGACGTTCCGCTCTGAGCGCGCGCGCCGATGGCGCGGGGGCGGGGGGTGCTTGCAAGCCCGCAACTTGTCCGTCCAGCACTCCAACGTCACTTTTGTCATCAATAGACATTAAGCACACTTGACTAATGGTGTCCACGGGATTGTCCAAACGCACAATATGTTTCGCCGTCGGAAGCACAGGCTTCCATGCTGGAGGTAAAGCCCAACCGCCGTCTCTATTAAAATGTACGGAAGCTGGACACGAATAATTCCGCGGTCGCTGAACATGTCGTCGAAGCCGGTGCGTCTCATTTTGTCCGTTTCGATAAAGCAAGAGTGTTGGTACGTGAGAAACGTTATATACAACGTAAGGTACACGAAGCTATCGAGATCGGACGGCGCCCGAATTTTAATAGAGACGGCGGTTGGGCTTTACCTCCAGCATGGAAGCCTGTGCTTCCGACGGCGAAACATATTGTGCGTTTGGACAATCCCGTGGACACCATTAGTCAAGTGTGCGTAATGTCTATTGATGACAAAAGTGACGTTGGAGTGCTGGACGGACAAGTTGCGGGCTTGCAAGCACCCCCCGCCCCCGCGCCATCGGCGCGCGCGCTCAGAGCGGAACGTCGGTCAAAGTATCAGCAGTGACGAGTTTGCCGCGGCGGTGTACGGGCAGCCGTCCCTGATGAAGGGCTCCATACGAGTTCGAAACATGTCGGGCCGTTCCTGACAATTTCACGTGAGTGTAAACCGCTTAATACAATAATTAAAGCAGACAAATTAAAAAGCAGTAAGAAGCCACGGCGGAACGTCAAGTAAAGGTGAAGACAAGGAGTAAAGACTACTGACACTGACAAGACGTAAAGACTATTGAATTTGTAGGGGTAATACCTAAAAATAAGATATTACAAAATGAGATTTTAAGCAGATTTCTGATGTTTTGATATGATTTTGCTGTGCTCTTTAGCGTATAAATAATTATTAAATATATATTTGCAGAAATTAAGCAAAAGCAAAGCCGAAACATCGCACTTACCTATGAAAGCTTATATTTTCACTTTTTAGGCCAGTGTCGCTTTTACAGCCAATTATGGAGCAACGCACCGTTGTTTTACAAATCTATAGCTAATAGCACTCACTATTATTCATATATAAACTTTCGAAATGTAAAATTATCCACAATATTCGTTGTTTTATATAGTAGGCTACAACGCACATTTGAATTGCCCGGCAGTATTTAGCGGAGCTCTGTCAAGTTGACAATCATCCGCTAAACAAAAAAAGCGGAACTCTGATAAGGACAAAACATCTTGTCTATGTCTCTGTCGCTCTTAACAGTTTCTGTAAATAGGTGTCCCGTTCCCTCCTGGTATTATTATTCGCTTGTCATGTCCAGAGGTTACTTGGTCCATGGTCACAATCGACATTTACCTGACAAAAATGGACATCTAAAGACACAAACGACATTTATAAACTGTAGTTAGCCGGACATTATAAATTAAATTATCCAAATAAATGACCGATAAATACTAAACAAAATAAAGAAAAATACATTCAGTATTCATGAAGCTACTCGTCTATGGATTCAAATTGTATGGATTCTTCATTAAACTCTAAAGAATCAAAGTATTTGTCGCCAGAGCGGTTCGAGTCTGATCTAGACATGTGCGCCGACGGGTTTTATACCACGCTGCCGGCGCTAATAAAATTATCGGCGTAACCCATAATTCAATGCTTATTTTTATCAGTATCTCAAATATCTGGCCTCGTGTGCTAGGGCTTAACAGTTACATAAGTTAGTTGAAATATTGATATTTGGGACATGCAGTTGGAACTTCATGCATTGAACACCTGTGCTAGATCAGCACCACAGGTGCTAGCATTAAAAAAACTATATCATCAACGCGGATATGTATTACTGTAAACATAAATAAATAAATATCGGACAACCTCACACAAATCGATCTAGTCCCAAATTAAGCTCAAGAAGGCTTGTGTTATGGGTACTAGACGACGATATACGTACTTATATAGATAAATAAATACTTAAATACATAGAACAACCATGACCAATTTAAGAAAGTGAAGGACTTAGCACTATGGACCGTATATGAATGTGAACGCGTTACAAAAGTAATAAAATGGGAATGTTGACGAATCAGGAGACTAAATCATTATTGTAATGAAAACATGTTAAATTAAAAGGTGACGAAACGACAACAAAAGCAAACTTTTTAAAAGTAAGCGCACATTTGTCTTTGTAGGGTCAAATCGGACTAACTTAAGTTGACCCCATTCTGAAAATTCTTTTGTGAAAGTCTCAACTTCAGACACAAGTTTGTTTCGGATCTCAATGACGTTTTCCCAAAAGATATCACCACAATCAGTGTAGGTGGCATCAGTCATACTATCATCTGCATAACTGTGAATGGTGCAGATTTGCAGCTTATCATTAATATGCAGAAAGAATAGCGTCGGCGTTCAATGTTCATGTATCACACAGCCTTGAGACTAGCATTCACAGACATGGAGTCTGAACATGCAACGTCAACTAAAACCTTTATGCTTCTGTCTGCTAGAAAGATACTGACTGATTCATATTATTTCTCGGAAAGCCAATAGGATGGATTCTTCAAAAGAAATGCTTTCTACCAAACCTGATAGAATGCGTATATGTTGCTTTATCCAAAGTAACGGTCAACCCTTTGCCTCGATCGCTTGTACCCAACGATATATCAGGTAAACGTGAAGATCTCCAGCCGAGTAGTCCCTATGCCTATTCTTTCTGCTTCTATTATTTCTCTTTCAAATCTTCTCAAAAAAACCTGTCATTTCCATCCTCATGGAAGGTTGCGTGTGTCCATCTCGTTACGAAGAATTAATGATCACATCATCTAACTTAGTTGGCTGATCGAGATGATCGCATGTGTGGCGAACAGGCACTAATGTTTCTAGTTCTAGTATTAATTTGTACCTGGTCTGGTGTGATCTCGGTTACTTCATAGAGCTGACTCCGCTTGGATCGCACATCTGATACAGGATCCTTTAGATTTACCAGTTGTGTCTATGTTTATGCGGAATACTACTAACAACTTCATAGATTTTCAAAAAGTGCAGTAAATGTATTCAATACAATACCTACAGCTATACATTTTAGCCCAAAATACTTTTGAAAACTGTCTACATATTCTTAATCAATTAAATATCAATTCTTTATGAAATCTAAAGGCACAAAAACAAATCTCCAAAATATTATATTACTAGTCTAGTCGTAGAATTTCTTCAATTCACGCCATGAAGATTTACGCCGACCGAATCCGGGGGTGACGGCGTGGCGGCACGGCGCACAGCTCTACTTTTGTTACCTTCAAAACGTCAAAAACAATCTTGTTTCTGTATCCTAGGTACTTCAATCGGCATAAACGGAACTCTTATAGGAACACCATTTCAGTTTGTATGTCCATCTGTCAATACATTTTTCTCAGGAATCCGTGAAGGCATCAAGCTCTAATTAGTAATTGATATCAAATCAGGCCTGCTGGCCTACCCCTTGGAGCCGTGAAAAAATCAAACTTCGAAGTAAACGCAATCAAAAAAATACGTGCGTTTATGTTGCTTTGTTGACGTTGGCGAGGGAATCGAAAATGTAAATGTATAATGTTTGTGAGTACAAACTTACTTGCAGTCGGTAAACTAACCCCGACTTATGTCGATATATGGAGACAACAGTTTTCCAGTGACAAAATTATCGTTTAAAATATTTTCGATAAAGCGAGTCCGACTCGCACTTGACCGATTTTTTTCTAAGTCGTTAAGCAGCTGTGATGTCACAAACAAAGAATCAATGATCATCAATTCATCATCATTGATTATTTGTATAATAATGTAAAAACATTTTCAAAAAAATATATGTCCATTATTACTGTAAATGTCGAAAATGTCCAGACATTTATCGAAAAGTTATGAGATATAGATATCTTTTAAAGCCCAGTCAGGTATTTAAGTAGAAATCGATGATCATTTGACTAAAACTGGAAAAAATATTTCATAAAATAAATGTCAATTGTGTCAATATTTGTCGAAAATGTCCGGACATTTATCGAAACGGTCGGGCATTTATTGAAAATGACGGACACTTTGCAACACTAATCTGGCGTCAGTGGCACGGTAAATTGCTAGACCGCTTGGCGGTCAATAGGTTAATATTTATTTATTTATATAAATAAATAATAAGTCGTCTAAAACCCATAGTTCAAGCTTTTTGTGTAAGATCGTCCCTTAACACTTTCGCTACCAGGAACCCGCCTGGTAGGCACTCGTAATCATTGCTCAGATGCCGGTCACGTATTTTTGCTTAAAAAGCTACCCACCTAGCGGGCTCTCGGTTTCTGGGGTAGGGTTAAATTTTATATCTGGTTGCGAAAGTGTTAATATTTATTATTATTATTTTCAAAGGGGTTGTATTTCTCAGCTCTGGGCTGGTATTGGCTACATTTACGGGTTATACGCCAAGTAAATGTAGCAATTTCTGTATTTTGTTCAGGTAGCTTGCGTCGCGTTATTTTCCGGGTCAAGTTGCATGAACTTTCTCACAATTCGGCATGTATTTAATATTATTATTATTATTTTATTATTTTTTATTCAAATAAGTTTCACAGCATTACAGTAAAAACCAAGGCACTGCGAACTACAGAAATACATATAAACAAAGACTTAAAACTAGTTAGATTTAGGCGACACAATGGCGTGGCTCCGTTGCGTCGTCTGATCTTATTATCATCATCATCTCAATTTCCAGGCGCGGACAGTCTCGAGTACCTATCAGTGGAGGGTCTGGTGAGCGCCATCCATTACAACATGAAGACCACGCCCAGCGACGGCGTCGGCGGACACTGCACCGCCTGCCTCACGGGCGACTACCCCGGCGGCTTGCCGGAGGTTGACTGGTGACCTACTCATACTCATACTCATACTCATACTCATACTTAGATGCTTGTATTGTTGTCACTCGGATTTCTTTAGCTAATTTCCACGGAAATGTGATCTAAATGATAAATTATGTCGGTATATAATCTACCGTCACTACCGGTTGCTATCTACACCCATATTGCTGAATTACAACATGCCTCACCGGCGACTACCCCGGCGGCCTACCGGAGGTTGACTGGTGACCTGCTCTTAGATGCTCGTATTGTTGCACAGACAACCACTAGACGGAGCATGTAAGGCGACCCGCGCGCACCAACGATATGGTACGGCAGAACATTAAAGTATCAACACGGCGGACACCGTTTAGTTGCGTTCATGTGTTTATGATCCATGCGTACGTCAACGAAAAAAGAAATTAAATAAATAACATGGTAAATTGTAGTGTTAAGTGGTGTAGAGATACCTCATAAACATGGACGCAACTAAACGGTGGCCGCCGTGTTGATACTTTAATGTTCTGCCGTACCATATCGTTGGTGCGCGCGGGTCGCCTCACATGCTCCGTCTAGTGGGGGTGGTCTGTGTATGGTTGTAACTCGGATTTCTTTCGCCAATTTCCACGGAAATGTGATCTAAATAATAAATAATGTCGGAATATAATCTACCGTCACTAACGGTTGCTATATGTATACACCCATATTGCTAAATTACTGTAAGTTCAAATATTATAGTTAATCCTAAAAGTAGCAAAAAAGACATGAAGTGAATGGAAAAGATGGCCAAATAATATGGACAGATATAGTGCATAATGTTTTTCCATCGTTTATTGTCGGAAAAGTCCGTTTTAGCATGTTTTCCCTGTCAAATTCGGTGAATAAGTTGAGATGGATATATAAAAACGAGCTTGTCCGACAAAATACGATGGAAAAATATTATGCACTTTATCTGTATATCTGGCTATACATTGTAAAATTAAGGCCAGACGTTTAGGTTCACTTCGTCCCATTTGGTCAACTTGTCCACATCCGTACTCTTTCGCTTTAGGTACGTAAGGAATGTACAATTTTCGTTTAGGGCAATTTGCGTTCGTAAATTAGTTCATTACGCGTCGGAGGGCATTTGATGTTACGGATAGCAAGTATTGTAAGTTTTTTTAAATATTTTTGACCTCCATGGGAATGTAGGTGTGGTGACATGGCAACGAGAACGAGTTGGGAATGTAGATAAGAAAGGAAGTGGACGATTTGGGAATTGAATGTGGACGAGGTGGGAACGTGGACGAAATAGGAATGTTGACAAAATGGGAATATGGGCGAAGTGAACCCAAACGGTTACCCTACATTACTTGGCAGCGACCGAAATCATAGATGTTAATTCATAACAGTACGATAACTCCATCGTACTTTAGCGGAAATCCGAGTCTGCTTCGCGATAAGTACATGTTACGTAAAGTACATTATCTGCAGGCCTATGATACTTAGTTGCTTTTATTTCGCGATAAATAAGTGTTAAAGCATCCGTCACGTTTTGACAAGATCCGAGTGTGAGTGACAGATGCTTTGTCACTTATTTATCATGTGATAAACGCAACCATCATAGTCCCTGTGGTCACCTACCGATTTATCCTATTTTACTAGAACTTTGAGTGAGTTCGAAAATACTGCAGAATTTAGAATTTATTTTTTTAAGCATTTTTCAGTTACACTCTCACTGTGCCTTTATACTTTTTTAAGTATGTATTTTTTAGAGTAAGTATTGTCGTGCTGGTTTCGACTAATGAAAAGACATTTTTTTTCTTGTTAATTATGGTAAAATTTTGCTAGAAATATAAAATGAAGCTTTCAAGCTTTTTAGTAAATAATAACCTATAATCTATTTTATGAACAAAGGAGGTTATGAACATATTTATGAAGATAATTAACAATGGACCGAAAAATAACAATAGGTATATAAATGAAAATTACCGCTATGGGAAACTTTTTAAGAGACTTGTATGTTAATGTTACCCAAATGCAATATTTTGTATTGCACAGCAGAATTTTACTATAATATTGTTTAATATTAAGTATAAGTTAATACTAACACTCGAGATGTTTCCTCTATTAAAAATAATTTATTTTAATTTCACTGAATCGAATCGTGCTTGCATAATGCTATGAAGTGCTACGTTATACAGTGTGGACAAAAATATGGGCCCTGTAAGAAAACTTGAATCCTTGAGCTAACATAAGCTCATTTTACTAAGGAAACGTTTTTTTTACTTGTAAAAAAGACTCTAACCTTAAACTAAATTCAATGATTTTCTTAAATTTGATAGTCTCACCTCAGGGAATCGAACCAAGAAATTATTATTATAATTATAATTATTAACCAAAATTAAGAAATTAAATTGGGTAAAATCTCGCTGATAAACATTTGATTTTAGACATAAAAATGAGACACGTACACATGAATTATATTAAATCTATGAATGTAGATTTGTTTAGGGGTAATCGTGAGGGCCACACTGAGCTACTTTCACTATGGGATCAGTCACGAAATCGTGTTTTTTTTTTAAATTAGTTAATTGTATAATGTACGGCTGTCTTTTGTTTTGTGGTTGGCCCCATAGTGAAAGTTGCTCAGTGTAATCACCCCTATAACTCCTGTTCTTGATTCCTGAATCACCCTGTATGTTGTGCAAGCATCTTTCGACAGTGCTATATGGATCTAAGATTGCTCGAATACATTTAGTAGATGCGTAAGGAATAAGGATACATTTAATTACAGTTAATTTATGTATCCATGACCTTTTATACGACATATGTGACGTCTCAAGACAAAGGGCCCACTTTGTCGCTTCCAATAAGGGCGGAATTTGTTTGTATCTTTATACTAGTAACACGGCAACGCGTCCTTATGATAAGCGCCTAAGCGGTACCTTTTGCTTGAAAACGTCATATATACCTAGTTAAACAATTTATACACGCATTTCTTGTATGAAACGGTAACGTGTACAAATGATGATTAGTTTTCTGAAGACAATACAAATTAATCGGCACTAATATAATTTACGACTATTTTAATATTACCAAAAATCAAATAAAAGGAGGCAATTTTACCGTACAGTCGTCACAGAACGGTGACATTGTAGATATTTATAAGATAACTTAGAATAAATACGCCTAGAAACCTAGTCAGCGCTTGAAAGTGAAGCCAGTTTCGGTTAGCCACGGACTAAGTTATGTCCGTGTGCGCATCTGTCACAACGTGAAGCTCACAAGCAACACGTCTCTATGATTGGTTCGTAGACACGCACACATAAAACCAAAAGCGGCTTCATATTTCGCAAATCTGTTGTATGCAGACTCGTTCTAAGCGTACTTAAAGTTTTCTTATAAATTTCATACTCCCAGCGTTTTGACGTTTCGTAAACAGTTGATTTGATCTGTCGATAAAATTGCCTTATCCATATTAATTCTGCACCTACATGCAAGGACCTTTGTTAGGTTTAAGCTAGCTGCTTCGTAGCGTTTTAGAATAATTGACAACATTTCTAACATGAAAATAAAGAGAGCTTTGCGTCGTGTAAATATTGATTAGAATTTATTTTTAGGTATGTAAAAAAATATAAGAACACATAAAACAACTGAAATCTATTCATAGATAGAGTTGTCTGCGACCTATCTGCGTTTTTTTTCTAGCTGTCAACCAAAACGTCATTGGTTTTTTTTTTATAGACTAAAGTAACCTATCTGTTGGGACATAGTTTTGGAGTTAATACATTTAAGAATGTTTACATTCTGATAAATTAATAGTAAAAGAAGAATGTAAGCTGAATACAAAAAGTAATAAAATTGTAGTCTGATTTCTTTTTTATATGTTGTCAAATCCAATTCCTAGTGATTATTTTCAAAAATTCAATGAATCCATTACATTTTTTTAAATAATCATCAATAGTTTATTGATTTAAGGTTGTATATTAATTTTGTTTATTTTGAACTTATTCGATAGGTAGCAAATAATTTTATAATTATGCGCAAAGACATTTTGCACCAATTTGTTGACGGTAGTTTTAATTAAATTTAAGTACATTCCACGCTCGTGCCTTATTCGTAATTCTAGATTTATGTCCGGTTGTACCGTTAGTACAACGTTACTATTGAGAAAGAATTAAACGTTTATTTTTAATGTTGTATTTTTATTACATGATATACCTACTAGTAATCTGGGATCCCCGCGGCAACGTACGTTATATTTTCTATAGGCAATTGCACGTTTTCAATTCAACCGACTTCAAAAAGAAGGGTTTCGTACCCAAAGGGTAAAAACAGCAGTCTATTTATCGGTTCCATAGCTCTCTAAAGTCTTACGTTGTTTTCAGAAGTTCGATGCCTAATACTATGAAACATTGCTTGATTTAGTAAGTCAAGCACTACCAATATAGTTGAAATAAAAAACACAAGAGCTATTTAAAATTTTAATCAGTTTTATTTACATAATACTAGGCAATATTCACAGTCAAACTATTTTTATTCAGTCTAATGATAAATTTGCTTGACTGTACAACTGAGGTACAATTTAACTAACAATATAAATATACACAGAGGAACATAGTTTGACGTCGAATTACAAATAATCAAGTCTTGGTTGTACCTGTTTCTCAAAAAAGGACGCTACAATTAAAAAAAAACAGGGTTTACTCCACTGACGCCAACGTCGGCCACAGCCGTCAAGATTTCAATGACCAAAAACTTTGTAATTCAAACCGCTACAAGTATTTTACAATCCCTGGTAATTATAATTATAGAAGCAAACGTTGTAGAAAACGCCTGGTGACAGCCAAAACTCACTAAAATATGTCACTGCTCTTCAAAACCTCGAATCTAGTTAGTTTATTGACGCCGAGATAAGAGCTTTGTTTTAAGTAAGTATTTGTAGGTGAGTTTTGGTACAGACGAGATTTTGAGGGTAACTTAGAGTTACGAACATCGCAAATTGAATACAAACAGTTAAAATATAACAAATTGTGCTAATATCGTTCATATTCAGAGGATACGTAAATTCCCGAATGATGTCAATCAAAGGGAACATATAAAGATATTTCCTGACAAAACAATCCAATTGACCTACTTAAGAGGCCTTATTCCTTTTAAAATGCTGATTGTTTTAGACATTTTTCTCTATGATCAAACATGTTTCTTAACATATTATTATTGTTCTACTTAAAACAGGGCTATTGGGATTTATTAGTATATATTTTACAGTTTGAATTTTTTATTGATAATTTTTGTTTCAAAAACTCGACATTGACAAAATTCACGCGGAAAAGTAGTTTTTTCAACTTATTTTCGACTACATGCAATGAAAGCATGAAATTACTATGTTACTATCTAGAACTCGGGGAAAAGTATAATTCACTGCGAAAGTTGGTTGAAATTATCAATATATCTGTTTTAATCCGAAAATTTTCTTTTGAAAGGAATGGAAAAAGGCCTCTTAAATGTCTGTCAGTGTTCGCTTACATTGCAAAATAATACGCAAATATGTATCAATATACATTTATGAAACATGTAATATCTCGTTATTTTTAATGTGGATACACCACAATTTTTAATATTGAACCATGCATCAAAGCACATAAAATGAACTAAATTGAAAATTTTAAACAGCCCCGACACAAGCTGGTCATCATGAGACCCTCATTCAATGAGTGATATAGAAAATGCTACTAAAACTGAACATAACTACAAAATTTGGAATTATTGTTTTCAATATGGGCTGAGATCTTGTCACTTGTTCCAATTAAAGCTGAATATCTTGGAAACTACTGGTCCTATTTGCACAATACATAGCTAAGAACCATCTCAACAGACATGTCTTTCCGTCAAACCGCACTCAAATCCGTCCATCCGTTTGGACAGACAGATACACATGTTAAACTTATAAATTATAATATAACACCCCTTTTTTCGTCGGGGGTTAAAACCAGTTCCAATATGAGAGAATTTTCTCCTCTAGAAACGACAAGGCATCACAGCCACTAATATAATATCTACTCTACTGGTCGGCAAACCTTCAACAGGCCAACGCCACATAGCCTCGAATGAAGCTAAACGAGCTTCATTTGTTGAGAATACTAAATAGGTAATAAATTATAATTACATTATTTTTATTTAGTAACATGTCCGCGGGTTGGCAACCACTGCCCATATATCACAACTATGCGACGTGACTCTTGTCGCGGCGGCTGTCACTCTCTCACACTACCGCATAGAAAGGGATAGGTTAGATGTATCACGCGCCAGAAACACTCACGTTTCACAATTGTGCTAAAGGTGCTGGTATATCTACTATAGCCTCGATATTCTCGAGTTAATACTGACTGCATTTTAGTTAGTGCTTGCTTACAAAAACACATGACCGGTGATTTAAACTTCACAAACTACTGAATGCTACATGATCTACTAAATCAAGGCGACGGGTAATGCGACACTAGCGCCACTTCCGATTTTATTCTTACACCTTCATATTCAGAGCTATTGTACCGCAACTCTATATACACCTTCTAGGGAAAAAGGACCATAGCCAATTTTGTGATGATACTAAGATCCCAAGCACGTCTCAAAGACTTCTATACAACCCAGGTCCGAAGCTATTGTACCGCCATTCTATGTATACCTTCATAGGACAGAGAACCATAGCCAATTTTGTGATGGTACAAAGATCCAAAGAACGTCTCAAAGACTTCTATACAACCAGTTTCGAAGCTATTGTACCGCCATTCTATGTATACCTTCATAGGACAGAGAACCATAGCTAATTTTGTGATGGTACAAAGATCCAAATAACGTCTCAAAGACTTCTATACAACCCAGGTCCGAAGCTATTGTACCGCCATTCTATGTATACCTTCATAGGACAGAGAACCATAGCCAATTTTGTGATGGTACAAAGATCCAAAGAACGTCTCAAAGACTTCTATACAGCCCAGGTTTGAAGCGATAGTACTCTATATAAACCTTATAGGGAGAGAGAACCACAGCATAGCCAATACATTTTGTGATGATACAAGGATCCAATGTAAGTCTCCAAGACCTTAAGGTAGAATTAGGCTATTGACATTATATTATACATTTAATGTTTAATAATCAATTATTGTGTCTTCTTAGTTTATTTTTATTTTTAAAAATTTGCATGCCTGTATGTAGGCTGAATACATGGTACTTTAATTGTATTTAACACCTGTAACACTGTATTCTTGGCAAATAAATCTTTGAATCTTTGACCTATATACAACCCAGGTTCGAAGCAATTGTACCGCCTCCATGTATCATCATGATCATCATCATTGTACTTTTGCATCTATAACAGATGAGTCAAGCAGCGTCTAATTAAGTGCGGCATTTTCGAAGATGGCTGGATAGCCCGATACAAGAGCGACAGCCGCGGCCGCATAATTGACAGATAAATGTTGCGCCTATCGATGAAGGGGGGGAAAGAGAAGCAAACTATATTTCATCATGTGCAACCACACCATCGCACAAAGTCTTCCTACATGGGTGTGAAATGATGGATATAACAACGTTTCATATACTTAATTTCACTAGATATAACAACATTTGATATAATGGTTCATTTGATATAACAACAATAAGTATAATTTCATTGGGTATAATTAAAATTAGTATAAAAGACATTTGATATAACGTTTATATTCGCAAGATAACCTAACACTCCTCCTCGCTTCGCTCGTCGTCGTACCTAACCATGGCCCTATTACAGTTCTACTTTTTTGTTTAAGCAATATGGGTGTGCATTGATCCTTTAAACGTATTATAACAAATGATCATTATACCATATGAAATGATAACAAACGTTATTATATTATTCGTTTATTATACCACTTGATTGTTATATTGACCAATATTATATCAAAAGTTGTAATAGCGACCATTACGCACCCTTCCTCCATAGGTCTTCAGACATATCCTCCCAGTGTTGGGTGTAAATTTTGAAGGACCACCATGTATACTTTCTAGAGAAAGAGGACGTATGGGCTTAATTTGGGACTAGATCGATTTGTGTGAGGTTGTCCGATATTTATTTATATAGCCAATTTAGCCAAGGCCGCCAAGCCAGAGTGGCTGACCTTGACCTAGAGCCCAAGGAGGAGATACCGTTTTAGGATTTAATGGCACAAGAACCTAGTGTTGGTAAAAACTCGAGTTCTTGAAGTATACATTGCAACAATTCGACACATATTTACGGAGCTCTGAACTTAAAATACTTCCGAGTCTTTTGAGTCATAAGTCAAGTCTTATCGAGTTCTGTAGTCACAACTTAAGCTTTAAAAAAGTCTCAAGCCATCATATATTTTATAGCCCTCTTTCAACAGGTGTGTCTCAAAATATAATTCCTATAAGTCGTTCCAGAAGCCTTAGGGCCTTACCACACTTTAAAGCACAGCAAAGCGAGTTCGCCGCGATACTAATTCGTATAGAAACCTCGCTCGCAAATCGCAATTGTGACAAAGCCCTTAGGGCTTAATTTTAACGTAACAAAACACTCGAGTCTCTACAGAAGACTCGAGTCTCTATAGAAGACTCAAGTCCCCCAAAGTTAAAGAGAACTGAAGCTTCGATGACTAGAGTCTAAAAAACTAAGTAGAGTCTTAGAAATTGAGACTCCAAGGACTTGAGTCTCTATCTATACTACAAGAACCCCACGTGCCTCATAGTGCAATAAATTACGAGTGATTGACCTACAACCCAGGGAGGGGATAGATTGGGAGCCCCACGTGCCTCACAGGCCGTGCAATAAATTACGAGAGGTTGACCTAGAGCCCAGGGATGGGATAGATAGGGAACCCCACGTGCCTCACAGGCCCTGCAATAGATTACGAGTGGTTGACCTAGAGCCCAGGGATGGGATAGATAGGGAGCCCCACGTGCCTCACAGGCCGTGCAATATATTACGAGTGGTTGACCTAGCGCCCAGGGAGGGGATAGATAGGGAACCCCACGTGCCTCACAGGCCGTGCATTACGAGTGGTTGACCTAGAGCCCAGGGATGGGATAGATTGGGAGCCCCACGTGTCTCACAGGCCGTGCATTACGAGTGGTTGACCTAGAGCCCAGGGATGGGATAGATAGGGAACCCCACGTGCCTCACAGGCCGTGCAATATATTACGAGTGGTTGACCTACAACCCAGGGAGGGGATAGATAGGGAGCCCCACGTGCCTCACAGGCCGTGCAATATATTACGAGTGGTTGACCTACAACCCAGGGAGGGGATAGATAGGGAGCCCCACGTGCCTCACAGGCCGTGCAATATATTACGAGTGGTTGACCTACAACCCAGGGAGGGGATAGATAGGGAGCCCCACGTGCCTCACAGGCCGTGCAATAAATTACGAGTGATTGACCTAAAGCCCAGGTAGGGGATAGATTGGGAGCCCCACGTGCCTCACAGGCCGTGCAATAAATTACGAGAGGTTGACCTAGGGCCCAGCCAGGAGATAGATTGGGAGCCCCACGTGCCTCACAGGCCGTGCAATAAATTACGAGTGATTGACCTAGAGCCCAGCGAGGGGATAGATTGGGAGCCCCACGTGCCTCACAGGCCGTGCAATAAATTACGAGTGGTTGACCTAGAGCCCAGGGATGGGATAGTTAGGGAGCCCCACGTGCCTCACAGGCCGTGCAATAAATTACGAGTGGTTGACCTAGAGGCCAGGGAGGGAGCCCCACGTGCCTCACAGGCCGTGTTTGCCGACGATGGCCTCAATGTCCTCGACCTCCTTGACCGCGGAGGCGGTCAGCACGACCGGCTCGCCGTCGGTCACGAGCACGTCGTCTTCTATCCGGATGCCGATGCCGCGGAACTCGGGCGGGACGGACGTGTCGTCCGGTCGGATGTAGATGCCTGGACAAAGATGTTAGTACAATACGATTAAAATCAGTTAACGATTCGGCTTTTCTCGGGTATCATCGCCTCAATCCGGAGACGGAAATGACACGAAATACATGACCGCGATTTCTTTTAGGTAGCATTCAATTTGAAGTATCATAAAAGCAATGTATAGCACCTGCCAAGATGACATTACTAACCGGTAGAACTAAGAAATTTATTATGCAGAAGCGACATGAATTTTAACATTCATTATTTATTAAAGCTATACCTGTAGGTATATAATATATAAAAAAACATATATAAGTCAATATTTTACTGTTTGATGTAAGTAACAGTACCTACGATATTACGTCGGATTAATAATTAATAATAATCAGCAAATAAAAAAATTCAAAAACCGATTTCAACCGATTTTTGTTGATATTTCATAAACTGCTTGACCGATTTTGATTTAATTTACATGGGACCATCTCGAAAGTATACCCTATCAAATAGGAAAAGAATTTTGTAAATCGGTCATATCTGTAAATTGATAACTCTATGTGAGAGATGAGGGATTCACGACAATTACCGAGGTTGGCCGAATCGTTAACTGATTTTAATCGTACTGTACGCACTGTATTGAATGAATGAATGTAGTTTATTCACTTGAATATATGGTACAAACATAAACAGGTGTTCTATAAATCAAACATAAGCTTCCCAATATATTCAGCCAACGAGCATTGGCATGTGAAAATTTAAATGGCAACATAAAACACATTATAGTGCCTTCTCATTGTTTTGAAGCTATTGTAAACGGATTACAATTAAAATTAAAATTAATATAACATTGAAATAAAAATTAACATGTACAGTCGCCATCAGATATATCGAAGCATATAAGGCGTCCATAAATATCTGAACACGACTCTTATTGACTGGGCGTTACAGTACACGTTCACTTATTTATGAACGCCTTATATGCTGCGATATGTCTGATGGCGACTGTACACAAAAACGGTTAAAAATACATCTATTACAAATAACATACGTACAAAGGCGAACTCTTCCAGTTAACCTTTGAGTACGAGAAGATAGACAAACTAATACCGTGTACAAAAAGGTATTATAAGTAAAACTGTAAAGTAGGTACAGTCGCCATCAGATATATCACAGCATATAAGGCGTTCATAAATATGTGAACACGTACTGTAATGCCCAGTCAATAAGAGTCGTGTTCAGATATTTATGACCGCCTTATATGCTGCGATAATCTGATGGCGACTGTACCTACGCTAATATTTTTTATTTCTATAAGTAGCGGAACTTAAAAAAATTGGTTTGGACGCATTTTGATACACTGCAAAACTCCGAAGCAGTCCGAATGTCACTATTCCGAATAGGGGATGCGACTGAAGTTGAATTATACCATAGTGTAGTTATATGAACAAAAAGAGCTCATGAAATATGTCATGAAACTAAGAAAAAAATAAAAACAAACAAATGTGACTTCAAAGGTACGAAAATTGTATGATTTATTTTTTGTACCCAAAAGAAATTTGGAATTGCTGTTAAAATCCTCATAATTTAACAAAAAAATAATTGTATGACAACCATGAACTTAGACGCACTTTTTCACGGTGAAAATGGCAAATTACTTATTGTTCCATACAAATCAACCGACTCACAGATGACGTCATTTGTATGGAGCGTTTTTAGTCCTCCGTAGGAATGTTGAACTTTGACGGTCATTTCTGACTTTTACAGCAGTCTAAGTGTAGGTAGTCCCATATAGACATTTGATCCCAATAAAAAATAGAATCGATTGACATGTTAAAAAAAAATTGTCCGCACGCCTCGACCAGTGACTTACCTGGCTCGACGGTGACTATCATGTCGGTCTTCACCGGCTGGTGCCGCCTCACGAGAGGCGTGTCGTGCACGTCGAGGCCCAGGTAGTGAGAAACGTGATGCGGACACAACCGGTACGCTTTCTGCAAACATATTAATAGTACATTACTGCAGACGCCGGGAAATTAAGGGCTTGTCGGCTGAGTAGGTATAGACGGATAGTGACACGAAGCCGGCAAGCCCTTTTCACGGCTAAGGCATGTATAGTTTTCACAAACATATGCGATAGATAAATAAATAAATAAATATCAGACAACCTCACACGAATCGATCTAGTCCCACAGTAAGCTCTATTAGGCTTGTGTTATGGACACCAGATGACGATAAACATACTTATATAGATAAATACATACTTAAATACAAATAACATCCATGACCCAGGGACAAATATTCGAGTTCATCACACAAATATTTGCCCTGGCCGGGATTCGAACCCGGGACCGTCGGCTCAGTAGGCAGTTGCTTAACCACTGCGCCAACCGCGTCGTCAAACAATTCGTCTTCGTGTCATACAATTATTCTTTTGTTAAATTATCATCATCATCCTCCTAGCCTTTGTCCCATTTTTTGAGAATGAATTCTCAATCGGGGTCGGCTACCTAAATCCCAAGATGTGGCGTAGGCACTAGTTTTTACGAAAGCGACTGCCATCTGACCTTCCAACGCAGAGGGGAAACTAGGCCTTATTGGGCTTAGGTGGTTTCCTCACGATGTTTTCCTTCACCGAAAAGCGAGTGGTAAATATCAAATGACATTCCGTACATAAGTTCCGAAAAACTCATTGGTACGGGCCGGGTTCGAGCCCGCGACCTCCGGATTGAAAGTCGCAAGCCCTAACCACTAGACTACCACCGCTTCTCTTTTTAAATTATAATGCTTCTGAAAACAACTTCAATATTTCTTTTGGAATTTAAAAAGAAAAACATAACAATTTCGCCACTATAAATTCAAATATTTGAAAAAAAAAAAAAATGTTTTTGCACTACAAACCGAGCCAACAGCGTCTTCAAAAACTTACGCTGATGAGGTCGTTCCCGTCGATGTTCCGCGGCAGGATGCCCTCCTGCTGCAGATGCGTCCCCAGCAGTCGGCACATGGTGTCGAACAGCTGGTGCAGCGCCGGCCTGTGCTCGCCCAGTATCCCTATCAACCGCCTCGTCATACACTTACGCTGATGAGGTCGTTCCCGTCGATGTTCCGCGGCAGGATGCCCTCCTGCTGCAGATGCGTCCCCAGCAGGCGGCACATCGTGTCGAACAGCTGGTGCAGCGCCGGCCTGTGCTCGCCCAGTATCCCTATCAACCGCCTCGTCATACACTTACGCTGATGAGGTCGTTCCCGTCGATGTTCCGCGGCAGGATGCCCTCCTGCTGCAGATGCGTCCCCAGCAGTCGGCACATCGTGTCGAACAGCTGGTGCAGCGCCGGCCTGTGCTCGCCCAGTATCCCTATCAACCGCCTCGTCATACACTTACGCTGATGAGGTCGTTCCCGTCGATGTTCCGCGGCAGGATGCCCTCCTGCTGCAGATGCGTCCCCAGCAGGCGGCACATGGTGTCGAACAGCTGGTGCAGCGCCGGCCTGTGCTCGCCCAGTATCCCTATCAACCGCCTCGTCATACACTTACGCTGATGAGGTCGTTCCCGTCGATGTTCCGCGGCAGGATGCCCTCCTGCTGCAGATGCGTCCCCAGCAGTCGGCACATGGTGTCGAACAGCTGGTGCAGCGCCGGCCTGTGCTCGCCCAGTATCCCTATCAACCGCCTCGTCATAAACTTACGCTGATGAGGTCGTTCCCGTCGATATTCCGCGGCAGGATGCCCTCCTGCTGCAGATGCGTCCCCAGCAGGCGGCACATCGTGTGGAACAGCTGGTGCAGCGCCGGCCTGTGCTCGCCCAGTATCCCTATCAACCGCCTCGTCATAAACTTACGCTGATGAGGTCGTTCCCGTCGATGTTCCGCGGCAGGATGCCCTCCTGCTGCAGATGCGTCCCCAGCAGGCGGCACATCGTGTGGAACAGCTGGTGCAGCGCCGGCCTGTGCTCGCCCAGTATCCCTATCAACCGCCTCGTCATAAACTTACGCTGATGAGGTCGTTCCCGTCGATGTTCCGCGGCAGGATGCCCTCCTGCTGCAGATGCGTCCCCAGCAGCCGGCACATCGTGTCGAACAGCTGGTGCAGCGCCGGCCTGTGCTCGCCCAGTATCCCTATCAACCGCCTCGTCATAAACTTACGCTGATGAGGTCGTTCCCGTCGATGTTCCGCGGCAGGATGCCCTCCTGCTGCAGATGCGTCCCCAGCAGGCGGCACATCGTGTGGAACAGCTGGTGCAGCGCCGGCCTGTGCTCGCCCAGTATCCCTATCAACCGCCTCGTCATAAACTTACGCTGATGAGGTCGTTCCCGTCGATGTTCCGCGGCAGGATGCCCTCCTGCTGCAGATGCGTCCCCAGCAGGCGGCACATCGTGTGGAACAGCTGGTGCAGCGCCGGCCTGTGCTCGCCCAGTATCCCTATCAACCGCCTCGTCATAAACTTACGCTGATGAGGTCGTTCCCGTCGATGTTCCGCGGCAGGATGCCCTCCTGCTGCAGATGCGTCCCCAGCAGGCGGCACATCGTGTGGAACAGCTGGTGCAGCGCCGGCCTGTGCTCGCCCAGTATCCCTATCAACCGCCTCGTCATAAACTTACGCTGATGAGGTCGTTCCCGTCGATGTTCCGCGGCAGGATGCCCTCCTGCTGCAGATGCGTCCCCAGCAGCCGGCACATCGTGTCGAACAGCTGGTGCAGCGCCGGCCTGTGCTCGCCCAGTATCCCTATCAACCGCCTCGTCATAAACTTACGCTGATGAGGTCGTTCCCGTCGATGTTCCGCGGCAGGATGCCCTCCTGCTGCAGATGCGTCCCCAGCAGGCGGCACATCGTGTCGAACAGCTGGTGCAGCGCCGGCCTGTGCTCGCCCAGTATCCCTATCAACCGCCTCGTCATACACTTACGCTGATGAGGTCGTTCCCGTCGATGTTCCGCGGCAGGATGCCCT
Organism: Apotomis betuletana; assembly: GCA_932273695.1. Lineage (NCBI taxonomy): Eukaryota > Metazoa > Arthropoda > Insecta > Lepidoptera > Tortricidae > Apotomis > Apotomis betuletana. The sequence continues at coordinate 56,299,695 of OW026298.1, read as the reverse complement.
CCTGCTGCAGATGCGTCCCCAGCAGGCGGCACATCGTGTCGAACAGCTGGTGCAGCGCCGGCCTGTGCTCGCCCAGTATCCCTATCAACCGCCTCGTCATACACTTACGCTGATGAGGTCGTTCCCGTCGATGTTCCGCGGCAGGATGCCCTCCTGCTGCAGATGCGTCCCCAGCAGGCGGCACATCGTGTCGAACAGCTGGTGCAGCGCCGGCCTGTGCTCGCCCAGTATCCCTATCAACCGCCTCGTCATACACTTACGCTGATGAGGTCGTTCCCGTCGATGTTCCGCGGCAGGATGCCCTCCTGCTGCAGATGCGTCCCCAGCAGGCGGCACATCGTGTCGAACAGCTGGTGCAGCGCCGGCCTGTGCTCGCCCAGTATCCCTATCAACCGCCTCGTCATACACTTACGCTGATGAGGTCGTTCCCGTCGATGTTCCGCGGCAGGATGCCCTCCTGCTGCAGATGCGTCCCCAGCAGGCGGCACATCGTGTCGAACAGCTGGTGCAGCGCCGGCCTGTGCTCGCCCAGTATCCCTATCAACCGCCTCGTCATACACTTACGCTGATGAGGTCGTTCCCGTCGATGTTCCGCGGCAGGATGCCCTCCTGCTGCAGATGCGTCCCCAGCAGCCGGCACATCGTGTCGAACAGCTGGTGCAGCGCCGGCCTGTGCTCGCCCAGTATCCCTATCAACCGCCTCGTCATACACTTACGCTGATGAGGTCGTTCCCGTCGATGTTCCGCGGCAGGATGCCCTCCTGCTGCAGATGCGTCCCCAGCAGCCGGCACATCGTGTCGAACAGCTGGTGCAGCGCCGGCCTGTGCTCGCCCAGTATCCCTATCAACCGCCTCGTCATACACTTACGCTGATGAGGTCGTTCCCGTCGATGTTCCGCGGCAGGATGCCCTCCTGCTGCAGATGCGTCCCCAGCAGCCGGCACATCGTGTCGAACAGCTGGTGCAGCGCCGGCCTGTGCTCGCCCAGTATCCCTATCAACCGCCTCGTCATAAACTTACGCTGATGAGGTCGTTCCCGTCGATGTTCCGCGGCAGGATGCCCTCCTGCTGCAGATGCGTCCCCAGCAGCCGGCACATCGTGTCGAACAGCTGGTGCAGCGCCGGCCTGTGCTCGCCCAGTATCCCTATCAACCGCCTCGTCATAAACTTACGCTGATGAGGTCGTTCCCGTCGATGTTCCGCGGCAGGATGCCCTCCTGCTGCAGATGCGTCCCCAGCAGGCGGCACATCGTGTGGAACAGCTGGTGCAGCGCCGGCCTGTGCTCGCCCAGTATCCCTATCAACCGCCTCGTCATACACTTACGCTGATGAGGTCGTTCCCGTCGATGTTCCGCGGCAGGATGCCCTCCTGCTGCAGATGCGTCCCCAGCAGGCGGCACATCGTGTCGAACAGCTGGTGCAGCGCCGGCCTGTGCTCGCCCAGTATCCCTATCAACCGCCTCGTCATACACTTACGCTGATGAGGTCGTTCCCGTCGATGTTCCGCGGCAGGATGCCCTCCTGCTGCAGATGCGTCCCCAGCAGGCGGCACATGGTGTCGAACAGCTGGTGCAGCGCCGGCCTGTGCTCGCCCAGTATCCCTATCAACCGCCTCGTCATACACTTACGCTGATGAGGTCGTTCCCGTCGATGTTCCGCGGCAGGATGCCCTCCTGCTGCAGATGCGTCCCCAGCAGGCGGCACATCGTGTCGAACAGCTGGTGCAGCGCCGGCCTGTGCTCGCCCAGTATCCCTATCAACCGCCTCGTCATACACTTACGCTGATGAGGTCGTTCCCGTCGATGTTCCGCGGCAGGATGCCCTCCTGCTGCAGATGCGTCCCCAGCAGGCGGCACATCGTGTCGAACAGCTGGTGCAGCGCCGGCCTGTGCTCGCCCAGTATCCCTATCAACCGCCTCGTCATACACTTACGCTGATGAGGTCGTTCCCGTCGATGTTCCGCGGCAGGATGCCCTCCTGCTGCAGATGCGTCCCCAGCAGGCGGCACATCGTGTCGAACAGCTGGTGCAGCGCCGGCCTGTGCTCGCCCAGTATCCCTATCAACCGCCTCGTCATACACTTACGCTGATGAGGTCGTTCCCGTCGATGTTCCGCGGCAGGATGCCCTCCTGCTGCAGATGCGTCCCCAGCAGCCGGCACATCGTGTCGAACAGCTGGTGCAGCGCCGGCCTGTGCTCGCCCAGTATCCCTATCAACCGCCTCGTCATACACTTACGCTGATGAGGTCGTTCCCGTCGATGTTCCGCGGCAGGATGCCCTCCTGCTGCAGATGCGTCCCCAGCAGCCGGCACATGGTGTCGAACAGCTGGTGCAGCGCCGGCCTGTGCTCGCCCAGTATCCCTATCAACCGCCTCGTCATAAACTTACGCTGATGAGGTCGTTCCCGTCGATGTTCCGCGGCAGGATGCCCTCCTGCTGCAGATGCGTCCCCAGCAGCCGGCACATGGTGTCGAACAGCTGATCCAGCGCCGGCCTGTGCTCGCCCAGTATCCCTATCAACCGCTTCTGTAACCACAGAACATCACTAGCGGCAAATTTTAAGGCGAAAATAAAAATTCATAGTGGGGAATGACGATTAAAGTAAAAATGATTTTCTGTGTTTTGCTCTTATAAAAAGTATTGTATGCAATGGTTACATTTCATTTCATTGTGCAACGATTGCATAAAATACTATAAAAGGTATTTTGCTAGCTCCTGGACTCCAGTTATTTCTGAAAAAATATCTGATTATGAAGGTAGAAGGAAAAAAATCAGAAGTGGCGCTAGTTCGGGTACGTATTACAATGCCGAAGTTCAAAATACCGAATTTCATAAGACCTATGGATGGAAGGCCGACAATTAAAGTGCCGAATGTTTATTTGACCGAAAGTTTAAAATCCCGAAAGAACGTTTGACCGAAAGGATGAAATCCCGAAGACTGTAATCCCGAAGACTGTAATCCCGACGGCTAGAATTCCTACAGTTCACATACATACGTATCACAAGTACAACAAAAGGAGCGTTTTTTAGGGATATAAAAAAAAACTAACCTAACCTAACCCGCCCGAGTCGGATCTGCTCTGAAAGGTGATTGATTCACCTCAACCTATTCTCAAACTTTAAATGATTCACCTTTCAGAACAGATCCGACTCGGCCGGGTTAGGTTAGGTTAGTTTTTTTTTTATATCCCTAAAAAACGCTCCTTTTGTTGTAGTTATGATCATATTATTAAAAGAAAAAAAAAATATTTTTCATTGGCATTTTACTCACAATGGTTGACTTTCGGGATTATAAAATTTCGAGATTCAAAACTTTCGGGATTATAAAATTTCAAGATTTTAAACTTTCGGTATTATAAAATTGCGAGATTTTGAACTTTCGATCTTTTCAAAATAGGTCTTTTGAGTATTTTGATTTTCGATATTTTGACCATCGGTATTTCAACTGTAGGTATTATGAACTTTCGGGATTGTAATACGTACCCGCTGGTTCCGCATTACCCATCGCCTTAAGTCGAATTGGATCCAAGGATAAGATCCGAATGAATATTGCCAGTAGCGTAATAAGTATCTTGTAGTATTCGCTGGGTGCGAAGTAGGTGGTGGGGGAACCACGAATCGATCGCAGCGCGCGCCGTGGCCAAAAAAGGAACTTTCGTCAGTCCAACTGTCACTTTTTACTAGCGAAATTAAGGCATCTAAAACTAAATAAATATGCGGCACGAAACCTGCAGCGTAGTTAATTGCAAAAACAATGGCAAAAACAGTAATCATAAATAAATAAATTTCCACAAGCAAGTTGGAAACGAGCGCAACGAATTAAATGGATAATCGCTATCAAGAGGAAAAAGTTAGTATAACGTATAACCTATAGAACAACATTTTTAATATTATATCTTGTAGGTTGTAGGAAGTAGCATGTTTATGCGTTTATTTTCTTTTACATTTTGGGAATGTTGAGCAAAAACGAATTGTTTCTCATTTTATTGTAGTTTGGGATTTGAAAGCGATGTTGTGTTTGATTCAGCAGAATCCAGTTATGATAATTAATTTGGCCATGTTTAACTGAAAAAACAAAATAATCTGTATTATTACGAAAATACAGTCATAAATGATCGGTTGCATTATGCATGAAATGCGTTTTTCGGTTGAATTTGTTTATTTTCTAACTTACTTCTCGTGAAAACAGCCATGAAAAGGTCCGTGTGAATTACATCTGAAAGTTATTGATTTTGCCCTTTTTGACGGGAAATAAAGAAGGTCAACGTTTTATCGACACTATAGAATAACATAATCGAATAAAATGAAAGAAAATTACGATATTTCATTGAAATTATTTGTTTGTTTACTTACTATTCGTAAAGACAGTCAGCCATTTGACATTAAAAAGCCCGCCGTAATTGTAACCGCTAGTTGACGCTGTCATCGCGCACCCAGCGAATAGTAAGTATGTAACGAATAAAACATATGTTAGGTAAGTTTGCAAAATTTCAGCTCAATCGGTTGAAGATTAATGCTTCAAATTCAAAATTGAGTTGCAAGATTCCACCTTCCACCCGAACAAACATAGCTAGTTAAATAAAAGCTTGTAAGATTTGGGCGGTCTTGAATTACAGATTTGATCAAATCGATAGGGTAATCGCAAATCAAGTTGAGCCTACAATCATATTTTGTAATTTCACTAAAACGGTGTAGAGATTTGATCAAATCATTCAAATCCAGTAAAAATGATAATACAAGTTACGATACCGATTTTGACATTTCACTAAACAACTTAGTCTAGCGATTTATTAATCCCTATATTTGTTTAGTGAAATAGTAAAACTCGGTAGCAATTTTGTCATCTGCCTTGGATTTATCAAATCGCTTAGGCATTTGACGAAATCCCTCTGAATAGACTATTTCACTGCGACATTTAAGAATAATTCTGCAAAAAGATAGAACACCCAATCACTCACTTGTACTGTTAGAATGAGCTCATACAATATCCTCTGGTGTTTGGAGAACTTCCCGGAGACGGGCCAAGTCCGCGATATGTCAGAGTTGTACAGCCACCGTTGGCAACCTGAAAATTAAAAACCTATAACATATTTTTTTTTTACTGTTGTGTACTTCGGACATAGATTCAGATTCAGATTCATTTATTTCATGTGAAAATAACTGTATACATTTGCATTAAATATTCAAAAATATAAGTATTCACATCATGATCGTCAAAATAAAAATATAATAATAAAACTAACTATAACAATGTCAAGCACAAGAAATGATAATAATCAATATGATCTCCCAATAAGGATCGTCAGTGATGTCATTAAACTAAAACAAAGCAAACAATCTAAATACACAGAAAATAATAATCAGATGACATCTCCTAATAATACAAAATAAAATCATCGTCGCAATACAAAATAAAATAAAATAGGTACATACAGTATCGAAGACGCATTTCGTACTATTTCTAAAATATCATGTTTATAAAAACAATTTCAAAATCGATTACAAGCATTTTGGTCATCGTTATTAGTGGGCATCAAGCTCCGTAAAAAAATTGTTTATGTATCGTTGTTGTCAACATTGTTGAGTGCAAAAGACGTTATACTACGTCTAGTTTACTAGAAGATGGAATATTATTTCACAGTTAAGTAAAATTTTGCTTTAATTATCATTATTATATCGTTATATATTTACAATAAACGTTTTAATGCATATCGGAAGAGAGTTTTGCATTTGTGTGCAGATTTTTATGTGTGTCAAATACTCCCCCCCTCAGATTTACGCAGGCTTTTTTGTTTGGAAAGCTACAGGGAAGGCGTCTCATTTAATTTTAATTACTCAAAGGTTGTGTATAAAGTATAATCTATGGAATAAACGCTCCATAAAACCGAAAGATTATCTCCTGGTTATTTCGGAGAAGTGACATCCACCACAAAACAGATAGGTACAGAAATCAATCTAAATATACAAGCGCGCTCGAGCAAACGCACACATAGACATTGCTCACGGACTACGATATCTCGGACCAGTTCAGACCAGTGCGAGCGCGAGTGCCATCCGCTTGACGTGTCCTGAGCAATGTCTATGTGTGCGTTTGCTCGAGCGCTCTTGTATGTAGATTGATTTCTGTACCTATCTGTTTTGTGACCGAACACCCCGGGGTATGCATCATGCAGCCATCGTATAAAGCCGGATTCACATTTGTCTGTCGTGTTGTGTTGTGACGCATCAGAACGATATCGGTTTCATACATTTAATTAGGTGTGCGTTTGCTCGAGCGCGCTTGTATGTAGATTGATTTCTGTACCTATCTGTTTTGTGCATCCACCTTGAAAAAGCACATTTGTTCTCGCTCAATGCATACCTTCATCGACGAGCACCATCTCGTCCTGGCTCAGCAGTTGGTTGTTGGTGACGTAGTGTATGTGCGTGGCGCGCGCGCCGCCCGCCAGACATCTCGGACCAGTTCAGACCAGTGCGAGCGCGAGTGCCATCCGCTTGACGTGTCCGTGAGCAATGTATGTGTGCGTTTGCTCGAGCGCGCTTGTATGTAGATTGATTTCTGTACCTATCTGTTTTGTGCATCCACCTTGAAAAAGCACATTTGTTCTCGCTCAATGTATACCTTCATCGACGAGCACCATCTCGTCCTGGCTCAGCAGTTGGTTGTTGGTGACGTAGTGTATGTGCGTGGCGCGCGCGCCGCCCGCCACCACGGGCGGGAAGGCCGGGTGCTCCGCGCCCGCCGCGCGCGCGCTGTAGTCGAGCACCGCCGTCAGGTAATGCTCGGACACCCCTATAAAAGAAATATGTTGATTTTCATATTAAAATGTCTATACCCTTCGCGTACAATATAACAATGGCTTCAGGGCCATGATGAGGCTGCCACGATACTGTAGTGCTTCAGGAATGTTCGTTGAGGCAAACGTAGACACTTTCCAGGCCATCAACATCATACGCAAACGAATCGCATCCCTGTGGCGCCGTGTCCGTGGCAGCCGCAATAGCCTCGTAGCCATTATAGCTGATAGGGTAGAAGGCCCATTGTTTGAGCATTGGACGAAAGTCCACTTGGGATCCTCTCTAGATTAAAGTTAAAAATTAATTAATTATTGTAGTGACATTACTAACATAGATATAAGTTCTTCTATTATTTTTTTATTTTTTACTAACAATTTTATATGGATTGTATTATCTGAAATAAAGAATTATTATTATATTATTATTATACGAAACCCGCGGTGTTTTCATACGACATATTTGCGAAGAATGAAGCCGATTTTGGTTGTATGTGTGCGTGTCTACGAACCAATCGCAGACGTTTTGTTTGTATTTTGTAACTGATGCGCACATCGACAAAATTAAGGCCGTGGCTCACTAAAACTGGCTTCACTTTCAAGCGCTGACTAGGTTTCTAGGTGTAAGCGGCAATTACACTGCGTCGTTCACCTAATGCGGTCGCCGACTTCATTTTAAACTACTTAGGCCAACAAACGTCGTCTTCACATTAGTATGTCCGCCTACTACGGCGACCGCATGACTCTTGAATGGATTCGTTCAACGAACGTCGTCTTTACACTAGTCTGTCCGCCTAATGCCGTGGCCGAATGCCGCCGAACTACAAAGTCATCCATCAGATCTCTGAGAGCTGTCGCGATGTCAAAGCTTGTGCTTAGGAAAGCTAGTTTATTAGTTTGCTTAATGATACAGGAAATGTTATTAAAATCGATAAGAAAGAAACGAAGATACTGGGTTCGGAAGATATATGCACAGCGTTACGCCTATGAAGCAACAGAAACTTTGTGTGATGACCTGTGCGATGTGCAATTTAAAAAAAATCATAGGATGGATAAACCACATTTTGAATACTTATTACGACGGGTTTAACCACTAATTGAGAAAAAACACACACCATTTCGCGAGACTTTGAGCTGTCGTATGAAACTACAAATGACACTACGTTATCTAGCCACGGGAGATTCATTTCAAAGCCTACAGTATTTGTTCAGAGTTTCCTAATTCTTCTAAGTAATCATCCTAAGTTTGCATAGAGGTTTTACTTTATCAAATGATCTGCTTTCGTCGCTGTCGGTGACCTAATAAGGCGGATGAGCAGATGTCGTATTTACACTGCTTCGGTCACCTTATAAGCGTTGGCAGCTGTCGATCGCCGAATGCGGCCGACTAACGTGTTCTTTACACTTCGTCGTTCGCCGCATGCAGCATGCGGCGAACGACGAAGTGTATTTGCCGCTTCACACTAATTATTATAAAGGTGAAAGTTTGTGGCTGGACCGATTTTGATAAATTTTGGTATGAAGATAGCTGACACCCTGGATTAGCAAGTAGCCTACGTTTTATCTCATAAAATGTAGTGTTCCCGTGTTGGAGCGGGTATTACCGCGCGGTGCAACTAGTTTATTCTAAAGAAGTATCGCTTAGTGTATTGCTAGTAGCTAGTACACTACAGTCAAGTCGCTTACCTGGCTTGGTAACCGCCATCGCCATATTCATAGCCTGACTGCCAATATAACACGTCTCCTTCATCAACTCTTTCTCAGCAGCACTCTTCAGCGACCTCATCACGTGGAGAGCCTTCTGAGGGTCTCCGGAGGCGGCGCCCGCGCGCCAGATAGGGGCGAGTTGCTCGCTCACCTCGGCATTGGAAGAGCGAGAGAACCAGACGATCGACGGCCGAGTCGATGATGCTACACTGGAAATATTGGGGTCGATTGCAAAAAAATTGTACATAGTTAAGGGCTTTAATAGCAGAGCAGATGGCCGATGGGGCCGAAAAGTGCTCGAGTGGAGACCTCGGACCAGCAAGCGCAGCGTAGGACGTCCACCTACAAGATGGACAGATGACCTTATAAAGGTCGCCGGAAGGCGCTGGATGCAGGTCGCTTCCAACCGGTATATATGGAAGTCCAAAGGGAAGGCCTATGTTCAGCAGTGGACGTCCTATGGCTGAGATGATGAGATGATGATGAAGGGCTTTAATTGAAACAACACTAATTGATTCCTTTGTGTGACGAAAGTTACCCATACATTTTGTATGACTAACTTTCGTCACACAAAGGAAGCGATCGTATTTTATGTTAACTAAGCTTTTAACTATGTACAATTTTTTTGCAATCAACCCATTGAAAGATAGTGTCATGAGATAAATTGACTACATTTCATATTTTCAAGACTACATTTAATTTTCTGTATTCCGCTTAGAAAGAGGACGTAATCACTGTTTTTTTTTTCCTCAGATTACTAATTATTTTATTATGTATTTATTAAAATTGTAGTATGTCCAAAACAATTACACAACGGAAAGGTTACTTTGGTCTGGTAACTAAAAAAAAAACGAATGACGTAGAAATTGCCATTATTGACAGTTTTTTTTTCGCGGATTCGTAGAAGCATAGTATTGTCGTAGATTTCAGTTATTTTACTAATTTTCCTATATTTCTTTTTTAGGATGTACACGACGTAAAGCTCTTTCGATATCTATATTTATTTCGTGTATGTTCGTGTCGGCCTAGTGTTGAACCATCCGTGCACCGAACCACATTAAAACAGATAGGTACAGAACTCAATCTACATACAAGCGCGCTCGAGCAAACGCACACATAGACATTGCTCACGGACACGATATCTCGGACCAGTTCAGACCAGTGCGAGCGCGAGTGCCATCCGCTTGACGTGTCCGTGAGCAATCTCTATGTGTGCGTTTGCTCGAGCGCGCTTGTATGTAGATTGATTTCTGTACCTATCTGTTTTGTGCCCGGGGTATGCATCATGCAGCCATCGTATAAATAACTCACTTGGATATGAAGCTGGGGAAGTTGCCCACGGGTCGGGCCTCGTCGACGGCGAACAGCCTCGAGGCCGCGCTGCACCCGGTACGGGGCCCCTCCCACAACTCGGCGTGCGCGTCTTTGTCGTGGACAAATAATATTGTCTGTAAATAAAAACAATTAAATAATCAATAAATAAATGGGTGAATCAACTTTTTCTTGCTGTTATTCTGTCCCGTGACCCAGGGGACAATAGTAATTAAACTTCTGAGAAAAGTGTTGATAATTTATATAACTGGTAGTGTCAGGAGATAGTCTACATAATAATGGGCTTATGACTGCTTAAATTCAATATAACAAACGAAAATCGTAGTTTTAAAAAGTGGCCCAGGGTACATCAACATGGCAACGAGTGACAGAAAAAAGTTGATTGACCCAAATATTAAGGGGTAATCTTAAACAAATCGACCTAGTCCCAAACTAAGCAAAGCTTGGACTATGGGTAGTAGACGACGGTATACAGGTTGGCCCATTTAGATCGGTCTGTATGGGAAAGTCTGAAACTATAAGACATACGAAGATCTGGTCTTAGGAACCATGTCATCGATTTTAATAACAAGAAAAACTGCATTCAAAAAGAAAAATAATACCTGGTTTCAGTTCGGGAATCGAACCCGGACGTTTTGAAAAATAAAACTAACATTATTTATACTTATTTTTGGATATAAAATGGATACGCTTAACTTGACGGACATATACAGTCAGAAGAAAACCCTAACACAAGCCAGACAGGCCAGGCATGTGTCTACAAAAGCCAGACATATCCAGCTAGAGCTGGACACCTGGCAATCTTAGGTGTGGCTCTTGGTAACAGATCACTAGCGGCCAGTAGTCATCAAGGACAAAGTATTTTTTTATGTGTGGGAGCCCCATTAGATGGGATGGGATTATCTCAGCGCCACAGGAGTGATAAGGACAAAATATGACAAGCAGAAACTATCAGATTAAATTGTATATTCGTTTTTTCATTATATTTATTACTTTACCTTAAAGTTGTCAGTTTGTGCAGGTTTGACCATGACTAGAATCGCCGAGGGCTCCAAGCACCCTGTCAGATAGAAAAAATCCGAATTTTGACGGAACACATACGGTATCTTGTCTGACATGTATTGTTTATTTGCTGCTGGTATGACTATCTGAAAAGAACAATAAATCAATTAAAGCTGAAAATAAATATGTTTTAATCCAATCTTATAAATAATAAATAATAAATATCGGACAACCTCACACAAATCAATCTAGTCCCACAGTAAGCTAGTAGTAGGCTTGTGTTATGCACACTAGACGATGATAAACATACTTATATAGATAAATACATACTTAAATACAAATAACATCCATGACCCAGGCACAAATATTCAAGCTTATCACACAAATATTTGCCCGGGATTCGAACCCAGGACCGCCGGCTCAGTAGGCAGTTGCTTAACCACTGCGCCAGCCGCGTCGTCAAAATCTCTACTCTGCTAATTGCCTAGATACGCATTTTTACAGCTCTGCATGTTTACAGTTCTTTAGTTTAGAGCAGAGCTTGTGACACAGGCTTACCATCTACAGAACGGGGTCTATATCAACTTATCGAATTATTATGCGTTACATGTTTCGTTTTGCCGTTAAATCATTTTGTAGCATTTTTCTTTGCGACCATAAACTATTTGACATTGTTATAAAACAAAACTAACTAACCTAATCAATGGAAAAAAAAAATAAATAAAAAAAATGTATTTATTCAGTAACACAGAAATTCTGCTGACAAACAGTGTCAATAGCATGATATTTGCAAGAATTACGAAAAATGTATGACTACTTAGGAATAAAAATTCGGCGAAATGAAACATAGACAAAATAAGCTTCTAGGAATCAAAGGGCTCCGTACAAAACTCAACCCTTACAGACTTGCCAAATCCACAGCATTTTACCAACTTGCTGCATTTCCATTACAGAACAACTAAGCCTGCTTTCCTTCTTATTCCCAAATATGACCGACACTAAGCTGTTAGATTGGAGAATATTATATTTATTTTGAAAAGTACACATGTTATGATACTAGCGCAATCCAAGTTACCATACAACTATGTTCGTTGTATGACACACTTTGTAGAATTACATCTGTAGTTTTCTTAAAAATGTTTCTAGATACTATTACTATCATAAAATTTTAAAATTGTATGTGCTTTCTACGGAGAGTGGTAATTGTTTTAGGAAAATCTATAATCTAACAGCATGACGCAGGATTTGTATAAAAAAATCCTTGTCCTCTAGTCATGGCGAAGCGGCAGGACAGATTTCAACCAATTTTGAACAGAGATGGCTGCACTATTAAAAATACTTACTATATGTCCCTGGTGTTCATTATGGACTTCAGCTATTAATTTCTGGACTAGTGTTTCCCTCCTTTCTTTATATTCCATTTGTGTAATACCGCAGGTAAGAAAATCTGGCTCTATCAAGTGAGGATGGGTGTGGAAAGTTGGCTGGCCCATTATTCCTTTAGGTATTTGGAGTTTGGATACCAATTTTTCGTCAGATGGTTTATCAATGACCGACATGCATCTTAAAGTCTGTTCCGGCTTTCCAAATAATTTCCTTCGGCTTCTGGCGACTAAAAAAAAAGTTTATGCACATTCATCCGTGTTGCGTAAACAATGTCACTACTTCGGTATTTTAAAATGGAACAGACTCTTTGCAGGGTCAATGTACAAGGGATAAGCGAGGTGTTCCACCGTAAAATAATTTTCAGTGACATTGCAGTAGTTTTCGAGTTATTTATAAACATATTTCTTATCAATACTTCCTCACTGTTATTATATTATACTTAATAAATATAACCTAGAAGTACGTACCTGTATTAAATAGACTATACCGAAAATTATGCATTATATTTTATCGAAAGAAAAATTTGTAATAGGACTACGGTGAAATTGTTTACTTTATTTGGGCCAGTGGAAGAATACCAAAGAATTTTAGTATGGTGCTATGTGTTGTAGTATGTGAACGGTATACAGTGACTGACACTGACATTTAGGTTAGTGTTTTATGTCAAAAAAAATATTAACCTCAGTTTATAACATAGTAAAGCATAGACAATGAAGCACAACTAAAGTGTGCGCTCCACGTGCGTGCAATGTACTATTATGCGATCCAGATCCTCTTAAGGTGCGTCCACACTTGTATCATTTCGCCGATCCGATCCCCGTCGCGTATCTTCACCGCGTATCATGAACGGTAAGTGTGGACGTCGCGCCGTCGCGATCATGCAACGTTCGCGCGAAATCCATGTTGATACGCGTATCTTCAGTACCCCGCACACTCGCGATCACGAAAGCATTGCATGATCGCGACGGCGTGACGTCCACACTTTCGTTCATGATACGCGGTGAGGATCGGCCGTGATCCATCTCGAGTGGGTTTTTGCCACGCATCGGTCCACGCTGCGGTCATTGGTTTTTTTTTAATCCTTAATCTTTACGATAATTAAAAAATACCATACCACTGATGGACTGTCTACTTTGTTAGGCCTTTCCATGCGGCGTCTTCCGGCACGCGGTTTCCACTCGAGAACCTTTCTGCCGCATGCCATAAAACAAACACAGTCATACGAAGGCCATATCTCCGTGAGCGGGTGCCTTAATGGAAGGCCTCCCCACGCGGCGTCTTCCAGCACGCGGTTTCCACTCGAGAACCTTTCTGCCGCATTATGTATTATAAAACGAGCACAGTCATGTGCTAAATCTCCATGAGCAGATGACAAAAATGAAGGCCTTCCTCGCTGCGACTTCCGGTACACGGCCCCCACTCAAGACTATTTCTGTCCCAAGGTTCAGTGAGCGATCTCAGTGGGCGACATTTTTAAATGGGACGCAACTCCGCACAGAACAACGATCATAAACGAAATTAAATGTTCGGCGAAAACGAAATGCCAAAATGATCGGGGCGGTGATACGGTACTACGATACGGATAGCGTCCAAACTACTGCACGCCGCCGCCGAAATGATCGGTGCGGCGATACGCGACGAGGATACGATACGGCAAGTGTGGACGTGTTTCTTCGCGCGACGGCGCAAATGATACGGAGTGCCCGCAGTGAGCGTCCAAACAGGACGATACGCGGTGAGGATACGCGACGGGGATCGGATCGGCGAAATGATACAAGTGTGGACGGAGCCTTAGTTTTCACCCAAACCCCGAAGGTAAATAGTATAAGAGCTCAGAGACTGTATATTTTATAAGTCTCTAACTACTACATCTTATCCTGTAAAATTTGGGCTCTCTGATGTTTCATGTTGTTTGGGTGGGACGAAGCTATGAGAGTACGAAACGGTACGAGAAAAGATAGCTAGTGTGTGCCTCGCCTTCTCGTTGGTTCGTCTTGGCGAGGGCACTACCGTGCCCCCTTTTAGTAACATTGTCTATCTTGTCTATGATCCTAAATCAACTTTTATTTTGTATTGGGTTTATTCGAGCTTAGATTTTTTTTTACAATTTAATATAAGTTAACTTTATTAAATTAAAGTTCGTTGTAATCGACACTCTAGACTTCAAAAATGATAGGGTATCGGATAAGCACGTACTTTATATGACTAATCGAAGCGTGAGGCTTCAGTTGAATATTTTGTTATGATATGCTAAACACTGTGGAAGTGAAGTGCAACAGCGAAACTCCCACCGACCTCGAGCGCTCTGGCAACATGCTAGCAGCGCCTGACAACAAGAAAAAGACCGAGGCTAATTCCAATCCGACCGTAAAGCTGGAAAAAGTCGACGGGAAATCCAAAGCGAATGAAGACGACCCGAAACCCAGAATAGTGCTCACGTTTCGTTCAGAGAAAACAGGCACGCGTTCCAGTAACATGAAGATTGTTTCCTCCGAGGAAAAGCAGGAGGAGGTCTCCCCGCGGCGCTCGAGCCGCATTCGAATACCCACCGTGTGGGACTCGGAAGAAGAAACTGACTTTCCGTCGCCCAAGAAAGAGAAAGTCGTTAGCAGCGTATCCGAGAATGACGAAGCGTCAGACAGAGGCACCCCAAAGCGCTCCACGCGACGACGAAGCAAAGAGTTCTCAGATAATGTCATAGCCAATGCCATTGCAAGAAAAGAAATGTACAATGAGCTAGTGCCTCCACAGAGACCCTCACGGAGGATAAAACCCACAGCCAAAGTACTAGGAAACAAGGAACTCAGGTGGCTGCAGTCCCAGCCGCAGAGTAACGTTCTGGACAGATCAGAGGATGGTATTATGACTCGGAGATCTGCAAGGAGGAAGAGCATTGAAGCAGGCGGGGCTGAGAAGAAAGTTGAGAAGGTTTTTGAGGAAGAGGAAGATATTGAGGCAGAGGAGATGGAACTAGAAGGTAAATAGACATATATTTTAGCTTTCTACCCATTTAAGAAGCCCTGTAAATTATTTAAAGAGTCTCACTAGTCCAACACTTCAATAGGATATAAGGATTTATCCAATAATCAGGCACACACACTTTACTTTTACCTTTACTTTTACTTTACACACAGCCCACACTAGTCAATCTACTCCTACGACATGCTATTATCCAATACAATCCATTAACCCAAACATTCCAATTATCGAGCACAGCCAAGTTTTTAATAGTGTGCCATATTACTGAGACTGTATTGGATAATACCAAAAAAAATTGCTGTGTTAACACTTTCGGGTGAGCAACGTCTATAGATGTCGCATAGTTATCTATGACACACGCTTTCACTGTACTGGCCCGAAACTGTTAATATTAAGCACAATAAATTTCTAAGAAGAACATATATGTTGGGATTCCTGTTCACTGGAACAAGCTGTGTAAAATGAACCAATCACAGCACATCTATTAAGCTTCACAAAGTGAATGCTTAATTTTCTGCACAACTTAACAACTATTATTCTCCTATTCTTATGGCTCCTTATTCATTCTAAAATGCTGATTGTTTTAGACATGTTTTTTAACATATTATCAACTAGTGACCTACCCTAGCTTTGCACAGGTGCAATGCTATATTATGCATGTATTATATATATAAACACTCCTCTTGAATCACTCTATTGAAAATACCCCATCTAAATCTGTTGTGTAGTTTTAAAGGTCTAAGCATACATAGGGCACAGACAGACAGCAGGAAGCGACTTTGTTTTATACTATGTAGTGATGTTACTACTTAGAACAGGGCCATTGCAATTTATTGGTATATATTTGAAACCTTGACTTTGAATTTTTCAATGATACTTAATTATTGTGTCAAAAATTACTCGAAATTGACAAAATTCACACAGAAAACTGTTTACTTTTTCAACTTATTTTCGATTGCACGCAATGAAATCATGAAGTAGCTATATTACTATCTAGAACTCAAGGAAAAGTATTATTCACTTCAAAAAGTTGGTTGAAATTATCAATAAATATGGTAATAATATGAAAAAAAAAAATTATGCACTTCTAGTTAATACAGCCACATCTGATTGCAATCCATAAAGACAATGCGACACATAATTTTTAAAATTGGCTTCTGTCTCATATTATAATAAAGAAGTCATCCATCTTTAGGGTTTAGAAGATAAACTCCAAATTGAACAAGTACTGTGCTCCCCGTATCTCATGCAATAGCCAATGAATTCATTGTTGAAAATGCTGAATGATAGGCGAATAAAGATTCAATTGAATGTGCATTATGCACGCCTCAGTCAATTGCTAAACTGTGTGGAGGAAGGTAGTGCCATAAACATATGAATTGGAAGGTATAATATTAATAATGACATTTACATTTATATATTTGCTTTATAAAGACTAATGTTTTATCAAACTAGTTTTATAGTAAAACATCATAGTATTTTTAACACGTTGCGAGACAGTACCGATTTTAAGGCTTTAACACGCTGAGAGCAGATCAAAAAATTCCATATAGCAGAATGTTTACTCATATCGTCATAGGATGAACATTAAATAAAGGCTACATACATCTTTAAGAATATTTTTGGTTTAAATTTTATATTACTGTACCTATTATTGATTTGGAGAGACTCTACATCTTTACATGTATGTGTATAAATAAAAAAATATTAAGGGACAATCTTTCACAAAACGACCTAGTCCCAAACTAAACAAAGCTTTTACTATGGGTACTGGACAACGATATACATAATATACGTTATAGACCCTGCACCAACTCAATGTTTCTGTTTAGCCTTATGGTTGTCTGGTAGAGAATGCCTTGTGGCATTAAGTCCGCCATTTGTACTAGTTTGATCTGTGCAATAAAGTTTAAATAAATAAATAAAATATATAAATACATATATAGAACATCCTCATGGATGCAGGAACAAATATTCGTGTTCATCACACAAATATTTGCCCTGGCCGGGATTCGAACCCAGGACTGCCGGCTCAGTAGGCAGGTGCACTACAAACTCGCCTCAATGGGAAATGGATGAAATTTTTCAACAATATTTAGTTTTTGATTACCTATAGGTAGGAATAACCCCCTCATTGAAAGTCGCAGATTTATCTTAACCAAAAAAAGAAAAGAATAATGATGTTTCCCGCCCTGTACGAGGTCCGTAAGGACACCTAACTTAATCCTAAATCAAATTTCATCCATTCCCCTTCAGTTGTAACATAAATGTAATTAAATGTAATAGTTGTAATTATAAGTATGTCTTACGAAGAAATTACTTACTGTTGAGTTTCATTCGGCTTTTGTCTAGAGCGGTCTCCTCTTGCGAAATACCAGTAGATTCAGATTGAGACATGTCAATTAAAATGCTCTTGTGGGGCCCACTTACTGAAACGTTTAAATTCAAAATGTTTGCTCTAAAAGCGCTATTTTTTGCAGAAGAACAAGAGGAAGTGCAATCCAATAATGTGCAGAAATTGAAGCACCTCTGTGAGTTAGGTCTGAGGGCCATCAACCCGGCTGGAGTTAGTGAAGACAGGTATCTATCTATACGTCCCATATACATTACTTAATTAACCTAAAATAATACATTTCTTTTCTAATCCTATAGGAGACATGATTAGGGCTCACGTTCGTGTCCGTGTTTCGAGTATCCGGATCTCCTTTGCCGGGTAACACGGCAACGGAGATTCAGACCGTTCGGCACGTGTAATTAGGCTCCGTAGCTCCGTGTTACACGGAGATGCGTTTCTTAAGTTTCTTAATTATACGCGGATGACATATGTATTATCATTCTTTTCACTTTAGTGACTTTTCACTTTGACGACGCGGTTGGCGCAGTGGTTAAGCGACTGCCTACTGAGCCGACGGTCCTGGGTTCGAATCCCGGCAAGGGCAAATATTTGTGTGATGAACACGAATATTTGTGCCTGGGTCATGGATGTTCTATGTATTTAAGTATTTATTTATCTATATCAGTATGTTTATCGTCGTTAGTGTCCATAACCATAACACAAGCCTACTAGCCACTAGATTGCTTTTGGTAACTACGGCTACCTGTCACCGCTCTTATTTTATTATATAAATAGACTCGCTTTTCGGTGAAGGAAAACATCGTGAGGAAACCACCTAAGCCCAATAAGGCCTAGTTTCCCATCTGGGTTGGAAGGTCAGATGGCAGTCGCTTGCGTAAAAACTAGTGCCTACGCCACATCTTGGGATTTAGGTAGCCGACCCCGATTGAGAATTCATTCTCAAAAAATGGGATAAAGGCTAGGAGGATGATGAAATAGAATCCAACTCAAAATTCGAAGCAATTGAGTGGCTAGAGCTTACTGTGGGACTAGATTTGTGTGAGATTGTCCGATATTTATTATTTACACCCCACAGGGACGAGGAAATGGAGGCGGAACCAGACGATGAGCTAGACGAGGAGCTGATCAGCAAGCTTTGCGAGGCCGACTCCGGCTCTGAGGAGGACGACGACGACGACGACTTCCTCTGCGCGGCCGACGCGTCCTTCGGCGAGCGCCCGCGCCGCTCCACCCGGCTGTGCTCGGGCCACGGGGACGAGGACGAGGGCGACAGCGACGCCAAGTAAGTTTTATCTACACCACAGACCACCCCCACTAGACGGAGCATGTAAGGCGACCCGCGCGCACCAACGATATGGTACGGCAGAACATTAAAGTATCAACACGGCGGCCACCGTTTAGTTGCGTTCTTGTTTATGAGGTCTCTCTACACCACTTAACACTACAATTTACCATGTTATTTATTTAATTTCTTTTTTCGTTGACGTACGCATGGATCATAAACAAGGACGCAACTAAACGGTGGCCGCCGTGTTGATACTTTAATGTTCTGCCGTACCATATCGTTGGTGCGCGCGGGTCGCCTTACATGCTCCGTCTAGTGGGGGTTGTCTGTGCCGTTACAGTATCAATTTTGACCTCGCCCCCGCCGCGCGAGTCAGTCACCTCATGTGTTCCTCTGCTCCGCGGACTGACTGGCAGGACTGAGTGTTTCATATTTTCATAAGAGAAAATCTATGATAATGATTATGAATATAGATAATGTAGAAGTAGTGTAGGTATGCAACTGTACATAATTAGATTAATTAGGTCTTGAAATACGAGCCGTAGGCGAGTTTCATAATAGGATCACACGAGTCTCATTATGTAGCAGTTGCATAAACTTACTATTCTCATACACGCAATGAAATGTCGTCATATCGTGCTTTATAACAGGCTTCGAAGAGTCCGAAGTATCACGTTTCGGGCGGAACAACTTGAGAGAACTGGAAAAGGAATTTCATACAAAATTGAAGGCAGTAATTTTTTTATAAACATGGCGTCTGTGTTTTATGAACTGGGTAATAAACAGCTGTTCTTTATGAGTGGTGTATTTTTTTATTTCATTGCATATGTTTGAGGAAAGCACTACATATGCCTTAGCCGTGAAAAGGGCTTGCCGACTTCGTATCACTTTCCGGCACAACCTTCTTTCTACATCCAGCTTGTTAAATTACTACAACAAGTTCAGATACTATAGAAGCCTTTTGCTTATCTGTGGCGTGACGTAGAATACCCAGTAAATAACAGAAGGACTACTCCGAAGTTCGAAATTCGGATTTCGTCGGAGTAGCTGTCAGTTTTCTTTCCGGGACTACGGGTGACAGCGAAGCGCAAATGGCGGACAGCGTTTTATACATTTCAAAATCCATACTTAATATTATAAATGCGAAAGTGTGTCTGTCTGTCTGTCTGTCTGTCTGTCTGTTACCTCTTCACGCTTAAACTGCTGAACCGAATTAGATGAAATTTGGTATGGAGATAGTTTGAGACCCCGGGAAAGGACATAGGATACTTTTCATCCCGAATAAATTTAGTGTTCCCGTGGGATGAGCGGGTAACACCGCGGGGCACAGCTAGTACAGAATAAAAACCATTTTTTTTTTCAGCCAATTTCTAACTACCTTTATGAGCTAAAAATATATATTTATGTTTCTTATGCTGAATACTATACGAAATAAACAAGTTCAATACAATTTAACATGAGTCAACTAGCCTATTTACAGGCAAAGCAAACTGCAACGCTGTTATTCTGTCAAAGCCCACATCTTAACACGCTTTTATCAGCTGCACTTATAACTTTGTTTGTACCCTACATACCTATTTTAGTAGGTGATCCGAACCTACATCGACCTTCACCGAGTTGTTAATAGAATGAAACATATTTTATAATGAATTATTTACGTTTAGAAAATATATTAAAAATGGGTTTGCTAAAAATATCCTGGACAGGCTATTTTTAATTATTTTTTATTAAATGTTGCAACATCGAGATAATAAAATTTTATCCTGAGTTAAAGTATAAAACGTATAGAATGTGCAGCCGTTGGGTTGCCTATTATTTTTAAAGAAGCATCTACCCTCCATAGTTTACATACCGAGCATGCGCACTTCCTTAGATATATTAGAGGTCCCATCACGTGCGACAGCGATGTTGGGTCCTTTATTATTTATTACACTGTATAATTACCTCGGATCTCTCTGTCACACATTCCCACTCTCGTTAAAATTTAAATCTTTAAAAAATAAAAACTTGTTCTGGATATTTTTTGCAAACCCATTTTTAATATATTTTGTAATATACTAAATTCATTATAAAATATGTTTCATTCTATTATCAGCTCGGTGTAGATTGATTTAGCTTCGGATCTTAGACTATTTAGATTAGATTAGTATAATTTGAGAAATGTAAATACCGCTATTGTTACAATGTTGCCTTTGTGAAATGTAAACCGGTAAAATACCGGTAACCGAAATAATCCGCATGATATTGGAAACGTGGAAAAAGATTAAAGAAGGATGGCAAAAGGGTTCATAAAATATAACTGACTTTAACGACAAGAATTCGACAACAATTGAACAAGCTACTATAAAAAAAAAACGTAATGGCCATATAAGTATGCGCCTTATATTTGAGAAGTTCCTTGGACTCCTCATGGATATTTTCATCAGAAACCGACCACACCATAATTTAATGTATCCATTTTGGTGGGCGTCACCAAAATGGATCTCGCGAACAAAACAATATTTTTCCAAATCGATTAACACTGGTAAGAACAGGCGTCGGGGGACGGGGAAGCGTCACAGCAGCAAATTATTGTTTAAAATGTATTTGGGTCATTGTCAGTTCAAAAACAAAATTTGTCCCTTTTGTGGTCAAAAGTTAAGAGCTTGTATGAATCTAGGTTATGTTGCTATTACATCGGATTATAGAAGAGGGAACGTTCTTTATTCTCACAGGCATTTAATCAGAAAATTAGGCCCTGGAATCCTTAATTTCGCAAATGTCCAACGGAAAGACGCGCACCTAAATCTGACAATGACCCATTTTTCTACTTCAGTACTTTTTTCTGTCATTTATATAGTTACTAACTCTAATATAAAGACATAAATCATGAAAGTCTATAAAAGTCTATACTCTATTGCCCAAAAAAACACTGCTAAACGATGTTATAATGTCGCCAAAAAAGCATCACTTAGTACTACAGATTACAAGATAAACAGCTGCATTCACACAATTTGCAATTAAAAAAAAAAGCTTATTGAAAATGAAAATATTTTATTTCAGTAACTTAACATGGTAACAGATAGTAAGGTTGGGCTTATTGTACTAATGCATTGCTGCCAACTTAAAAAAAAAAGTTTTTTTTTCTGCATGGATGTATAGTATAGTGAACGTATACCTTTAGGTATTTTTTGACGGATGGACGTCAATAAAAAAAAAGTTTAGCAGAGACTATTTTTTATTTTTATTTTGTTGGTTACGAGCGGGAACATCTAATTATTTTCTTTGTTGTTTATTTGCATTTTATTTATTAAAATGTCGAGTCGTAGAAAAAATATCGTATTCCACTCGCGTTTTTTGCCCCCTCTTATACAACTGTTGCATAAAATACTATGTTGAGATAGGTTCTTATTGTACTCCGAGTAAAATATTGTGTAATGGATGTTAATTATTCAACTGTACTTGCTGCGCACAAACGGTTGGAGAGAAAGAGAATAAACGCTTTGATATTTTAGTCAGTGACAATGCTGCGTAGTTTTGTAATTAGCTGAAGCATGAAACTAAATAGTGGAATTAAACTCCGTCTCAATATATACTCGTAAATATTATTTATATGCATTCATGTGTAATTTTCTGACTACTTCAAAATATGTAGACTACGTAGTATGGTTGCCGCCCCTCTCGCCGCTAAGATGGCCGCGCCGTTAGCTTGCCCTGTTTACCCCACAATTTAAATTTAAATGTTCCTATCTTGGTGGTATTTTGACAGATCCCATCCACGCCGCTCCTCAAGGAGGAACGAGACGTATTTGTCAGAGAGCGAAAGGTAAAAAGTCCACTAAAAGTTTTTTAAATGTTTGCGCTTGATACAACGCACACGCACAGCCAACTAACATTATGCATTAGAATTGTTTTGGCGTTGAACTTGATAGCTACCAGTGGTCGGGATTGAGGTAAGGCCGCAGAAACTAGGGGTTACAAACAGCTTATGATTAACAATCGGACGAGGGCCACTAACATTTAAGACACGGAAAAACCTATTTCCTCAAACATGTAATGAAGTGTCGTCATAACGTGCGCTATAATTAAGTATAACAGGCTTCGAAGTATCACGTTTCGGGCGGAACAACTCGAGAGAACTGTAAAGGAATACAAAATTGGAGGCCTAAGCCGGGAAGTAATTAATTTTTATACGTGACGTCTGTGTTCATGAACAGCTTTTTTTTTAGTGGTGTATTTTTTTATTTCGTTGCATATGTTTGAGAAAGGCACTATACATGTATACATGCCAAAGGCAAGCGAGTAGCCTCAATGATGCGACGTTTGCGCGGCAGTGCCAACAGCATCCTAAAGGTTGTGGCTGGCAGGCTGGACTGTCCCATACAGGCACATTGGATGCAACTCCATGTGCATGGGACGACTGACTTGTGAGCCACGCTCCCACTCTGTCTTGTGTCTTTGGTTTGTTGTACTTTATTTTTAGTTTTTGTTTTTGTATTTTTGTTTTTATATTGCTCTGTCTAACACTAGGGGTAAGTTCTATGTTACTAACACATTATATGGAGCCAAGCTCTGAAATAAATGATTTTTATTTTTATTTATTATTTTAAAGGGCTTGCAGGCTTCGTATCACTATCCGTCTATACCTACTCACCAGGCACACCCTTCTTTCACGGTGTCTGCAGTAATGTACTATCACGCTTCTGTCCAGCTCCCCTTTTATTCTCGCCGAGCATCGCCGCTCGAGAGCATAATGTCCCATACGCAGAATGTCCCTTTCGCAAAAGGTCCCTTTTATAAATGCCCCATTCCCAAAACGGCCCTTCTCCTAATATCCCATTCTCAATATGTCCTTCCACATAAATTACGACCCTTTGGCAGAAGGTTCCCTTCTCAAAATGTCCCATTCGCAAGACGAAAAGAGAAACTCGACCCTCTTCTCAGGATGGAAGAAAGAGGTGAGCAAAGTCCCTACGCCTTTGATGGCGGGCGAACTCAGAGACAGTAGTTTTAGCTTACGAGACATTTCGTGAAAGGGACCTTTGCGAAAGGGACAGAGGAACAATCTGCTAATAGAACACTATGCACCTAAACCGGAAAAATTTATGCTTTGACATCAGAAAATACAGTACCGCTTACTTGCCGTATATATTATACCTACTGCTCAAAAAAAAGAGCCACATAAGTTTTGATGCCGATATTAAACTTCTTAATTACAGATTTTGAAATTACGTTGTTTTAATAATTCATTGTGATGTTCCTTTTCACTGTTATTTAGAAGACTGTATATGAAAATAACAAGTATGGTGTGTGAAATACAAGTGGTCCAAATAAGGGTGATAAGATAATGTATGTACACTGCTCAAAAGGAAATAATCTTTTGAGCAGTGTACATACATTTTCACCACATTTGCTGGTAAGTATAGGTATAGCCACGAAAGTTAAGGCAGTAAAGTAAGAAAGTAAAGGCAGTACTTAAAGCACGTCCTGTAATAAAATAACAGCGGAATTTTGAAATTACTGAACCCTTTGACCGCCGAAGACGGCAAATCACGTCATCGGGAATTCGTGCCACTGACGCCAACGACGCCTATTGACGTCAAAAATTTCAATGGTCAAGAACATGCTAATTCAGACCAATCTCTGTTGATTTTGGAGCACTTTTTTTAGGTTTGGCGACAATGGCACGGTGAATTGCTTTGCCGCTTGGCGCTCAAAGGGTTTGTTTTCGTACCGACAGCAAGGTCAGCAGGGAACTTCAAACTTGACTAAAAGTTTATTCAGGGTATTTCGTTAGAAATATTTTTTTAGGAAATTACGTCTGATTTATAAAAATAGATTATTACTTTAAATATGCGATAATATTGGTGATTTTTCCGAATTCAATGACCTTGAAATAGCTACATCTTAACACATTCCCTGTTACCGACGCGTATGCGACATGCGTTCACCTTCATTATGTAGTACACAATATTGGTATTAAGTATTCTGTGCCTTCATACAAGTTTGTTCCTAGGCCACGCCGCATAAATCAGACGAAGATACATCCGAGTGATTATTTGATTAAAGTGTATTTTTGTTCTCCTCTTTAACCTTTTTTAGGGTTCCGTACCCAAAGGGTAAAAACGGGACCCTATTACTGAGACTTCCCTGTCCGTCCGTCCGTCCGTCCGTCTGTCACCAGGCTGTATCTTAAGAACGGTGATAGATAAATTTCAACTGTCTAGTTGAAATTTTCACAGATGATGTATTTCTATTGCCGCTATAACAATAAATACTAAAAATAAAATAAAATAAATATTTAAGGGGGGCTCCCATACAACAAACTTGTCAAAGATTATGGTACGGAACCCTTCATGCGCGAGTCAGACTTGCACTTGCCCAATTTTTTTATATATCGTGGGTTGAGTGGATGAATGATTAAATGGTAATTACATTAAAGACTTTTATTGCAATCAGTATACTTTGTGTAGTGGTGTGTGTAATCATTCACCTCAACTCTCGTGGAGAATACCTGGAGAATACCTAACAGAAATAACCTAAATTAAAAATTCAATACACCCCCGACACGAGTAACTGGTCATCATGAGACCCTCATTCAATGAGTGATATAGAAAATGCTACTAAAACTGAACATAACTACAAATTTTGCAATTCTTAGCTTCAAAATTGGCTGAGATCTCGTAACTTGTTCTAATGGAAGCCGAATATCTTGGAAACTTATTTCTGTCCTCTAAAACCTATTTCCACCAAACATAGCTAGGAACCATCTCGACGGACTAGTCTTTCGATAAAAAAACTGCACTCTAATGGGTCCATCCGCATACCACAGACATATATATGTATACACAAATACACATGATTAGTGTAGACCGATCACTCGGCCGAAGCGGAATTGCGATTCCATGCAATCCGATTTGTCGAACCAACAGGAAGAAAAATACGTCGGCCGATTAGTCGGACAAAGCAGCCGGATAAGCTACCATTATCTTAGATTGTGAATTGACTGAGATGCAAACATTTCACGTCCTTTATAAAACCATTTATTCCAACAAAACTTTATCAACATAAAAATACACAAAACAGTGTGTGGTTTCAATACCAAAAACGACCAAAATTTACGTACACACGCAATTTACACACAAAAAAAGGCCAACAATATCAAAATGCTCCTTCAATTAGAATAATCTGATCCAGAGTCGTAGTCGCTGGGTGAAGACGCTGACTTTAGAGAGTCCACTTCAGAACTCGATAAGTCCTTGTTCTTCGCTTGTTTATCCGTAGGTGCTTTACTCTTTGACTTTGGAGAATCGGATTCAGAACCTGACGTTAAGTACGGCTGCTTCACCTGCTTGTCCGCGGGCGGCACTTTAGTCTTCGACTTTAGGCTTGCGGCGTCTTCAAAACTCGATGACGAGTCCTGCTGTTGCATTGGTTTATCCGCGGGTGTTACTTTAGGTCTCCTTCTAGTATATCCATGACTACTATATCTCGCTCTCTTTCTTGGTCTCGTCTTCAGGCGACGAGCGGGCCCCCGTTTCCTGACTGACCTGTGCTTACGTTCGTGCTTATTTTTATCGTTAGCTTTTTTATTGCTTTCGGTTTTCGAGTCATCTTTTTTATTCTTATCTTGTGTTATGTCCTTGGCCGTTGTATAATGGGATGTGGTGGCAAGTATTATATGGTCACCCAAGGGTTCCGGAGGTAGGTCCTCGCAGGCCTTGTCTTGATCCGGGACTGGCTTCCTGGTAGGGAACATGCTTTTATGGAAAATTTAGAGAAGAATCACGTAAAAAATGCTATTGCCAATTTGAAGTAAATGTCAAAAATGTCATTGTCAATAAGAACAAAGTTTTAAATATATACTACTTTCATAGAGTTTTCTAATCGCTTTTGAAAGGTTGCTGTTGTATGCAAAGAACCTTAGTTAAACGCGCATTCAATATTTTTAATCAACATTTATAATAATTTTGCTACAATTATGATTGATTACTAATGATAAGATAAGATAATGATAGATAATGATTTAGGAATGTAGCAAGCCCATATCTGATATATCGTCTATTTATAATTCTTTTTTAATGCACATAGTTCAGTGAACGTTACTAATGTGCCCTATCTTGAAGCGCGCGGCTGTCGCGCGTTAAATCTCGGGCTCTCAATGCCTTAGGCTGCGTTTCCATCAGAGACGTGCAACGATGCGTAGCAAAGCGAGGAATTGTGTTTCTTACAGTGCGACCGAAAAGAGTAGAAATTAAAAAGTGGCAATACTGTGGTCCCCGTTTTCTTATATTGATTAGAAAGGGACGACACTACAGTATTGCCTCTTTTTTGTTTCTACTCTTTTTGGTCAGACGTTAACAGGAAATACCGCTGCATTTTTTTCGCATACATCTTGGTTCCGTTCCCGTCTGTTTCCTCCTCCAAAAAAAAACTATTTTTTACGACATTTTAGGAACCGAATGGGAAAGAAATTTACTGAGTCGGACCGTTTCGATTTTAGCGCTTATTATTGATGACGCGGTTGGCGCAGTGGTTAAGCAACTGCCTACTGAGCCGACGGTCCCGGGTTCGAATCCCGGCAAGGGCAAATATTTGTGTGATTAACACGAATATTTGTGCCTGGGTCATGGATGTTCTATGTATTTAAGTATTTATATATTTATATAAGTATATATATCGTCGCCAAGTACCCATAACACAAGCCTTCTTGAGCTTAATTTGGGACTAGGTTGATTTCTGTGAGGTTGTCTGATATTTATTATTTATTTATATTATTATGAAATTTGTGCACGAGGCGTCCGCTTTTGGCCGAAATTCCGCCGCAAACAGCCGCCTAGTACACAAATCCTATAATAAAAATGTAAACGGTCCGACACAGAACATTTCCTTCTCATTCAGTTCATAAAACTTTGTAAAGATGGGTAAAGTTTTGGGGGACGAACCAGACGAAAACGATACTTCGATTTGTGTAAACGTTAAGTTTGGACCTCATTTGTATTCGACGCCATAGTTACCAGGTGCAAACTTAACGTGAACTGATAGTCTGGGAAAATAAGAGCAGCAGAGATTCTCTTAAGAACTAATAGGATCGGCTATCGGGATAGGCAATTGAAGTGATTCTATTGGTTGTTAACAAATACACTTCGTCGATTCGCTACGAATCCTCGCACATCTCTGGTGAAAACGCAGCCTTAATATTCAAATTCAAATATTTTATTTCAGATAAAATCCATATCAATGTTAGTACCAAATAAAAATATAAATCTTAAACGTAATGTTAGTAAAAAATTAAAAGTAACACTTATACTAAAAGCGGCGTGGTGCGGCTACGACTGGCGCGTGCAGCCGCACCCAGCGCGCGAGCAGCGGCGACTCCCAGCGCTGCGACAACACGCTCACAATGCTGTTGGAGCTGCGGCGACAGCGGTCTAGTAAGGAGGCGCACCGTTTTCTTACTATAGCGTCAAAGCGGCAAAGCTATCTGTGTGCGCCTCAGCGAACATGGCTGACGCGCTGCAATGTCGGGGCAGCCCGAACAGTACCCTAAACGCGTTATTATATTGCACGCGCAGAGCATTGTATGCCCGCTGCGTAAAACTGACCCACAGGTTACACGTGTAGAATGTTTGGCAATATGCTTTAAAAAGGGTTAATTTAACTTCATTACTACAACGTGCAAACCTGCGAGCCAGCATATTACAGCGCACACACAACGCTCTGCGCTCCCTCTCAATTTCATCAACGTCTGACATATTCTCTGTTACCCAGTGGCCCAGGTACTTAAATTTTGACACTATCTTCAAGGCGGTACCATAAAGCGTTACAGGCGGCATGCGATAGGATTTTTTACCAGCTTTAAACTGCAATAACTCGCTTTTAGATGTGTTGTACCTGAGCCCATGGGACTTTGCAAAAACTTCACACATGAGGAACAATCTGCTAATTAGTCCGTTTTCTATTGGGAATGCTTGTATGGAGAGGTATACAATTTTGAGTACAGCAATGTCATTTGGCACGGGTATTATACACGTCTACCTGAGCCCAAAACACCCGGTAGCCGGACTGAACACCGCGTCAGAAGGGGGGAGGGGGGGTTCAAAATACATTGCTCCCGTCGTTCAGAAAAAAAAAATCTGGCGGATTAGTTTGGACCTTTAAGTCAAGTTTGGTGGCGTTATCCGGTAATAAGATGATGCCCGATTCATTACCTGTGCCAGTTTTTTAGGGTCCCGTAGCAAAATATGACGCAATCCTTAAAATAACAAACTTTCAGTACTAACAAAATGTAAACAAACCCTTATATTTTCATATTTTTTGTATTAAACTTGGTATATAAAAATACTATCCAAAAGCCAATTTAATACAAATTCTTAAAACATTAACAATAAATATAAATTTGTCTATTTTTAATGAAAAATTAAATATTGAAAGTACTGCAACGTTCGACAGCGCAGCGTAGGGAACGGCAAAAAGACCCGAATACTAAAGTAGAATAAGTATTACTAACAAAAAAAACCAGTCAAGTGCGAGTCGAACTTGCGCATCGAACGTTCCCTACAAATTTTAACCTTTCTCATCCCATCTTAAGTGGTAGGACCCGGTTAAGTTAAGTTTGCACCTGGTACGTACTCGTATGGCCCCGCATACAAATGAGGTGTGTAAACTTAATCCAAATGGGTAGTCCTCATATAACTTTTGAAAGCACATTTTTTTTATGTTTTAATTAGAAATGTATAGTTTTCAGATAATTACCTGTACTGGTGGTATAAGACGACATTAGTTGCTAAATTTCATAGTTCTAGGTCAACGGAAAGTACCCTATATACTTTGATTCTCTTGAGAGTGGCGAAATATAAATATACGGCCGTATCTTTTTTTTTTATTAATTTAGAACATTGATTTTTTCACGATTTCAAGGGATTGTAGACTTGAGTATATGGTTTAAATTTCAACTTGATATCTCGACGCGTTCCCGAGATAAGGGTTTTGACACACATACGGACCGAAGGAAAACAAAGTAATTATATAAGGTTTCCGTTTTTGCCGATAGAGGTACGGAACCCTAAAAATAATTTATTAATTATTAATATAAATAATATAAATAATTAATTAATTATTTTAAGAAATTTAATTTATAAATATTATGAAAGCTATATATATATCTTATTTTTAGGGTTCCGTACCTCTATCGGCAAAAACAAAGAAGAGAGATGTTGGTCACTTCATTGTCATTATAAGCATCAAAACGAGCTTCACTGCTCTTTCACTTACGAAGTGACCAACATCTGTGTTCTCTTTGTTTAAGAGTAAACCTTATTACGTTTGACTTAAAGACTAATTTAGTGTAAAATTAATTTGCACTTATAACGCCTTACATTTTGAAGTGGCAGTTGTGGCCGCAGCTAACAATACAGATAATGGTATTGTTCATCGGGTACAAAGCTAATGGGATTCGCTTAACAAATGTGACTCGAACTATACATCTCAACACATTCCCTGTCACCGACGCATATGCGACATGCGTTCCCCCTTATTATGTAGTACACTCAGTTGGTACTTTGTGTAGTGGTGTGCGTAATCATTAATCTCAACTCTCGTGGAGAATACCTAACAGA
This sequence comes from Apotomis betuletana, assembly GCA_932273695.1. Taxonomy (NCBI): domain Eukaryota; kingdom Metazoa; phylum Arthropoda; class Insecta; order Lepidoptera; family Tortricidae; genus Apotomis; species Apotomis betuletana. The sequence goes on along the minus strand of OW026298.1, from coordinate 56,269,257 downwards.
AATAACCTAAGTTAAAAATGTAATATACCCCCGACGCTAGTAACTGGTCATCATGAGACCCTCATTCAATGAGTGATATAGAAAATGCTACTAAAACTGAACATAACTACAAATTTTGCAATTCTTAGCTTCAAAATTGGCTGAGATCTCGTAACTTGTTCTAATGGAAGCCGAATATCTTGGAAACTTATTTCTGTCCTCTAAAACCTATTTCCACCAAACATAGCTAGGAACCATGTCGACGGACTAGTCTTTCGATACAAAAACTGCACTCTAATGGGTCCATCCGCATACCACAGACATATATACAGGGTGTCCCAGATGTACCACGTCACAGTGACACTGGAGGTAGATCAGCTCAAGAGGAGGGTTCCTCTTGAGCTGATCTACCTCTCTCTCTTTTCGCTTCGCTCGCTCGGCTCCCACGCTGTTGTGGTCTCAGTTCTAACCTAACCTAGCCCATTAATCTACTTTACGAGTACTGGTAGCAGTCCAGTCCTGGTGCGTCACTGACCGCTACTGCGGCACGCTCGCTTCGCTCGCTCGGTTCGCGCGCTGTTGTGGTCGCAATTCTAATCTAACTAAAGCCATTAATCTGGTATGATTTTATCCGGTCCTTTAGAATAAGCTAGCCTCCAAACATTGGTTTTTAGCCCTCGTGCATTTGGCAAAATAATCGGATCAGATAACAGAAGAGTCATCGCTGTACCAGCATCTTTGTAGCACATAACAGTGACTGCTTTCGGAGTTCAAGTTTTAAGTTGGCTCGATAGGGCATTGCTTAAGTGATAAGAATACCCAATGTTATCACAGTAAGATACATGTGTTATACTATTTTTGAATCTGCATAACATGCCTAATTTATTGACGTTATTTGTTTGTTTCGTTTCAAATAAAAAAAGAACATGGCAGATGGTCAAAGTTGAAATTCGTAATTTTGTGACAAATTAAATCAAGATTAATCAAGTTTTCTTCAGCATTTTACAATAGTTACTGACAAAATAACACTTAACACTTTTGAATTAGCTATTCATGATTTGATAAACACAAAAAACTGTCATTAAGAGCTTTCCGTGTCGATGCTGGTACTAAAAATGTAAAACAAAGGGGAAAATTCTCAAAAGTTTTTATTTCGGTAATAACTCGAAAACCGTGCAACTTTTACTGAGGTCATGTTAGGTTGGTTGGGTTCCTCTTGAGCTGATCTACCTCCAGTGTCACTGTGACGTGGTACATCTGGGACACCCTGTATGTATACACAAATACACAGATACACATGATTAGTGTAGACCGATCACTCGGCCGAAGCGGAATTGCGATTCCATGCAATCCGATTTGTCGAACCAACAGGAAGAAAAATACGTCGTCCGATTAGTCCGACAAAGCAGCCGGATAAGCTACCATTATCTTAGATTGTGAATTGACTGAGATGCAAACATTTCACGTCCTTTATAAAACCATTTATTACAACAAAACTTTATTAACATACAAATAGTGTGTGGTTTCAATACCAAAAACGACCAAAATTTACGTACACACGCAATTTACACACAAAAAAAGGCCAACAATATCAAAATGCTCCTTCAATTAGAATAATCTGATCCAGAGTCGTAGTCGCTGGGTGAAGACGCTGACTTTAGAGAGTCCACTTCAGAACTCGATAAGTCCTTCTTCTTCGCTTGTTTATCCGTAGGTGCTTCACTCTTTGACTTTGGAGAATCGGATTCAGAACCTGACGTTAAGTACGGCTGCTTCGACATTATGCTTGCGGCTTCCGACGAGTCCTTCAGTTTCAATGGTTTGTCCGCGGGTGTTACTTTAGGTCTCCTTCTAGTGTATCCATGACTACAATATCTCGCCCTCTTTCTTGGTCTCGTCTTCAGGCGACGAACGGGCCCCCGTTTCCTGACTGACCTGTGCCTACGTTCGTGCTTATTTTTATCGTCAGCTTTTTTATTGCTTTCGGCTTTCGAGTCATCTTTTTTATTCTTATCTCGTGTTAAGTCCGTGGCCGTTGTATGGGATGTGGTGGCTAGATTGTCCGTGTGTGCCGAAGTGGCCCGAAGATACACTTCGGGATTTGTATCCATGGGATACAAATCCCCAAGTTCCCACGGGACCTCCTGGCATTTCTTGTCTTGGACCGGGGGTGGCTTCCTGGATGGGAACAATATTTTTTCTTTGGTTTTTTTAGCCATTAAATTTATTCTATTCTATTTTTTTTACGTAAAAAATGCTATTGCCAATTTGAAGTAAATGTCAAAAATGTCATTGTCAATAAGAACAAAGTTTTAAATAAATACTACTTTCATAGAGTTTTCTAATCGCTTTTGAAAGGTTGCTGTTGTATGCAAAGAACCTTAGTTAAACGCGCATTCAATATTTTTAATCAACATTTATAATCATTTTGCTACAATTATGATTGATTACTAATGATAAGATAAGATAATGATTTAGGAATTTAGCAAGCCCATATCTGATATATCGTCTATTTATAATTCTTTTTTAATGCACATAGTTCAGTGAACGTTACTAATGTGCCCTATCTTGAAGCGCGCGGCTGTCGCGCGTTAAATCTCGGGCTCTCAATGCCTTAGGCTGCGTTTCCATCAGAGACGTGCAACGATGCGTAGCAAAGCGAGGAATGCGTTTCTTACAGTGCGAACGAAAAGAGTAGAAATTAAAAAGTGGCAATACTGTGGTCCCCGTTTTCTTAGATTGATTAGAAAGGGACGACACTACAGTATTGCCACTTTTTTATTTCTACCCTTTTTGGTCAGACTGTAACAGGAAATACCGCTGCATTTTTTTCGCATACAATTCTTGGTTTTGTTCCCGTCTGTTTCCTCCAAAAATCAACAAATTTTTACGACATTTTAGGAACCGAATGGGAAAGAAATTAACTGTGTCGGACCGTTTCGATTTTAGCGCTTATTATTGACAACGCGGTTGGCGCAGTGGTTAAGCAACTGCCTACTGAACCGACGGTCCCGGGTTCGAATCCCGGCAAGGGCAAATATTTGTGTGATGAACACGAATATTTGTGCCTGGGTCATGGATGTTCTATATACATAAGTATTTATTTATTTATATAAGTATATATATCGTCGCCTAGTACCCATAACACAAGCCTTCTTGAGCTTAATTTGGGACTAGGTTGATTTCTGTGAGGTTGTCTGATATTTATTATTTATATATATTATTATGAAATTTGTGCACGACGCGTCCGCTTTTGGCCGAAATTCCGCCGCAAACAGCCGCCTAGTACACAAATCCTATAATAAAAATGTAAACGGTCCGACACAGAACATTTCCTTCTCATTCAGTTCATAAAACTTTGTAAAGATGGGTAAAGTTTTGGGGGACGAACCAGACGAAAACGATACTTCGATTTGTGTAAACGTTAAGTTTGGACCTCATTTGTATTCGACGCCATAGTTACCAGGTGCAAACTTAACGTGAACTGATAGTCTGGGAAAATAAGAGCAGCAGAGATTCTCTTAAGAACTAATAGGATCATGAATTTATTTAAGTTTGTTTAATGTTTATGGAACTTGTGGAATATTTACTAACCTACGATTATAATAATTATTCTTACTAACATTGTTACTAACAATTATTTTAACTAGAAGGCGCCCGCAGTATAGAGAATAATAATCCTCTTTATGCTTCTCCAGCTACATAGTTTTAACTACTTCTTGTTTGTAGAAGAGCGGTGTCTCCTGACACAAGCAAAATTACTCGCTTAATAGGATGCTCACACCTGGCTAAATTCTTAAACTATAACCTACTAAACTTTTTTCTTATTTTTTTTATAGTAATTACTGCGTGACATGGTTTATCTCTCTGACACATTGTATAAAGAAGTTCAATTTTACAGCACCAAGAACGTGGCAGGCGGCGACGATGGGTCGGAGGCGACGTGTCCAGAGGACGAGGCCGGTATCATTGCCACGTGCTACTGCGAAACGAAGAGCAACGTGTACGCCTCGCCTAAGGACTTAGTCGGTGAGTGGACTCAACAGTAAGGACCCAACACCGACGGCTCAGAGGCGACGTGTCCCGAGGACGAGGCCGGTATCATTGCCACGTGCTACTGCGAAACGAAGAGCAACGTGTACGCCTCGCCTAAGGACTTAGTCGGTGAGTGGACTCAACAGTAAGGACCCAACACCAACGGCTCGTGACGTGTCCCGAGGACGAGGCCGGTATCATTGCCCTGTGAAGCTGCGAAATGAAGCGCGACGTGTACGCCTCGCGTAGGCACTTCTTCTTCGTTTTACTTGTTAATCCTATTGTATTACTTATTATTTTGCAAGTGTATTTTTATTATTTCCTCACATCGTTTGAGAAAAGCACTATATACGAGTATATTCCTCGGTGGCAACAAAGATTGCCTGACTCGCATCTTTTGCTAGCATCTCGATGCTCGGCTTGCAAACGACCTCGTCGGGCAACCCCCCACTTTCCGGCCTAGGCAATAATGTACCAATAATGTTATTAAAACTATCGTGAGAAATCTTTATTTTTTGGATGAAGAGCTCCAAATGAGTTCGAAACATATCGGGCCGTTCCTGACAATTTTTACGTGAGTTTAAACCGTTTTTGTAATTATTAATAATGTACCAATACTATGCTATATTCTTATTGTATCTATATTCGTGTTCTAGTTTATTAAGGATACTTCTGTAAAAAAATGTGTTTTCTTAAGTAAATATTATTATCACATTTATTTATTTAAAAATCTTAGTTTAGGTTTTTTACAATAAACTTATATCAAAAGTAAAATACAATAAAGAAATTACAATATATAAATACATTATAAAAAACCTAACCTACGGTGCTGCGGGCTCTTCAGGCTACCGGTGGTGTCGGGCTAGAGAGAGGAACCTCCTGAGCGCCGGGTATTATTCACCTCCAAATGCTCCCACAGAGCCAGTGTTCTGCCAAGCTGTGGAGCTGGTGGACGGCATCCGCGTGGGGTGCTCCCACCCCGCGCTGCGCTCGGACGGGGCGCTCGCGCCGCTGGTGCGCGCCGGGCCGCGCGCGCCGTTCATACTGGCCTGCGAACAGCACACCCGACAGCTGGCCGCGCACATGTGTTGCGCCGGTTGCGGCTGCTTCTGCACACAGGTGGGGGGCTGCAATAGAAAAAAAAAAATATTGCCACCAGAACAACAAGTACATGACAGAATTATTTAGAGCATTTCTCAATAAGTTTGTACACAATTAAGACAGAAAGTTAAAGTCAAATATAATTTTCCTATTTTGTTACGGTTTTTTTGTTGTGATTTCCACTACATTGATATCAGATTATGTATAATTAAAAAAGTATAAGCATAACAGAACCTTAATAACCGAACATAACCATAACATTGATATAAAATTACTAAAATAATTGGTAACAAAATAGGAAAATTATATTTGACTTTAGCTTTATGTCTTAACTGTGTATAAACTTTTTGAGAAATGCTCTAATATACTACATTCTCGAAGACCCTGATAACTGTACCTACATTTGTAAACGAATGTAAACCTTATTTCAACGTGTTAATATCTATGGGAGTACAGTTGATTGTGTCCTCGTTTGTACCATCTCGCTTGGCAAGTGGCAAAAGGCTCAGGCTCAGCGTATGCTATGAGCTGGGTCGGCTGCACAGCGCTGTTTTCAGCCTGCACCTTATGCTCGGTTACAGTACCTTAGCTGATCACCGGGGACACATTCACTTTGTTTAATTTTAGCCTAATTACAATTGCATTTATCTTAAAACAAAAAACCTATTAAGAATATAAAACAATAACACAAGGATTTTATCGATAATTTTGAAATTAAATAGGTAACGCTCTAGTACAATATTTAATACACTTCACACACACAAAAAACATCTATACTATAAATTTGGGTGGATCAACTTTTTCTTGCTGTTATTCTGTCCGTGACCCAGGGGATGATAGTGATTACATTTCTAAGAAAAGTGTTGATAATTGACATTACTGGTATTGTCAGAAGATAGTGTACATAAGAATGGGCTTATAACTGCTTAAATTACAAAGCTTTTGCTAAATATAACCACGGAAAATCGTAGTTTTAAAAAGTGACCCGGGGGCATCACCATGGCAACGAGTGGCAGAAAATAGTTGATTGACCCATTTATGAGACATGTAATGTCTAATTTTTTATGTGGGTACACACCGCAATTTTTCTATTAAACCATTGATACATAGATCAAAGCTCAAAGAAAAATTGAAATGCGTAACCTGGTGGAAGAGGCCGGGAATAGAACCCGGCACCTCTGGATTGCCGGTCCAGCGCGTTAACCACTTCGCTACTCTTACGCCAAGAGACCTTTCCAATTTTTCCTTATGCTTTGTGTGTCGATTTTTGCATTGTTTATTTGAAAGGCTTTACATCTATTACATACTATTATAAAATTGATGATTTGTATTGAAAATATGTTTTCTATGGGGTCATGATTACAGGAAAAATCTTAATACCGTGATGTAGGATCGTCATTTGTTTTGTATGGGCGCGCGGCGCCTTGCCAGCCTGGCGCCATCTATTTTCATAATTTCCTTTGTCCTCTCATCACACCGTAACGCCGAAGGGGGCTGTTGCAACTACAATTATTTGTTCTCCATACAAATTTCATTCCCTTTTTTGTCCCTAAAAGGAATGGCTTTTTGATATAAATTATAGCCTATGTCGTATTCTGATATATAAGGTACATAACTGGAAAGTTTCATAAAAAATCGTCCAGTAGTTTTTGAGATTAAGTGGAACGTACATCCAAACTTTCACGTTTATAATATCACTAGCGACCCGCCCCGGCTTCGCACGGGTGCAATGCTGATAAATTATGCATTTATTATACATATAAACCTTCCTCTTGAATCACTCTATCTATTAACCGCATCAAAATCCGTTGCGTAGTTTTAAAGATTTAAGCATACAAAGGGACATAGGGACAGAGAAAGCGACTTTGTTTTATACTATGTAGTGATTATATTATATGGGTGAATCAACTTTTTTGTGTTGTTTACTCTGTCCCCGTTGTCCAAGTGACATCTTCATACTGTTTTATAGAAAAATGCTTAGTTTGTCCGAGGGACAAATTTTGCGTAACCATAGCAACAAGGTGCACTTAAAAGTTGATTCACCCATATGTCTTAACATGAAAAAAATAAAATAAAAGGAATAACGCCTGATAACTATAAACTTTCCTGATCCCAGGGCGTGTTCTACCGCTGCAACCAGAACCACTACTTCCACGTGGACTGCGGGTTCCACCCGACCGACGGGAACGGCCCGAATCAGAAGCCGGGCTGCCCTCACTGCGGCATCCGCTCGTACCGGTGGCAGCCGGCGAACAGGGCGTGTCAGCGCGTGCGGATCACCGCCAACTGCACCAACAAGCGGGTGTTCCTGCCCGACCAGAGGGTACAGTGGTGAGTCAATACACTCAAGGAATCAGAAGCCGGGCTGCCCTCACTGCGGCATCCGCTCGTACCGGTGGCAGCCGGCGAACAGGGCGTGCCAGCGCGTGCGGATCACCGCCAACTGCACCAACAAGCGGGTGTTCCTGCCCGACCAGAGGGTACAGTGGTGAGTCAATACACTCAAGGAATCAGAAGCCGGGCTGCCCTCACTGCGGCATCCGCTCGTACCGGTGGCAGCCGGCGAACAGGGCGTGCCAGCGCGTGCGGATCACCGCCAACTGCACCAACAAGCGGGTGTTCCTGCCCGACCAGAGGGTACAGTGGTGAGTCAATACACTCAAGGAATCAGAAGCCGGGCTGCCCTCACTGCGGCATCCGCTCGTACCGGTGGCAGCCGGCGAACAGGGCGTGCCAGCGCGTGCGGATCACCGCCAACTGCACCAACAAGCGGGTGTTCCTGCCCGACCAGAGGGTACAGTGGTGAGTCAATACACTCAAGGAATCAGAAGCCGGGCTGCCCTCACTGCGGCATCCGCTCGTACCGGTGGCAGCCGGCGAACAGGGCGTGCCAGCGCGTGCGGATCACCGCCAACTGCACCAACAAGCGGGTGTTCCTGCCCGACCAGAGGGTACAGTGGTGAGTCAATACACTCAAGGAATCAGAAGCCGGGCTGCCCTCACTGCGGCATCCGCTCGTACCGGTGGCAGCCGGCGAACAGGGCGTGCCAGCGCGTGCGGATCACCGCCAACTGCACCAACAAGCGGGTGTTCCTGCCCGACCAGAGGGTACAGTGGTGAGTCAATACACTCAAGGAATCAGAAGCCGGGCTGCCCTCACTGCGGCATCCGCTCGTACCGGTGGCAGCCGGCGAACAGGGCGTGCCAGCGCGTGCGGATCACCGCCAACTGCACCAACAAGCGGGTGTTCCTGCCCGACCAGAGGGTACAGTGGTGAGTCAATACACTCAAGGAATCAGAAGCCGGGCTGCCCTCACTGCGGCATCCGCTCGTACCGGTGGCAGCCGGCGAACAGGGCGTGCCAGCGCGTGCGGATCACCGCCAACTGCACCAACAAGCGGGTGTTCCTGCCCGACCAGAGGGTACAGTGGTGAGTCAATACACTCAAGGAATCAGAAGCCGGGCTGCCCTCACTGCGGCATCCGCTCGTACCGGTGGCAGCCGGCGAACAGGGCGTGCCAGCGCGTGCGGATCACCGCCAACTGCACCAACAAGCGGGTGTTCCTGCCCGACCAGAGGGTACAGTGGTGAGTCAATACACTCAAGGAATCAGAAGCCGGGCTGCCCTCACTGCGGCATCCGCTCGTACCGGTGGCAGCCGGCGAACAGGGCGTGCCAGCGCGTGCGGATCACCGCCAACTGCACCAACAAGCGGGTGTTCCTGCCCGACCAGAGGGTACAGTGGTGAGTCAATACACTCAAGGAATCAGAAGCCGGGCTGCCCTCACTGCGGCATCCGCTCGTACCGGTGGCAGCCGGCGAACAGGGCGTGCCAGCGCGTGCGGATCACCGCCAACTGCACCAACAAGCGGGTGTTCCTGCCCGACCAGAGGGTACAGTGGTGAGTCAATACACTCAAGGAATCAGAAGCCGGGCTGCCCTCACTGCGGCATCCGCTCGTACCGGTGGCAGCCGGCGAACAGGGCGTGCCAGCGCGTGCGGATCACCGCCAACTGCACCAACAAGCGGGTGTTCCTGCCCGACCAGAGGGTCCAGTGGTGAGTCAATACACTCAAGGAATAGGCTAGTTGACTCTTGTCAAATTGTAATAAACTCATGTTACCCATCTGTCTTTAATATTTTGTTTGTCGTTTATTTATTATTTCTCAAATTACTTATTGTTCTTATCTCACTACCTACTATATTCTGTTTAATTTTCTTTTCTCAGCCACCCAAAGGTTGTCTGGAAGAGATCGCTCTTTAGCGATAAGACCGCCTATTGTCTACCATTATTTAATTTATGATTTCTCATGTAATATTTTTCTTGTTGGTGTGCAATAAAGTATTGTTGTATTGTATTGTATTGTTTATTCCATATAGTAAAGGAAAAAGAAAGGAAAGGAAAGCTAAATACTTATATATTTTTCAACTTATAAAAGTGAAAGATGGCTGAGAAAATTGAATTTGAAAATAAGGTTTTTAATCTGTATTTTGAAATGCTTGAAACGCTGTCCGCCATTTTCGCTTATGATAGTGACGTCATCGGTCCTGTAAAGAAAACTGAAAGTCTACTTTGACGACTTCGAACAGTGCCATCCCTCTCGCACTCGCAAGAAGTTAAATCAACGATGAACGATACAAGCGCTAGCAGCGCTTGCGACATTTCGTTTCGTACATGAACTCGTTGACGGCGTCAACTAGTCGAAGCGTTCATTCGTAACGTTTCGTTCGTTGACGAATGATAGACGGTTTAATCAACTAGTTCGTTGAATCAACGACCACCACTAATTATCTATCATAAATTTAAGAGCTACGCTCTTGTCGTTTAGCAATTTCCATGCATCTCGTTCTTGCGTCTTCTCCTTGACAGCCTGGTGCGTCACGACGTTCACCTTTTCCTTCATTTGGTCCGTGTAAGCTCTCCTTGGTCTTCAATCTTTCCTTCTATTATAGTCTTTATGTATTCGTCGTGGGGCAACAGGTGTCTAATCATTTTTCCTCTTCGGTTCTACATCACTACATAGTATTAAAACAAAATCGATTCCTGCTGTCTGTCTGTCTGTCCCTATGTATGCTTAAATCTTTAAAACCACGCAACGGATTTTGATGCAGTTTTTTTAGATAAAGTGAGTCAAGAGGAAGGTTTATATGTATAATACATGCATAATTTATCAGCATTGCATTACACCCGTGCGAAAACGGGGCGGTTTGCTAGTGTTTAAAATACACCTGTCAAAAAAATCTTTATCATCACACTTGCTCTTAAACAAGGGTTCACATGCTAGAAAAGCGGGCGGTAAGTCGTAAATTACGCCCTAGGGCGGTAAGTAATTTTTATCACACTTAAAGCGTTTACATGCTACTAAACCGGGCGGTAAATCGTATATTACGCCCTAGGGCGGTAAGTAATTTTGGTATTGACTACTACTACTTTTGTTTTATTTCCTCCAAAGTGTAATGAAAAACGTCGTACGTGACTGGTGGTAAAGGAATTCCAAACTCGTGTCATTAAAGCCCTCGCCTTCGGGCTTCTAATAGACACTCGTTTGTAATTCCTCGTTTACCACCCTTGTTACGTAATGTATTATTACCGCATGTTTCTTTTATTATTTCCAGTACACCAGCGTACCTCGGCTTCTCGACCCTGAAAACCGCGCTAGACCAGGAGCCCATCATCCCCTCGGAGTTGTTGCCGACAATTTCGGTTGAGCTCGCCACTGCGAAGGGGAGAGACGGTGCGCCGAAGGACGCCGCTACGTTGTACCAGGCGATTCTGGCGGGCGGCAAGCCTGATGATTTGTTGCCTATGATCGGTGAGTATCTGCGCAATCTTACATGAATCAAATGGGTCAATCAACTGTTTTCTGCCACTCGCTGACTCATGATTAGACCACGGACATTTGTCGCGGTGACGTCACAATAGGGTAGTTTGGAGAGTAAACCGACCGGTGTTAATTAATACAATAAATGACATAAATAAATTAATATCCTTTAGTTAATATTACCTATAGGTCAATTGTCAATTGGTTTATCTATCTTCGTTGTTATTTCGTTAAATGACTCTCCGTAACAAATCAAATGTTTGTTAAATAATGAATTATGTAATTTTTGTAGTAAATTATTTAAATTTATAAACATTATATACAAAGACAAGCATCTAAAATATTATAGATTTTTAATTTTTATTGTTTATAATTTAATAACAAGTGGAGTGTTACTTAATTGAAAGTATGAAAAAAAAAATATTATCATTTTTGAAAAAAAAAATGTTATAATTGATTGGGTTCAAAACTGTTAGTTTCCTTTATTTATTAATACAGGTCCATTTGCTCCCCAAATCACCCTATTGTCACGTGCGAAGAAAATCCGGGGTCTACTCATGATGTTAATGTGACTTCGTATGTGTGTCAGTGACGTGTCCGGACATCAACAAGCCGGCCCACCGTACCGGCGCGACGGTGGCGCACGCGGCGGCGCGGCGCGGCAACCTCGCGGCGCTTTACCTCGCGCAGTGCGCTGGCGCTGACATCGACGCGGAGGATGCGCGCGCGCTCACCCCGCTCATGTGCGCCGTGCGAGGTATTGTAGACCAGTACCATAAATCGGGGTTACTTTGGAAAAATTTAAATAAATATGGGACAAAGGTTAACTCAAAGGTTAACTGGAAGAAATCCCTTACAGGGATAAGTTCGCCTTTGTACATATCATTAGTTTAATGTCCTTGCTATGTATATGTATATTTTATTGTACAATAAAGAGTTTACATACATACATACATACAACCTCACACAAATTGCTTTAGTCCCAAATTAAGCTCAAGAAGGCTTGTGTTATAGGTACTAGACGACGATAAATATATACTTATGTACATAAAACAACACTCGCACTCACTCAGTTGCCAGGTACTCTACAAAAGGAGCCAAAAGCGTCGTCAATTTTGTAAAATTTGTGGGGGGGGGGGGGGGGGGGTAGCTCAGTGGAAGTGCATAACAAAGGATAGGACTTGGTTTTATATTAATATATTTGTACTTCTGTTCATATACAAGGTTTAAACACGAATGCCCGCCCGGCTCCCTTGGTGTGTTACAGAGACGGCCATAATTCTAAATATTTAAATATATTTATAATATAAAATCTAGTTGCCAGTTCTGTTGTCAACAACCAAAGAGATCCTTACACTACTTTGATAGATTTAGTATGGTTATCAAAACGCAAATATTCATAGCTCGATTGAGAAAATTCAGTACAAGGTTAGGTCATTTATGAGGGTAAGTATTTCATTGCAACAGATAGTCGAAAAAAATAAAGACATGGCGTAAAAACTATTTTCCAAAGTAGCCCCTGCATTTTAAAGTCACATCATTTTACGGTACCATAAGTTAACAGTTACCGTTCTCGCTAGCGACAGCATAAATTTACTTCAAATAATATATGATTATGTTTTTTTAATGTATAATGTATTATTTATGTTGTATTATTTTACTCACTACAGCTTTGACAATCCTTTGCGGGAGTAAAGATATCTATTGTTTGAGACACATAAAAGGTTTTAAGGTTCAATAGAACTGTGTTAAGAGATCGAAAATCACTACTACGACTTATCACCATTTGAAACAAAAAAAAAACAGTTTTATTGCTTTTTACTCTTACGCTACCGGACAGACTATAGTAGTATTTTATGCAATAGTTGAATAAAAAGGGGTCAAAAAAAGCGATTGGCATAGGATACTTTCGCTACGCTCACATCGTAAAACAAGATGCCACAAGCATTTTTTGACCTACTTATACAACGTTGCATACGACACTTTATATACGACAGTAAGTACAGTTAAGTGAAAAGAAAAAAGAGAAAGCAAAAAGTAGAAGTAAAAAGTAAAGAGTATTTTTTTTTTTAAGTAAAAGTGAAAAGTAAAGACGATGACATATGACACGCATCAGTTAACTGTGCTACCGATGTTATAATGTCGCCAAAAAAGCATTCAGTGCTTTTTTGGGCAGTAGGTTATAGAATTTAACAAGGCTCACGAAATGTATGTCTTTATATGTATAGGAGTTAGTATCTATATAACTCATAAAAAAAAACGGGAGTAGATAATAGTAGTTTATGTGACTGTACATAATGAAGGGTATTAAACACGAGTGTGGGTTTATGAAACGCGCCGAAGGCAAGTTTCATAATAACATCACACGAGTGTTTTAATGCCTAATTATGTACGGTTACATACACTACTTTATCTAGCCACATATCATAGGCCTCCATGATGCATTCAGGAGTCGCACATTACGACAAATATTACCCGGTAATGGCGGCAATGAAGTTTTCTGGCAGCTGTCATAGTTTTTTTCTAATTCAGAGACAAACTAGAGTTGGCCCCAACTATCATATCGTTCGATATCTTACTACGTGCGACATTTGTCAAATTTGATGCAAATTGACAATTCATTTCGAACTAAACGTCATCTCGACTGATATTAGAATAAGGGGTCAAATCAAATTTCTTTGTTTTTCAAAGATGCTCGAAATTTGAATAAATAATATTATCGAAATCGATGTTATTATTTAGCAATAATACCATTTTCACAGATAAGAAATTTGTTCTAATAAAACAGTCCATTTTTATGGTGGCCATAATGTGCGGTTCTTGAACGCATCATGGAGAGTTTATGATATTTGGATAGATAAATAAAATTATTAAATTTTACTGTGTTTGCAGCAATCACAAAGAAGAACCGATCGAAGGGGAGGCTCGCCGATTCGGACTTGGAGATGGAAATAGACGGCGAGAGCGAGAAGGAAGAGGAGGACGCGAACGAAGAAGACCTGTTGAAAGTGATCCGGTACCTGGTTGCCGCAGGGTGTGACGTCAACCTGCCCGTGAGTAGTAAACCGTGCGCGGTTTTCGCCCACCGTATATTATGTAATAGGTCATAAGTTCCTTGTTTTAAATAAATTAAAAAAAAAAAAAAAAGTACCAACCATGCTCCTTCCAATTTGCTACTTGACCCGTTTTTGATATATATTTAGCACTAAAAAATGTATTGTATTTAAAGATATATTGCGACTGTAAATTTTTTACAAGGTGATGTCATTTGGGTGCTGATTCTTAGACGACGCTGCTTTCACCTTTTTTAGGGTTCCGTACCCAAAGGGTAAAAACGGGACCCTATTACTGAGACTTCGCTGTCCGTCCGTCCGTCCGTCCGTCCGTCCGTCTGTCACCAGGCTGTATCTCAACAACGGTGATAGCTAGACAGTTGAAATTTTCACAGATGATGTATTTCTATTGTCGCTATAACAACAAATACTAAAAATAAAATAAAATAAATATTTAAGGGGGCCTCCCATACAACAAACTTGTTATAGATTATATATATATATGTATAGGTACGGAACCCTTCATGCGCGAGTCGGGCTCGCACTTGCCCAATTTTTTATTTAGGGTTCCGTACCCAAAGGGTAAAAACGGGACCCTATTGCTGAGACTTCGCTGTCCGTCCGTCCGTCCGTTCGTCTGTCACCAGGCTGTATCTCAAGAACGGTGATAGCTAGACAGTTGAAATTTTCACAGATGATGTATTTCTATTGCCGCTATAACAACAAATACTAAAAATAAAATAAATATTTAAGGGGGGCTCCCATACAACAAACTTGTTTTATGGTACGGAACCCTTAATGCGCGAGTCGGACTCGCACTTGCCCAATTTTTGATATATATTTAGCACTAAAAAAATATATTGTATTTTAATAGTACATTACGTAACAAGGGTGGTAAACGAGAAATTACAAACGAGTGTCTATTAGAAGCCCGAAGCCGAAGGCGAGGGCTTTAATGACACGAGTTTGGAATTCCTTTACTACCAGAGTCACGTACGACGTTTTTCATCACACTTTGGAGGAAATAAAACAAAAGTAGTAGTAGTCAATACCAAAATTACTTACCGCCCTAGGGCGTAATATTCGACTTACCGCCCTAGGGCGTAATATACGATTTACCGCCCGGTTTTCTAGCATGTAAACCCTTAAAGTGTGTTAAAAAATACTTACCGCCCTAGGGCGTAATTTGCGACTTACCGCCCGCGTTTCTAGCATGTAAACCCTTGTTTACGAGCAAGTGTGATGAAAAGATATATTGCAACTGTAAATTTTTCACAAGGTCGTCATTTGGGTGCTGATTCTTAGACGACGCTGCTTACACCTTTTTTTTATATTTTCTAAACTAATCTATAATCAAATAAAATATAGAATTTTTTTTCTAACTTAACACTATTTGGAAATTTGAAAAGGTTACATTATGGTAATAGAAACATACTAGTGATACTATTCTAGGATTTGGCATGTATGTATATTAATATTTATGTCGATGTGTTGCGCTTTTATGACTAATAGTAGATTGTTTGACAAAAGCCAGAACAAACCATTGTGACACGAAGTAATTATTTGGACGAGCGAGGACAAATATATACAAAATATATTCTAAGCGTCACAATGGCTCTTCCACGCGTTAAAAGCTGCGTTTCACTTATACTGCGAGAAAAAATGAACTTTAAAATTACTTTAGCCATGGCGGCGCCCTGGGCGAGCCTTTCTCCCTAGACCTGGTTATATAAACCCCCACTAAATAGGAGCCAGCGGGCGATGCATTTAAACCCTATATAAAAGTACCACCTTAGCCCCGCATCGCGAAGCTACAATAACCTACTTTTTGAGCAGGGGAAGTGAATTAACTATTTATCTACACCCATGTTGTTAAATTCCTATAACTAGTTCAGATATTATAGATATTAAACACCTACATTACTTGGCAGCGACCAAAATCAGATGAAGAAAATCTTAACAGTACCGTAGCCACCGCGATGTCACCATTACAGTATCAATTTTGATCAAAATGGATTACTATAATGGTGACCTCGCCCGCCGCGCGGGTCACGTCATGTGTTCCTCTGCTCCGCGGACTGACTGACAGGACTGTTTCATATTTTCATAAAAGAAAATCGATGAAACGAGCCGTAGGCGAGTTTCATAATAGTATCACACGAGTGTCTCATTATGTAGAAGTTGCATAAACTACTATTTTCGGTGCAGGGCCCCGAGGGTAACACGGCGCTGCACACGGCCGCGCAGCACGGCCACGAGGCCGCGTGCGCCGCCATCTTGACGTCGGCGCGCGCGCTCGTCGACCCGCGCGACCACGGGGGCTGGACGCCGCTGGTGTGGGCCGCGGAGAACGCGCACGCGCGCGTCGTCAGGTCAGTCACACGTGTGTAGGATAACGTTGTTTTGGAGAATCTTATGAGCTGAGCAAGCCCCGCGCAGCACGGCCACGAGGCCGCGTGCGCCGCCATCTTGACGTCGGCGCGCGCGCTCGTCGACCCGCGCGACCACGGGGGCTGGACGCCGCTCGTGTGGGCCGCGGAGAACGCGCACGCGCGCGTCGTCAGGTCAGTCACACTTGTGTAGGAGAACGTTCATTTGGAGAATCCTATGAGCCGGGCAAGCCGAAGTTTAACCCTTTGACCGCCAAAGACGGCAAATCACGTCATCGGGAATTCGTGCCACTGACGCCAACGACGCCTATTGACGTCAAAAATTTCAATGGTCAAAAACATGCTAATTCAAACCACTATCTGTGTTTTTCAATCTCTGTTGATTTGGAGCACTTTTTTTTTTGGTTTGGCGTCAGTGGCACGGTGAATTGCTGTGCCGCTTGGCGCTCAAAGGGTTAAAAGGGCTTTATAACATTACCTGTTACAAACACTTGAGTGACATTATGTTGACGCAAAGTGTCATTCAAGTACCAACTTATTTACCTCATGTAATCGTAATTTTAATTAAGTATCTATAAGCAGAGACGAACTCTGAATACAGTTTTGTAGGAACTTTCTTATGTCCAAGTTTTTATACCCTATATAATAATAGTAAATAAATAGATGAATAAAATTTCCTCTAACATGTACTGTAGCAGCAAAAAAACTATCATATTTGCATAACTTTAAGTTTAAGTACAATTGGATCCAAAGATAAGATCCGAATGAATATTACCAGTAGCGTAATAACTAACTTATTGTTCACGGACACGTCAAGCGGATGGCACTCGCGCTCGCACTGGTCTGAACTGGTCCGAGATACCGAGTCCGTGAGCAATGTCTATGTGTGCGTTTGCTCGAGCGCGCTTGTATGTAGATTGATTTATGTACCCATCTATCCTATCTGTTTCGTGGCCAGGCTGCTGCTGCAGCACGGCGCGGACCCGACGGCGACGGACAACGAGGGCAACGCGGCGGCGCACTGGTGCGCGCTGGCCGGCGACGCGTGCTCGCTGCGCCTGCTCGCGGAGGCCTCGTCGCGCGCCGCGCACGCGGTCAACGCGCACCGCGACACCCCGCTGTGAGTAGATTATTATTTTTCATCACACTTAGTCGTAAACAATACCAATACGTTGGTCCGACCAGATCCGCTCCGCTCTTGACTCGATAGTTCACAGCGCCCTTCACACCGCCGCAGACAGAAACAGATGGAGGAAGGTCGTACGAGAGAAAGTATTGCAAAGGGGAGGTCACGACCCTCAGCTATGAGGAAAACGATGCAAGGAGGAGGGAGTCGTAAACAAGGGTTTACATGCTAGAAAAGCGGGCGGTAAGTCGTAAATTACGCCCTAGGGCGGTAAGTAATTTTTGTCACACTAAGGGTTTACATGCTAGAAAACCGGGCGGTAAATCGTATATTACGCCCTAGGGTGGTAAGTCATATATTACGCCCTAGGGTGCTAACTAATTTTGGTATTGTGACTACTACTACTTTTGTTTTATTTCCTCCAAAGTGTGATGAAAAACGTCGTACGTGACTCTGGTGTAAAGGAATTCCAAACTCGTGTCATTTATTTAAGTTTAATTTATAATTAATATGATGATATCATTCATGGAGGTAATGGTGTCAGGTAAATAGTTATACATTTTAAGGCTTTGGTGAATGAAGCTTTTTTTTGGTTTTAGCTAGGCGTACTTTCGGAAGTCAGATCTTATTTCTGTTTCTCCTCCTTCCTAATGTTAATTATTTTAATGTTCCTCTTGTTTTCAGACACGTGGCAGCCAGGCAGGGCCACTACGCGTGTGTGGTCATACTGCTCGCCCACGGAGCCAGGGTGAGAACTACGTTATACATTTTTACAACGATATAATATTTTAAACGCCATTGATCCACTGAAGCATACGTCGACCACGGTCGTCCGAATTTCAATTATCAAAAACATTGTAATTATATAAATATATAAATAAATATCGGACAACCTCACACAAATCAATCTAGTCCCACAGTAAGCTCTAGTAGGCTTGTGTTATAGACACTAGACGACGATAAACATACTTATATAAATAAATACATACTTAAATACAAATAACAACCTAGCCACAAATATTCGAGTTCATCACACAAATATTTGCCCTTGCCGGGATTCGAACCCAGGACCGTCGGCTCAGTAGGCAGTTGCTTAACCACTGCGCCAAACGCGTCGTCAATTCAAACCGTTGCAAGTATTTTTCAATCCCTGTTGATTATGGAAAACTCTTTTATTTATTTTTTGCTATGGCGTCATAGGCACGTTTCATTGCTTCACCACTTGGCGTTAAAATGTTAAATAAAATGGCAAATAATACCCATTTTCTTTTCTTGATATCGTATGATTAAATTTATAAACGTGGAAGTTTCAAATGTGTCATATAGTCATAATAAAGATGTTTATATACCAGCAAGAAAATTCTAAGACACTGATTGACACTATAGCCCCGACGCGGTTGTCGCGGTTTGTAGGCACCTGCCTACTGAGCCTGCGGTCCTGGGTTCGAATCCCGGCCAGGGTAAATATTTGTGTGATGATCTCGATTTTTTTTAACCTGTTTCATTAATGTTATCTTAATCTATATTATGTATATCGTCCTCTAGTACCCATAGTACAAGCTTGGCTTAGTTTGGGACTAGGTAGATTTTTGTATACTACGACGGTGGTAAACAAGCATGCGGCCCGCCTGATGTTAAGCAGTTACCGCCGCCTATAGACGCTTGCGTCGCCAGGAGCATCACACGCGCATTGCCGACCCTTTAAGAACCTATTTGACTCCCCTTTTGAAGAACCGCATACAGTAACCCGGGGAAAACCCCAGGGAGCTCTTTCCACATGCAGAGCGGTAGCAAATTTGTGTGATTGTCCCTTAAGAGGCCTTATTCCTTTTAATATTTTTTTTTTCATATTATGACAAATATATTTTCCTAAGAACTTTTTGAAGTAAATAATACTTATTCCCGAGTTCTAGGTAGTAACATAGCTATTTCATGCTTTCATAGCGTGCAGTCGAAAATAAGTTGAAAAAACAAATTTTCCGCGTGAATTTTGTCAATTTCGAGTAGTTTTTGAAACAATAATTATCAATGAAAAATTCAAACCGTAGGTTTCAAATATATGCCAATAAATCTAAATAGCCCTCTTCTATGTAGTAACATACAATAATATGTTAAGAAACATGTTTGATCATAGAGAAAAATGTCTAAAACAATCGGCATTTTAAAAGGAACAAGGCCTCTTAATATGTATATATTTTTAGCCCTTATTTCTTTTATCATTTTAACCAGACGGACGTGGAGAACACAGCGGGGGAGCGGCCGGTGGACGTGCGCCCGGGAGAGTGCCAGACCGCGATATCTCTCAACATGCAAATGGCCCTAGCCTCCAAAGACCGCGGCGCGCGGTACAAGATGCTCTGCAGGTGAGTGCCCACTTATAGTCGACAGCTCTCAGTGAGGTGTGCCCGGAAAGTGCACAGACTCCGATATCGCTCCACATGCAAATGGCCCTAGCCTCCAAAGACCGCGGCGCGCGGTACAAGATGCTCTGCAGGTGAGTGCCCACTTATAGTCGACAGCTCTCGGTGAGGTGTGCCCGGAAAGTGCACAGACTCCGATATCTCTCAACATGCAGATGGCCCTAGCCTCCAAAGACCGCGGCCCGCGGTACAAGATGCTCTGCAGGTGAGTGCCCACTTATAGTCGACAGCTCTCAGTGAGGTGTGACCAAAAAGCACAGACTCCGATATCGCTGAACATGCAGATGGCCCTAGCCTCCAAAGACCGCGGCCCGTGGTACAAGATGCTCTGCAGGTGAGTGCCCACTTATAGTCGACAGCTCTCGGTGAGGTGTGCCCGGAAAGTGCACACACTCCGATATCTCTCAACATGCAGATGGCTCTAGCCTCCAAAGACCGCGGCGCGCGGTACAAGATGCTCTGCAGGTGAGTGCCCACTTATAGTCGACAGCTCTCAGTGAGGTGTGCCCGGAAAGTGCACACACTCCGATATCTCTCAACATGCAGATGGCTCTAGCCTCCAAAGACCGCGGCGCGCGGTACAAGATGCTCTGCAGGTGAGTGCCCACTTATAGTCGACAGCTCTCAGTGAGGTGTGCCCGGAAAGTGTACAGACTCCGATATCTCTCAACATGCAGATGGCTCTAGCCTCCAAAGACCGCGGCGCGCGGTACAAGATGCTCTGCAGGTGAGTGCCCACTTATAGTCGACAGCTCTCAGTTAGGTGTGCCCGGAAAGTGTACAGACTCCGATATCTCTCAACATGCAGATGGCTCTAGCCTCCAAAGACCGCGGCGCGCGGTACAAGATGCTCTGCAGGTGAGTGCCCACTTATAGTCGACAGCTCTCAGTGAGGTGTGCCCGGAAAGTGCACAGATTCCGATATCGCTGAACATGCAGATGGCCCTAGCCTCCAAAGACCGCGGCCCGCGGTACAAGATGCTCTGCAGGTGAGTGCCCACTTATAGTCGACAGCTCTCAGTGAGGTGTGCCCGGAAAGTGCACAGACTCCGATATCTCTCAACATGCAGATGGCTCTAGCCTCCAAAAGTGCGTTTAAGTTCATGGTTGTCATACAATTATTGTTTTGATAAATCATGAAGATTCTAAAACAAATTTCAAAATTTCTTTTGATACAAAAGAAAAACAATATTTTTGTACCTTTGAAGTATTTCAAAAATTGGGCAAGTGCGAGCCCGACTCGCGCATGAAGGGTTCCGTACCTATACATATATATATAATCTATAACAAGTTTGTTGTATGGGAGCCCCCCTTAAATATTTATTTTATTTTATTTTTAGTATTTGTTGTTATAGCGGCAATTGAAATACATCATCTGTGAAAATTTCAACTGTCTAGCTATCACCGTTGTTGAGATACAGCCTGGTGACAGACGGACGGACGGACGGACGGACAGCGAAGTCTCAGTAATAGGGTCCCGTTTTTACCCTTTGGGTACGGAACCCTAAAAACTACACTTTGTTATATGAATAATTCAACATCAGTCGCACCCCCTATTGCGTAGTTAGAATATAACGCTAACTGAATCCCACCGTCCCCAGTGACATTTCGAACGGCCGCGAGCAGTTCCCGGTGCCGTGCGTGAACGAGGTGGACGACACGCCGGCGCCCGACGACTTCACGTACGTCACGCAACACGTGACCCCCAAACACGTGCCGCTCGACACCACGCTCGACACGCTGCAGGTGAGCGCTCGATCCTGCCGATATTCTCGTATTTACATGTCCATATCTGAAGCATGAGTGTGATAACACCAGGGTTCGAAATTATCAAGATAATAACGAGCCGTGATAATTATCACCAGTATTAAAAGATCATTTGTTAAATTGTTTCATAAGAAATATCGATGGTTTATTGTTTCAAAACAAAAAAAAAATATGTTTAATTTTAATACAATACAAATCAACATTAATGTCATTAATTAAAGGTAGATTCAGTGAAAATCGGTGTTCGTCAGATTTGACTGATTTGAAAATAAATTACTTGACCAAAGAAGCCAAAGGAATATCGTCATCCGATGATGATTCTATTTCCATTGGCATTGTTGCTGCTATAGCTTCAGTCGGATAGACGCAACAAGTGCGGAAATACACTTTAGATACTTAGAATATAGTTCTATTTCACGGGCGCAATTTTTTGTTATTATCAATTGATAATTATCCACCTGTTATTATCACGATAATTATCGTGATAATTATCGCGATAATTATCGTTGATAATTATCCTTTCGAACCCTGGATAACACTCATGTTTTAACACCCCTCATTATGTAACGGTTGCATAAAAGTAGTTTTATGCAACTGGTCTTAAAACACGAGTGTGGATTTGTGCCGTGCGTGAACGAGGTGAACGACACGCCGGCGCCCGACTTCACGTACGTCACGTGACGCCCAAACACGTCCCGCTCGACACGCTGCAGGTGAACGCTCGATCAGTACTACCGATATATTTACATGGTGGCATATCTCTGAAATATGAGTGAGATAACCACTCATGTTGTAAGCCATATTTCATAAAACACCAAATCCTAACTTTAACATCAATCTATATTTTGCAAGTGGGCATTTTTGTAAAAAATCATCCTGTACTTTTCCCGGAATACTCGCACGTACCTTACCTACGACCTAGGAGAAAACTAGCTTTACCTAACTCTAAAATGAAATTGGTCCACTCTAATTCCTTTTCTATGTCCGTAAAAATATTTAATAAACTCCCTAAAGCTATCCAAGACATAAACAATATAAATCAATTTAAGAATACTCTAAAATAGTACATTTTACAACTAGTGTGAAAAGAATGTCTTTTTACCACTAGTACCGAGGTATCTTGCCACGAGCTGAAAGCGAGTGGCAAGACTCGGTACGAGTAGTAAAAAGACATTTCACACGTGTTGTAAACGACGTTTTTTAATGCAATTGCGAAAAAATAACAAATTAATATATCATTGCGATAACATATCCTTGCTTCGAAGTTATTTTTGAACGAACCCATACTTTACAAATGACATGGTACATTAAGACCATCATCATCGGCATCGTCATCGTCATCGTCATCGCCATCGCCATCGCCATCGTCATCGCCATCGCCATCGCCATCGCCATCGCCATCGCCATCGTCATCGCCATCGTCATCGTCATCGTCATCGTCATCGTCATCGTCATCATGGTCATCGTCATCGTCATCGTCATCGTCATCGTCATCGTCATCGTCATCGTCATCGCCATCGCCATCGCCATCGCCATCGCCATCGCCATCGCCATCGCCATCGCCATCGCCATCGTCATCGTCATCGTCATCGTCATCGTCATCGTCATCATCATCACTGACATTCGAAACTCAGTTAGTTACTGCGTTTCGAAAGTATAGTTTGGAACTAAAAAGTAAAAAGCACTAGTTCGAGAAAATGAGCTTCTCGCACGCTACGCAGCCACAAAAAGTACCACTTTTTGAGCAACTGTATTAAAAAGCTATTTAATAGAAAAAGCATACTACACTGTTCAGGAATTCCTAAATGAAAAACAAGACATTAACTAATTTAAATGAACTCGAATACTATGAAATTTATGAAATTACCGTATTGTATTATAATCATGAAAATTAATGAACATTATGACTATGACCAAACCTGTATTGAAATATAATTTTAATTCTTTTTTTTTTAATGTGTAAATTCCCGGCATATTGATATTTATTTTAATTCTAGTTGTAAGATATTGCTGTGCCTGACAAGGCTCATGTTTTGGACTTTACCTAGTATTTAAGACCCTTAATGTACAACATGAATTGCAATAAAATGATTTGATTTGATTTGAAGTCCTTTTATTGTTACTGTACCATGAGTTTACAGTGACCGTACTTGCTAGCGACTGTGTAAACGATTTGTATGGATAATTGTAGTTCAACAAAGTAACCGTTAGGGGCGCTGTACTATTCTCCATACGAATCGTTTATGCTGTCTCTAGCGAGTCCGGTCACGTTATCCCATGGTTAAGGCATTGAACAGTTATGAGATAATATTACCTTAAGAAAAGGAGGATTCCCGATTCGACTGTATGTTTTTTTTTATGTATATTACGTGATTATTCCGCCAATTTTGAAGATTATTATATTTTAAAGATTATTTTTCTTTGTATGGTAGAGATGGTCCCATATACATTTTATCGTTTATATCCTCCCAGCCCTTTGGGCGTGGTGAGAGAAACAAAGGATTTTTTATCAACAGATGGCGTTGCAGCATCGCACTGTCAAGATTTTTCCTGAAATAACTCCATAGAAAAAAACAGTACAAATTTGACAAAAAAAAAGTATTTTCAGTACAGATTTTTATAATTATAATAGTAGCTATAGATAACTGGCATGGCGTCGCGCGCCCCTACAAAACAAATGACGAACCTGCATCACGCTATTAATTTTTTTTCTGAAATCATGACCTGATAGAAAACTGATTTTCAATACAAATTTTATAACAGTATAGATAAAACAATTTCAACTGTTATTCAGGGCTGCTCGTGCACGGACGGCAACTGTTCGTCGGACAGGTGCTCTTGCCAGGTGCTGGGCGTGCGCAAGTGGTGGTCCAAGGGGCGGCTCATCCCCGAGTTCCCGTACCACGAGCCGCCCATGCTGTTCCAGTGCAACCACACCTGCGCCTGCAACACGGTGCGTGCCACACTCCACAGTCTACAGTCGCTACACGTGGTACAGGGGCGGCTCATCCCGAGTTCCCGTACCACGAGCCGCCCATGCTGTTCCAGTGCAACCACACCTGCGCCTGCAACACGGTGCGTGCCACACTCCACAGTCTACAGTCGCTACACGTGGTACAGGGGCGGCTCATCCCGAGTTCCCGTACCACGAGCCGCCCATGCTGTTCCAGTGCAACCACACCTGCGCCTGCAACACGGTGCGTGCCACACTCCACAGTCTACAGTCGCTACACGTGGTACAGGGGCGGCTCATCCCGAGTTCCCGTACCACGAGCCGCCCATGCTGTTCCAGTGCAACCACACCTGCGCCTGCAACACGGTGCGTGCCACACTCCACAGTCTACAGTCGCTACACGTGGTACAGGGGCGGCTCATCCCGAGTTCCCGTACCACGAGCCGCCCATGCTGTTCCAGTGCAACCACACCTGCGCCTGCAACACGGTGCGTGCCACACTCCACAGCTCACAGTCGCTACACGTGGTACAGGGGCGGCTCATCCCCGAGTTCCCGTACCACGAGCCGCCCATGCTGTTCCAGTGCAACCACACCTGCGCCTGCAACACGGTGCGTGCCACACTCCACAGCTCACAGTCGCTACACGTGGTACAGGGGCGGCTCATCCCGAGTTCCCGTACCACGAGCCGCCCATGCTGTTCCAGTGCAACCACACCTGCGCCTGCAACACGGTGCGTGCCACACTCCACAGCTCACAGTCGCTACACGTGGTACAGGGGCGGCTCATCCCGAGTTCCCGTACCACGAGCCGCCCATGCTGTTCCAGTGCAACCACACCTGCGCCTGCAACACGGTGCGTGCCACACTCCACAGCTCACAGTCGCTACACGTGGTACAGGGGCGGCTCATCCCCGAGTTCCCGTACCACGAGCCGCCCATGCTGTTCCAGTGCAACCACACCTGCGCCTGCAACACGGTGCGTGCCACACTCCACAGCTCACAGTCGCTACACGTGGTACAGGGGCGGCTCATCCCGAGTTCCCGTACCACGAGCCGCCCATGCTGTTCCAGTGCAACCACACCTGCGCCTGCAACACGGTGCGTGCCACACTCCACAGCTCACAGTCGCTACACGTGGTACAGGGGCGGCTCATCCCCGAGTTCCCGTACCACGAGCCGCCCATGCTGTTCCAGTGCAACCACACCTGCGCCTGCAACACGGTGCGTGCCACACTCCACAGCTCACAGTCGCTGCACGTGGTACAGGGGCGGCTCATCCCCGAGTTCCCGTACCACGAGCCGCCCATGCTGTTCCAGTGCAACCACACCTGCGCCTGCAACACGGTGCGTGCCACACTCCACAGCTCACAGTCGCTACACGTGGTACAGGGGCGGCTCATCCCCGAGTTCCCGTACCACGAGCCGCCCATGCTGTTCCAGTGCAACCACACCTGCGCCTGCAACACGGTGCGTGCCACACTCCACAGCTCACAGTCGCTACACGTGGTACAGGGGCGGCTCATCCCCGAGTTCCCGTACCACGAGCCGCCCATGCTGTTCCAGTGCAACCACACCTGCGCCTGCAACACGGTGCGTGCCACACTCCACAGCTCACAGTCGCTGCACGTGGTACAGGGGCGGCTCATCCCCGAGTTCCCGTACCACGAGCCGCCCATGCTGTTCCAGTGCAACCACACCTGCGCCTGCAACACGGTGCGTGCCACACTCCACAGTCTACACGTGGTACAGGGGAGGTTCACCCCAAATTCGAATCCCGGCAAGAAGAAATATTTGTAGGATTAACTTCAATATTTGTTCCTGAGTCACCCTGTATAGATAACATACAGCGTGATCAATCCAAATGGGTCAGTAGAGAGAAAACGAAATCTATAAAAGATAGGGAAATCGGTTCTTACTACTTAAAAAACATTTTTTACTAGTCTCATACATAACTGGGAATTTCAGTTAAAATTTTGTGAGTAATCGCATGTCGTATTGTAACATTCTTTACAGCGGTTTTGACTATTGAGCGGGTTATGTAAAGATTTATTAAAAAAAGAAAAACCGTTTTTATTCAATCTAAAATCGACGCCATTTATTTATTTACTCGTATGGCAGTGTTTCACGTCGAATACAGTTTATATATAAATATAATTATATCGACGCCATGGTTCCTAAGAACAGATTTCCCTATTTCATATAGTTTGTGACTTCCTACTGACTCATTTGTATAGATCACCCGGTACAGTACTTTTATCTCACGAGCGCGGGTGAGCCATGTTGGTGTGAGTAGATGTACATGCACATTGGCTCTGTGTGGGTGAGCTCGGGAGCGCTCAGTGCCGGCTCACCCACACAGAGCCAATGTGCATGTACATTACTCACACAAACATGGCTCACCCGTGCTCGTGAGATAAAAGTACTGTATACTAGGTCGATGCAGAGTCAGCCACCGGCTAAGCTTGCACCATAGATTGGATTTTTAAAACAAATGTTTCTAAAATCGGTTGAGAACTCGCTGAGATCTGCGCATTGTTACAAAGTCCATCCGAGTCGATCCATGGGAGCTTCGCTCGCTCCGCTCCAATAAATGTCATTATAACTCTGCGCAGAAACTGTGCACGAACGCGACGATCACCCGCCTGACGGCGCACGGGTCCGTGCTGGCGCGCTGCGCGGTGTTCCGCGCGGGCGGCGCGCGCGGCTGGGGGCTGCGCGCGGCCGCGCCGGTGCCGCGCGGCGCGCCCGTCGCCACCTACTGCGGGGAGCTGCTCGCGATGGCCGACGCGGACGCGCGCGCCACCGACCACTACATGTTCGCGCTCGACGTCAAGCCGGACCTGAGGGAGGTAAGAGACAAAAAAAAAAAAAAAAAAAAAAAAAAAAAAAAAAAAAAAAAAAAAAAAAAATAGAAATTCTAAGTAATTCAAGTTTAACATAGAGTACGTAAGTTTAACAACACATAATTCGTCTTCTCTTCACGATTTTGCTGTGCCCAACAGGGTCCACAATTAAGTTCACCGTCATGTACAACTAGAACTTAAGTTTATTTAGTATCCTGTAAACTAACATCGTGGAATGCAATAAATGATTGAGTATTGAGTAATGCGCCACATCTATAGGAATGACGACCCATGCTCGATTCTACAGCATACTGTAGTTGTATTAAATTAGCTCAATATATCCTGAAACAAAAAAAAAACGCAACAAACACATGTACAAATCTAGTGCACCTAACCGCAGTGGCCCAGCCCGCAGGTCGCCTGTTCTGCTCACTCCGAAATGCCGGCTCGCGAAATCACGAAAGTCACTCCACATCATGGGACCAACACTTTACAACTCATTACCGACTGACATAAAAGAATCGAACAGTAACACCATATTCATCAAAAAGTTAAAATCCTTACTAATAAAACAGGCATATTACGCAATCGATGAGTTTTTATTATCCATGCGTAGCGGTCAT